>BMAU01021245.1:672416-1344833 GCA_019973935.1 Trichonephila clavipes | reverse complement strand
CAAAATATTTTTAAAAATTTGAAGATGAGACCCAAATTTAGGGTTTGTTGTTTTTGTATGTTTTTTTATCCTGGGAACATTTGAAATACAAGTGAAGAAGAACAAAAGCATACAATACAACAGAAGAATATACATTTTATTACAGATGATGATCCCAGCATTTAACAAGAAGAGGTGCGCTGCTTTTCCCTTTCTTCGAGACGGGGGAATCCATTACAGGCAAAGACCGACTTCTTTCCCGAAGAAGATACAACCATGTCTTTCTCGGTATTCAGACCCACTCGAATATTAGCCAGGGCAAAGCCTCATACTGGCTCGGCTGCAATTTAGGGTTCACAAAGATGCTGAAATATTTAGTTATTAATTCTTCCAAAAATTAATTTGAAATTTATTTTTGCATACTTTTACTTTTTAAATTCTAACAGAGAATACGAATAAAGTAAAAATGAAATAAAAATATAAATAATAATTATAACAATTAAAACAAAACAATTCCTGGGAACAGAAAGGAAAGCAATTTTTTTTTTAAAATTAACCTTTCAAACTGATGCTAAAGTTTCAAAGTGAAAATATAATTTTTCCTTAAAGCGAATATTACAATTTTGCAGTATAAAATGGTTGTGCATAGACTGATTATTACAGTGTGAATATTATTATTTTATCAGACCTGTAGCGAAGATAGCAACAAAAAATAATTCTATGCATAATTTTCTCAATAGGAATTATGTCTTTGGAATATTCAAAGTGAAAGTTTATAACAATCAATTTCTTTTTAAATTGTCATATACTTGGATTATTAAGTGATAAGTAAAAGGAATAAAATTGGGGGGGATCACTTCTCAAACTAAAAGCATAGTTGAAAAAATAAATGCAATGCATCAAATGTAGATGGCAGCACGAGTAAGATATTTTATTTACATATCGTGTCTCCATCTATGAGGAATAAAGTAATGCAATTAAGAACCTTCAAACGGATGATTTTGTTTACTATGACAATAATATTAAATTTAAAAAACTAATTTTTTTTAAATATAAGTAGTATTTACAAAATTTGTTGTTAGATAGTTGTTTTATTTCAAAATATTTCTGCATAAGTAAGTTCCAATATGAATAAATCAATAATTTTGCTGTGAACTAAATATTTAAATAATATATTTGACATAAAAATATACTTCAACGTATTTGTAATTATACATCGAATGCAAAAATGTCTTTATAAAAATATCAAACTCAGTCCTCAACTATTTTATCAAAGTTTTTTTTTCATTCAATAAAGACATTTGTGTAAATTATAACACACATTACTATAAAGCAAACTTTTTTAAATGAGCCATATTTTAGCCTGGATTAGCACTTGAATCAAATTAATTTTTTAAACGATAAAGGATTTATGTAATTTTAATGCATTTAAATTCTCCTTCCCCTTTAAATTTGTTGTTTAGTCAAATTCAGCGCCGATCCTAATAGGTAGGCGCCGCACGCAGGCGGCCCAAAACAAGGGTGTAGCCGCATTTAATTCTATCACTCAAGCAAAATTTTTAATGAATTTCTCAAAATGAAGCTTATAATAAGTCGAATAAATTAGATGAATTTCAAACAGTTATTGAAAAATCGAATTGAGCTACAATTTCCTGATAACATAGCGCAGTTTAAGAAAAATGGAATGTTAGTTTACAGTTTGTTGGTCCATAGTTCATTAACCCCTTCAGGACCTGCGAAAGGAGAAAAAAAGCGTTTCTTCAGACCCACGTGTTCCTAAAGTTTACGTACGCACGGGACCGCGAGAATTTCCCTGCTAAGACTAATGTCATTTAAAAATTCATATAAAATCTTAAATGCAATCAAATACGCTAAAGTTTATATTTTACTATAATTGATAATATCTGAATATACAGTATAAATATTTTCGCTATATTAAAAAAAAAACAATTGCAAATTTTTAAGAAAATGTTTTTATTTAAAATAAAAAGTACTATATATATTTCCACGTATATATTTTCACGCTTTTTGCTTCTGATGATTAAAATAAAATTGACGCAAAACACTATCTGGCATACGTCACAAACGATAAATTTACATATAACTCACATACTCTTGATGATTTTCTATGTCGTTGCATTTTCTAATGCCACCTGTCTGACGTTGTCATTTCGAGGACCACAGAATTCATCGTGGCAAGGGGCTGGATGTACACCTGTCGTTCGCCTTAGCTTTGAGCACCATGCAGGTGACAATACGATTTAGGTCGGAGAAATTCCCGAAGGGATGATTGATGGCGACACCACCCATTCCACCTAAGCAATTTAGACATGAAACTGAAGGGGAGGGGAATATTTTTCTATTCCCCTGTACTCGTAATGCAGCCCACACAAAACTTTCGGACCAACTGATTTAAAGAGCACGTACTGTGTGTACTCGGAGGGTATTTGGTGGTATCGGGCATCGAACCCAGGCCTTCCGGTATGGAGTCCGATACTCTAACCATTAGGCTACCCACGGCCCCTGATGCTGTTCTAACTGATACAAATCTTTTAAATAACAGCTAATGAATCGTGTTTTTTTAAAAATTAATCCTTATAATGCTTGTTGTTTTTGTATTAAGTTTTCTGTTCTTATGGATTTGGCAACTCTAAATGCGATAGCAATGAAAAGGAATAGTTTGTTCTTACTGAATTAAAATTAAGTCATCGCGTTTTGTCTATGAAGATCTGCTTTTTAAATGTCTTTTGACTATTAAAATTATTGTATGTAAATATGAACCACAAATAAATAAGTACTGAAACTACTACAATATTATGAATGTCTGATGCCCAATAAACCAATAATCTTTCCTTCTTTTTCCAACTTAGTCAAAATATAGACAGAAATCCATAGAGCAATAAATCACAAACCCTCAAACATCCGATTATCTCAAAAAATCTAAACGTGTGCAGTTGCTTACATTCGTAAATATTCTGGATCTAATTAAAAAAAAAAACTCGGAGCCGAAAGCTCATATTGAAATTCAAAGTTTTGTTAAACATTATTCGGAAAAAATACGCACTTTAAACGCCAACTAGTGCCTTGAAAAAAATAATATATAAAAACGTTCCAAACACTGATCTCACAGGTGTGATCATGGGCCTCAGAGAAGGGAAAGCGCAATCACATATATGATACTCCGTGGGCCTATCAGGGAGAAATGCGTGATCACATATATGTGATCATTAATGTCTACTCTTTATACGTATCCTTCATTTGGTTGCAAAATTCGTGGCAGAGCCGGCAATACCTCAAGAAAAGAGATTATTTTTTGTTTATGAACAGTACTCGTGGAGCACTGTGGATCAAGTTGAAACAAAGGCGTCTCAAAAAATGATTTGGGGAAAGTTGCTTTACGAAAATCTTTAGTAATATTATAAACGTGAAAGTTTGTATGGATGTTTGGTACTCTTTCACGCAAAAACAGCTGAATGGATTTTAATGAAACTTTACAATAATATAGCTTATACATCAGAATAACACATAGGCTATAATTTATAAAGATATTGTGTGAAGTGTTCAAAAAATAAGGATAATTGTAAAGAAAGTAGGAAAAAATCTGGCCATCTGCAAAAAAGCCCGTGACAGCATACATCTATCTTTTATGAGTGAAGTAAAACTTCGCATTTTGTTTTGTCTACCAGCGCCAGGAACCGCGAAAGCTTGAACAAACAGAGGGTGAGGCTGATTACAATTTTAACATAAAATAAATGCAACAAAAAGTAATATTAACGTATTACACTTCCAGATATAAATTATTTATACTACTTTAAGCGTTCGTTATACAAAATTTGTAACAATGTGCTACTTTTGCTGAGCAGAGATCAGCTTAGGAAGATGTTTCCAAAAATCGACCCACAACAGAGTTACGGGGAGTTATAGATGAAACAAATCCTTTTTATCAACTATTAGACCTACAGACTTAAAATTTAAAGAACAGGATTTTCTTTAGTTCAGCTAAAATATGCAACCACCTCCCCCCCTTTTTGTTTGATTTGCAATTCACATAAAATTAACTCATTAAAAACTTCTTTGTTCTTCAATTTGTGTATTGTTTAATTTTTCAATTCACCCGTTCGAAGAACGGGTATAACAGCTAGTATCTAATATGGTTAATATTACCCAAGATGTGGGAGTAGGGATTGCTATACCGGTGTACCGAATACCGGTATTTTGAGCGATTTGCACAATTTTGAAATACCGGTATTCACAAGTTTAAAAACCGATTTTTCGGTATTTACTAGAAATTTCTTAAAATTGTCTCCACTATATGTTCAGGGATCACCAACATCGCAAAACTATATACGTTTTTATTTTTATGTCTCCCTAACGGGCGAAATTAATTAAATTGTGAGTATAAAGTTGTATCGTACAGTCAAGAGAAGTGATAAAATATGTGAATCATCCAAAGAGGCGGTCGAAAAATATCCTATTAGAGCTCAGAGCGATACTGGACACGCATAGGTTTCGTAGACTGATATTTATATCTGTGAAAACAAGGTTGTAGTTGTGAAGAAAGTGCGTAATATTTCAATATTTTTTTTAAATTGGCGAGTTTGTTATTCATACTATATTTGCATATCATGTGTATATACTTCAGGCTCAAAATATTTTTTATATTAATTATATATATACTCATAAATAATAACCCATAATAATGAATAAGAATAACTTTAAAGAACATAAAAAAATCAGTTGATAATACTTCGGTTTGGTTTCATTATTTATATGATGAAAAGAATATAGTGACACAGTATAAAAAATGCTCTAGTGTTATTAAAATGAATGGAGGAAGTACAAGCGGGGACTCCATACACATTTAAAAACGAAACATACAAAATTGTTAAGGAGGAAATAATCGAATTGCGATGAAGAGATACAAATTTTAGCATTTTTGAAAATAAAAAGATAATTCGGAGGAAATTATTGCACAAAATTACGTCCCAGGCTTAATGACGGTGCAATTGATGAATTGTTTTTTAAGATCACATTTCAAAAATTTACAATAGTATCACAGACTGAATTACAATATTTACACTTTTTTGTGATTTAAATAAATAGGATGTTCCTTTTTAATTTTTTGTGTGATTTTTTATATACTGTTATAATTTATAAGTTACAAATTATTTTTTGTGATATTTACGCTTTCCAATAAAACTGGCACATATAAAACAAAGAAACATCTACGTTTTCATGTTTTTTCTAAAATTTCTAATACCGGTATTAAGATCTAAAAAAATACCGAATACCAATATTGAACTTTTGGTCCAATATTGCAATCCCCCTACATGAGTATTTAACCCCTTGGGTACCAGATAGCACTTTTTAGCGTCCGTGCAAACCCAGATTTTTGGGGATACAGACCTTGATGTTACAACCCACATTTCCTTTTTCAATTCCTACTATTAGCTCACACTTTTTCTATATTTATTTATTTTGTCGGAATTTCCAATCGTTAATAGAATAATTTCTATTCATCCAATCAAATTCAAATATATTTTTTTAAACTTGCAGTGGATGATACTTGATGTTAATACATTTTCAAATATTAATTCAGAAATTAAATTTCATTTTTTAAATTTATTCTGCATTATTTCCCTTGAAGTTACAATAAGCTGCCACAGATGGCGCCAGTACGTTTTTACGGACAAAGGAATAGCGGTTAATTTATATATATATATATAGTACTTGTTCTTACCGACATTGATTAAGGCACACGTTCGTTCGTGTTTCGTTTCGCTTTCTGAAGAATTTGTGTAACTATTTTTGTTGTTTACTTTCACTTTTTCTTCCTTGGATTTCAATGAAAGTTATACTGAATCAGAATATTTGCCGGAAATCTAGAAAACGACAATGATTCTGATACGGATTTATCTACTTGTGACGAAAAAGATTAAAAAATGGAATAAAAATGACAATGCACTTATGAAATGCACGTGGAAAAGCTTTTTGTTCCAAAGAACATTGCAAGCACTTTCACAAAGATTTGTAAATTTATTTTCTAATTTTCATTTTTTTTTATAATTTTTACAACTGAACCTTTGAATATATATATATAATTTTACAAAATTCCAATAAAAAGAAATCTACATTATAATGTTTCCTGTGGTGGTTACACACCTAAATAGGCTGTGTATTCACATGAGGTTACAATGGGATTTTGCCCAATAAATACTAGTATACATATGCACACATGTATACATGGTGCACATGAGGTTAAAGTCAATATGCATTTGTAGAAATTAAAAGTTTTCAACTTAATAACCTTATAATTTAGAATAACAAATTAGAGGAAAAAAGTTGTACTAATGTCTATTTCCATTTTTATTGATGATTGTTACTTTTTACTCTTTGCTATAGATTTTACAGCATATATTTCTCCTTATCTAAAACAATGTTATTTGTTATATATACAAAAATGATTTAATGTAATATTCATAATCAAGCAATTTTAGCTAAAGCAACTAAATTAAAGAAAATAAATAAGCTTCTTTAAATATATATAATATATATATGCCATTGAAAATACATCAAAATATAGTTTCTTCAAACATTACAAGAATAAAAAAAATTAAGAAATGAGAAAATTTTTATTCATAAAAGTTTATTCAATTCAAGTACACAAGGTGCTTATCAATTCAAACATATATTACTTGAATAACATTCAGAAATAAAATAGTATAAATGGAAGACAACAAACAAATTTTTTGTTTAATAAATAAACATCCAGAAGAAAACAAAAATGACTTCTGGCAGTAATGCATAACATAATGAATATTGTTTAACAATAAAATTATATAAAAGGAAGATAAACAGAATTTCATAAACTTTTTGTTTCATAACTACTAATTTACGACAAAAATATTTTATCTGGCTATAGAAAATTACTGTAGAAATTTAAAATCTGTGACAAAAAAACAACAACAATATATGTAAAAATATCTTTAAGAATGGTGGAAAATGTATCACATGTTCATTATTATTGCATATTTAGAGGGGGAAATCACACATCATGATTAAGTAAATAAATACCAAATTAAAAATTTTAATGAGACATTTTGTTTAAGCACATATTTTATACTTAAGTGATGCTTACAACACAATTTACATACACACACATACACTTCTAAAATAAAATCTATCATATTTGTATGCTAAGTGCACATATGCTACTGTAAAAATGGAAAAAAATAATGAACTCTAAGAAAAACATACATAAAAAATAGGCTACAAATAAAGTCTTTTGAAAAAAGAAAATAAAAAGTAAAATTTTTTAAAAAAATATATATTTAGAGGCAGTAAAATAAAAAAAAATTGCAATATTTTAAATTTAAATAGCAAAAAACAAGCATATAAATTTCACAAAAAACATTTCATATTTTAAATATAATTAAAATTTAATAAAATTATATAAACACACTATGCAAAAAAATCTGACACAATCCTTTGGAAAAGTTTATAGATTCATAAAATAAATTCAAAATTTTAATTAATTAAAGCAATGATTATTTAAAATCCTGCATTTATACATTCATAACTTGCTTTATATAACTGCATTATAATACATACTCATAAATTGAGATAAAAAATACATTTCTTTTTATTTTTGAATTGAAATTTAAATAAAATTAATAATTGAAATAGTAAACAGCAAGAAAAGAAATAGCATAAATCCATAAATTAAATCAAAGCTGATCATGTTTGATTGTTTAAAATGAAATTGTAAAGAAAATATTTTTACACCTCAGAAAAAGTACAATAGCTAAATAACAACAAGACAGAATATAATACACATAATTTTTTATAAAAGTATTTTTTCAGTAAGAAAGGAAATACGTTAAAAAAAAAACAAATTTTTATATTCGAATATAATAACACACAATAAAATTTCAATAATGTGGGGAAAATTATAAATTAAGGAATATATGTTAAGTTATATACATAGTAAAAGGTTCACACATGAGGATAAAAAGATTCACAATACAACCTAAAAAATAATAATAGGTGAAACAACATATTATGCAAAGAGATAACTTCATCAAAAATTAAATTAACATAAACATTTCTAAAAAAGTTCTATAATTCGTAATCTAACTGCACATTTTCTCTAATGTGAAAAAACTATCAAAATCTACACACTATGCTTTAAAACTTGCACAGCTATTAGAATACAAATAAGTTCATTATAAGTTAAGTACACTTTGCAATCTGAAAATAAATTTTTCAGTTCTATTGTGATTATGGTCATTCAGAAAAGTGATATATATTATTCATTCATAGTGATTAAAACATTAAAATACATGATTAAAATTTAAAAAAAAAATACAGGATATTTTTTGGCATATAATTCTAGCTCAAAAAATAAATAAAAAGAAACATTAAAATGAACACAATCACTGAAAAAATACTAAGTTTATGATAAAACCATTGAAATTTATAGTGAAAATGTTTTTTTAAGAATGTTGAAAGATTTTTGGATAATACATTACAATAATTTATCTAAAATATTCAAAATTCACAAGACTACAAAACCTATGTTTACAATTTAGAATTATATATAATGCACACATACATATTAAATACACTTTCATCATTCAATATTATTTATATTCTTTGACAGAAGTGCAATCGTATTCTTTTTGCACAATTTTTCCATTCATCTACAATTAAAAATATCAAGTATACATAAAATAAAATAATTAAAATTTTATCTTGCATCGAAAGGATTTCTTTCAAAATAATCAATAACTTTAATTTTATAAAGTATTTTTAATAAAGGGTTTTATAAAGGTTGGAATAATTTAATGTACCAATTTAAAAATTATTTCGGACAAGAAAAATGATCACAGTTACTACTAAATTTCTTTAAAAAAAAGTCATTACTAAAATAGAAAGTATATATATATATATATATATTTATTATATTTAGAGATTTAAATTATTTTGGGCTTTTATTACAAGCGCGTGTAGCAGAAAACCTTTTGTTTCATGGTCAGTTCTCAGTTGCTTTAATTTTTTTTATCACAATTCAAACATTTATATATATAAAAGCTAACACTATAATTAACTAAATACAATAATAGATGGAATGACTTATGTAAATCATGTGTAATGACAAATCTTTGAACATTATAGTTAAATTTTAACTCTAAGATATAAACTGCATTTCAGTTAATGAACTCTGTTATAAAAACATACCTTTTAAAAAATACACAATAACTCATTGTTAGAGTTTCGCATTTTTTCCTTGTCTCAGTAAGTTCCTGTCCCTTTATGTTCCAGTATCGTTTCATTATGTGTCTCCTCCAATAAAAACATTGACCACCTCGCGATAAATGGATTATTTTGGTACATTACGCCATGCATCAAACACTTGTAAATGGTAGAATATAATGGAAGTATAAAAGGAAAAATGGGGGCAAAAATTTTACAGGTATTGTAATTTCTGAGCCATCAGTACTTATTCAAATTTTTGATAGTCATGAATAATCTCAATGTGGACTATAAAAAAGTGCAATGAGAAGGGTTTGCCTTGATATATAAATATATATATTTGTGTATATAAGCCTTATTCCTGACCTGAATTCACTGCTACTTTCCAACACTCTATACCAGTGCTCCCCAACCTTTTTATGACCGTGAACTAGTCAATGTTTGATAATTTTACCTTAGCCAGCTGAAAAGATTGTTTACATTTTGGATTGTTTCATTCAATAATTTTAATTGTATTTAGATAGACCTTCAGAATAAAATGTAGTTACACTAAAAAATTAGAGAGGAAACGAAGAGATTTCAATGGAAAGTTGCATAAACCAAAGAGAAATATACCATAATAAATAAAACAGAAATAATTTAATGTTCCTCGGATGGCCCAGTACTATTTGATTCATGGACCCGTCCACAGCCCAGGGGTTGGGGACCACTCCTCTATACAACTGCACAGTAATAGTTGAAACAAAAATAAAATTACCTAAGATATAAGGAAGGAATACTGAGATGATCATTAAAAAAAAAGTGTTACAAAATTTGAAGCCCTTTTCATAAATGCCATTAAATTAAAAATAACTCAAATAAAGAGTTATGTTTTAAAATTTCTCTGTTTACTCTGATTTGAAAAAAAAATTGGAAAATGAAATAAAAAAAGGTTTTTAAAATAAAATAATTCAAGTGCACATCCCTATCGAAAAAAAAAATTTTTTTTTTTGTAAACTTTGATTTGCATCCATTCATACTAAAAGTAAAATAACTATGAAATGAAAATTAGTTTATATAAAATTGCTAACCTTTTTAGGTTTCAATATTAACATTTAAAATTTAATAATTTTATTTTTCAGAAAATAAAATGACAACACAAAATGAAAAAAAAAAACAATATGAATCTGAACATAAATATTAAAATTTTTAAGGAATTTTTTTAAATCTTGAGATAGAAAAAAATTGAATTTTAATAGTTAAAAAAATTATATAATTTCAGTTATAATATATATATATATTCTGATGTCAATCTCATGCAACTAGTATTCTACAAAAAAGCAAATAAATACAGGTTGTAATAATATTTGTATTTTTACTATTGCAATTCTATGGAAATATGATATCATTAGGACCCAGAAGAAATTATAGAAAACTGAACTTGGAAGTTTTCCAACTGGCTATTAATGATTAAATAATGAGAGAATAATACAAATATTTATTTTAAAAGTTTTTTGTGTTTATAATTTTGCTGTGTTTTGATGCAAGATTTAACTTGTATTCCAATGCTACAGAAAGAAGCAAAATGCATGAATAAATCTATATGGTATGCATACTGTATTGATATGTAATTCAGTTTGTTCCATTCCCTGAGAAGGTCAATTTACAGCACTTTTTTGTTTAATACAAAATCTCCTAAAAATTGTAAAAACAAAAAGAACATCTTAGTAAGAATATTTTCTTTTCATAATAAACTTTTACAGATGTTTCTTTCTATTAGTAGAGAGTATCAAAATTGAAAATTATATTTTTGAGATTTAGAAGAATGCACTAAATTTCTTGATAACAAATTTTGTAAAGAGACAGAAAAGACAAACTCAAATTATATCACTTTATATTTCACATAGAGTATTAGTCTCTTAGAAATACTAGTTCTAAATGTAGTAATTGTTAGAATTCTTTATTATTGAAAGAAAGACAAACTGTTTGTCAATGTCCAGTTCATTAAAGAAAATTGGCACCTAATTATTCTGAAAACATTTAAATTTCCAATCAAATGTCTTTTTTTTTCTTTAAAGGCAATTTTTTTTAAAAGAGCAGCCCACCCTCAAAAACTAGAATTCTATGTAATAGTATCTTAAGAAATATATATTTCATAAGGCTCACATGTTTCTTTACATTAAATTTCTCGGTACTTACCTACATATTATCACCAACTCTACAAAAAGCTCACCTAGCTGGCTACCCCAATTTGTGTAAGTGTGTTGTAACTGCTAAATCAGCAACCCTGTGCATCATTTTATATAATGCCACCAATAGCTTGCGATAATACATATGTACCAATTTCTCTTCAAACAATTACTTTTTCAACTATTTTCACTAAATATCTCGAAGTGCTACATTAAATAATGGATAAACCACTTAATGTATTTTAATTCAGTTTTTAAATGTTTATATTCACCTTATCATTTCAGCATAGGTACTAATGTTATATATGCTTAATATATATCACTTCAAATTATTCACATAACATAAAGGAAAATGAAACAGAAAAAATACTTCTTTTGATGAAGTCTTTATCACTATAAACATTGAGTATTTAGACATTAATCTTCATATAATTGCATGCAAATTCTATTATTCTTGAAGGTATAGAAGAAATTTTCTGAGCTTCGCTGTATGGCAGAACAGCTGATTAAAAAATAATACTATGCAGGAAATTCAATACAAAAGAAAGAATGGATATCATTAATTTAAACCAGTCATGCTTGAAAATAATAATTATTATGTAAATATTAAAGGCAAACTGAGCTTTAGGATGACCATTAAAGGATTTATATAAGAGTGCATCTTTCATAAAAATTATATGATTAGTTATAACTCACAAAAATATTAAATACAGAAAAACAAGGTAAAATATACAAAGAAAAGAAAACGATAAAGAAGTCCCTTAAACCAGCAAATTTTATGCAAAGCAAAAAATATATACAGAAAACAATAAAAAAAAATTATCAAAACAGTTTTATCATGTAAAATGCATATTTATAATTAAAATTTCCATGTTAGTAAACTTTAAAGTGTAGTTTAATATTCTATAATATTTACTTCTTTATATAACTAAACAATAAAATGAAAAATAAAGGCTTATATTACAATTGAATTATTCAACTTATATGATAATCCATATTTTACTCCCTAGCTAAAAAAATTTCAATTACATTTTTAAAAAGGATATGAAAACATCACATGGAATGTCTATTTCCTTACTAACTAATACATAGATGGCAGTGAAAAAGATACAAAATTTACCACTGAACACATCAATTTAAAAATAAAAGCCCTTTTCCCATTAAATATGAATCGCTTTGAAAAGTTTTATTGTCTCCTCTGGAATACTATTTTGAAGGACTTCTGGTTTCTCTACACACATTTTCTGTAATCTGCCAACAATAACTTTTAAAGATGCCACTTTCTCTTGGTATCCTCTGCCTTTTGAAATGCGATTACTGTGATATGATTTAGAACGCTGAAACACTTCTTCATGAATGGTAGTTATTTCTCTTTGTTTAAAAGTGCAGATCTGAGAAACACTTTGCTCAAATAGACTTTTAACACTCTGAGAAATCACAACATTGGAATTTTGAGACGGCATTGGATGATCATAACTGTTTGTCTTTTGGTACATGGGCTTATGTTTAATCCAAACTGGCTTTCTTCTTTTACGAATCTGAAAGTAATACAAAAAGTTATGCATGAAACTTATTTATTTTTTACTTCCATTGTTCACTTTATACTGGATAACAGAGTGGAAAGTTATACAAAAATGTTTCATTTAATACATACAATTTTATACAATAAAGAATAAAATTAAAGGAGAAATTTAGTTTTATTTCTACAATAGTAATTTTTAATTAAAGAATAATAAATTACCAATGAAAAATCTTTAAATCATTTTGTAATTTACAATAAATACATAATTAAAGAAAAAAAACACTACAAAATACAAACACAAATAACAGTGAATGAACAGGCAATGAAACCTTTTCTAAAATGAAACAATGAAAATACACAGGAGCTATGTATATACCATATTTTCAACACCAAATATTCCTACTTTATTAATAAAAATAATTTTAAAAAAACATATGAAACATAACAGCAATTTAGTAGTTTTTTTAAGAATTTCATTAAATAGATACTTGATAAAAAAAAATTTAATTTACAAAAAAAGTGGTATTAAACTCTTCAACAATAAAATGCATCTAAAATTTAAAGTTAAATTCTTTAACTGATGAGTATATTTACATAAAGAGTTTTATAGTTCAACATAAAGACAATATGGTAAAATATGAACAATTGCTAATAACATGTATTTGTTATCAATTTTCTAAAGTACCACTTTTGTAAATTTGAATTAACTATAAATTAAACTAATGAGGTGTGTTACAGATCAATAAAGATTTGCATTTTCCTAAATTAAGATGGCATCTGAAACCGAACTTCGACATCATGCCAACATGAGTATTTTGAGAGCAGAGTGAACACTTTGACATTACAAAGAACATTAAAAGAACAGCAGTTTCTTCTTTGCAGGTGTGTGTGTGGGGGGGGTATAAATAATGGTCAGTCTTTCATGGGGTTGCGATTCAAAATCTGTTATTAAAAAATTAGGCTGAAACAAAGTAACTATCAGAACTATTTAAAAAAAGTGAGAGATTAATGTTACAATTTATCAGGTTAAATATATATATGCAAATACATATAACTAAAAACTTATAGTCGAGTTTGTCCATTTTTTTTACTGCTTTTCTAAAAGAAATACTTTTTTCCCTTTAATTTCTATTCACAATTTATGCTTATTGTGAAATGCATTTCCTCTTTTTGCTATACCAACCATCTACCGATTTTAAAAAAAACCCAGTTAGTTGTATAAAACCCATATATACAAGAGTGATTGCTCTTCACAATCACTTTTCTTAATTTACAGATATTGAATTGAGCATTAGATGGAAAGAGAAAATACATATAATATAAAATAAATATTACCTTTTGGGCAAAAGATTTATGGTGCATCAAGTTCGACATTTCATAGCATTTATGTGAACGCCAAACATTGGAAATTTGAGGATCTCCGAAACTATCGGAATTGGTCACTTTCGAAATTTCATTCGAATCTGAATCTTCGCATTGCATTCTCAATTGAAAATGTGTTCAACTAAAATACGTTAACTAAATACTTGATTAAAACAAAAGAAATATTTACATCGAAACCAATCTTGATAACAATGGGAAAAAGTAAAATACAATTGATAAATAGCCAAAAATTAAATAAATATTTGAAATAAAAGTCAAATACGCTTTTAAAAGTTATAGCACAAATAATTAATTATAAATACATTAGTTAAAATAAAAACTTCAATCCGTAACTCTAAGTTCCCAAGGAAAATAAAAATATAACGTTGAGTTGTTTGTATGTTTCTCCAATTGTAAGAAACTTGTTCAATCACTGTGGCTTTTCCATAGCACATTAATTATCTTTAAAATTTAAATTTATTGTTTTAATATTTCAAATTTTTATAAGTAAATTTAGAAGGAAACTTCATTTTTTCGTAAAACCAGAATTTAAATTTCATTAATGCGTAAATGAAATGATTATCTATTAAATCCCCCAATGTGCTGCCATCTCTTGTAGAATGTTGTAACTAATAAAATATTGCTTGGAAAATGCATTCAAAATCACTAGAACGAATAATTTATAAGATAAATATTTTTTGAACTTTTTTATGCATACATACCGTAATGAATTATTCAAAAGAGGGTAAAAATTTTTAATAACAGATTTTATTGGGGATTTCAATTCAACATAAGCAATACTTAAAAATTAAGGGAAAAAAAAGGTGTAAAAATGTATTTGCTTTTAGATTTTAAAAATTTGCTTCGAGAGACTCAACAAAATTGAGATAAATATGCTGTATAGTTTGTGTAAATTTTCTTTTAAAACGTTTACTTTTTATGTATAAAGTAAAAAATAAAATTTTTCCGTTTAATTTCATCAAAATTTCCTTCCATGTAAAGGAATTCATGTCAAGATTTATCTGAAACGATGAATAAGATGAGAGCAATTATCAATAAAATAATATTTTAATTATAGCCCCTTCTACTCAAATTAAAACACTTAAGTAGCTAGAAAATATTAAAATCTGTCAAGAAGAGTACTTTAAATTTCAGCTTTAACTCGTTTTAAATTTTTCATATTTTTCTCGAAGATATTTATAACACTTGAAAGAAACAAATTAGACATTTTTACAGATAAGTTAAAATACTTAGTGGAAATATTTGATGCAAATATGGAATGATATACCAAAAATTAATAAAATTCTCAAAAATATTTATAATGTTACATGCATTTGAAGGAATTCGAATAAAATAATTCTCAACAAAAAAAGATGAAAAAAACATTTTAAATCGAGATTAAATTTGTTTAAATGTTGCATTATAATAAGAAAATGCCATATATAACGTATGTAATCTCATATATGTTAATATATGACGTATGAATATCTTAAGTAAGGTTTGTTCGTGCATATTTCTTTGTACTGCCGCTCATGACTATTTTTGCTAATAATAAACTTATATCACAGAAATATATAATATTAATACATTTGGACCCATGGGCCTCGTCATAGATTCCCCCCTCAGCAAAATCCGCATATGATGGATGCCTGAAATTGTAAAAGTAATTCTTATTCAAAATGATACAAAACGCCAGTTTCTTTATTTGAAATATCCTTTTTTTGGAGAAAAAAAATTATCGAACATTATCAATTACTAGAATGAATAAAAAATGCCATCTTAGGCATGAACCTTTATTTTCAGCTCCGATATCAACCATGAAAAATTTCTCATAAAACTTGAACTGAATAAATATCCACATAAAATTTGATTTTCTTAAAATCATTTTACCATATGATTGGTAGGTAGATCATTGATAGGTAGATCAATTTAAATGGAATGAGAAATACAAGATGTGACTGAAAATAGTGTTAAATAATTCAAAATTGTGAAATAACCATAAGATTTTTTTTTTTGTCTTCTAACTATATGTTTAGAGTTTGAAATTCCTTATTGGTATTTTGTAGGATCAAAAGAGCAATAAGTAATAGGATTCACCTTTAAAGTATTTAGTTTAATGTCCGTTTAACATCAATTCTCCTAGTGCACAATGCCGTTTACGTTAACTTGTGAATGGACACGTAGGCTGCATTTGAATTAAAGAATGCAATAAGATATCGTTAGAGGCAAAAACGATCACAACGCATCACGGGATATATCAATATGATGGTTTGGTAATACAGTAGAGTACCGACAATTCGGCAGTCCGGATAACTCGAACATTATGTCCGATGAAGAAATTATTACTGCTATCACTATTAATGAAAAAATGCCGGAAAATGACTAAAGAATTTCGAAACCACCTTTCAATATTTTGAACGATGTGCGTCGGTAATGGACTAACTGTTCCTTCGTCGTCGTCTTCGTGATGAAGCAGCAAAGCGTAGAATGCAGTAAGAAAGACGATAAGGTATTACGCCTTTCTTTAAATTACAGTTTAAAAAAAAACTAAGAACATGCTTTTATGTTTAATCGAACTAAAACGTAAAAAAAATAATTCACGAAATCCTTATTCCTAAGGATTCTAATCAGGACAATGAAACAAAATTATGAAATTATTGTATTGCCATTAGTCCTTGACAAATATGCAAAATTTCGAATTAATTTGACCTTTTAAAGTGGGTAAAAATCGAGTTCAAAGATTCCATTACATACAAGTGAAACTTATAAAAGCGTTTTAAAAAAGTAGCCAGTCTCGACAAAGTCGGCTACGTTATTTTCATTATAGACAACTTTATGCCTCCATGAAGTATTTTTTTGAGTTGTTTCTGATCAGGTGTGGCGATTGAAATGTTAAGAGCTTGCACTACAACATTAAAAAGTACGGAGAATAAGCCTTAAAAAAATTACTAAGAAACAGTTAAATTTTCCCTTTTTCAAATATTTAGACGCTTTGCAGGATTGGGGAAAAAATATTAGATTGGAATATTTTTTTTTATCCCGAAATTGTCTTAGTGGAAAAGTAGTGGTTTCGAAATGCATTGTAAGTAAATACAACTCAGTCACGCACGAACAAGTTGTAACTTTTCCGAGAGATTATAAATTAATTTTTTTTGTACTGTCCTATTATGTACCTATTATGCATATAAGCTGGCGTCTAGAGCAGCAATAACGGCTTTAGGTTCGATGGCGCTCTAGGCCCAAGTTAATTTGTTGCCCTTATATATGTCGCAGGAAAATGATGAAATTAGGAATCTCATCAAATCTCTAAAGGGAGATATCACTTGACGGTAGATGCTAAGATAACGTCACTTCAAGATCATTTCCCTGATAAAAGTAAGGAATTTGAACGAATCTCTGAGTTGTTACAGTGACAGGATTAAAAAACATTGTCAAGAGTTTAAAAGTGTTTATTTAACAGTTATGGTGCATTATTAAACGTAGAATACAACAATAGTTGATGAAATACAAATTATTTATTTGAAACTAATTAACAAATAATTAAAAAATTAGGCTAGTATTTTTTTACTTATAACATCTTTCTTCACGGTTGCTTACGCACCAAAATATCAATCCCTATGATAATCCTATGGTGCCATTTTTTTAAAGATATGGAGTTGATATTTAGGGGTTCGATAGTACTACCTGCATGGTTAGGAAGTAAGTACAAGGACTCGACCCCCAGGTGCCCCCGTATTGTCAATGCAAATCCTGACTAGTTCATTTCATCATTTCATTGAAACTTTTCAGGGATTTGATAAAATCACTTACTTCCATCAGGGAAATGACCTTGAAGAGACTATTTTAACTTCTTTCGTCAACTTATCATCTTCCTTAGGGATTTGATGAAATTCCTAATTTCGCCATTTTCCTGCGACTTATATAATAATAATAATAATAATAATAATAATAATAATACGAATAGTAATAATGGATTCGAATTAAATTTAGGTATTGAATTTATGCATGAATTAAACACACACACACATGATATAACAAATAAACATACAATTTAGAATAAATAGCTTTTAATTAAGAAATAAATCATACATTCATCTAATTAATCATATAATATACTTGTATCTTGATTTCATCCTTGGAAAAGCATTAATGACATCCTCATACTTAACTTCTTGAACTAATTGTGCTTCAATGTTTAATAATATAAGTGCATTGAGCCTATCTTGCTTTATACCTGCACGTACCTATTTGTTAGACATTTTAAATTTTACTACTTACACGATTAATTATTTTAAGAAATAATTCTACCCATTTAATATCGACATCTTGAGGTTGTCAAAGCAAAAAAATAAAAAAAAAGCATTAAAATTCGGTCTTGCAGTTGATAAAAAACAAAATTGATTTCAAATTTTTGGCACGTCGCAAATGTTAGCGTCCTAAGTCCGGGCCTCGTGGGGATAAGCCTAAATCCGTCACTGTAGAACAGTCAACTAAAAATAAAAAATCCAATAAATTTATTTTTACATTGAGATTTTCTTTCTGTTTAGGAGCATCTTCATTACTTTAATTCTCTTCTCGTTTAAAAATTTAGCTACTCCTTTGAAAAATAAGAAAATTATGGCAGCAAATAAGTAATTTAGAGCATCCTCAACCACTTTTGAATGTAATTAATTTTTTAAATTGAGATGAGTAAAAGATAGAAATTTCTGGAGAAGGGACTTTATTTTGCAGAAAAATCAAACAGTTCAATTGTTTCATTTAAACTATTTTGTGCCTTAATGAGAGACTTAATTATCCTTTTAATTAACAGCAGAACCTCTTATTTGTGTTTAGTAAAATTAGTTATTAATTTTGGAAGCGCAATTAAGAAAGTTGATAATTTTCTTGCTTGAGGAGAAAAATAACAAGTGTTTACCGTAATAATTTATAGTTTACCCAAATAGCATAATTCTACTAATCGAATTTAATTATAATATTTTAATTTAAAATTAATCTTACGTGTTCATAAAAATGTAATATTTAATTCAATCATGACATAGCGTGAAGATATCGTTACATAGGATCGCTTTATAAAAAATCTTAGAAAAAGAATTAGTGACTCAAATAGAGCTCTAAAAATATAATTTGCATCTATTTTACACCGTGCTGATTTTTCAAAGACTTATATTTATCTAAAATAAGAGAAATTACCTTCGTATAAAAAATGTAGTATTTAGTAAAAATGTTTGATAATTAAAAAATTAATAACTGCATTTATGTTGCTTAAACTCGACTTATAAAATGGTTTTTAAGGTATCCGACTAGCTGCAACAATTTTTTACTTTTTATAAAAATGGAGATATGGAGATTCTTTTGTGGCTTTTAGATTTGTTTAGTACACTTTAAGCAACATATGATAAAATCAAGAAGAGAAAAAGAAATTATTATTACTAAAATAGGAAAAAAATTAGTGAAAATGTACAAAAAATTACATAAACGGGAACCTTTCTGTTTATTAAGAAACGCTTAATTTTTCAATTTTGATGTGTTGCCGTGCTATTTATTTTTAAAATGATTTTCCGGATAAGATATATTATGATTTTTACAAAAACTAGAGGACTTTATCTTAGTGATTATATGAAATTGCTTAAAAAACAGTGATTATATTAACATAAGGGACTGTAAATTTTATTACAAAGCAGTGATTGATAAATCTGAAGGTTAAAACACTTCTACTATTGCACAAAACATACACAAAAAAATTAAGTTAATTATTTTAAAAACTTTTTGAGCAATCGCTGCCCCCATTTAAAAATAATAATAAAAAAAGAACACACACACACGCACATTTTGAGTAAAACGCATTAGTGGCATCTGCTTTTACTAAAACACTTGTAGTTTTTGTTCTAGTGAACGGAAAATAAAAAACTTGGTATTTTTATAAAGCTCATAAGATGGTCTATAAAATAAAATCATCAAATTTTTTTTGTCAACTTTTGGCAAAATTAACAATTTTAGAGTAGTCGGATACATTAAGGTTGATTATTTTTGGTGTGCTCCAAATATTGAAATAAAAATTGAAGTACTATTTGTACATATTTAGTTTTGTTATCGTTTATTTAGGTACGTTTATTTTATGTACGTTAAAAAGATTAATTAATGTGTTTAAGATATTTTGTTTGAATAACTCATTTCTTGCTTATTTAATACTAGTTGCAAGTACCCGGCTTTGCCCGGGTTTAAAATAAGGTTTTTTGTAGAAGCTTACAAAACTGTTTATTTGCATGCAATAAAAGGGTACATTTATCTTAGAGCAATGTGATAGACAACATTTTTGGCAGTTCCGTTTGGAGTGTGTACAAAAAGATTTTCCTCTCTGCCCACTCTAGAGCAGGCCACATACAACTGCCCATGAGAAAAGCAAGGTGTCTGCAATTCTATTCTCTCCCCCTTTTTCTCATAGGCACGACTGTAGCAAAAAATGACAATGCATTCCTATGAATGAAAGAATGGAATGGAATGGAATGTAGTAAGTAATGTGATATCTGTTGCAGTATTTGCTTGCAGTAAAGTAAATATAACAAAGCAGTATTGCAAATTACTTACCGCTTTTGTTTAGTAAAGTTTTCTCTAAAATGAACGCATGGCTCGGAACATGCACATGGAGCACTCTTTTTGGCTGGAGGAGGCCAGAGTGAGGTTGGGATGGAGCGAAACCTGTTTAAGAACCTTTCCCTTGTAATTTTGTGAATGTGTACCAAATTTCACGTTATTTGGTTATCTGGATCTTGAGTTATAAGGAAACAGACAGACAACAAATGCGTCTTATATGTATATATAGATATAGATATAGATTTGTTTGAATTCTTGTGTATTATTACTTTTGTAAGCTTCATGATATATTTTATGGGGTACCAGTCTTTTAAAGCTGACTGAGCCACAGCAACATTTAGCTAGGTATAGCTAGTTATAGCATAAAATTAAATCTTAAAAAGATATCAAATATAAAAGAAGGCTCAATATTTTGATTAAATCAGTATAAACATTTTCGTACAAACACAATATATATACTGTAAAATATTTATTTTGCTATTTGCCTTTCAGACAGACATCAAACAAAATTTTTAAAATTGTCAAAAACAGATGAAAACATATTTGAGGAAAATACCATTGATTAATTTTGCCAAAGACATGGCGCTGTGTAAAAAAATATTTGCAGTACATAATCGCCAAAAATAAATGTATGTACTAAAATATAAAAAAACAAACAAAAATTATATATTGGAATAATTAAGGATTAGTGGAGGGAAAGATAAAACATGCTAAGATAATACTCATAATATTAATTTCATATTGGTAGGCTACTCATTTTTGGCATGATTTTGAAATCACGAACAAATTGGTATGTTGCGGCCCGTCTAATGTTATAGTAATGTACAGAATTAAAGGTACTTATGTATTATCGCAACCTATTGGTGACATTATACAAAATGAAGCACATGATTGCCAATTCAACGCATACAAAGTTGGGATTGCCAAAGTGGCGAGTTGTCTTGAACGTTGGCGATTGTGCAATGATACGTATAAGTACTAAATAAAAAAAATTATCCAAAGTATATGTATCCCGAACATAAAAATAAATTGAAAAATGAAGTACAATACTAACATTAACTGACATAAAAAGAACTGAACTAACTCTATAAATGCAAAAGCATAATTAGAAAAAATAAGGTACTTACATATAACCGCAACCTACTTGCGACATTGTATGAAACGAAGCACATTACTCACAATTCAGCATATATATGACATGCGAAATCGGGGTTGCCAACTTGGTAAGTTATTTTGAACGTTGGAGATTGTTAGGATAGTATATAAGTAACAAAAATAATTTATCTTACGAATACCTGCTTCCTCAACATACTCATTTTTGGCGTGATTTAATGTTATAGTAATGTACAGAATTAGAGGTACTTATGTATTGTTGCAACCTATTGGTGACATTATACAAAATAAAGCACATGATTGCCAATTCAACGCATACAAAGTTGGGATTGCTAAAGTGGCGAGTTGTCTTGAACGTTGCCAATTGTGCAATAATACATAAATACTAAATAAAAAAATTATCTAAAGTATATATATCCCGATAATAAAAATAAATTGAAAAATGAAGTACAATACTAACATTAACTGACATAAGAAGAACTGAACTAACTTTATCAATGCAAAAGCATAATTTGAAAAAATAAGGTACTTACATATAACCGCAACCTATTGGCGACATTATATGAAACGAAGCACATGACTCACAATTCAGCATATATATAACATGCGAAATCGGGGTTCCAACTTCACAAGTTATTTTGAACGTTGGCGATTGTTAGGATAGTACATAAGTACCAAAAATAATTTATCTTACGACTACCTGCTTCCTCAACAGTTATTTAAGCCATTTGTCTGTTTTGTTCATTCTCTAATGCCTATTCCAGTTTGATATGTAATTACTACCAACACTGCTTTTGCTTGGGCAGTATAATTACTCAAGTTTGATTTTCTGCAAGGCAATTTTATGCACTGAAGCCAATAGTATACCCTTAAAGGTTAAAATAAAGACACATAAAGTTGCAAAATATTATTAATTTCATACTATCTAAAACAGGTAACGAAAACGGAAATGATATATTTATGTTAATCACAGTAATAAGAAATGAAATACCATTATCAATAAGAAGTTTTAGTTTGTCAAAATTATAACCTTCGCATTCTAAAGAAATAAATAAATTCTCCGAAAAAATACTGAAATTGCAAGTTGTAATTTTTAAGCAAAATCACACACATAAACATCCCGCGATAATACCTAAATGTTGCCAAAACAGCAAAACAAAATTTTAATTGTTAAAAGAAAAACCCTTAAAAATGATTTATTCGAAAAATAGTCCTGTAACGGTTCTCTTACGTCATTACTGGGTAAACCCAAGTTTTTTTTGACAGAATCTCGGGGTAATTAAATAGTTTAATGACATAAAATAACACAGTTACAATGGACAGACATTTAGACACAATGCAGGTTAAACATTTAGAGGAAATAAGGGGAAATTAAATATATTACATAGTCCAGGATTGGACAGCGAGACGAGTAAAGTCACTCATCCAGTTCCCAACTCTCTCTCTGGTGGTAATCCAGTGCTTCGCTTGGTAACACTTCCGTTACAAGTACCGCCATCTACATTTCGGTCTTAGAATTAAACCGTGTGTTACAGACTACCCTCTGGTTCCGTTGACGTCTCGGCTCGGAACCAGGAGGTAATTCCTTTTTGGGGCGTCCTCTTTTCCTCAGAGGAGCAACAAATCCGGTGTTTTTTTCTGTGTCAGGTTCTTGATAGTCCTTTAACCTTCTGCAGTCTGCTATAAAATGATCTTGACAAACAAAATCCGGCATTTTCACTTACTATGGCAGAGCCGGCTTAGTCAGGGGCGATCTGGAAAAACAGAGAGAGAACCGCGGTTTTGATGGATGCCGCTCTAGCTTTTAAAGCTCACAGGAAAAATTATATATATATAAATTACAAATGCAAAAATAAATCTTGTAATTTTCCATACATTTTTAAAACAACGAATTGTGGAATTGGCTTCCAATACATTGTTGTGTTTGACAATATCTAAGGTAACCAACCCTACTTTAGATAGATTTGTACTACTTTTTCGTAACTGTATTCCTTTTAAAATTAATTCGTGCAGCCGAAATACACCTTTTGAACCCTTAAAAATTTATGTAAACTATAACGGTTAATTTTAATTTATGCAACTAGTGAAATGTTCATAATTAACCAATTCCGTCTAAACAGTTTACATGAAAAAAAAGTTTGGACTCCCTCATTCATTAGGGATTTAAATAAGATTCTAACATTAAATTTGATTTTTCACCGAATAGGACCGAGTGGTAGTGTATAGTGCTTCCACACCACAGGTCTGGGGTTCTATTAACGGGCTGCGCAAGGTCGACTCTGCCTTTCATCCCCGCTACATTGGGTCGATAAATGAGTACCAAGCTTGCTTCGGGGCTTAAACACTGAAGGTCTCTCTTCAGACAGACCACCAAATCGGAACCTCTGTTCATGCACCTCAGCGTCCAATGGTCACGTGTATTATGATGGGCACAGTAGTTCCTGGCCCTCATGGATTGTTGTGCCTCTGAGTTTGAGTTTTAAGTTTGAGGATTACCTCCCTTTGGGGATACCTCTTAGATAAACATGTATTTCCACTCATTTGCAATTAAACATTTTTCTTTCAATTACGTTTATTTCAGAAGGAAGTTTTATTTTTCAAATGTATTTGCTTAATAACATGTATATTTGTGTATTATATTAAAAATTTGATCAATCCAAAATTACATGTTTTAGCTCCTCTAAAAGCTTTTAGGATTTTACAACTGATCTTACAATCCATATACGTTTTATAGTAGTATATTTAAAAATGATAAAGACATTTTTACGAGTGTGAGAGCTGTTATGCCTCGTTTATAAATATAAAAAATTGCATTCAGCTACAGTTTTTAAAATGTACAGAAATAAGTGGAGAAATAGGATACTTACATATTATGAATATTTTTGACTGTAGTAAGATATATTTATATTTCAGTTTCTTTACAATTTGAATAGAAGTTGTAAGCCATTTTGCGAATAGTTTGATATTGAGTATATTCCATAGGCTATTTAATATTGTAAAGTGTTTTACTTTGATACCAGCACGCATTAAAATAAGGCTCATTTGCAGTTATATGATCAGCTTCAGTGATATTTAAATTTTTAAAAATAGTCTACACGTACCAAAACATTCTTTCACGACCGCACACCACATCTCTCTCATACTATATCTTCCCTACAGCAGGAAATATTTGTGTATACTGAAAAATTTAATACTGGATACATTTCCAAGTGTTAAATTTGTTTTTAAAATTTGGTATGAATACATTGTGGAACTGTCGGTTAACTTCACTGAACAAAATTGTTTTAAGTGTACTGTTTTGAAAGACAAAATTAATTAGGGAGAACTTTTCTTACAATAGAATTTGTAATGACTGAATTGTGTGAAAATGTAGTTATCGATGTGCGACATTTTTCCTTGTAATAAAAGAAACATAAAGATAAGAAATTTAACTTGAGTAGAAAATGGTTAGAAGTACTGTCATGCGCATTTGAAGAAGTATATCCCCCATTAAAATTAAAAATTATTGACTGAATGTGTGTTATATCCATCACAAATGCAGATGTAGAAAAGATATTTTTATTTAATACAAGGAGTTCGAAAAGGAGAGCACTAGGAATGAAAATTTAGATTTTTTCCGAAAAATATTCAGTTAACATAAAAATATCATTTATATGATTTAAATTTAAATAAATTAAAAGTATTGAAATCATTTTTTATGTTATTCTAAATTAAAAATATAATTGAATAGAGAAAGATCTGTTTTATTTCATAAATATGCACCATTTATGTCTTATTGTTTAAAAAAAAAAGATAGGGCCTTTACTCTTTTTACCTCATAACTTTTTTAAAAACATGAAAGTGAGCGCGTTTTCTTACTCTCATATTCAAAAATGAATACAGGATGCTTTTTTCTGGTTCAAATCGCAATACCAAAATATATATATTTTTAATTTTTAAAAAATGACAGAAAAATAAATTTTGTTTGAAGAAAATATAACTATTTTTCAACTTTTAACACGCCATTTATTTCATGTTTTTTTTACCCTGCATTTTGTTTTAATTTTACTGAGACTGAATCTATGGGGAAAACGACAGAGTAGAAAGAACTACGGTTTTCATACAAGATTGCCCAAGGCAACTTAACAGCTAGCTGTAAGCGATTGCTATCCTGGTTCTCAATGATCAAATACGCCGAACCAAGTCATAAAGTTGTCCCCTTTCGACCTCCCAAGTTTTAAAAGGGAGAAAGAATTGAAGTCTGTTGCATTTTTGAAGGGAATAGCAATATAAGAGTAAAACGCTTTCGGAATAACTTTTCAGGAGGAAGGTATCCAGTTAGAGGGTTAAGGCAGAAACATGATAAGTTCCAAGGGTTTGGTTTGGGTTGGCCGGGTCGGTAATCTCATATGTGTGTGTTTCTGGTGATCTCAAGGTGAGTATGAGGTAAGAACCTTCTCTCTTGGGCATAAATTTCCTGCTCTTGTTGTTACGATTTATGGGATGAATGGTCACCCAAACTTTGTCACCAGGTTTATAATATTTTCTTCTTCATCGATCGAAGTTTTCTTTCTGACAATCCTGTTTCTTTACGGGATTCATCCTGTAGGGATACGTTGCTACTGGGGGTTGATCACCCGTGTCCAAACGGTGTTCAATGAAAGGCGTGTGCTCTCCCCCTGGTTGGAAACATGCTTCATTTCTGTCCAGGAGTATATTGATTTTTCTTGCCTGTTCTGGAGTTAGATTTTTACCCTCATCCTTTCGAAGTTCGAATGCGCTGAGTGTTATATCTTCTAATGTCTTCTTGAAGAATTTGTACTGTTTCCGAGGATTTCCGGAAAAGTGTCATTTTCCACCCTGGACGTCAAGGACGATACCAGCTGCATTGAAGAAATCAAGTCCTAGCAAAGTTTTATTTCCTTTGGCATCAGGCAATACTAGAAATTCTGTAGGAATAACATTGAATTCAATGTACAGGTCGACGACAGTACTCTGAGCCATAATGGTCTGCCGAAATTCCATCAGCCATCATAAATGAAATTCTTTTGTTCGTAAAGGTGACATCATGCTCTTTTAGAAATTTAAACATCTTTTCACCTGCAATGGTATGGGAAGCACCGGTATCAGCACATACTGCAATATTTTCTCCAAACATTTTGAGAACAATTACACTTGTGGGATACAAGTTTGAATTCAAGTTGAATAACGTCATACAGTTCACTGCTGTTTCCATTTCATTAGCTCTCGTGCATTTAGGACACTTTGACTTGATGACTCCAGGAGTCCCACATCAGTAACACCTTATCGGGTTTCTTCCTTCAGTTTTGTAACCTGGAAATCTAGGCACTGTTCTAGAGGGTCCAGATGAGTGGTATTCATGGGATCCTCCAACAGGTTGATTTTTCTTTAATGGAAAGGGTTTCCTGAATTCTTCTTTCTTCTTGAAAGTCTAATTTGAATTACTTTTCATTCCAGGGCTTAGGTTATCATATGCGTCCAACTTCTCAGCCAATTCCAGAGGATCGTTCAAATCCGCCCAAATATCCAGAAAGTGTTCTTTGATATTTACTGGAGTTTTTTCTTTTTATCTGATCAGCAATTATCAGACTTTTAAGTTGGTCAAACGTGGTGATCTTCAACTCTTTGATCCAACCTTCAAAATAAGAACTCAATTCGAAATAAAAGTCTCGCCATGTTGAATCTAGGTTTTTCTTCTGTTGGGAAAAGTACTGTCTAAACCTATCCCCTGTAACTCGAAATCTTTTGAGAAGCATTTCTTTTACCTTTTCATAGTTTTGAGCATCATCTTCATCCTCTCTTGTGATGAGCTGAGCTATATCAGGTGGCAATGAGCCAATCAGGTATGCTGTCCAAGTTTTTTCAGGGATGTTCAAGAACTTCGCTTGACGTTCAAAAATTGTCAAGTATAGACCCATTTCATCTTCTTTCGAATTGAATCTCGGAATAATTCTAATTAACTCAAGCTTTGGGTTTTCTAGCTGTTGGCTTGTAACAGGTGCTTGTGACAGCTTCTGCACTTCAAGTTGAATTTTCATTTTTTCCAGTTCGAATTCTCTTTCTCGTTGCTGAGCCACAACCACGGCTTTCTGTTTCTCCTCCAGTTCCGCAGATTTTTGTTTTTCTGTTGCTGTACGTTCTTCCACAATGACGCTGAGCATATCTTTGACGAATTCCTCATCATACCTTTCACAATTTGTTATGAGATCTTTTAGTTCAATAATTTTGAGATTGTCCGACGGAGCCAGACCCAATTCTGTGGCCAACATTCGTAAATAATCTTTTCTCGACTTTCCCAAAAAAGCCATTTTTCGTCACTTTTAGACTATTTCAAAATTAATTTAGTAAAGTTCAATTAAAGTGAATGAATTAAAGTTCACTCAAAACTGTTAATTCTGTGATCTGAAAATATTATAGTCAAACAATACTTATGCACTTAAAGTTTCCGATGCATACAAAAAAAAATACTCTATACAATAATACACTCTTCCTGACTGACAATATAATTCTCTAATTTCAAAATGTGCTAATTAATTTTCACATCAATATTAATGAGATTAAAAAAAAATGAAACAAATTCTTCAATATCAACTATCTTCTAATTTCGTACTTCAAAATCAAAATAATATTTCAATAATATTCATTATTAATCAAAAGAGTATCAGCAATTAAAATGAAATCATTCAAATTAAATCAAAGAAAAATTTCGTTTTCGTTAACTTAAATCAATAAAATTGTTTTTAATCAAAATCAATTCAAATACGTTTAAATAGAAATACCATTCATAAATTATTTCATCCACTCCGAAATTAACACTATTACAAACTTGTTTACACTTAGAAGTACTTGAAATTATTTTCCAAAAACGTTTAAACAAAAAGCATAAATGTTTATACTTTATCAAAACATACAAGTTTTCAAATGTTATAGTAATACTTCATAATAAATCATGTACTTCACAAAATAATTATTTTTATATTAGACATAAAAAGTAAAAAAAAAATATTATGATAAAACGTGCATTCAACTTAAAATTTAATTAAAAGTTTAGTAATCAAACAAGAATCAAAGTGAAATTATATTTGAATAAATACAAATCGCAATAATTTCTTGATAATAAAAGTATATACATATGTTAATGGCCTTAAATTCTTAATTAGTGTAAGAAAGTATAATTCATAAATAACCTTCAATTAGCTTTAATGAGAACAAACAATAGAATGCGAGTTTCGTTTTCAAAAAAAAAAAGTATTAAGAATACTGACAAATACATAAGTGAAAATATCGCTTAAATATCAATTACGTTACTATATACTGTAACAAACAATACATACTAAGAGCAATAATACATAATCACTGTTCTTATACAGAATAACAGAGTAAGATTATTTAGAATAAACAACACTTATCTGTTCACAGGTTTTCTGGATGAAAACAATATTGATTCGCAGGGTTGCAAATTCTCTATTTTTTGTCGGTTGACAACGCCTCAACCTAAGTGGAAAAAGCGAGAGAAAGTTGTGAATTGTTTTCGGATCGGCTGGACGTTTGGCGCCAATTTGTAACGGTTCTCTTACGTCATTACTGGGTAAACGAAAGTATTTGACAGAATCTTGGGGTAATTAAAATAGTTTAATGACATAAAATAACACAGTTACAATGGACAGACATTTAGACACAATGCAGGTTAAACATTTAGAGGAAATAAGAGGAAATTAAATATATTACATAGTCCAGGATTGGACAACGAGACGAGTAAAGTTCACTCATCCAGTTCCCAACTCTCTCTCTGGCGGTAATCCAGTGCTTCGCTTGGTAACACTTCCGTTACAAGTACCACCATCTACATTTCGGTCTTAGAATTAAACCGTGTGTTACAATCCTAATTAAATATCAAAGAATAGAAAAATTGAATAAATATTCCAACCGATTAACATAGCTACAGCAAAAATATGTAATAATCTTGAAAAACTGCATGTAAAGTATAAATTGTCCACTTAGTGAGAAACGTGACATCATCTGACGTCATAACACTGGAAAATCACTTAAAAATTAAATTTTAAAAAATTCGGAAAGAATTATGAACGCCAAACCTATTTAAGAACCTTCCTCGTGTAATTTTGTGCACGTGTACCGAATTTCGCGTTATTTGGTTGTCTGGATCTTGAGTTATAAGGGAACAGACAAACAGACAACAAATGCGTCTTATATATATAGACTATATTATTGTTACGTAAATATAAATAAATATTAATGTAAGAATCTCACGTGAAAGTTTGGTTAAGAAAAATAATAAGTAAGAAAAGTTGCGAGATTGCTTAACAAAATATACTTCTTTAAATTGTATGAAAGCTCATTCCTTTTTCCGAATTGCTGATTCTATTAAATAGCTCATAATAATGACAAGAGTCCGAAAAAACTTTTTAAAAAAAACAAATGCAATAAATAATAGTTTTAAGTATTAGTAATTACGTTATCCACATAAACCAATATCTCGGAATTTTAACCAGATTGGTCGCGCTGTAGGCTATGAAAAATTAATCCTTTAAAAACTAAATACTTTTAAATAAAGAAGTTCGATAGACAGGCAGCAACTGTTCAGAGCAAATAATTTTCCACGGCTAGCTGAAAAATTCTCACCACCCCTACGAGAGGTTGGGAAGGAATTCTTATTCTCTCTTATTACACTCTTCCCACTGCTGAAGTAACGAACATTCTTCCGTCCAGGAAGTTCAGCGTGAATGATTGCAAATCGTCACAATACGATAAGCTAAAATTTATATCCGAGTTTGAAATCCACAGTCAATTAATAAATAGCTACCTCATGGATTATTTAAGCCCCGTGCCATTTCCAGGAACGTATAATTCCCGGAATACAAATTAAACTAGTTACTGGTTTTCAACGCCAACTTAGATTCATCTTCATTGTTGTAACAATGTAACTGTTAAAAAAAAAGGGCATAAGTTTGCGTTAAAAACCGGTTTTTCCGCCACAGTAGTCAAATCGGGAGCGCAGACCGGTCAACGGCAAATTATGCTATTTTCCCAATTCCTACTAGTTTTTAGTTCACTCCCCCCCCCATATATATATGTGTATTCATGCATATATAAATCTTATTCAAATTTTCAATCGTTAATAAAATACTTTCTATTCATCCATTCAAAATAGGAATTGACTTAAATTTTTTTATATTACTCGTTTTTTGAATGAACTTCGTCATATTAATTCATAGTTTAATGATGCTCACAGGGGAATGAATATTCCTATATTTATTAAAAAATTATAGATCTAAAACAGTGGTCTTCAAAATTTTCAACGCGTGGAACCCCTAGAACAAGAAGATGTTTGCGAGGAACCCTATTCCACACACACACTTAGAAGAATATATCTTAAAATAATATTTAAAATAGATAAACAATAGACCAATGTAAGGACAATTAAAAAAGTATTGCATTAAAAATTTAAAAAATTTAATGCACTTTAAATACAGTTTACTCATTAATAACATTATTCTGGGTTCCAAGTGTCACTTACACATGCATTATGTTTAGTAACTAGGATATGTGCTTGTGCATTTTTTGCACAAACTATCGAAGTGAAATTAACTGAACTATTAACTGAAATCGCATTACATATTCATTCTGAGTTTCATTTGTTTTTATACTTTGTTTTTGTAGCCATTCACGTAGATAAATATTTTTCACCTATACCCATTGTTTTGAATGGCATTAAAATGTTTATAGCTCTGTGAGAAATACTGAGTATTTTGCATGAATTTGCAACATAAAATTTAGGAGCTGTTCTTTCTTTAATACAGATTTTCAAAATTGAATAAGTTGTTCCCTTTCTTTTACTGTAAATGTTTTTCCACAAATGCAAAAAAGGGGCATTTTATATTAGAAAACTATTTAGTTTTGCAAAATGTTGTATTAGCGAGTATAAAATAATTTGGTGGATGGATGGATTGATTGATTGAAAATTAACGTCACACTGTTCAGTTACACGAGGGCTTTTGGTGATGGACCACGTAATTATCAACCATGGTCAAGTGATGTGGACGGCACCTGAGCTGATACCCCCCTCTCCTAACTACCGCACCACATAAACGGGAGGACGTTTCAGCTCTCGACAGATTTAGCGTGCATCGCTGCCCTACACGGCGAATCTTTAGTGGTTCCGGGCTCGAACTTGTGACAAAGCCAGCCATGATCCGATACTCATACCACTCGTCTACCGCGGCCCCAATTACTTGAATAACGAACTTCTTGTTGTAAAGGGTGTTTTTCTTAGAGGTATAGAACTTTAAATTGCAATAAAACAACGATGTATTATTCGATTGACATGAATTTTTTTTTTCGAAAGATAATCTTGTGGCATTACATTTTAAATATGATTAACCAAGAAAAGTGTGATCGGAAGTTGAGAGGGAGATATAAGTTAGTGAAGATAGAAATTTCAGTCAGTAGTTCGTTTGCTAGCGTTACGTGAATGGTGATTTCTTGGTTATTTCGTAAAATTTCATTTCGTTCTTGAACAATTTTATAAAATAATATTTTGTTCAATACGTTAAATATTCTACGTTTAAAGTGAATAAAATTGTAAGTTCATTTTAAAGTTCATATTTTGTGAAATAAAGGGTGTTTTTTTAGAGGTATAGAACTTTAAATTGCAATAAAACAACGATGTATTATTCGATTGACATGAATTTTTTTTATTCAAAAGATAATCTTGCGGCATTACATTTTAAATATGATTTCTGGCATAGGACTGCCACGGCTGGCTCGGATGTAGTCCAATCTGGACGTCCAATTTTCGATGACTTTTTCCAACATTTGCGGCCGTATATCGGCAGTAACACGGCGAATGTTGTCTTCCAAATGGTCAAGCGTTTGTGGCTTATCCGCATAAACAAATGACTTTACATAGCTCCACAGAAAATAGTCTAGCGGTGTTAAATCAGAAGATCTTGGAGACCAATTCACAGGTCCAAAACGTGAAATTAGGCGGTCACCAAACGTGTCTTTCAATAAATCGATTGTGGCACGAGCTGTGTGACACGTTGTGCCGTCTTGTTGGAACCACAGCTCCTGGACATCATGATTGTTCAATTCAGGAATGAAAAAGTTAGTATTCATGGCTCTATATCGATCACCATTGACTGTAACGTTGTGGCCTTCATCGTTTTTGAAGAAGGATTCCACCAGCCCATAAAGCGCACCAAACAGTCAGTTTTTCTGGATGTAACGGTGTTTCGACATACACTTGTGGATTAGCTTCCCTCCAAATGCGGCAGTTTTGTTTGTTGACGTAGCTATTCAACCAGAAGTGCGCTTCATCGCTAAACAAAATTCGCTTATGAAAATCGGGAACAACGGCCATCTCGTTTTGGGCCCGTTTGACGAACATACGCCTTGCTTGATCATATTTAAAATGTAATGCCACAAGATTATCTTTCGAATAAAAAAAATCCATGTCAATCGAATAATACATCGTTGTTTTATAGCAATTTAAAGTTGTATACCTCTAAAAAAACGCCAAGTTGGCAATTTCGATTTCTTATGTGTCGTACGCGCTGAATTGTCGACCAGGTGCTTCTGATAGCTAATAGGTTGCGCTAATACGTTGATACCGAAAATAATAGCACATTATTTATAATGACGCAAAACTCCTTCGTTAATAACAAGCCTTGCGCTGCAGAAAAGATTCTCTAGAACAGTTCCACCTGTAGGAACTCATTTTTTTTCTTTTCTTTTTTTTGTCGCAAAATACTGAACACTAACCTCGATTGACTCTCTTCTGAACTGACTTGACTTTTGTCCCAAAAGTCTCTTATATAGTCCTATGGAAATTTCCAGAAGAGTCCATTGAGTAGACTTCAAAATGGTTCCTCGGACATATCACATTTTCGCCAAATTTGTCATCAAAGGCTATAAAATACCGTATCTGGGGGCATCCTCTAGGGTTGCCGTAATCTTATTTTTCCAAATTTTAATTTGGTGGAACCCGGGATAGTAAGCAATAAACTCTTCACAATCTAGTAGGTAATATAAAGACAAAACATTTTAATATTATTTTATTATATTTTAATAAAGTATAAAAAGTATTGCAAAATAAAGTTATTATATACAGGAATACCCGAGTACTCCTCGTGGAACCCCATGCTTCCGTGGAACACAGTTTAAAGACCACTCATCTAAAAAGAAATTGCAAAAGTTGAAACAAAACAACTATAAGAAAATGCTTGTTTAAATAGAATTGGTTAAAAGTGAACAATAAGAATCAGATATCATTCCAATTCGGCATTTTTATTCTGCCCAACCTTGCCCAAAGTAATTTTTAAAGTTATATGGGTAATGCTTAAGGTATCCGACTACGTTGGGAACCGTGATTTTCAAAAGAGCATAAATGGATAATTTTCATCATATTTAGTGTCACTTAGATTAGAATACATGCAGAAAATTGTTTTAAGGACATTTTGACAAAAAAAAATTTATTTAAGTATAATATTTTGGCAAAAAATTAACTTAGAATAATCTTTTTTCCAAATGTTCTCCTTTTGTGAAAAATGGTTCTATTACAGTAATATTTTGCCTGTATATAGCTCAGACCTCTCTACAGAGGCTCAACTAGAATTTTTGAAAAATTCACATTATTTTCAGAGTTATCACCCATTGAAATAATTATTTGCGCATTTTTTTCTTAAAATTGATCCCCTTTGTTGTAAAATATGAATAAACTCACTTCTAAGTTATATATTTCAAAAATTCTAGTTAAGCCTCTGAACAGAGGTCTGAGCTATATACAGGCAAAATATTATTTTAATAGAAGAATTTTTCACAAAAGGAGAACTTATGGAAAAAAAGATTATTCTAAGTTAATTTTTTTGCCAAAATATTGTATTTAAATAAATTTTTTTTGTCAAAATCTCCTTAAAAATTTTTATGCATGTATTCTAATCTAAGTGAAACTAAATATCATGAAAATTATCCATTTATGCGCTTTTGAAAAACATGGTTTCGAACGTAGTCGGATACCTTAAGCAACTTATTTATTAATAAATTTTTTATGAAATGTGTTTTTTCCCCAGTTTATAGCAAAAATAGCATTACAACATCAATATACTCAATTCCGTAACTTTAATTTTAAAAATTGCTTCGAATGCCACTTTTTTTAGGTTGCATCTATGCTCAGAATCTGCTTAGTTAAGGGCAGTCGGAAAGGTAAAATTTGATTTTTTTGACAATTTGAGATTTTTACATTTTCACATAGTACAGATTTTAACCTTTCTAAAAATACCTTACTTTAACCTCCAGGGTAATTAGAAGCCCTAAAAACCTATTTTTAAATAATCGTTGAAACTGGGCCACGCCCATTTGACAAGGGAAAAAGTAAACAAAGTTTTTTGTTTTGGCTTAAAAGTTGAGCGTCTGGTATAAATCAAAACATTTATCTTTTATTGTATAAATTGGGCCTTTTATTATTTTATTTCCTAACCCATTTGAAACTTCACTGTATTTTTAACGGTCAAATCAATGTTTGTTTACACTTTCAAAACTGCGTTGTAATTTTTGAACTCGCAAGTATTCTTTAACATTATTAAGCTTAAACTTTCAAAAAAATTGCTATAATATATCGACTTTATCATGCCTAGAGCATCAACTAAAGTATTTAAGAAACGAAGAGGAGTTTTTAATAAAGGAAGATGTAATAAAAGTAATGATGGTTGTGGTGAAAGCAATTCTACTGTTCCAAAGAACTCTGCTGATGAAAAGAATTGTGCTGATGGTGCAAAGCTTTGTACTAATGAAACTGAACCATCTGCCAGTGAGAAAAAAATTATAAACATGGATATTTCATATTCGGATGAGGCTTTTTCTGGTTTCAGAAATGTTATTGTGGACATTAACCTTTTAGCTTGTGTGTTTTTTGAAGCTGTAAAATGTATAAAGTGTGAAAAAACAGAACTCAGGTTGCACCTCAGTGAAAGTAATTGTGGTGAAGCTGTGAAGTTTCACTTAAAATGTCCTTCTTGTAAATATAACTATACTTTTTTTTTAACTCCAAGAAATGCGATAGTTCTGAGAATTATGAGCTGAATACCCGGCTAGTGTATGCTATGCGATGCATAGGTAAAGGTGCTGAGTCTGCTAGGATGTTTTGCGGTATCATGAATCTTCCCCCGCCACCCACAAAATTCTCAAAGTACAACCACATTTTACTGCAGGCAACAAGAGAAACCTGTGAACACAGTATGGCAGAAGCTGTTCGTGAAGCAGTTGATGAAAATTATGGGAAAAGGGACCTTGCTGTTGCTGTTGATGGTAGCTGGCAGAAGCGTGGTTTTTCTTCGAAGAATGGCTTGGTGACAGTCACAAGTGTTGATACCGGCAAAGTTATAGATGTCGAAGTTTTTTCAAAACATTGTATTTGTCCGAACAAAACCAAGCATCTTCAAAATTGTAAGAGAAATTTTGAAGGCTACAGCGGTAAGATGGAAGTAGCTGGAGCTCTATCCATTTTTCAGCGTTCCCAGTCTCTCTACAATGTTCGGTACACAAAATATTTTTGAGATGGGGACTCCAAGGCTTTTACTTCTATTGTCGAGAACAAAGTATATGGTGACCATTGCTCTGTCAAGAAATTAGAATGCATAGGTCATGTTATGAAAAGAATGGGGACAAGTCTTCGACGCTTGAAAACTAAGATGAGAGGTCAAAAACTTTCTGACGGAAAGCCTTTATGCGGAAGAAATAGATTGACAGAGGCAGAAATCGACCGTCTGCAAGCATATTATGATCTAGCTATCCGCAGAAATTTTCTAGCGTGAAGGACATGCAACAAGCCATATGGGCAATATTTTTACACAAGCTATCAACCGATGAAAAACCTCAGCATGGATTTTGTCCCTCTGATACAGATACGTGGTGCAAATTTAAAAAGGCAGAATTGCTTGGGGAGACTTATCATCACAAAAACAGTTTACCTGTGGATGTTGTGGAGGCCATGCGACCTGTTTTTAGGGATTTAGCTAATCCAGAATTGCTAAAAAAGTGTTTACATAGAGGTACGCAAAATCCTAACGAAAGTGTAAATAATGTAATATGGTCTCGTGTACCGAAGAAAACATTTGTACAATTAGAAGTTTTGTCACTGGGTACATATGATGCAGTTTCCTCATTTAATATGGGGAATGTATCAAAACTAGAAATTTTGAGAAAAATGTGTATTGAGCCTGGTGATTACACGGTACAGGCGATGGAGTGCCTCGACAAACAGAGGCTGTTACGAGCAAAATACTCTTGTTTACAAAAAACAAAGGAAGTTAGGAAGGAAAAAAAATTAAAAGGAAGAAAGAAGATGATGAGCTACTAAAAAATGCTGATGATTTAGAATATGGAGCTGGAATGTTTTAATTAAAAAGTAATTATACGCGTTAAAATCAATTTTTCTCAAAATGTCAATTTTTGATGTTCGATGTTCCTTTTCTTAGAAACTACAGTTCACAGGTATGTAAATTTTTTATGATATATTTATAATGATGGCTAATATATACTGAAATGACATTGTCGGTATAGAGGTTTCCGACTGCCCTTAAAGGTAAGGCATCTTCCGCAGTGCAGAAGTTATGAAATGTCTGTATATACAGTTTCTATTGATATTGCACGAAGACGAATTCATTTATATATCATTTCACTATTCTCTACTATAATATTTCACTATTAAATCTGTTGAAAATAAATTTATACGTAATTTTAAGACGGCAGTTGCGTTTAGCTTTTAGTTAGATTTCATTAATATTATTCCCATATATAGGTTGTTACCGATAAGAGAAGGAAGAGGAGAAAAGGGAGCAAAATGAAGAAAATGACTGGTGTTTTAACAAGAAAAGCTCTCAATCTGCCATCGGCTTCGAAAAGACGTAGTATATATTCTACACTGGTGTGCAAAAATTAAGGACGAGACGGTTTTTTCAATATAACTTTGTACAAAAGCTTTCCAAATCAACACATTTAATACCGTAAGATCTCCAATACGTAAGGACATGTGTAATGTAAGCAACACTTACTAAAAGAGAAATCAGAGGGATAAAAAGAAGCTTGATTGAAAAAGTAGCATGGAGCGCAATGCGACTGAAGGCCGAAACATCCCTGTGATGGGTGTCCAGCAAGAAACATCCGGTCTTTAGTAGGGGATATGATCTCCCCTGACTGCTAGGCAGGTTTCACAGCGTCTGTCCATGCTGAGAATGAGGATGTCAATGAGTTTGCTGCCCATTCGTCTTGCAGCGCCAATCGAAGCTCCCGAATCGTTACTGGTGGTAAGGTACGAGCTGCCAAGCGTCTGCCTAGAAAATCCCATACATGCTCGATGGGATTGAGATCCGGAGATCGTGCCGGCCAATCCATACGTTCAATATCCTCACTCTCTATGAGCTGTTCGGCAGCTACTGTGCGATGACATGGTGCATTGTCGTCCATGAAAAGGAGCTGTAGACCCATAGTGCCTCTAAAAAGACGCACATATGGAAGAATAATCTCGTTACAATAATGGGTCCCGTTGAATGAACCTGCGTCGAAGATGTGAAGGTCTGTACGACTATCAAGCATGATGCCTCCCCAAATGAGAACACCGCGACCTCCATACCTGTCCCTTTCAATGATGTTTGAGGGATGATTGCGGCTTCCACGCTCTCTCCAGATGAGTATGCGATGAGAATCGCTACTCAAACTGAATCTGCTCTCATCTGTAAAGAGTACTCGTCCCCATTCATTGTCTCTCTAATTCCGGTGTTCCCGGCACTACAGAGAACGCCTTCTCCAATGGGCAGGCGTTAAAGGTACACACCGTACAGGGCGTCGTGCAAACAGACCACCACCGTGCAGTCTTCTGGCCACGGTAAAACGCGATATCGGTCGTCCAGTCGCCTGTGTCGTGTGTCTAGCGATTTCTCCCGCTGTCTGCCGCCTGTTTCTTCTGGCCTGTAAGACAATGTACTGGTCATCAGCGGGTGTGGTTCCTCGTGGACGACCACTACTGAACCCCCGGATAGCTGTTCCTGTAGTTTGAAATTGTCTCCAAAGTCGTGAAACGATGCTGTGAGCAATTCCGTACTCTGCAACCACACTTGTTACACTGCTGCCTTTCTCCAATTTCCCAATGATTCGACCTCGGGTAAAAGCATCCAGATGTCGTCTAACAGATTGATTATTCGCCATTTCTCGCTGAGGCAGCAACTCGGTGTGATTTTAACTGCTATACGACGTGCAATCTCTTTGCCAGAACTACTGATCTTACACCGACAACAAGCTTTATACTACTCAGCCACTCCCCCATTACGTCTACTTGCATATCTGCGCATGTGCTACCGTACATCACCTTACTTAATCTTCTGATTGGTCTTTCTGTCCACTCTGCTTGTTCGTTCAGCTGATATGCTAATTTTTCGACTTCGTCCTTAATTTTTGCACACCAGTGTATACCATATATTTACAAATCCCTCAAGTACATCTGTATTGCTCCTAAATTTGGTCGTGATCGAGTTAAATCTGAAGTGTACGCCAGTTTTGGCGATAGATAAAGTGAATGTCAAACGATGAAGATTATTTTTTTAAAAATCTCCAATATATCCATCCTTCAATCGATAAGTAAATTTGACCAAACTGTTTATCAAAGTTTTCCTCCTTGCAAAACGTTTTTACACGCACCAATGCATTATTGTTTCCTTTTGGCATTTTCTTGCTTTGACGACTTTTGATTTCTGTTTTATACCTAAAATACCCCGGGAGATGAAAGAAAACGCACGTTTTAAATTTGGGCGAAATCTTTCCCTCACCAATTCAAAAAGTCACCATTGGAAGATATTATCTCTGGAACCACTGTTCCGAAAATTTACAGTAGCTTATCGTTGCATTTACTTAGTAGCCTGTCAGCCACTGTTATCAGTTTGAAGGGTACTTACGTATTACTGCAAACGTATGGGTGATATTGTATGAAGCGAAGCACTTGGAAGCCATGTCGCCGCTTACGACACATGCGAAACCGGGGTTGTCAACTTGGAGAATTAATTTGAAAGTTTGCATTGTGTTGCAGTGGCGTAACGGAGAACATTTGGGCCCCCCTGCAAAGTCAGGTTTTGGGCCCCCACGTTGAATTTTACAAAGGATAGGCACTTGCGTCAGTCAGGCTTTGGGCCCCTTAGAACCCTGGGCCCCCCGCGATGCGGGGTTTGCGGGGGTGTACGTTACGCCACTGCATTGTTGGGATAGTACGTAAGTATCGTTCGAAGAATAGCGTTGTCCGAGGAACACCACTTGGAGGTCGGCTACTTTGGTCCCTCGAGGCTGCCCCCTTTAGCAATTCCTCAGGGCAGCCCCGGGGGAGTGTAAGGAAATACTCCTTTCAGACTACAGTATAATCTGTAAAAAAAAAAAAAAACAAAGTTATTTGGAGGGGGATTAACTGGTAATATCTAACACAGAATAGAAAGGTCATGGATCCTCTGAAAAAATTTTTTAGTTTTACAATGAATTATTTAAAGAACTTGGTACTCTTCTTTTCTCCGGCACCGGAGAAAAAGTCGTCAAAAATGATACTACCGACTCCAAACTGAATATTCCAGCTGATAATTGTTTACCATCCTTTTTTTTTAAACAAGTAGAGGCATTTTCTTATTAGTATGTTTTCATAATACATGAAAACTAGATGAAAAACTAATGAGAACTAACATATACCAACTTTTTTTATGTGTATATTGTGTGTTGTCTCCAATAAAGCCAGATTTGCGCCGGCGTAACGGAAAAGTATTTTTCATAGTCTATTTTAAGACGCCATGACTTAATAAACATGTAAAATAAATATCCTTTGAAAAGAATATAGCTTTTAAACATACTTATCAAAATTTTTTACAAAAAAAAGATGTCTTGAAAATTTAATTATAGAAATATGGTACTTATGTAATATTGCAACCTACTGACGACATTATATAAAACTAAGCGCGTATGACACTCAGGAAATTTGGGCTGCAAACTTGGCGAGTTATCAATAGAGTTGGCGATTGTTGTGATAATATGAAAAAATACCGAAATATCTCTGTCAAACAAATTCTTTTACAAGTGTTATACTAAAAAATACGAAAAAAAGGGGTTTTTAAAAAATATTTGTCAAAATGCATATCAAAAGTAAATCGAGACATATATCACTAAAAATATTTCTTGAAGAATAGTTAGTCACAATAAAATATAAGCAAGTAAATCATTTTTCAATCTAAACTGAAAGGCAAAGTTATTAAAGTATAATTTTTTTCCTACCATCTGCAAATTTTTCATGTGGAACGTCTCTTCTTAAATAGAATGTCAATATCAAATGAGAGTTAACTTTAGAATTCTTCGCCAGGAATACGTCCTCCCTGAAGCAACACTCTCTAAGTCTGTAGAATAACAACATAAACAGAATTAAAAGACATTAAAAGAAGAAAGAAACAAAATAGGAAGTAATAGGAGAAACGACATTAAAAACAATACACATCATAGACACTTTGGGTGCCTGAGGTGTCCTTACTTTCGGAACGAGAGCCCTTATGTTCGGGAAGCGGTTGGCTGAAAGAGAAGGGGATTCACTTACCTGAACGGAGATGAGGGACTTCATCTTCCATGGGGGACTGGAAGGAACAAAAGGGGCACTTACCTCAGGGAGGAAAGGGACATCCTCCTAGTCCATGGATTCCTCTTCGCGGTGATCTGAAAAGAAAGACTCATAAAAAGTATTAAAATCTGGCATTATTTCACCAAATGAGAAGAAAGAAAGTAGCCAAAAGAAATGTTAAGCCTAACACTACAGAAAAATTAAAAACAAACTCAAAACCTAAGCTATTCAATAAGATTAATATATAAAAGGAAGAAACAAGAAAACAACTTTGAAATACAATAGATTTCAAGACATCAAATTCAGAAAACAAGGTCACTTTTTGTGAATTAGCACAGAGCAGTTTTATAGCACGTTCAGTCGTAGTGAAATCTCACAGTAAAAGAAAGAATTTCCTTAAAACTATCGGATTCTATGAATTTCCACCAATCAGGATGAAGCAATCAGAAGGGAAAGTTGAAGTACCTAAAATTTAATGTCGAATTATTTTAAAGGAATAGCTTGTTATCGTTTATTTTACTGCGCGGACCACAAAAATATTATATTAATCTAGAAAAATGAAATAAAACTGATTTTTTTAAAAAAAAATAATTGCGCACAGTTCATTTAATTTTGCATTAATATTCTGAAATTTTTATTTAGCAGAACTAATTTTTTGTTTTCCTGCTTTCTTTTTAATAAAGAGTATAATTAACATTTTTGTAAATTATTTTATTTGATGTGCCCCAAAATATATGCATCATACCAATATCTTACATAAGAAATGCGATTATAAACCGATTGATAACTCAGGAACAGGTAATATTTTCAAGAAGCGTTTTGTCAGTTAATAATTAGATATGATTGAAAAACAATTGTAAACATCAAATATTTCTGTATGCATGTTTCAAAACAAGAAAATATCACATTTATAGGCCTGAAGAGTACCTTTTATGAAAAAGCTGGCTTTATTGAATATTGGTAGACTCCATTCCATGATAGACTAGAAACACTCCATGGCTACCCTAGATAAAAACAGAAACGGTCGTGCGTTGTGATGATGGGTCATGTAATTTGGTCATCGTGCAAAATCCAGAAATTGCCTGGTGCAAGAATTATGGATTAGGAAATTGAGGGGCCAACTCAGGTGTCGATTTCGTTATCTGAACATGTCTAGGAAGTAAATGAAATGGACATTCATTGTTACAGTGTATGTTTGAATATAGTGAATTGAAGGAATATTAAAGTATTCAATGAAAATGCAATTTCGACAGTAAAATTTGTAGTACATATATTTCAAAACAACTTTTAATGTCATTAATCAATTTTTCTCCAATGTGATGATTCAATTTAAAATGGCAATGCAAACTGTAAAAAAAAATGTTTGTGGATACTTTTTAAATTATCAACACACCAGGTCACCTATTCTGTAGCGTAGTTCGAGCTAGGTTTATAAACATAGCAGAAATAATATGAGTGTAAAAGTACAGCTTTTTTGACCAAAGCTTTGATGCAGTTTTTTATACAATATGAAAACTAAAATGCTCGTATAGCTTGATAATTTCTTATACATACCTCTGTTAGTCAATCTATTTTTCCAGCTAACATTTTATTTACATTTTGGATAATTTTTACTTTTGGATTTCTTGTTATTTTTTTTTTGTTTTTTTATTTTATAAATGGGTTTTATTGTCTTTATTTTTATTTTAGTCAGTTAAATTTTTTTAAAAAAATTTTTGTGATCGTCAACTATTTTCATACTCTTTATGAAAATGATCTTAAATGGAGTTTGAAATGAATGCAGTTAGCAGAGAATTAAGAGTGTTTACGTATTATCGCAGCCTATTGGCGACAATTTCTGAAACGAAGCACATGATTGCCAATTTAGCGCATACAGCACATCCGAAATCGGGGCCAACTTGATGAATTATTTTGAATGTTGGTAATTGTTTCGATAATACGTAAGCACCGACTTAAACTGATTATTTTAGGATGTCTTTACTCATCCCAGGGCCGTTTTTAACATCCCCGGTACCCTAGGTCCTTCAAACTGTTACGTCCCCTCACACTATTTTCAGAGCACCCCCTCCCCTTTTTCAGTTCTTACCTTGCAAATTTTGATTCGGGAGGTATTTTCCCATAATTCGTTTCCTTTTCTTTGTTTTTACTGTTTGGAGTCTTTCCATTATCCACCACCTATAGACCCACCGTGCCCTGGATTGGCAACCGTAAGGAAAGGATAGTGGCATAGTTCGGCCACTTTTGTTCATTTCTTACCTTACAATATCATGGACCAGACACCCATCCACCCTTTTGTAAATTAGTACAGTAAATTAATAAAATCGTTTGCAATTACAATATAGAGGGTACATCAGTGGCGTAACGGAGAACATTACGACCCCACTGCAAAGTCAGGTTTTGGGTCCCAAGCAGGATGTTACAAAGGATTGCAAGACCATAACCTTTGAGCCCCCTAGAATCCTGCTCCTTTGCGATTCGGGGGTGTAAGTTACGCCACTGGTATACATTATTGTATGAACTGTTTTCAACTTGTTGATTATCCTTTTCTTCATCGCTTATGGCTTTACTGTCTTTTACTTTTAGACGTCTTCATTCTTTGTTCTGTCACTGTCATTGTATTGGTACCGCAAAGGGGTTTCTTCCAGATTTTTGAGAGAGAGAGAGAGAGAGACTATCGCAAAATCATTAATAACATCATATATATATTATAATCAACTTCCATGATAATATCATTTTGAGAGCATAGCAACATCCATTATTAAGCTTTTCATTCTTTATAGTAGATCTCATTTCAGTCTGTATTCTCTAATGGTAAGAAATTCTTCTCTCATGACTCGCTAGGCAGCGGTGCGTTACCTGTAATTTTAATTTTTTCTGGTTTTTCGTCCTCCAAATTTTTGCTCCCTAGGCACGTGCCTAGTGTGTCTAAGCGGAAAAAAGCAGCCCTGGGTACTTACCTACTATCCCAACAATGCCAACGTTCAAGGTAACTTGCCAAGTTGGCAATCTGGATTTCGCTTGTGTCAAACGCGCTGAATTGATAACCATGTGTTTCGTTTCATATAATGTCGCCAATACGGTTGCAATAATATGTAAGTACCAAAATAATTATTTTGCTCAAAGCGGAAAATGTAAACTCCTTATTATATAAATATAACATAAATTCTTAAAACCCCAAACCCTTAAAACCCGTTACTTGATTCATAGCCTTAAATGAATAATACAACTACTCAAATGAAATTTACCATTTTTTCCCCTTTTGGCTTCAAAGTAATTTCTATAATTACTCATCCAAAAACAATCAAAAGAAAATGATTAAGGTAGTTATTTATTCCGTTGCTGAAAATAAAATTCATTCTAACTACTAATGACTCCATTCTTGTTAAATGAACGAATTTGTTGCGTTAAATAATTAAATCAGGTTGCCTTTTTAATTAATGTATTTAAATTAGGTGCTGAGCTTCGCAAAATAATTATCTTTCTGTATGGTAGTTCCTTTCATTATTGATTACTACTTCAAACAAAGAGTAAAGAAGAAAATGAAAAATGTGTTTTGTGACTCTCTTGTGATACTGAATATAATTCAAAAATATTTTCCCTTTTAATTTAGAATCTAAGACTTGGATATACGAAAACAGTTGAAAAATGAGCTGTTAATTAATATTGTAATTCTCATCATTTTTAATTGAAGCTATTCATTTCATTATATATAATTAAAAAGTTTATTCATTTTTACTTGCTATACTGTTATCCATGATTTAAAACCGCGCATCTAAGCTTATGAATCAATGGAGTTGCTTTTTGATTTACATAATATCCCCACAAAAAGTTATTTTTGTGTTAAAGACTTACTGAAATGAAATTTCCTTCGGGAAACTAAATTTTACATACATATATTTATTACAGTTATTTTCAGCTTGTGAGGGACTATCCCCTCTCTCTTGCATGCCTAGATGGGTGGGAGGAAGGAAATGAATACTAGATATATTCAAAATCAACTTATATATTGATCAACTAAATAACAACACTGATTCACTTAAATTCAAGAAGAGAATGTCTCAATATGAACAATACGAGTCGAACAATAACGAGATGCACGAATTATACGAAAACTATGAATACCGACCACTTTAATTTAGGATCAATCCCATTATCCCAACTAGCTTAACGTTACTTTAAGTCTAGTGACCAATCGTCACTTGAAATCTTCGTCTATTTAATATTTAGAAATATTCAATAATTTGTAGTGATACCTGATCAGTAGCAATCCCTCATGACTCCTGGCTTTCTTTCTCTCCTTCTCTTCGTGCTAGCTAGAAAACACTGACCATATATAGTAGATGTAATTTGAAAAAATACACGGTTCCTTCTTCAGAAGTGTACTAAATTGTAAGTAAACGCGAATGATAGCCCAAAGATTCCTCAAGAGGATTAGTGGAAGGTACGCGAATAAATCTGTCACAACCTTTCATCACTAATGAAGTGAATTGAAGTTTCCAATTAAAAAGCATTTTTTTAATTAACAAAAATATTCCGACAATTAGAGAAAAATTCCACAACCAATGTTCCCGCACTGTATTATTCACCAGCAAACTTTATGTGCTGAGTGAGTGAATATTAACGTCGCACTGTTCAGCTATACATGGGGGTTTTTGGCGACGGACCACGTAACTTTCAACCATGATCAAGTGACGTGGACGACCCCTCTCCTAACTACCACACCAACGGAAAGACGTTTCAGCTCTCGACAGATTTAGGTGCATCGCTGCCCTACACGGCGAGTCTTTAGTGGTACTGGGTTCGAACTCGTGACAAAGCCAGCCACGATCCAATACCTATACCAATCGGCTACCACGGCCACGAGCTTTGTGTTCTAAATCTATATACATTAGCAGTGTACTGGGTCGAGTGGTGAAGATGGTGAATTTGGTAGGGTCACATGAGCTTAGCCATAGACTATTCAGGGACATGTTGAAAAGTATAGACACATAGTCACAAGATTTACCATATCACATAGAAGTAAGAGGTTAAATTGTGAGAAAGCTCTGAGCACACGCACACACAGAATATTTGAATTAAGAAGAGAAATATGTGACTTCCTGGAAAATGAAGAAAGGCTAGAGCTGTTGCTGTCTGTTGAAGAGCAGGAATGAAAATTGACATTTGCTACAGGCGTTACTAGTAAATTGAAATTTTTGAATCTAAAAATACAAGAAGAAAAATATTTAGTTTCTGATCTATACACTGACCTAAACGCCTTCAGATCTAAACTTATATTGGTTTAAAATCAAGTACATGCCAACAACTTGGCACACTTTCTGCAGCGCAAGGTCTTCATGGCTGAAGCAACAGCTGAGTTACGCCCACGCTTTTTACATGCGTAATCTTTCGAGAGATTCTTTAGTAATAAAAATTAATTGTTTTTGCTTTTAAATGCATAACATGGATTTTATTATTAGTTTTTTTGCATGGTTTTTCGGAAAAAATATTCAAGAGTTTTTTCATCTTACACCAGTGTTTCTCAAAGTGTGGGGCGCGCCCCCCTTGGGGGGCGTGACAGCTCTACAAGGGGGGCGCGAGCATATTGAAAAGTCAAAAACAAAAGATTATTTAAAAAAACTATTAATTTTCTGAAAGTAAACAAACAAAATACGTTCTGACATAAAAAAATAAAATACACATTTACACTGATGTATTATACTTATAAATAAATCAGTGCTACACAATGTATTTTATAATTAATGTAACAATTCTAAGTTAAAAACAAGTTTATTATTTACCAGTGACCCCATGGGTTTGTCATATACATAATTTGTAACAAAAATTAGCACTTATATTGATAATTTTTGTACGACCACAATCATAAGTTTCCCGATTCGGTTCCAATTGCCAACAGTTTTCCATGCATGCGCGTGTATGAGATGTAGTGGAGGAGGAATAAAGGAGCAAAAATAATCCGGAATAAGTAAATTCTTTGCAAACATTGTCATGGTCCTTTTATTGCATTCCTAAGTCTTGGAATAATTTTACGGATAGCAGTGCACAGAAAAGATCGTACTTCGTGAAGACGTATATATACGTCTTGAAAAATAAAGGCTTTGGCTTAGCGAGATGTTTATATACTCGGTGGGTGCTTAAGAGGTTAAAGTCGTATCGTAGTTTTAGCGTAAAAGTATAGTATTATTAAATTCAGTACATTATTATTGTATGGGGGGGGGCGAGGAAAATTATGATTGAAAATTGGGTCGCGAGTATTGCAACTTTGAGAAACACTGTCTTACACGATTTTTAAAAGTTGTGGAACATTTCCCAAAATTTACCATACGTCACATGTATTTTTTTACACGATTTTTTTTGCTTGGTTTGCTAAGGAACGTAAAAAAAATTGGGGGGTTTTCGCAGAATTTCTGTAAAAGTACTGTTTCAGTTTTGATAACGTGAATTATTTCTGCAAAAAAAAAAAAACAAAAAAAAACCCTTCTTTATTTGCATTATTTCAGAAAAAGTTTTGCCATATAGATTACCTTTAATGTATTCCTGTAACGAAACAAATTAATTTCCCCTTCTTCTGGTGAAATTATACCATGAAATTATTATTCATAACTGGCAACACTGTAGCAACTTATCCGCTCTAAAAAAGCTCACGTTGTAAATTTTGTATTGCATGCATAAAGCGAAAAATGAGTTTTCTTTTTGATTAAAAGTATTCAGTGGTTAAAAACGCTTGTTGCACTCGGCAGTTTCAGAATGAAATACTTATTCCATTGATGTCTCTTTAAATGGTTTCTGTTTTTCTTCATGTGATGCCAGCCTAGTACTTTAAATTTAAAAACGATACTAACTTGATGATTCTGAGCAATTATGAAGTACATTATGAATGTATCGTACAATGGCAACATTGTCATAATTGTATATTAAGGATGAATTTGTAGAAAAAAGAAAATTAATGGCCAATTACATTTTCGTTATCGAAAATGAAATTATAAATTGAAATAAAACTCATCTACGCTCGAATGAATGCTTTAGTGAACAAATAAATCAACACATATAAGATGCCATAAATAGTTATTTGGTTTTAATACTATTCTCTGTATTTTTTTAAAAAAAAATAAAATAAAAGATCGGAAATCTTTCAAAAATTTAAAGCAGAAGCAAAGTAGAAAGAGTAATTCTAGAGAGAAAAGTATTAATTGAAAAAAAAATTAAAATAACAATAACAATTAACTTTTAAGTATTACATTTATAAAACACTTTGTAAGCAACTAGATTAAATTTGTAAAAGGCAAAATCTACTGAAAATTTTAAAAATCATTAAAGTTTTTCTAGTAAAGTGTTTCCTTTTAAAATATGTGAACCATGCCTACTCAAAAATGGGTCAAGATTTATGATTTAAAATATGCTGAAATATTTTAAGTATGTTAAATTCACAACACGTAATCAAGAGAATAAATTCATTCTTACTATGTAATTGTGCAAGCAAACATACTGAAATTACATGGTAAAATTTTAATGCCTTTCTTGAATTGTCTAACATTTGTAAACTTTAAGGAGCTATAATATTAAGCATAATAGCATTCAACATATAGTATAAAACCTAATGTTATATCTAAAAATAAAACTATTTGCCAGCATTCATGTAGTTATCCAAAATTTACTGAATAAATAAATTTGAAGTAATAATACACATTTTCTCCTCTATAAAGCATAATTTCTCTATGTTCTACTGTGAAATACTGTCCCAAGAAATGTAAATTTCTCGTATTTACATACACACGCTGTAATATTATACATTATCCAACCAAATATATCAATTTTTTGTTTTATACAGCAAAACGTTATAATCTTAAATTTCTTTCCAAATAAAATATGATATGGATATAAATAAATAAATAAAAATAGATCTAATAAAGTATATTACAGAAAAAATGTTGAGCTAAATTTTTGTTTGAACTAATAAACCTTAACAAAGCTTAAATAAAGAAGATTGTATTGCAGTGTTTCTCAAACTTTAAATGGTTGCTACCCAATATCCAATCAAAATTTTCATCACCCCCCCACACAATAACAATGTATTGAATTCAATAATGCTATACTTTGACACTAAACCTACGTATCGATTTTATTCTCTTAAGTGCCACCAGCGTATATAAACGTCTAGCTTAGCCAGTGCATTAATTGCCCCGGATGTATATTTACGTCTTTCCGTAGGACCATCTTTTCTGTGAACTGCTATCCGTAAAATTATTCCGAAGGCTCTCGAATGCAATAAAATGATTTGACACTGTTTTAGAAGGATTTACTTATTTCAAAGGATTTGCTTATTTATTCCTTTTTTACCCCTCCCTCTCTTCCCCAATAAACTACATTCGCTCGACTACGTGTTTAAAAGTTAGCATTAGGGAGCAAATCATGTAATTCTTAATCAGAATCTAAGGGAATAATAATAAACCGTACAAATTATCAAGATAAATATTGATTTTTGTATGTGATTTTTTATATGACAAGCCCATGGGGTTACTGGTAATTATTCAGCTTGTTTTTAACTAAGAATTGTTAAATTAATTATAAAATACATTGTGCAGTACTGATATATTTATAGTATTTACTTTCAGTAAATTAATAGTGTTTAAAATTATCTTATGTTTTCGACTTTTCGATATGCTCGCGCCCCCCTTGTAGAGTGATCACGCCTCCTAGGGGGCACGCCCCACAGTTTGAGAAACATTGTGGTACTGTATTTCATGCAACATAATATCTGTTGCACATGGTGTGAATGGACACAGATCCAACTGCTCCTGGAAGCAATAGACTTTGGATGTCATGTGCCATGGAGAAAGGGTCTCGAATAGTCAACTGGCGAATACGCTAATAAAACTTTTTTTACAACTCAAATCATTAAATTTATTAAAGAATACTAAGGCCAACATCCGTTATGTATATATAATTTGTCAAATAATATCTAATTGAAATGTTTCCTGTCTGTAATATTAAAAATTTCACGTATCAGAATGGTAAATATTTAATAAATAAAAGTTATTGAGATAAAATTTTATGGTACAATAGTGTTTGTGGTTATATTTATATGTAGTTCAAATATTTAATGTATTACTATTGTGTACATATAACTAGACTTAAAGAGAAATAATTTTATCATTTTCTACAAAGATAATAAAGAGAATATACTTTATTTGTGAATTAATGGGCTCAGTAGTTAAAAGAAAACATTTAAACAAATGTATATCTATGCAAAATGAAAAGGTTCTACTTTCTTCTTCATTTTGATTTTGCTACCCTTTCCCATTTAAATTTCAAACTAGAATCATTTTAGAAGTTCAATTTTCTTTTAAATTTTAAAAGCCATTTTATACTATCCATGGGGAAAATTTGGTGGCATTGCATTCGAAGAAGTGGACATCTACCTGTTGGTCAGTGGAAGGTATTTTATTTTCCCTCTACACCCATAGGAAAGCCAGTGGAAGCCTGCCCTATCCGCCACCTGGGGACGCTCCACTCTAGGGGGTTACAAGCTCCCTCGGGGTCTAATTCCATTCATGAACCCCCTGCAGAAAATCATTTATAGCCAAAGCGCTCTGGAATTGGCAGCCGTAGTTGTTGTCACCTCGGATGGAATTTAGTGTTCTGATGCTATTTTCTTTGCCAAATCCATGGATAGGGGAACAATAAGATATTTTATACCATTCTAGATTATTCTTAAAAATTCCGGAAGATATTATTATACATTTATGTGATAAGTAATTTTTTGCTTGAAAATTTCCCATAAGTTTTCCACTCAAAAATTTAGAATTATTATCTAATTGGATATTTTTTCTAAAATTCCCATTCTGATATCTTTATTAATAGATTTGATTTAGATCTTTTCAAAAAATGTTCTTTCGAGAAATAAAAAAAAAATCACTTACATAAATCATTAAAATGTTGTTAATTTATTTGTAATTTTCTTAAAATACATCATGTTTTTGAAAACAAGATGTAAGTATTTCTTTTTCAATTCCTACTATTAATTCACACTCTCCCTATATATTTATTTATATATCTTGTTCAAATTTCAATTATTAATAAAATATTTTTTATTCATCCACTTAAGTTAAAATACATTTTTTTGAACTTGTACTGGATGACACGATATTTTACAATTTTTTTAAATAATTATTCATAAATTAAATTAAATTAATTTTAGTGAAAGAGATATATTCTAGCCGATATTATTCCTCTAGATGGCAGCACCATTGGATAAAACAGCTTTTGTTAAATTTGTGATGAAGATTTGACTCAATCTGAAAATTATATGCTAGCTAGACGTCAGCATACCTTTTACACTGATTTTAAGATAAATTCTTACCTATTATATTCAACTTTTTTCAAAATGTAATTACAAATTTAATATGATTAAAAAGTTTTTAATGTTAGTTTAAAAGGTTTTTTGCCACACAATATTTCAATTATGTCATATGTATGTACATATTTATATTAACTGCAATTATTTAATATAAAGTTACTAAAATAAAGTTTTTCTTTGGTGGCCTAAGTAGAAATTGACTTAATTTTTTTTATATATTACTTGTAATAAAAATAGAGCCTAGTGAAAAGTGACAAAGGAAAATTTAACTCAAGCAAAGAAGTAACAGACTCTCGATGAAATTGCTAAAATATGAATGCCTTAATCTAAATTTTCAATAAAAGAGAACAGATTCATTATTCAAAGGGAACACATTACGTTAAAGATCATAAATCTTCACCCAACCATGTCATTTCACACACACGACTTCCACTGTTCGGAGTTGATCGTGCCGTTGCTATAATCTAATTCTCAGGTCGACAAAAACAACCACACAAATTGGAGAATAAATTTCTCCAACCCGTGTTCTCAGACAAATCTGTCAATCATACTGCAATCGCTGTAAGAGCCAGCATTAATCGTGAAGTCTCAACTATCATCAATTGGTTGGATTGCATACCATGCCAAATTTGTTCAAAAAGAAAGCAAACAAAAAAAGCACAAAGTTGAATATTTTTTAGATAAATGACTCAAAGGCTTTTAGAGAAAATTACCAGACACTCGAGTACAGCTAGACTGGCATGCATTTTTCAGGAATTTCCTCTTTTACTAGCTTGCTTTGTCTTGGGCACCTTCCAAAGTCACCCAGGAATGACAAATCATGTGCGTGACAAGTTTTAGATGGAACGTCTCTTGTAGGAGAGTGGATTACAGGATTGGGGTGCGAGGGTCGTTATCTCGGAGTTCTGAATTTCTTTGTATTCCTTTCTAAGAATTAAAGTTCTAAAATTAGCCTTCGGATCCTGATAGATTATTCAACTTAAGAAAATTGTCGGCTATTTATCTGATTCAGACCTGATTGTGGACCAAAAAAATGTGCAAAGAAATCCTTCGATTGGTTTGTTTTATATTTAATTCAGTTCGTTCTATCGAAGAAATAAAAATGGTTCATTTTTCCTTGGCTGGTCGTTCTCTGCAGTCTACATTTTATTATTTTTTTTATGTTTTTCTTTTTATAATACGGAGCGTAGATGTAAAAGGCATAAAATATTGAATTAAGAAAAATATAACTGTAGATGGAGAAAAAAATTATATAATGAAGTTCTAGATTCTATTAAGACCTTGCGTGTTATGGCACAAGGTGATTGAACTGAGAGAGAGTGAGGTAAAAAGTCTAACTTTAAAAGTCATTTATATGATACATATTTCAACTTATATACTTGTATTTTTATTTAATTCTACGTCTTAGTAATTATTCCCTCGAGGCTTAAAATTAAAATAGCTTTTGATTTGCGTTGGATGAATATGGTTCTTTCCGATAAAAACATTTTCTTCGTCTTTTTCCTATTTTATTATAACACTAAATTTTATAACCTTACTCATTTATTCTCAATGAAAGATACATTTCTACTGAATATTTCCAAAAGTAATATTGTAAACGAAGTAGCAAGCTGGGGGTGGGCTTAAATCTTGGTGTCACTGAAGACTCGCCGTGTAGGGGAATTGATGCATATTATACTTACCATGGTTCAAAGTCATTATGTTGCCGTGCTGTGATAGTTCAAGGTATCCGACTACGTTCAGAAATGAGATTTTAAAAAAAAGAGCATAAAAATTGATAATTTTCATGATATTTAGTGTCACTTAGATTAGAATACATGCATAAAACTGTTTTAAGGATATTTTGACAAAAAATTATTTAAATACAATATTTCGGCAAAAAATTAACTCAGAATAACCTTTTTCAAAATGTTCTCTTTTTGAGAAAAATGCTTCTATTATAATAATATTTTGTTTGTATATAGCTCAGACCTCTGTACAGAGGCTCAACTATGATTTTTGAAAAATTCACATTATTTTCAAAGTTACAACCATTTGAAATAATTATCGGCGTTTTTTTCTTAAAATTTTCCGCCTCTGTTGTCGTAAAACATGGACAAACCCACTTCTAAGTTATATATTTCGAAAATTCTAGTTGAGCCACTGTACAGAGATCTGAGCTATATACAGGCAAAATATTATTATAATAGAATTATTCTTCACAAAAGGAGAATATTTGGAAAATGGGTCATTCTATGTTCATTTTTGGTCAAAATATTGTTCTTAAATTATTTTTTATTGTAATACTATTCTTAAAACAATTTTTAATCTAAGTGACATTAAATATCATCAATATTATCCATTTATACGCTTTTGCGAAATCACGGTTCCGAACGTAGCCCGATATACCTTAAGACTCAGATTCTTTTTTCTTTAAAACACAGAACTAGTTTCTTTTGATTGCTCTCTTGATGAAGAAAGGAAAGAATATTTTTAGTACTTTAATGATCTTTCTAGATATTAGCATATATTTTAAAAAGTTTTATTGATTATTAACGTTACAATTTGTGTGCCGCTATGGCTACGGACTTCATAATTCAAAATTTTGATCAAGTGATAAAGATGACACATGAGCTGGCATCAGAATCTTCAAACTAACCGTACCTCACCAACGGGAGAACTTTGAGAATTGACACTTAACAGGTATCAACTTCTCTGTATGACAGGTCTTTACCAGAACTCAAACGCATAACGCGACAGACATATTGCCGGTGACTTCGTGATCATAGACACTTAGCTAACACGGGTTCTTAAAATTTTTTGAAGCCACAAATGTTGTTGTATTCAAAATTCGAAGCTACTCTGTTACATAATAAATAACCCTTTCCTTGATCTTTAAGTTGCACCATTGGTTTACGAAGTAATAAGAGAAATAATGCACGGACGGAAAAAAAATCCCAACACCAAGAAAGACGTGTTAGATACATGAAATCTGGTAGGCGTATTTATTCATTTGAAAGATGACATCGAATCAAATTTCGTGCTTATCGCTCCACTCAGAACTTGCAAATCCCGGTTGCTCTAAATATGTGCAGTAAAGTTCGTTAGTGTTATTTGTATGTGAAGTTTGACGTATTGAGTTAATGTTAACCAAGAATATCTTTAAGGTATTCGACTACGTTCACAACCATGATTTTCAAAAGCGCATAAATGGATAATTTTCATGATATTTAGTTTCACTTAAATTAGAATATACGCATAAAATTGTTTTAAGGACATTTCTGCAAAAAAAAATTATTTAAATACAATATTTTGGCAAAAAATTAACTTAGAATAAACTTTTTTCCAAATGTTCTCCTTTTATGAAAATAATATTTATTCGATTAGAATAATATTTTGCCTGTATGTAGCTCAGACCTCTGTTCAGAGGCTCAACTAGAAATTTTGAAATATACAACTTAGAAGTGGGTTTATTCATATTTTACGACAACAGAGGGGAGCAATTTTAAGAAAAAAACGCGAATAATTATTTAAATTGGTGGTAACTCTGAAAATAATCTAAATTTTTCAAAAATTCGTGTTGAGCCTCTGTAGAGAGGTCTGAGCTACATACAAGCAAAATATTATTATAATAGAGCCATTTTTTACAAAAGGGGAACATTTGGAAAAAAGATTATTCTAAGTTAATTTTTTGCCAAAATATTACATTTAAATACATTTTTTTTGTCAAAATGTCCTTAAAACAATTTTATGCTTGTATTCTAATCTGAGTGACACTAAATATCATGAAAATTATCGCTCTATGCGCTTTTTTAAAATCACGGTTCCGAACGTAGTCGGATACCTTAAGGAAACGAAGAAGACTAGAAGAAGTGAACTTTCTTAACCACGATATTGCAGAAAGACTTGGCCGAAATGTATCCACTGTGCATGATTGTTGGAAGCAGTGGTCAAGGGATGGTACTGTTTCACGAAGACCGGATTCCGGGAGGTCACTGCTGAGAGGGAAGACCGTCTGATTCGACGTACTGCTTTAGTGGATCGTACTACGTCTGCGGCAGAAATTCGAACATCATTTGATACCACAGTGACACAACGAACTGTTAGAAATCGGTTACTTCAAGGACAGTTCCGAGCCAGGTGCACTGTAGCGTGTATTGCACTGGCTCCGAGCCTTTACCTTCTGTGACCCCAGTGGTGTCAAGCCAGAGCTCATTGGAGGATAGAGTGGAGATCTGATGTGTTATGATGAAAGCAGGTTATGCCTTGGTGCCAGTGATGGCCGTGTGTTGGTCAGAGGGAGGCCAGATGAACGCCTGTAACCAGACTGTGGCCTAGACACACTGGTCCTACCCCTGGAGTCATGGTCCAGAGAACAATTTCACACTGACTGGAAATTTGTACGTCAGTCTGGTAGTTCAAACTATAATACTGCCATTCATGAACAGCATTCAAGGGAGAGTTTTACAACAGGATAAAGCTCGTTCTCACATCGCTGTTGTAACGCAAAATTATCTACAGATGTTGAAATGTTACCATGGCCTGCGAGATCACCAGATCTGTCTCCAATTGAACACGTATGGGATATCATCGGACGTCAACTTGAAATTTGACTACAGTCTGCACTGACCGTCCCAGTATCGACACAACAAGTACAAGCATGGAACTTCATACCACAAAGTGATATTTTGGCACCTGTATGACACAATACATGCACGCCCGCTGGCTTGCATTCAAAATTCTGGAGGTTACACTGGCTATAAATGTAACAGCCTTTCACATTTGAAATGCATTTTTTGTGAGCTTAAGTTATTCCGTGATCTTGAAAATTTAATCAATCAAACAAGTTAACTATATATAGACAATTGTATTGTCTAAATTTCATTACTCTACAATAATATTTTCTTGGTGGTGAGATTTTTATTTTCGTCAGTACGTTTTAAATAACTGAAATACTTATTACGCATTAATAATAGATTTTTAAACAAAAGTTTCAAACACTTCTTATACTGAAAGAAAAAGTAAGTGAAACATGAAAATAATTCTTATTCTAGAAATTTCACTCCTATGAAAAGATACACCTATTTGATAGAAACTTTATGAAACAAAAAAAGCTAGTAAATTGATATGAAATGTCCTTGTGTTTATAGACAAGTTACTTTTCATCACGTAGTGACTTTGTACCAATAATTATTAATTTAGCTCTAGCAATTTATCTCTCTGCAAGAATAATATACGGGGAAGAATTATTACAGTAATTATTTGGTGATTTGATTGCATTTTTTAATAATACCTCCATAGAATAAGTGGTTAATGAAATGTTCGCTTTTTTCGCTAAAGACATTATTCTTAATAAAATATTTCAATTTTCTGGATATTTACTTCAGAATAGTTCTAATTTAAGGACAAAAACGAATAATCTAAAAAAGAAGAGATAAAAGTAATATCTAGTTTTGTCCCATGTCCGGTCATTTTATTTCATTTAATATGCAAGACAAAAAATTTATTCTCGGCAGGTTTTAATTTATCGCAAGGCTTAGAAAATGAATTCCGTTAAAAGAAAGTAATGATCGTGTCTAACAATAAATTTTCGTTACTAATGCATTTTGTACACCGAAAGTGTCACAAATATTTCGCATGTGAAGAAAGAATTATGAAATATTTAAATGGTAATAATTTTTTTTTCAATAAGGTTGTGTTTGAATGCAGATAAAATAATTGATACATTTCGTATTTATGTATAGGTAAAATATTTACGAAAGATTGAAATTGTTTCGTCATCTTATTATCCCTTATATGATTATCTAATTATCCCCGGTGAAACATATAATTAAAATATGAAAATACATTCTTTGCTCATTAAATGAGGACAGTAGTATCACAATGTATAACTGACGCATGCGCAGAGCACCGAAGGAAATAGAATAGCAGCAGATTAGCGTGTCCGAGATATTTTGAGCACAAATCCCAATGGTAGGCCTTGGCATACTGTAGTAGGATTATGTTTAAATAGATTAAGTAAATGTTTTCTTAATAATTAATTCAAAATAATCCTTATTTTTATTTTTAATTTGGGACTAAGCTCATATATAAATCTTAGTTCTAAGGTTTGCAACAGGGGTGTCAAAATCGCTGCCCACTACAGACATTTTTGCAGCCCAGGCAATATATAAACACACAATAATACGTAATAAAATCAATAAAAATTTCTCTCAAAAATAGAAATATAGCAGAAGAAAAGAGATGTCAAGTGACAGGATATAAACATTAATTTTTTTTGTTCTTTTATATATATTTATTATAATGTATAATTCGAAATAAATCTACCTTTTTATGATTATTGATTTTTTTTGCGGTCCACGTAAAGTTAAACCTTGTTTATTTGGCCCGAGTCTGCTTTTGAGTTTGACACCACAGGTTTATACAATTTACTACTTCATTACTGCGGCCATTTAACTTTGACCAATACTGCCTTGCTATACTTCTATTTATTAATTAGCTTTAAATTAGATTTATCGTAATTTAGTATGTGATTACACCCATTCACCCACGCACCTATTCACACCCACACCCACACCCACTCACCCCCTATTCAACCCCCACACCTACATTTTTAACATAGTATTGAAGAAGAGAAAAAGGTTCATTGCTTGAAGTCAGTAACATCTTTGAATAGTTCTTTTACTATAATTCTTTTATTGTCACCGAAGAAATTTTGTAATTAAACAATTTTCAATTATTTATTTCATAAATTTCAGATAAAAATTTACAATAAGGTTGTTAATTTAAATTTTTAAATTAAAAAAAATTATTAGATTATGATTGCATTAAAATCCATTAAATTGTATTAAGTAAAAGTTTAAGGTGCAACATAAATATAGGAAATTAAATGTAAATAATTTCTTCTGTTGATAAATATGTCATAGATTAAAAAAAACCACGCAGATAAGTAGAGTAAAATATATATATATATATAAAGAAAATGAAAATATAGCCTGATTTAACATGATCTTGAATACGACTTTTTAAGAACTATTGATATTCTTAAAACTTTTAAAATATGGTAACACTTAAGATACAGAGTAATTTATCAAAAAAATAAATAGAAACGCACCATACTGATAATTTAAAAAAAACCTGACGTAAAAACTGTTTTGCGTGCAATTTTTGAAAACTTTTAGACACAATTTGTAAAAGGTTTGCCATCAAAATCTGTCAAAACAGTCAGCTTGTAAAAGGAGCTGTAAATCTTACACAAGCTTATTTTTGAAACAAAAAGAATGGATCTTGAATAGGAAGTAAAAAACAAATTTAAACAAATGACCTTTTGGGGATGCACTTTTTTATTGCTGTTATTTAATTTTAAAAGTTCTCCAAAATACACTTATTTTATACTAAGTAGGGTTGCATTTTTATGGTATTATTTATCAAAAAGAAATAATAATAATTGATAAAATATTTTTAAAAATTTGGTACTTTTATTAAATTGACGAATAAGCTATATATTTATGAGTAATTTTAGAGGCTTATTTCATATATACTAGTATTTCTGAATATAAATAAAAATTATATCTATATTTTGATAAATTAAATTTCTATAATTTCATGCCATTATTATATGACATTACTCATTAACGTTGTATGGGATTAAATATTAAACTGTTTTTAAGGGTGACAATTTGGAACTCTGTCAGGCTGTAATCTCCTGTAGAACAAGTTAGGTATTAAGTATGGTTGTTCAACGTTCTCAGCAGTTAAGGAAAAAAAATAATTAAAGAATAAAAAAATATTTAATAGTTAAAATAAAATGAAATTTTTTCAAGGATGATTTCGAATGTAAATATAGATTCAGTCTACGTTTAATTAAAAAAAATATTCAAACTGAGACTACAAAAACTAATAAGATGGTGGGAGGGATTTCACCCACTTAATTCGAGTTCATAAAAAAATCTCTGAAACTGATTTAAACAATGAAGAATGAAGATATTAGAAGTGAGAGCTAGCAATCTGATTGGTCGATATGATCGATTAGTAAAAATACTTTTCATATTTTGTCACAACTCAGCCACTCAAAGGCCAACTAGAAATTAAACACAATCGAATTTATTTGCAAGTTCTAAGAAAATTAAATAGAATGAATAATTTAAATTGTTATTTTTTGATGAAGAATTTCAAACAAAATCAGGTTCTGTTAAAATATTTTTAAGTTTGCTAAGCCTCATAATTATACATATATTTTCTTAGTTTTACTTAAAGCTAGTTTCTTTTTTGAATTATCTATCTTTTTGGGGAAAAAATGACCAGTTTTTTAATCGTGTGGCGTATGATTGGATATGCGCTCGCTGTTGGAAAATAATTCTTCAAATATTAGCTCAACATCCGTATTTCTTCCAAAGTCAATTTTTTGAATAAATAAATACTTAAACAAGTAAATGAACAATAAGAAGTATATTATGAAATAAATTATCATATTTTATTTACAAACATACATTTTTTTATAAATCATAATTCACTATATTAGATACGCAATAAAGATGTAAAAATGCATAATATACTATTTTTCCAAAAGCTTTTTGGAAGCCTTTACTGGAATTTTTGTGTATCTAAAAGCTTTTTCAAGAACTTTGCTAACTGAACTTTGTCTTGCTTAAAATAACTTTTTCTCCATTCTCTGTATCATCAGAATTATTAAGTTAACGCTGATGAATGAATCTTTGCAGAGAAAACAGCAGACAGGTATTAATATTCAATTCGGCACTAATTATGTCTCTTGTTTTCGTAAGAATGAGGGAATAAAATTCCATTAACTAAAAACAACTGATTAATTACTGGCAGTTAATGATGAATTGTTCAAAAGGCTGACTTCAAATTAATTACAGAACAAAGAGTCAAAAAGGCCTTCACTTATATTCATGACTAACTTTGTAGATTACTAGGAATTTTTTTCTCGATAATGTGTACTTTTAGATCGGAAAGAGTTAAAATGATTGTGCAAAAAAAGGTTGTATAAATAAATTGTTTAGTAATTATTACTATTAGTAAAATACGTGTTTTCAGAAGCAATATAAGACTCCTCTTAAAGTTACCGTGTTTCCTTCTTTTAAATTTCCCCGTCATTATTTGCTTTGTTAGTAAAAATATCTAAATTAAGTTATCACAATAAGTAAAAACAAAACATTTTGAGAAAAATTTGTTCCTGACATAGCAACTGTAGGAATTATATTAAATCAGTGCTTCTCAGACTTTCAATATTGGCGACCCAGTGTTCAATCATAATTTTCATCGCGATCCCCTCTAATCAATAACAATGTATTGAATACAATAGTATTTTTACGCTAAATCTACATTATATATGACATTATATAGCTACATTATATAAGCAGAAAATTTTGTATATGTTACTCTTAAGTAATACATATTTTAAGTTACTTTTTAGTAAGAGGATAAGTATTATGTTACTTTTCATAGTTTAGAATGTATTTTGTTTTTCTTGTAAATTAGTAATTTTTTTTAACTAATCTTTTATCTTCAACTTTTCGATATGCTCGCGCTCCCCATGTAGGATTATCACGCCTCCCCCCTGAAGGGAGGCGCACCCCACAGTTTGAGAAAGGCTGGTCTAGGGCAGAGGTCGCCAAAGTGGTGGGCAGTGAGAAAATTTCACTCGTCCTCAGAAAAATGTGTGGAATATACTTACTCATCACGTTAAGTTATGCTTTAGGATGCCTTGACAAATAATTCCATTCATAACAATACGTGAAAAGTTATAAAAACGCTACTTCTTAGAATAACGCCACGATAAGAAAGTCGTATTGCGGTAGCTGCATTGTTATATATGTGGGTAACAGATCCGTGGACAGCGAAAATTCAGGATAATAATTTAAGCATGCATCTAAAAGAAAGCCTCATAAACCTGACGAAACTCTCAAATTTATACTTCATTTGTTCTTATCAAGATCTCAGTTTTGGCTTTTTATAAAAAGTGAATACCCTTTTAGTGAACAGGTAATGAAAATTCTAATTCAATTCACCATAACTTATTTATGTGAAAAGGTATTTTCAAACATGATACTGATCTCAGCTAGAAATAAAAGCAGTTCTCCGTCTTGCAGTAGCAACATTGGATCCAAATATCCATAAACTTATTTAAATTAAGCAGAGACATCCATCACAGACTAAGAATGTATAATGCTGAAAATTTGATATACTTAAACCATTTTCAATTGTTTTTTTTACAGTTTTGTTTATTTTGTTTATTTTATTCTGGCTTATTAATAAAGCTTTCATAATTTGGTTACAATTAATAGGTTCATTTTATTAACTAGGTACATTTTATGCGTTCTTATATCACAATTTTTTTATAAATATATTTATGCCTAAAAAATCCTATTAGTGGTCCGCGGGATTTAAATTATGAATTTACTGGTCCGTGAGGTCAAAAATTTTGGCGACCTTTGGGCTAGGGCAGATGTCAGTTTTGATTCAAATGAAGAATTTCTATAGTTATTAATAGCCTAGTTGTTATTTTGTTATTGTTGTTGTTATAAGGTTTGTTATATTAGTGACTGTTTTTTGTTTCTGTTTTGTTTCTCAAGTTATTTATATAGCTCTTTTGATATCCTGCTACACAAAACTAAGATTACAAAGAAGTTTTAAAGTATCCGACTACGTTCGGAACCGTGATTTTGCGAAAGCGTATAAATAGATAATATTTGTGATATATAGTGCCACTTAGATTAGGAAAATTGTTTTAAGAATAGTATCACAATAAAAAATTATTTAAGTACAATATTTTGACAAAAAATGAACGTAGAATGACCCATTTTCAAAATATTTTCCTTTTGTGAAAAATGCTTCAATTATAATAATATTTTGCCTGTATATAGCTTAGATCTCTGTACAGAGGTTCAACTAGAATGTTTGAAATATGTAACTTAGAAGTGGGTTTGGTCCATGTTTTACGACAACTGAGGGGAGAAATTTTAAGAAAAAAACGTCGATAATTATTTCAATTGGTTGTAACTCTGAAAATAATGTGAATTTTTCGAAAATCATAGTTGAGCCTCTGTACAGAGGTCTGAGCTACAGAGAGGCAAAATAGTATTATAATAGAAGCATTTTTCGCAAAAGGAGAACATTTTGAAAAAAGATTATTCTAATTTAATTTTTTGTCGAAATATTGTACTTAATTAATGTTTTTTGTCAAAATGTCCTTAAAACAATTTTATACATGTATTCTAATCTAAGTGACACTATATATCATGAAAATTATCCATTTATCCTTTTTTTCAAAATCACGGTTCGGAACGTAGTCGGATACCTTAATGCATGCTCTATGTCAGAATCATGAGTAAGAAAATGGTGTTCCATGCTTGTAGAAAATTTCAAGTCCTTGCGAATTAAATCTTCTGTTAATAACTAAAAATACCCTTCGACTTCGTCACAATTGCCTTCTTTATTTTATCATAAACTGTTGTAAATTCAATCATATCGTCCTCATGTAAAGGGCACGAAGAAAAAATTCGTTAAATTCGTAAATTGTGTTATTTCAACATTGTGTAAAAAAAGTCTATGTAAAAAAGTCCGTATTATTATCTTAATTACTGCAAAATGGCGCATTAGGAAAAAATATATATTCAGTGAATGAAATGACTGAAACCTAAATAATAATAAATGAATACCAACGTGAATTTGTTTCTTTTTTTATATTTTGATATATTACCACATTATTCAAAAATTTCTAACCGGAAACAAGCTCTACTCACTATCAATGTTACAAAAATTTTATAAGACAATTTTTCTTTAATTTGTTTTATCCATAAAAATTATCAGATGCTTTTTAATCCACTATCTTTTAATGTGAAATTTTTTCATTTATTATACTAATATATGAAATACTGTAATGTCCCATAGGTCGAACGTTCCTTCGTGAGAGAACGAAGAATTCAGAGGTTCTTTTTTGTAAATGTCTTGAGGATTTGTCCTAGAATTTTGTTATAAAAAAATAAAGAACAGTTGTGTAGTCATATATCATTAGGATTACGATAAAAAAAGCTTTTTTTAAAGGAAGGTATCTTCCCAAATCATTTATTTTTTCTTTTTTTCCTTGTTTCACATCGGGCACATTCACGCACACCAGTAAACAGGTTTCTATTTTAAAAAAATATTTATCCCCGATGAGATAGAGAGATGCTCGATCATTGTTTTTAAATTCAGATTGTTTTTAAATTGAAAATTTTTAGATCCTTTCAGTCGCTATAATGTTCAGAAAATAAAACTAGTGTTAGGGAAAATGTTATGGTAAACTGATATTGTTGTTCTTTTTGTGAAATTACTTCCACTCACACACACACACAGGTATCTTTGGACAGCACATTTATTCATAAACATATAAGAAAATAACGATCACGAGTACGGCACACAACAAGTCTGACCCAAAAGCACACAGGGACCGGTCAGCTAGTGAACCCCGTAGAAGGAATGCGTGGGAGTGAAGCGGGAAAACCCGCGTGGGCGGATCACACAGTTATCCTTCCGCCAGAAAAAATAGTTCACTCGCTTCACCACAGCAGATACAAAATTGCTGATCACAATAGTCCTTCATATCAGAAATTTCTTTCCCCCCCGGGAATGTGGGGATCAAATGACACCGTGCTGCTCAAGGAACTTTAAATTATTTCAGTTTTATTTTTTGTGGTGTATTTCCGTGGGAATCACTTCATACTCCATTTTAAATCATTTTATAATAATTTTTTAGTGTAACTATCTTTTATACCTAGGACATATTAAATAAAACTAAGTTAAAATGTATTTGTCTCTCTCTGTGACTCTGCATTCAGATGTATACGGTTTTAAGTTGAGATACTAAAAATAAAGATAGATTAGGTGAATATAATTAAATCATGCTGCTCATATAAATGTATATTTATATGTTTAAAGAAAACTTAAATTTCCTGAATGAAGGGGGAAAATTGAATAAATAATATATATATATATATATATATAAATTAAACTTTCACAAAACTGATTAATCCAGTTTGAACAATGTTCTTAGAGTAAGAAATTATGCAAAAATTCAGCTTTTATATACAGACGGACCTCTAGTTATGTGAAAATTAGTTAAATAGAGATTCATTTTTGAATGTAACAGATTTTAGGTTCCCGGAAAAATTTCACAACGAAAAAAAATGTTCGTGGTCTGATTATATTTTGAAAAAAAATTAGCATGTTATGTATTAAAAGGTAATGATTCAATTTTTAAAACATATACGTAACTAAAACAAAGCTCTAGTAATTCCTAATTAATAAGTTCTGAGCTCTCACTTTACCTATTACCACTGTTAATTTTAATGAAACAATTGCTGTAAAATGAATTCTGTATATCGGGGACTATAATTGGAAAAAAATCTTAGCTAAAATTATCCTTTGCAAAGATATTTTCATCATGAATAATTTCTAAATAATTTTCAAACAAGTGTTTCGAGGTATTATACTTACTTAGATAGTTGTCAAGTTAAATAATTGTGTTATATTTTTAATGATATCCTGTTTTTTGTACGTACGCTTACGTATGTGACATTCTGAATTTCTAACTAATTTTACTCACGCGGTCAAAAATATGAAATAGTTAAAAGGTAAATTACAGTTGTTTTCTGAAATAATTTTAAATGTATTGATGTTTGCTATACAGTAGGAAAAATATACCGGGATTCTTCCCTATATAAAACAGCGATCGCCAAACCTTTTAACCTCATGGACCAGTAAATTCATAATTTAAATCCCACGGACCACTAATAGGATTTTGTGAATGTTAAATATATTTATGAACAAAATTGTGATCTAAGAACGCAATCATTGCATCTTAAAACATAACGTGATAAGTGAGTATATTCCACATTTTTCTGCGGAGCAGCGACATTTTCTCTCGGACCTCTAGTGGTCCACGGACCACCACTTTGGGAACCTCTGATATAGAACACGTTTAACGAGTTTCAGAATAGTATAGTCATTTTAATAACATATAGAAAGTGTGGAAACAACTAAAAATTCTTGTAATTATATTGAAATGTCAAAAAGAATTCTGTAAGAATAATGTATAATTTTCATTTGAATTGGATTCAGTTCTCTTAAATCAGTTGTAGTTGCCACAATTTATTCATTTTACTTTTGAATGTGTGTAAGTCCGTGAATTTCATTTCTCAAGAATTTCAATTTTGTTTATCAAAGAGTTTCTACGATTTTTCGCTCTTTAGTTTCTAAATCTCAATTTTTCATTTCAAGATGTTTATATTTAACATTTTCGATCTATAATGTGGTTTTTCATCTATATTTAAAAACACGATTCAGATTCGAACAAATTTTTCGTAGAGAAAAATAAGTACTTTTATACCATAACTTAAAACTTTATGTAAGATTTTACGTGGGGAGACATTTACGATCTTATATAGTAATGATAATAATAATGCAATTGTTATTGACAATTAAATCTCATATGGCTGTAAGACATACAACTGTTTATTATTCTACCTAATACTTCAAATAATTCAGTAAATAAGAAATTTTTTAAAAATAGTTTTAAATGATTGCGAAAAGAAAAAATTCTATATTTAGTGAATTCTTTGTAAAATGTTAAAGACTTAGTATAACAAACCGTTTGCATATCTTGTAAGCCAGTGATTCGCAACCACTGTGCCGCCAATTTTTTTAAAAAAAATTATTAATACTCCCAGAAAAAAAGTCCAGAACCAAATCACATTCGACCGTTTTATAGAAATAAACTATTCTTAAAATTGTTATTGACCATTTGATTACACAAAAGGAGAAAGAGAGCTATTCATTAATTCTCAAATATAGATATAAAACATTTGTGATTGAGCAATCCATTCATGATAGCGGATATATCTGTACGTGAATTAACTTCGAATGTAGAGGAAGAACTAATTATGCTCACTAATAATCGAGATTTATTTTGAAAACATTCGGAAGAGTCAATTAATTCATTCTGGATTAAAATTAGAGGCGATTATATCTTAAGAGTCAAAAAGCTTTAAAAAATCTTGTTACAATTTTCTACATCGTATTTATGTGAATTCGGATTTTCAGCCTTAACAAATATAAAAATGGGAAAAAAGATCGAAACTTTTAATAAGTGTAGTTGACGAAATGAGAGTGTCGTTATCATTTTACGACCCAATATAAACACAATGATCAAAACTCATCAAACTCAAGTTTCGCATTAAATGTATTCTTATAAGGAATTTGTAATTATAACGTTTTGTTGCCTTTGTCGTGCATATTATTTCATTTATCAGTGAATATTATTATCATAAACTATTTTATGTGAGTAATTATAAATAGATAAATTTCTTTTAAGCCAATTTTATTGTTAGTGTGCTGCCAAATTTTGAAATTGTTATAAGTGTACCGCAACAACAACAACAAAAAAGTTGAGAATAACCGTTGTAAGCATATGAATATTCGACTATTAATATTAATTTCATAATTACTGGCATGTTTTTACAATCTGAAATTATGTCCAAGAATCGTATCTATTCTTAAGCATAAAGCAAAAACAATTTTTGCGATGGATTTGAAAAGGCCTATTCTTTCAGGTAAATAGCCACTAAAATTACCACTCCCTTCAGACTCGACTAAACCTGTACATAGTTCAAGCCTTGTGAAAAAGCGCGTGTTGCAACAGCATGCTAGCAGTCGAGTTGGTGGTTGAGCGGTCCGCACATTCCCGTACGCGAGGGGGTTTTAAGCCGTAGCAGAAGCTTTGGCTACCGCCCAAATGCTCTTACCATCACCTACATGGGGGAATGTGACAGCTCCGGATGGTTGTGGCTCTCTTCAAATCGATTCGCCGCGCTCCTTAACGCCTCTAGCCGAGAGCGCCTCTTCGCTGCCGGGCGAAAAAACTGTTGAATTTATAGAGGGATTTGCCTAGCATTTCAATAGGTCCTATTGCATTCTGCGGCTAGTTTTGGCCGAAACTGTCAGTTCCAATATAAAGCAGTGGTCTACGAATTTTCGGTAAAGAATAGATAAAAACATAGTACAGTAAAATCCTATTTTTGTGCCGAAGATAGGGACAGCATAAAAAGAAACCGCACAAAACAGTATGTTAAAATTATTTCATAAATACTTATACATAACTAACAACTTTGTCGACGTACTACCATTTTTTTTTGCTACGGAAAAGGACCGCATAAAATAAGTCGCACTTAAAAATATGTCAATTATTCACGAAATTTACGAGAAAGTACTTCCAAACAAAATAAATTATTAAATTCCACGTGGAATAATTTTTTAAAAATTTAATTTTTCGTCGTATACATGGAGAAATTTTCAAAAGGCTTACATATAATTTACTGCTACTCATCGCAATCCAAAGCGCGTATCTTCCTATGATTAATTAGTTCAAAATCGTTCTCGTCACTTGAAGACACAATTTTAATTGATTTATATTTTGCCTCTATAAAGTAAGTGATAAGTTTTAGTGACGACAGTCGGTTGGTTAGTTGCTTGGGAACGTCGGGATAACTAGGTATGCGTTAACACTTATCATGATAATTTGTACGATTTCTAATTAATCCCTTAAATGCCGATTAAAAGTTCCGTGATTCGTTCCCCAATGCACGTATGTGATGTATTGGGGGAGGGAGAAAAAAGAACGCCAATGTGAAATCTAAGTATTTTACCACTTAAGCCAGATGTGAGAAGTACCTCTGATTTCTTGAGCGTACTTGAAAGTTAATGCTGACAGGGTGATTAAATATAATGATCTGGGGTCAGAAATGTTTAGTGGTTAGGCCTTATGTTTCGGAGAAATAATTGGGAGATTAATTTAATACTTGAGAAGATGTAATGAAAAATAAATTTAAGTGCTATATAGGGAATTTAATTTTACATCTAATTTAATTATCCTTACATATATACATAAGAGCAAATCTTCTGAAATAAGTAAATCCTTCTCAATCTTTTATTGCATTCCAAAGCCTTCAAGTAATTTTATGGTTAGCAGTGCACACAAAAGATCGTACTCCGGAAAGACACACACACACACACACACACACACATATATATATATATATATATATATATATATATATATATATATACGTTCGGGGAGGCAAATAACGGTTTGGGTGAGCGAGACGTTTATATACGCCGGTGGCACTTAAGTGGTTAAAGACGTGTTGTAGATTTAGCGTCAAAGTATAGTATTACTGAATTCTATACAGTGTTTTTATAAGGAATGAGGGTGCGATGAAAATTATGGTTGAATATTGGGTTGTAAATATTAAAAAGTTTGAGAAGTTCTGGTATGTTAAGTTGATAATACATTTTGTTTGCATCAGTACATTATGATGCATTGACTAATATACCAAATAATTTCAAATGCGTATCACACGAGACTAAGTAAGCTAAAAATGTTTGGATACTGCTTTAAGATATTCATAAATATATTTTGCTTTGTTCACAAGATTAAATAAACGCTTTAACACATAATTGAATTGCTACTGAAATATTTATTTAAGGTACCCGACTACTTGCGACAACTTTTAAAAAATGAGATATGGTGATTTTTTGTGGTTTTTAGATCTATTTAGAACATTTTAAGAAAACTATGCTAAAATTACGAGGAGGAAAATTAATTATTATCTAAAGGGGAAAAAAGTGATAAAACTTTATAAAAAACTACATAAACGGGGCCTATTTTGTACAAGACGATTTCGAAAAAATTTTCAATTCCTTAATTTTGATATGAAATTAGTTTGAAATATTATTCGTTTTTGAAATGACCTTCAGGATAAGATATATTTTAAGGTATCCGACTACGTTCGGAGCCGTGATTTTGCAAAAGCGCATAAATGGATAATTTTCATGCTATTTAGTGTCACTTAGATTAGAATACATGTAGAAATTGTCTTAAATACATTTTGACAAAAAAAATTCTTTAAATATAATATTTTGGCAAAAAACTTACTTAGAATATCAAATTTTCAAAATGCTCTCCTTTTGTGGAAAATGCTTCTATTATAATAATATTTTGCCTCTATATAGCTCAGACATCTGTACAGAGGCTCAACTATGAGTTTTGAAAAATTCAAATTATTTTCAGAGTTACAACCAATTTAAATAGTTATCGGCGTTTTTTTTTTTAAAATTGCTCCCCTCTGTTGTCGTAAAATATGAATAAACCCACTTCTAAGTTATATATTTCAAAAATTCTAGTTGAGCCTTTAAACAGAGGTCTGAGCTATATACAGGCAAAATATTATTCCAATAGAGGCGTTTTTCACAAAAGGAGAACATTTGGAAAAAAAGATTATTCTAAGTTAATTATTTGCCAAAATATTGTATTTAAATAAATTTTTTGTCAAAATGTCCTTAAAACAACATTATGCATATATTATAATATCTAAGTGACACTAAATATCCTGAACGTTATCTATTTATGTGCTTTTGAAAATCACGGTTCTGAACGTAGTCGGATACCTTAATTTTTACAAAAACTTGAACCCTTTATCTTAGTTATTATATGAAATTGCTTAAAAAAAACAGTGATTATATTCACATAAGGGTTTGTAAATTTTGTAATAAAACAGTGTTTGATAAATCTGAAGGTTAAAATAGTTCTACCATTATGCAGAACATACACAAAAAATTTCACTTAATTTTTTTCAAAATTCTTTCACCAATCGCTGTCCCCTTTCGAACATTTAAAATAAACCACATTTCAAGTAAAATGCATTTTAAAGTATGACATATTGCTTAAAGTAGGTGGTACCTGCTTTTAATAAAACACTTGTATTTTTGCTTTAGTGAATTGAAAATAATGAGCTTGTTATTTTTATAAAGCTAATAAGATAGCCTATAAAATAAAATCATAAAAAATTGTCAATTTTTGGCAAAATTCTTGATTTTAGGGTATTTGGTTACCTTAACTAAGAAAATACTTAGTAATTTTGAAACACATTCATGATAAATTAATTATATTTGTAGCATATGCTTTTTTCATTATTCAGGTGACGATCACAACGATATTTCAAGTTTTAAGGAACTCAGAGCTGAATTTCTTAGCAATTATTTAAACCTGTTAGTTGTATATATTAAATCGTGATCGTCAAAAGCTTCCCATAATTTTTAGATTAACCATTACTCTTGGATCGACAACATCAACTTATAAAAATTGCTTTAAAAGTGCAGCTCTAAGCGCTTCACTTCAGAAATATTTCCAGAATCATTCTTTTTAATTCAAAGAAAGGGAAGACAAGAAGAGATTACCCACTTATGCAAATTTTATGTTAACGAGGCATTTTCTTTACAGATGATGCATTTTTTCCTTATACGAATTCATTTACATCCTTCGCGTGTCTGAAGAAATGAAATTGAATTATTAATGGATGTATTTCACAAAAAAACTATTTCTTAATTTACATTATTTACATTTTTATCTATTTATATTCCTGATTTCTAAGTCGTTAAAAAAAGAAAATAACATGTATGTATTTAAATTCCTTTTCAAAATATTTTTCAGATACAAATATGGTATCACAATAACACGCGATAAGCAAAAGTTTACATTTTGTACAATTTAATTTATTAAAGGACGATATTAGTGGATTGAGCTTCTTTCTCATCCTTTACTAGAACAGAAAGCTAGTTTATTAGCTATCTTTGCAACATAACAAAGTCTCAGAAAACACTTTTATTTTATTATTAATTCTATAGATAGTCTCTAATCTAGTTTCTAAAATAAAATAAATGCTAGTTCTAATTAAATTTTTAAATAAAAATAAATACCTAATGCTATATTTTTTTACACTTTTTCGGTGCTTTTAAAATGAGAGCAAAAAAAAAAAAAAATTCTACAGTTTGACGAAAGATGGTCCCCCAGTGATTTATGGTAGAAATTATCAGATGGAAAATGTCTGTCGTAAAGTTGGACATCTAGCTACACCGTAACCTTGAAATATTAATGATTTTGTGTTAGGACCGCACAATTTCTTTCGTGCGGAAGTGAGTTTTAAGCCGAATAAGAATAGTTCGCGGGAAAATTATCTTCTTTGATTTAAAAGAAATTGCAGTTGAGGAAAATCGACTGCTTGTAGAAGCATCTGGTTAATGCTGCTTTGAGTGAGTAGTTATCGTGAATGGTTTTCAAAAGCTTATATAAGAATGACGAGTGTAACGTAAAAGACAAATAAATTAGCGGAATTATTGGAGGAAGATTTATGCCAAACGTGCAAACTTACGCTTATGTTAAAAATGACTCTACAAGCAATTTCCCGTCGTTAAAAATGGTTGAGAAGGATTAAAATACCAGGAAATTGGCTTCCACATTAATGTTGAATTCCAATATTGTACTCGTAAAATACTGCTTGGCAGGCATAAGTGAAAGAAGAATTTCCATCGTATAATCACAGGTGAAAAATGAACCCACACGACACCCCCCCCAAAAGAGAAAATCTTAAGAACCACTTGACCATGCTTCAACAGCAAATATTCCTGGAGAAACTCGTGTTTTGTATTTGGTGGGATCAGCTTGCTGTCGTGTATTATGAGTTGCTCATATCCTTGCTCTCATATCGTGTATTATGAGTTGCAAAACAATTACTGGAGTCTCTACCGATGATAATTGATGAGATTCAGCCGAGCACTCAAAGAGAATGCACCCACAACACGGCAAAGTTATTCTCCTGTATGATAATGCTCATCCACATGTTGCGGCATCGGTCAACACTTACTGGAAACACTCAATCGAGAAGTCCTACCCTACACGCTTTATCATCAGACATAACTCTTCCGATTATCACTTGTTCCAATCGATGATTACATACGATGTGAAGTGCTGTCTGAGTAGCACTTCATATTATATGAAAGTAGCAAAGATTAGGTCAATTGGGGGATAGTAACAAAAATAATAGTCCAACAGCTTATATAGAAAGGAGTGTCGTTCGCTGTGTAGTTGTGGCGCAATGGATAGCTCGTTGGACTTCTAATCCAAAGGTCATGGGTTCGAATTCCACCTGGGATGACCTAATTTCTGAGAATGTTACTTCTTTTTTGCTATACTTTTTTATTAAAATAATGAAATTTTATTAATGAATAAATAATATCAAACAAACAAAAAACAGCCCAACACCATATATAAAATGGAAAATCTCTTTCTATTTTGTCACTTAATATTTTAATTCTGTGTGTCATATATATACATATTTATATTAATGGTAACTTTTTAATAAACAGTAATTAAATTAAAATTTTTTTTTCTTTGTTAAACTAAATATATAGGAATTGACTTAATTTTTTTACATTACTTTTGTTAATAAGAAAACGACAGAAAATTATTTGTACTCCTTTAGTAAATTAATTGCTATTTTTTATATGTCTTAGATTGATTGAATTGGTTACCTTGATTCCGAGGTAGAATTTTAAAATTTTCTTCTTTTAAGCTTAATCGTATTGATTTTTTTTCGGTTTCAAAGAACTGCTAGAACTAAAGAAAAAAATATGCAAGCAAATGCAATTTAAGTTTTTCTCAAAAAGAGAATGTTTCATTTTATACCATTTAGAGGGATTTATGAATCCCAATTAAAGCACTCCGTGACGCAAACAATGCACGAATAACCGTTATTTATACAAGCACAATATTTTTCTATTTAGTTCAGGCTGTAAGCGGAATTGTCGATGTTCCCAATACAGCAATAAAAATGTAAAGTAACTGTATCAAATGTGGGAACTATTCATCAATTTACTCTTAAATCCGCTTTCCAGAAAAATAAATAAACTCAGTTTCGTTCTATTTTAACAAACACGATCCACAACTACACTAGTTCTTTTGGAGAGTAAACAAAAAGAAACACGATTCTGGGAGTCATTTTATCTTCTCGAAGTTAAAAAGAACGTAATTCGAACAATAGAAGCCAGGAAAAAATTTGCATAATGGAATGGCTTTTTGAGGCACCTCCGAATCTATTTGATTTAAAGAGGACTTTAATGTAGTTATTATTCATGGGATGACTTTGTGTTGGTTACTTTGGTAACGATGTCTGTTCGAACTTAATTGGTTGGGTTTGAGAGGATTATGGGAAGAATTCCGTTAAACAGAGATGATTCGAAGAAAATAAAAACACATATTTTGAAGATAAATGTCTTTTTTTTAATTTAGCTACTTTGCATATTTTTAAATAGGAAAGAATGTTCAAATTATTCCTTTTTGTTAAACTAATAATCCATTAGTTAACAACAGAAGGTATAATCAAAAAGTAAAAACAAATTGAGTGAACTTATTTGCAAGGGTAATATACAAATAACCTTATTAGATCTTTTAATTGGTTGTACTATTTATTTTAGACTAGACTTCTTTTTATAATCGTACCTATTGAAACATATTTAATGAAAATATTGCGTCATTAAACATATATATATATATATATATATATATATATATATATATATATATATATATATATAATATAATATCCTATTACATGCTCATTCTGAAATACTTTTAATTTAGACTATTCTAAATGATTAAATTGCTAGACGTGTACTGATGTAAAGTAATACATTTTTTAAGGTTAAAGAATTTTTTTGAATATGCTCATATATATATATATATATATATATATATAGGCCAATTATAAGTACACTTTTCTAGTAAACAGCATTTTGCAGTAGAAATGGATGAGTGGATTTGCCGCAAGATTTTATATATAGAATTTACATGAGATATATTCAAAGAATTTTAAGGAAAAAAATCCTAGTTCAAAAATATGCATTACCAGGTGCTTTACGTAAAAAACAATAAAGGACATAAGCGACAAGGAATGCATGACCATTTGAACATTTATCAATAAGTTTTAATTACCACTTTACCAAAGTACATTAAATAGAACCAGATAAATCAATAACATTGCACCTGTGATAATAAAGAAAAACCGGTATAACTTGTAAAATAGGTTGTTGTTGTGTTGTGGCTAATGCCACCTGTCTGACGTAGTCAGAACGAGGAAATGAACGAAATTCATCGTGGCATGGGCAAGAGGTACGCCTGTCGTTGGCCTTGAGCACCATACAGGTGACAGTGCGATTTAAGCTCGGAGAAACTCCCCGAAGGAACGATAGATGGCGACACGACCTCTATCTCCACCTCCACAATTTCTGCAAGTGAACTGAAGGGGAGGGAAATATTCTCCAGTTCCTGCGCTAGTGAATAAGCCCACAAGAAATAGGTAAAGATTATAACCATGGAGAGCTAGAGTTCCATGTATCCAGGACAATGTAATGAAAGTTGCTCAGAATGACCACCATTGTGCACCTTAAAATTGTTTCGGCGACTAGCTGTTGACCTTTACATGGGTGTTTGTTTGAACCACCGACCTACCCGTGCGCAGTTACGCTGTGCATGCCTTAGACGACTGAAACGATAGAAATCCCTATTTGGGCCAGTTAAGGGCTGTTGTTCCTGTCTTTTGTTGTTTTGTGACTTGTAGAACCAGGCACCGCTGCACTTTCAAAACGATAGACAGTATGTTTACCAGCAGAAGATAACTGATTTTTGTAATATTTTGCATATAAAACGCAATGCAGCTCTTCTAGTAGGCCAGCGTTTTTTGAGCTAACGGTGGTGCCATTTCCTTCTCGGACAATACCCAGTGACAAGATTTTATCTTGTTTACGTTGCTGTTAGATAGTATTTTGGGTAAAATTTCTTTAATAATAATGTATCTGAAATATTACAAATATCAAAAAAGAAAGAAAGAAAATTGTTACAAACTAATCATATATATATATATATATATATGTGTGTGTGTGTGTGTGTGTGTGTGTGTTAATAATGTATTAAAATCATTATATGTATGGTATTAATTATATATTTCTTATTTTTCATAAAGATTTTTAATACAAAAAATATTTTAAGTCTATTTCACTTTCTACAAATGCTGTGAATATTTATGCCAGAGGGTACATTTTTATGAGTTGCAGGAAATTTCAACCACACAAATAATTTACAAATGAATTAATAATATTTTTGCTTATTAAATTTATAGTTATTGCTTATTATAACATCAAGATACCTAAAGGAGTAGAAGTAAGAAGGAATAATCGATATATGTATATATACATATATATTACTTTAGATAAAGCTAAAAATAATTCTTTTTTCCCTGCAAAATGCGGACAAAAACTCTTAAAATGAAGAATGAACTTTTTATACTGATATTCATCAAAATTGCTTACTTTTAAAAAGATTTATTTTCTTTATCTTTTATAAAACAATGAAAAGTTTGAAATGGAGCATTTAGAAGCTTGAAATCATTTCCGGTAAAAAGACAAATAAAAGAGCTATTCCAAGAAAAAGATAAATACCGAAAATAAAGATGAAATCCTTGCTTCAGGGAGCATCAATGTCAAGTTGAATTCTCATTTTAATCGTGACTTTATATTACTTTTTAAAGCCTTAGAAAAGTTTTCAGTACAATACTTATTTACTTGGACTCAAACTGACGTCGAGGAAAATATATTGTGCATTTGATTATTTGGCGATTAATAAAAAAATCTTTTTTTTTTGTTAAATTAATCTTAATATTTAAAGAAGTTGAAGTTAAAAGTTTCGCTTTAGACGACATTCTAAAAATTTGTTTGTGTATTTATTCTGTATACAATCATAGAAGAGGATGAAACGTAATTCATGAAAATAAAAAATCTGTTTGTCATTCAAAATGAATCTTTATGAAGGTCTCTATTATTTTTATTGTTCGTTTAATATGATTTTGTTTTGTTCCATCGATTATACTTCTCCAGCAAGGAATATATATATATATATATATATATATATATATATATATATATATATATATATATATATATATATGTCTAAAAAAAGGCGAGAGACAAAAATTATTAAGAAAAGGAGAAATAAGAAAATAATTAATAAAATATAAACATACATAATCTCAGTTCAAAGTATCAATAGCGAATAAAACAATAAAAATAATATAATTTAAAATTTAGCATTAGCTTTTTTTATTTAATTGAGTGCAATCTCGGACTTGGGACCAAAAAGTGTGGTTAATATAGTTTGATGGTACTAACCCCCTCCAGATTACAAATTGGTAGGCTAAAGTGGAAGTATCCAGATGCACTAAAATCACAATAATCAAAAGTTAAAACTTCAAAAATTGAAAAATTCTCCGCTGTATTTTGAAGAATATATATATAAAAATCTGTAAATAATTCAACCAGTACAGAAATTGCATTTTAGCTTTGGGTAAATTGTTGTTGATATTTTTCTAGTTCAATATTTTGCTGTATATATATTTAGTTATTTTAATATTTTTTTTATTTTAAAGAAAGGAAAACCTCATCTGAAATTTAATCACTATTTTTTATAATATTATTGAATCCAATTTAAATTTCATCGAAAATATCTTAATATCTTTGTTTTTATTTTTTAGATTTATTGCTAGTCATAAAGCAATAATAAAGCTAAACATCTTATGAAGCAATTGTAAATATTAATTAAAAAAGAGCTATTAGGAATCACACACATGTCAAAAGTTTTCTTTCAAAAAAGTACCTCTATTTTATACATTTAACACAGCTGTGCGATATGTGTATTATTTTTAATAAAACTAAATTGAATTTGTATAAAAATCGATTTTATAAAAAGATCATTTTTAATTAATTTATAAAAAAATTCTTTTTTTAAAGAGAAAATTAAAAATGTTAATGTTTTTCAATTCCTACTATTAACTCACACTCTATCTATATTTATTTATTTATTTATCTTGGTGGAAATTTACATTTTAAAGCGTTTAATCGAGCTTACATTTTACATACAGGATTATTTTGGATGGCAATCAGTAATTTAATCATAATTAATAAAAATTAATTCATTAAATCTATTTCAAAGAATTACAAATTCAGCCACGTTGGCATCATTTTTAGCGACCCTTTTGGCGACTTGTATCAAAACTTTAAAACATTTTTTTTTCTCACGTTGTAAAGCATTCAGTTGAACTGAAATTTTATGTACACGATTGTTTTGGATAACAATATGATACTCTAAAAATAATTAATAAAAATAAATTATCTCTTAATGTTGTGATTCTGTCATCTTTTTATACATATGTATATTAATTGTAACTATTTTTAATAAAAAGTAACTAAAATAAAATTTTTCTTTGTTGATCTATGTAGGAATTAACTTAAAATTTTTTTTATATTACTTGTGTTGCTTATTAATTTTCTGTTTGTGGATTATTGTTATTTTAATTTAAGAGATAATCAGTATGGCAACGAATGATCTTACTTTGGCCTTATTTATATAAGAAATATAATGCACCACATATGTTTCTAACTTGCTTCCCAATTATATGAGTAACTAAGCCGAGTTCTTCATTTTTAACTAATTATTAATTAAACACTGCTAGTGTATAATGAAGTATTACAGCAATTAAATCAAACATAGTTGTTACGTAATTTACGATGGATATTTTGTTTACTATTACTGTATCAAATTTCTTCAAAGTGGAAAAATATCACTTACTAGAATTTATTCTGGATTTAGTATTCAATTATTCTTTTAATGACGTTAGAACAATTTTTAGTATTGTTCACAGTAAAATACTCTACAAGAAATTCATATTTAAAGAAAAAACGAAATGTGAACTCTAAGTAATGTTTAAGTAATATACAAGCAAAATTTTATTTAACAGAAACCTTTTGCAAAATTTTACTGATTAACCAGGAATTTGTATAGATAAACAATCAATTTTTAAATGTTTTATATCGAAAGAAAACAGTCTTTGCTTAAACGTCATTATTCAAATGTTGCCATTTCCCAAACACATATCAGATATTATAAGTTTCTCTATCACTTTTTTCTTCTTTAATCAAGATTATTCTAACGTCATTTTAAAAAGCAATTAACAGCTGAATATAAATAATTGGTATTCGAAATCATTTCTTAATATCTGGTTGAATTTTTTTTCAATGAAGGCTCGCTGATTTTTTATATATATTTTTAAATGATTTTTTTTCGTTAATTATTTTAAGTGACGCGCTTGATTACTAAGATAAACTTCTAAACAATAAATTATATCACATTCTTCAAATTCAACTGAAAGTAGTTATTCGAAATTAATTGCTGGCGTTCCAGATCCACGATTATAATGATAAAAATAAGATAAAAAGAAAACTTTTTTTGGGGTAGGGAAAATAGAATAAATGGAACATTTATTAATGAACTTAGAAGTTCGTTATTCATATTTCGCCATTTTTTCCCGCCTCTGAAGCAGACGATAAAGATTCTAAGATAACAGAGATAATATGTTTTATAAAATTTACGACGTGACTATTATCATTTAAATGTAATAAAGATTAAAGTAATGACTATAATTTTCCTCTCCTTTTGTTTTCTTTCAAAATGTAAAAAAATAGAAAATCAGCTTTTACACGATGGTTGATGTCGCTAATCACTTTTACATGCTAAAAGACAAATAATGCCTTTAGTTAACCTTATAATGTCCTTCCGCTGGAATGTGTTGCAAAGAGATAAAATTTTAAATCTTTCATAAAAAAAGAAACAGAGAAAGTTTGACTTAGCACATTTCCTTTTTTTAAATAAATAAAAGGAGTATAGTAGAATAAATGGATTAACTGCTGTCACAAATAAAAAATAAAATCGTAGGTTATTTTACAAACATTAAACAATGATTAAATTTAAATGAACAATACACTGTTCCGTTGTATGTCACCAATGCAGAATGAAGTTTCAGTGCTTTCTAAAAATTGTTTTCAAAATGCGTATAATTTTAGCTTTTTTGCTATTCTAGAATTTTTTTATTCTCTTTTTTTATATGAGATAAAAAGGCTCATTGCCAATTGCTCTAATATTTTCTTAGTGTGTATTTTAGTCCAGTCTCTTTTTTTGTATACAAACTAAATAAAATTGATTGCACTTTATTAGTGTTAAGACAAAAATATATCTCTTTTATAAACTTACAGGAGTTTAAACTAACATCTAAATTTGAATTAGATCAATATTTTAATATAAAATTTTGAGGATATTCCTCTGATAACATTTAAGGTGACTGTCTTAGTTAGGAAAGGAACCACACATGATTTTGAGAAAGCGTAAAATAATTTTCTTTGACCTTTAGAATCAGTTGTACTAGAATACACATATGAAATTGTCTTAAGAATATTATTACAAAATTTTTTTATTTAAGTGCGTTATTGGCAATAATCGAAGAAAGAATAACATTTTCAAAACATCCTCCTTTTATGGGAAAAATGCTTCTATAGTAATACTATTTTGCCTATATATGTATTATTTACCGAGTCTACTTTACAGAGCCTAAACTAAAATTTTTGAAAAGTTCACACTATTTTCAGAGTTATTATGAATTGAAATAATTGCCAAACGGTATCCTTTGTTAAAATTTCTTTACATTGATAAATTAAAATTTGAATAAATCCACTTCTAAATTATATACTTCAAAACTCCAAATTCAGGCTTTGTACAGAAATCTTAGCTATATACAAGCAAAATATACTGCTCAAAAATATTAGGGGAGCAAGCAAAAAAGTGAAGAAAACCGTGTGAGACAGCCACGTATTGGCATGCAATGCATAGTACACGCGTATCAATGCGCAATACAGAAAAAAGGCGTAAAAAAATTTGGAATTAAGCTTTAATTCTTTGAAAATATGGAAAAAACATGAAAAGATGATTTAGGGCAACAATTTGGTTACATGTAAACGATAAAAAAAAGGTACTGTTTAGACATGATGCATGAGTTTTAATAGGGCGTGTGGTCTCCTCGAACAGCTAAGACTGCTGCACACCTGTTTGCCATGGATGCGATGAAGTTATCGATCAGACTTTGGGGAATACTGTTCCACTCCTCAAGAAGTGCAATCTCCAAGTCTCGGACAGTAGCAGGCGGCCTTGGTCGCGCAGCAATGCGTCGTCGGAGCATGTCCCAAACATGCTCGATTGGATTCAGGTCAGGAGAGCACGCTGGAAATTCCATACGCTGCATTGTTTCAGCTTCAAGCATGTTCTCCACCAGACGAGCTCTATGCGGTCGGGCATTATCATCCTGGAAAACAAAGGAATCTCCAATGGCTCCAGCGTAAGGGATGACATGAGGTCGAAGTATCTCGTCTGCATACCTTCGGCCAGTCAAAGTGCCATTCCGAATGATATGCAGGTCCGTACGTCCGCCTATGCTGATTCCACCCCATACCATCCAACCAGCTCTTCTGTATTGTGACCTTTCACGGACGAATGCGGGGTTATTTCGAGTGCCCCTGTCCCTCCATACAAGAACACATCGGGTGTCACATTCTAGACTGAATAGGGACTCGTCTGTAAACAGCACTTGGCTCCAATCATGTTGCTCCCAATCGATGTTCAGCAGCCCATCTTCTTCGGGCCGCATGGGGGCGTGGGGTCAACGGAATGCAGACCATTGGCCTACGTGCATAGATCCCTCCCTCATGAAGCCGATTACGTACTGTTTGGCTGGACACCCTTCGTCCTGTTGCCAAGAGCAACTGTCTTTGCAGCTGCGTAGCATTCTCTGTTCTGTTTCGACGGGCTGTTAACTGTATATACCGGTCATCAGTTGATGTAGTGGCGCGTGGCCAACCTGCCCCTGGTCGACGTCTAACATTTCCTGTTTCTTGTAATCGATTCCACAGCCTTGCAACAACACTTCTGGCGACTCCAACAGCGTCCGCGACACACGTTGTGTTTGCTCCGATTCCAGTCTGCCTATAACACGCCATGCCATGGATTCAGGTAAATCACGTTGTTGAGACATTCTCAAGTAACCTTGTCTCAAAAAAAAATACTGCGCAATCGAATTTCACAGTTACGGCAATAAAACAGACGTTTCTGCAACATCCCGACTTCTGCCCTTAACTCCTTTTTCTGGTTTTTGACGTCATGAACTTTGATTTGCATATAAAGTTTTCTTCTTCGGTTTCCTGGTAGGCTTTGCATTATGGATAATTCATTTTATGTTACTTATTGGTATACATCTTCGCTTAGTTTTGTTAAAATCATGTGCTCCCCTAATTGTTTTGAGCAGTGTATAATCCTGTTAGAAGCATTTTTTACAAAAGGAGAATGTTTTGAAAATATGTCATTTTTACTTCACTTTTTGCCAAAAAATAGACTTTAAATAATTTTTTTATTGTCATACTATTCTTAAAACAATTTTATATGTATATCCTAATTCAACTGACAATAACAAAAAAATATATTCATTTATGCGCTTTTTCAAAATCACAGTTCCGAACGCATTCATCTTAAGTATAAATTAAAATTTGATAATTTGTAACGACGCTTAATATAATAAGAAATTGCTTTATTAATATCCTTTCCGAAACTCAGTTTTTCGGTGTGCTGTCTCAAAAAGTAAGAATTGAAATATTAAATAGAGTGCCAACTATACATATATAAGATTAATATTAAAATAAAAAAAAGAAGAGAGAGAGAGTAGAAAAATTAATGTGTTTTTCAAAAAGAAATAATTTATGAACATTTTTTCTACAACACTTTTTATCTAATTTTTAATAAATAACTCATTATAATTTCATTACTCAATTGAAAATGATAACTGAAACAGTTTCAGTGTAAATTGTTCTTTACAAACTATGATCTTACACTTTCCCTCATTCTTCTTAAGAATGCATGGTGGCTTTTCTGTACGGCAGCTGTTCACAATGTGAGTCTCGCTTTGAAATTGAGATTTATGAACGTCTTTAGCTTCTTCGATTTTCTTCTTTACTTTTGATTTTATCCTCCTTTTCCTTTTCATCACTAAATGTTTTCTGTTTTTGTTATTGGTTTTGGATGTCGACCAAAATAATATCAGTGCGAATCAGTTGTTAAAGGAACACATTCTTTTTTATTTTTTTCCCTTTTAGGGAATTTTGTGAAGATGTGGGTGGGAGGAAAATAAGACAAAATGTCTTGGTTCCAAACCGTGACAAGGTCTTTCATTTCGAATTGTTTTTAGAAAAAAATAATCATGTTTTCAGCGGACCGTATAATATACTATATTTCTTCATTTATATATATATATATATATATATATATATATATATATATATATATATATATATATATATATATATATATATATATATATATATATATATATATATATATATATATATATATATATATATATATATAAAGACTTGAAAAAGAATGTCGGGATGTTTTTAAAAGTACTTATAGAAAAATTGTTTCTTTTTTTCAAAGGGTGAATGAATAAAGCATATTTTGGTCTTGAAAATAAATTGAGTTTTCACTTTCAGAAAACTATTGCAAAAAGAAAAAGAGTGACTGTCGAAGTTTTTTTCATGAAATTTTATTTAAGATTGTGAAACAAAAAGAAACAGATACTATTTTTTTAAAAAAAATTTTGCGATAACTAATTAAATTATAAAGATAACTAGAAGCCATTATTTTACACTGTGCATTAGAACTAAATTACTTGTATGTAGATTTTTTAAAAATAAAAAATTGAATTATTTTCATTTATATAATTTACGAAGATATCACATACGAGGAAGTAAAAGAACTATATTTATTTTATAACTATATTAATATAATAGCATATCAGATACTATACGCAATTTATAATCATGTAATTTGAAACTTTATTACTTATATCCCACATTATTTTTAGAAAAAAAGTTTTTTTTTAATATGTTATAAATGTGTTCAAATTTTAATGATACTTCCATAAAACCATTTAAATTAAATATTACTGAATGTATGAAACAAATACATTAAATAAACCTTCCTTAATTAATATATATTTGTGTAATAGAAGCATTAATAAGAATTTGAAAAAGGTTTTAATTTAATTTGTATCCAAATGGGAATAACTTTAAAAATATTCATATTAAAATAATATAATATATTTAAATTGTATTAAATAATGATATCTCGTTAAATGTTCACTTAAAGAAATAAATATTTTCAAGAGTGACGTATTTATTGTTTTGATTAATGTACTTGGAAAATATGGATAAGGATCTTAAATAGTGTCATGCTGTAAATTAGTTTTTATTTTAATATTTTTAGAAAATTTTATTGTATGTATTTAATTTTGAATGCAAAGTAGCTATTAAAAGCTCAAAATGAAAATAATACAATATAGTGCAAATGATTAGTTACTATTATCGAAATAATTGTCGTTATCATTATCTCATAATTTATTTTAACATATCATTCCTATCTGATAATTCAGTCTTGTTACACTCAAATTTGAGATTACATTGTTTGTATAGTGAATGACCAACGGTCATGCTCACAAAATGGCTCTTGGTCAGTCTTGGAAAGGAGCTGTTACACGTTAAATACGTCAGTAATCAAAGTTCTCACATAGATGTGATGTGGAGGTCCATTGGCAATAGCCACCGTGTAGCTTCAAAGAAGGATGTAAAAGACAAAATTTCATATAGTATTTCAACGAAGTAAGCATGTTACAAATCTTTTTCATTAAATATTAAAACCGTTATAGATTTACTTTTCACATTTGTGATACTCTATAATTTATCATTGAAAGAAAGTTTTTTGAATCTTAAATTAGAATCATTCCGTAAGTTATTAAGTTATTACCATAGCCATAGTTCAAATGTCCTAATGCCCATGTTTTAATAACGAATTAGAATTCCCCAAAACTTTCACTTTTTAAAAATTACTTTACTTTTGTTTTATCCTTTTATTACTTTTCTGAATACTTTAATAATTTTTCTGTTTTTTTAGAAATTGATTTTGCATTATTTTATGCTAGTATACGCTATTTCGGTTGATTTCATATTAGTTAAAATTATATAGCAATGCTTTAATTTAACCGTCTATACAAAGAGAATTTTTATTCAGGAATGTTCTGCGAAACAGCTTTCAAAAACAATTACAGTAGGTCCCCCCATTTACGAACCTCTATTTTGTGAACTTTTTCTGGGAACCAAAATCATTTTTCGATTCTTTTTCTTAAGATAACATCCGAATAGCGAAGTGTATTTTCTATTGGACGAACCGTTTTTTGGTGATTCGATTTTTTCTCCCTATTTTAAAATGTTAAAACATTTCGAACATTTAAAACATTTGAAACAATTCAACGCAGATTATAGTGTGATGAAAATACACCTGAAGGGATATTTGGGGAAATTGTAAAGATAAGAGGGAAGATAATTATTTGATGTGAGAAAACATATTTTAAACAAAGTTAGTAGACTTTACCAGCATTTAAATTTATGGACGACCGTTTATAAAATGATGTCTCAATGCTATAATGAGGCTATAATGCCTCATTATAGTATTAATGAGGTATGCTATAAGTAAAGCCTTATTTAAGTCTAGGCCTAAAATTATAAAATGTCAAAAAAATCCATGAGTTTTATCATAAAATTATTTTTAAAGTTGGAGATATAGAGTTACACCTTGACACTGATTTTTTTTTGTTTTCCTTGCAGATATCTTTTTGATAGGTAAGATATGTAAAATAAAAAGGTATTAATTCATATAAAAGGTTCAAGAAATTACTTCCTTTAATAATATACAGTGCTTACGAGAGAGAGAGAGAATTAAATTTTATTTTACGAGGTTTTATATAGTATATTGAAAGATGTGTGAATCTCTGTTAAACGAATTTTCCACATAATGAACTTTTTATAGGGATATAGCGACTTTGTAAGGGGTCTAAGAGGTGTTAATTTTGTCTCGAGAGTTGAAAATATAAACAGGTTTAAAATAAATATGATTCTTTGAAATTAAAATTAAATAAGTCGATTTTTACACATTATTTATAAAGGAATGAGGTCTAAAAAAGTGCAAAATGTTTAAAATATAATCATAATTTTTAAATTTATAAACATATGAAAATAAGAAACATTTTTGTAATAAATATTAAGTAAATTTTACGTTGCGCATGCTATTTTCTAAAATTGTAGCCTTTGAGGTATAAAACTTTATAGAATTGTAAAATGTACTATATTCTTTAAACCCTACCTAATTCAGTATTATGTATCTTTTATATTCCAAACTTTTTGAAAAGTATTAAAATTTTTAAAAAAAGTTTAAAAAAAATGTAATTTTTTATTTTTTTTAAAAGTTATAATTTATTATTCGATCTATATAAAAATAGCTACTGTATAATAAGGATAAATGTAACTTTATAAATCAACTTATTGCTGGTAATTAGAGAAAGTAAAACTTAATATTTCTTACAGAAATGTTTCTTATATATTTTCATATGCTTAGAATTTTTAAAATTACGGTTACATTTTAAAGATTTTACACTTTTTTTGAAACTTTATTCCTTTATAAATAATGTGTAAATGAATCGTATCATTTAATTTTTACCTCAAAGAATTGCATCTAATTGAAAATGGCTCTCTAATTCAGCTCTCGAGACAAAATTAACACCTCTGAGACTCTTAAAAATGTTGAATATCCCACTTTATATACTTATCTGACTTCATTTCTTACGATCTAGGAATCTAATAAATACATGGTATTGTGCCTAAAATTTCAAAAAATATGTCTGCTGACTTCGATAAGTAATAAAAAAATTCACTTCGTATGATTTAAATGACTTTAAGGGGGAAACCATGTTTATAGCGTTAGGTAATAAAAAAATTACAAAAGAGCACTTTCCACAAGTCTAAGATCAGCTGATAGGAAGGTAGGTGTCTGTCGTTTTCTACATGAGATATCTACCATCGTAAAATGTTCTGAAAATCGAGAAGAACGCTTAAGGTTCTTCTCATAACTCTGCCTTTCCGAACAACATAAATTCCGATAGGATTCTCGTAAATTCACATCTGTTCCGAATGCAGCTGATTCCATCTTCCATTTCAACCCGGGGGAATTCAAAAAAGGGCGCTGGAAAAAGTTTTTATTTTTCCAAGATATTCTCGAGGAAAATACTAAGAATGGTTCTTAGAAAAAACCGTTTGTTTATTTGCCGTGGATCGTGATATTTTGACTTGGAAATTCGTGCAATAAATGTCAAAGATTCGGTTTAAGTTTCGTGTTATATTTTTAAATATGAACTTCAACTTCGAAATATGCGGCGGAATATTTCGAAGTTGGCTTACGTTATTCCTTTTTTTTGTTCAAGAGGAATAAAATGAATGGGTGAAAAAATCCAGCCTTGAAAAAGTATCTCAAATAAGAAAGATGTCGAGTTTCTTTTTATAGATACAATATTCAGTTGGCATTTAACAAATAAACAAGAAAAATAGGCTTATTAGTAAGGCAGTTTTAAGTTCCTTAAAAGTAAACAAGTAATATAAAAAAAATTAAGTCAATTCCTACTTTGGTCAACAAAGAAAAAAATTATTTTAGTTACTTTTTATTAAATAGTTACAATTAATAAATATAAATATGTATTTACATATGACAGAATCATAATATTAAGTGACAAAATAGAAAGCGTTGTTTCTTGAAATTTTCCATTTTCCTTTCTATATAAGGTGTTGAACTATTTTTTTTTCGTTTGTTACTATTTATTCATCAATTAAATTTAATTATTCTAATAAAATAGTTTTGTTAAAAAGAAGATATCTTCTTAGAAATTAAGTCATCCTAAGTGGGATTCAAATATTATTTTGTAATATTAAAAGTTAACTTAAAATTTCATTGTCATGCTAATTTTTAACATCTCTTCATTATTAAACTGTTTTATCTGTATTTTTAAAAAATTTAAATGCCCCTTTGAAGTTTAAATAAACGTTGTACAAATAGTTTATAATCAAAATCTTATAAATGATATGATTTAATAAGATAATTAATTATAATTATTCACAATTAACATTTCCTAAGCCTTGCAACATTGTAAAAATAGGCAAAGCATAAAGAGTTGTTTTTTTTTTAAATGAGAACAAATTATTTCCTTAAATTATGTATCTATATTGTGAAAACATGTCGAGAAAACAACAAGGACTTATTTATATCATAAGCAATTAATAATTAATTGCGAAAACGAAAAAAAACTAATATATTCTATTAAACATTCTAAGCCATTAACATCAAAAATGCAACAGCTTTTTTTTATCAAGAGAGAGAGAGATCGTGATTTTTCCTTCAAAAGAAATCGAAGAAAAATCTTATTTTCTATTTAATCCCACCATTATATACTTCTCTGGTAAATCATTTTAATCTATTAACTCCGCAATCTAGAACACTTTTTTGTAAAAAAAAAATAAATTTAAAAAAAATTTGATGGATGCGAGAGCAGTGAAAAACGTTATTAATATTTTACAACAAAAAAAAATTATCTACTAAATCGTAGCAAAATTGGCAGCGTTCCAAAATAGAATATTTTTCCAATTTTTTTTTAAATCGTCAGGTGTTACGGCTCACCTCAACTCAACTCTCGTTTATCCCGTCAGGCAAAGGAGATGGAAGCTGTTCTGAATACAAGACGCCTTTTGCTTCTCTTCTCAGACATCATCTACAGATGTTTCCTTTCTTTTTGCTTGAGTGCTTTTTCCGTCAATAGACTACTTCGGGAAAGGGGAAAAAAAGGGAAAAAGAATCTTTGTGATGTGATAGGGGAACAAAAATCATTGAGTTAGCTGGAGAGACACTACATAAAGCTTAATTCTTTGTGTGCTAGAGTCTTTTATTATGAAATAAATCAGAGTTATGTATAAGAACTTATAGTTTTTAGAACTTTAAAAATAGAAATAGTAGGAATATTTATTTGCAAGAATAGCATTCATTAGGAAACTATAAAATGGTGTATGAAAATATGTCTCGTTTTCTTAAATTTAAAGTTTTATATACTTTGAATCTCCAAAGTGGAAGTAATGGAATTTTTATGTATTCAAGTAATAGATTTATTCAGCTGCGCATTGTGACGTTTGAGATAAATAAAGGTAGCATGATATTGATTAATTTAAATATTTAGTTTATTTACGTCACAGCTATTATTTACATATTGTTAATTGAAGTTATTAATGTTATTAAAGAGATTATTAGAGTTCAAATGATGTGGTTTGTGAGGGAGGAGTTTCTTTAGTGACCGTTCTCAGCGAAGTTTTCAAACCATCTTCCATTCTCTCTTAGTCCTAAGTAGGGTCTAAGGGATGACAGAGATCGGCGTCTTTAGCTTCAAGTTACATCCGAACGTGGGCTGAGAGAGCTTCCTCATGGTGTCAAAGGTTGACGGGGCGATGACCAAGACAAGACCTACAACATTTTTAAGGGTACAGGTGTCTTTGAACGTGTGATGACCGTACCCAGCCGAAGAAGCCAATTCACAGCTGTATGGCGGGAAATTTGCAGCTATGTTACACCATCCTGTATAACGGTTGGTTGACTGCTGTGCAGAAGGGCCTGGGTTAAAATCCCGGTGAAGACATCGATGTTTGTAAATATATAGTGCTTTTGCGATATGGGGCACTCTCAACATTCGTCGTTCCTGGTCTTCTTGAAAGGTTGGTGGAAAGGGAAGAAAAGTGGGAGGCCCCTGATCTCAAAATTGGGAGTGGAATCGTGCCAAATAGTACTGTCACATGTTCGGCGCTCAACGCTGAGGCTAACGACAGGTGTAAAAATTAGCCCCTTGCCTTGTTGAATTTCGAGGGCTATCATCTGACATAGCTCGATCAGAGAGCATTAGCAACTACAGCTATGATTTATTAATTTTGAATTTAAATGATTTAATTTAAATGAGTGAGTGAAAGAGAGTTTTAGTAACGTTGCACTAAAAAGCAACACAGGGCTATTGGAGACAGACTCTGTAACTTTGAGCCTCGATCAAGTGACAAGGACAATATCTGAGCAGGCAACCATCTCTTTTAACTACCACACTACACCAATGGGAATACATTGAACCTCGACTGATTTAACGTGCAGCGGTCCTCTCTAGGTGAGAGGGGTAAGTTAAATGCTTCAAATGAAACTCCTAAGAGCTTAATTTATAAATATAGCATATAAATAATACGAATTAAATGCAAATACAGCTACATAAAATTCATGTCTCAGAATAAATATCATTAAAATTATAAAAAGAAAATAGAATTGTTTTAAATAATTTTCCGTGGTAAATAACATTTCCATCTAAAGCACATTAATTTGACCACTAACAAATATCTAACAAATATTTGGTTTTAGTTGTTGTTGTAGTTTTAGTTTTTGTGTTAATAATTATGTAGACTTTTTCCATCTTCAAATAAACTTTCAGAGAAAATGTTTCTATAGATTATTTTTTAAAACAAGGTATCAACAAACTGTTCAGAATGAAATACATTGAATGTATTCAAAAATAAAAACACAAACGTAATTTTTCTTTTATATTCAAATAAAATGCCTTTTTTGAAAAGAATTTAATTTATGAGATGCATTACAGAATTTTTGATTTCTAACCGTCAAAAAAGTTTTTATAAACTCGAATGAATTTCCCAGTGTCTAATTTTTCCTTGAAGCAAATAGTTTCATCTTTAAGGTATCCGACTACGTTTGGAACCATGATTTTGCATAAGCGTATAACTGGATAATATTTAAGATATTTAGTGTCTCTTAGGTTAGAAAATGTATATAAAACTGTTTTAAGACTATTATTACAAAAAAATTATTTAAGTGCAATATTTTGACAAAAAGTGAACATAGAATGACCCATTTTCCAAATATTCTCCTTTTGTGAAAATTGCTTCTATTATAATAATATTTTGCTCAGACCTCTGTACAGAGGCTCAACTAGAATTTTTGAAATATATAACTTAAAAGTGGGTTTATTCATATTTTTCGACAACAGAGGGGAGCAATTTTAAGAAAAAAACGCCGATAATTATTTTAATTGATTGTAACTCTGAAAATTATGTGAATTTTTCAAAAATCATAGTTGAGCCTCTGTACAGAGGTCTGAGCTATATACAGGCAAAATATTATTATAATAGAAGCATTTTTCACAAAAGGAGAACATTTTGAAAGAAGGTTATTTTAAGTTAATTTTTTTCCGAAATATTGTATTTAAATAATTTTTTTTGTCAAAATGTCCTTAAAACAATGTTATGCATATATTCTAACCTGAGTGACACTAAATATTATGAAAATTATCCATTTATGCGCTTTTTTAAAATCATGGTTCCGAACGTAGTCGGATACCTTAAGTTATCCGAAGTTTACAAAAAAGTTTTAAGAACAGTAAATTATACCTATAAAAGTGATTTTTCCTTAGTTGAAATTTAATCTTAAATGGGATAAAGAAACTAATTATAACGAATTGAAACTAAATAATGATTATATATATAATAGTTTTTTACTACATAAATTGCATCACTATCAAATTTTACAGAATAGAATTTAAAATGAAGATAACTTTTTTCAAATACTAAGTTCAATACTAAATTATTGCATTTTTACTTTCTTAACATCTAGTGGTTAAAATATTTTAATATATTACTCATTTGATAGTTTGAACCTATAATTTTTCACGTAGGTTTTTCTGTATATATATAAATTGTAGCTTTATTTTTATATCCCGAAAAAAGACTACATTTATTGTGGGATCCTAAATTTTATTGTAAGTATATCACTAAATGAACACTTTTCCATGGCCTGATGTTAACACAGAAAAATATTAACTCAAGAAATTTTAACTAAGTGATTGTTCTTTTTTTCTTTCTAAAATTAAGTAAACATTGCATTAAAATACAACTTTTCAACTATAAATCATTCAGAGACAACAGAATGCATGAAAAAATTACGCTTTCATTTTCGAATGGTAACAATTTCAATTTCTTACTTTTAAATGAATTCTGTTATGTCTCATGTATTTGAGAACTAAGACCAAAATTCTAAAAGCGAATCAATTTAGAGCCCTCGAGCTTTTTCAAAAATATTATGATATGTCTTTTACAACTATTGACTGAACACTCAAAATACTTTTAAATCAAATTATTTGGAATTGACCATAAAATCGCAATCTAGTTTGAATATAAGTGGTTTTCCGGCCAAATAATCTTCTTTACATTTGTTCACGGTTATTTTGTATGATTTCCAAGTCTGTATTCTGTGGAATTCAGTTACCGAATTGATACAATTCCTTCCCTTTCATGAACAGAAATAAAGGAGAATCGGTTGCAGTATAACAAATAGACAAAACATTTTACTGTTTACTGTTGACTGTACGGTTGTCAAACCGTAGTAAATAGCAATAGGTTTGGTTTTTACACAAATGTAAATGTGAGACCATTTAATTTTTATACAGATATAATAATCGGTCTCATTATCCTTTTTCTTCTTTTTATATACAATAGTTTTTCTTTTAATTAGCTTCCGTAAATTATATGAATTTCTACATCGTTTTAAATGAAATTTGCTCCATTTTGTTTTAGACAGATCGTTTATTTTTAAAAAAATAATATGTTATAAACAATTTTTAAAATTTAACAAGAATAGAAATATATATTTTTTCAAATAATATATATATATATATATATATATATATATATATATATATATATTCAAATAATATATATATATATATATATATATATATATATATATATATAATTAAATAATACATTTTATTATAGCTATATTTTTTAGAAGTGTTGTATTTTTCAATGTATTTTAATAAAAAAAACTAGCCAACTTTATTAAATCTTAATTTGTTTCTATTAGGCCAAGATTGATTACACAATCTTATGATCTTATCACTTTAAAACATTGTACTTTTCTTTTATTTTTTCTATATTTATATAAATTAATTACAAAATTTTCATTTATGATTGTGAAACTGGAGTTAATTTTCTAAACTGTTTATACATCGTGTCTACATCGAAAAGTTTCTGAAAAAAAATCTTTTATTCCAGTTTAACAAAGACTTCTGTTTTTTCAATTAAATTCAATTTAGGAAATTAATTATTTATTGCCTTAAAGCTTTTTGACAAAAGTATCAGATCTTTTGGTAAGAAGGAAAATATCACGATTTACGTTTTAAATAGTTTCATTGCATAAAAGTCTCACTCTCTCTCTATATATATATATCGACTTAGAATTAATGAAATAATTTACTACTATATTAATTTTTACATTTAAATCACTGAAATCAAGTTTTATATAGAACGAAATAATATTTCAGTATTTTTATCATTGCTTTTTGTTGGAAAAGTGATCAAATTTTTAAGTACTTTCCTTAAAAAAATGCAAGCAAACTAATAATATTGATTTTGAGTTGATTTAAGGTACCAGACTACTTGCGACAACATTTTTTTTAAAAAGATGGAGATCTGTTTGTGGTTTTTAGATTTATTTAGTAGATTTTTTTAAAGAAAGGCTAAAATTAAGAAGAGAAAAATAAATTATTACTACTAAAATTGAAAAAAAGAGTTAAAATTGACAAAAAATTACATAAACGGGGCCTACTGAATACAAATTCTCAATTTTTCGAATTTAATACATTGATTTTCTATTCATTTTTGAACTGACCTTCATGATAAGAGATATTCTAATTTTTACAAAAACTAGAGCATTTTAACTTAGCTATTATACGAAATTGCTTCAAAAAGCAGTGATTATATTCACATAAAGAGCTGTACATTTTGTAATAAAACGGTAATTGAGATAAATTTGAAGGTTAAGGTATCCGACTACGTTCGGAACCGCAATTTTGCAAAATCATGTAAATGGATAATATTTATGATATTTAGTGCCACTTAGATTAGAAAATGTGTATAAAAGTTTTTAAAAATAGTATTTTAATAAAAAATTATTTAAGTACAATCTTTTGACAAAAAATGAGCATAGAATTACCACCAATTTTCAAAATGTTCTCCTTTTGTAAAAAATGCTTCTATTATAATAATATTTTGCCTGTATATAGCTCAGACCTCTTTACAGAGACTCAACTAGAATTTTTGAAATACATAACTTAGAAGTGGGTTTATCCATGTTTTACGACAACAAAGGGGGAATTTTAAGAAATAAAACGCCAATAATTATTTCAATGGGCTGTAACTCTGAAAATAATGCGAATTTTTCAAAAAATCATAGTTGAGCTTCTGTACAGAGGTCTGAGCTATATACAGGCAAAATATTATTATAATAGAAGCTTTTTTCACAAAAGGAGAACATTTTGAAAAAAAGGTTATTCTAAGTTAATTTTTTGCCGAAATAATATATTTAAATAGTTTTTTGTCAAAATGTCCTCAAAACAATTTTATATACATTTTGTAATCTATGTGACACTAAATATTATAAATATTATCCATTTATACGCTTTTGCAAAATCATGGTTCCGAATGTAGTCGGACATCTTAAAGCACTTCTAAAGTTATGCAGAACGTACACAAAAAATTTCAGCAAATTATTTTCAAAACTTTTTGTGCAATTGTTGTCCCCGTTTGAGCTTTTTGAAAGCACACACACACATTTCGAGTAAAATGCATTTTAAAGTTTGGCATCTTATGTAAAGTTATGTCATATCCTTTTACTAAAATATTTTTAGTTTTTGTTCTTATGAATGGAAAAAGAAGCTTGGTATTTTTATAAAGCTAATAAGATGGCCTATAAAATACAATCATAAAAAATTGTCAATTTAAAAAAAATCATGTTTGTAGGGTAGTTGGATACCTAAACGTTTCGAAATTGTTTAACTCCCTCCATTTTGAGACATTTTTCTCATAATGGAGGGAGCTCAAATGCTACACTTGATAAATTCAGTTTTGAATGGTTATTCGGATAAGATTACTAAATCATTACGACAAATTAATGTTTTCATGATGGAGAAAAATTGCTCGCATCATCATTTCTAGCTATTTGATGTTCTTTGTTCAGAAAATTATTTCCAGATTCGTGATAAGAAATCAGGGATTTCATCTATTTAAAATTTCAGTGCAAAGAAAATTATTTTTAATTATTTCTAATCAGTCTTTTTAAAATTTGTAAATATATTCTTAATTATAAAGCTGAATTGCCGAAGTGGGGATGGTAGAGAGTAAAGAGCCAGCTCAGGTATCAAATTTTTAATATAACCGTAATTAAAAATGAAGATGTATTTTTTTTATTCATGACAGGTAAAATAATTCCCTTGTACCACTAGTATCTCACGGGTCTTAATATAGTAAGTAAAAGAAACAAAAAGGATAAATGGAATAAAAGAAAAATAACAAAGCACAGGTTACGAAACAAATAAAACTACAAAAACAAATAAGGGTATTTTACCGTTTCGCCTGCACAGGAGATAAAATTACCAAAAAGATACCACCGACGCCAAATTAAACATTTTCGTTGGTAACCTCTTACCACCATATTTTCAAAACAAGTCGCTGAAGTTTTTATTTGTTTTTTTTTATCAGTAACGTCTTTTTCATAATACATTAAAAATAAATGAAAAACCAATGAGAACTTACATTTATTAGTCTTTTTTATGTGGATTTTGTATGTTGTCGTCAAAAAATTGCTTGGCGAGATTTGCGCAGGGAAATGAAAAAGTACACAGATAAGTTACAAAGCCAAACAATAATTAAGTAACAAAATTAAAACAAAGAATTTATAAAATCACCAGAACTTGAAAATCAAATAATTGAAGTGACAAAGCAATGTGAATGAATCTTTACTTGAAACAAACAAGAAGAAAAAATTAGAGGACAGTTAATTTTAAGAGTATGCAGTTTCAGGCATTTTCTTTCTTTCTTAAATTTTGGGTAAGATGTTTAACATTTTACTCACCATCAAAATCGAAGTCACGAAGTTTGGAAGGGTATGGATTAAATCTATTGAGATACACTTTAAAGTTACCATGACCAGTAGGGAATTGTGTGATTTTAAAACATGTAAAAAAGTGACCAGAATACAGTCTTTGTGGAATGGTCCGAAAAAAATTTCATTGTCGGAAAAAAGGGAGCTGATTATGATTCCTGAGTGTTCGAAAGAAAGACTTTGGAATATTAGCTGAAATTTCAAACCCCCACTTGGTTGCGGACTTTGTCAAGAAATGAGTTATTTCATTTCCAAGATGTCCAGTATGACCAAAAAGAAAAGTAAAAGAAAGACAGATATATGTGTCTTTAAGAATTTTAAGATTCTTTTGAGTTTCCCTATTAACGTTATTGCAAGACGAAGTATTTTGTAAGGATGTATTGTGTTTCTCGTTAATAAATCTTGATGATGGGCAAAAATTGACAATGGAAAACGTTCAACAAGCAACTAACTAACATACTTATGCTGAATGTGCTATGATATGACATAAAATGTTCGTAAAAACAGAAAAAATTTCAATTCTCAACACTTCCTCAGTGATACTGCTACGTATAGGTGAAACTATTCACAATTTAATATACTCATTTTATTTGATTACCATAAAATTGAAAACGTTTTTTTTTTTTTTGTGAAAACATTTCTGAATGTACAGTTGTTGACTCAAAAAATAGCAATAATAATTTCTCATGGATACGCTTTTTAAATCTAAAATCGCTTTGAAAAAGGCGTTAAAATCTTCCAAAGACGGAACTCTTCTTTTTTCTTCATTATCATTCGTGGATAAGTTCGTAAACAAATAAAAAAATAAGAACAAAAATCCATTTCACTTTCAAACTACTTCCTCTAAACGACAGAGTTGTTGAAGAACTAAATCTTTTCGTCACGGAAAATTATTCTTGCAATGGCTTTTCAAGACAAATGAAGCAAGTCATAATGAACTCCAATTAAACAGTTCTTCCTAGGGATAAAAAAAAGGGGAATTCTTTCCGGTATTTCGTACGCATCGAAAGGGAGCGGGGGAAAACTTTCATTTGCTTATGCTCTTCGTGGAAAAAGAAACGTTAATCCGAAATGATTTTGGCTACGGTCCAAAATATTAATAGCTTCAGCTTGCAAGTAATAAGCATTTTACTAAATAAGTGTTTATTTTAGGGAAAAACAAGCAAATGTGACTTGTATTTTGGAGCTTTGAGGGAAATGAGGTACATTTCGTGCAATGTGAAGATGTTTGGAAATGAGATTCAGTTGTCTGAAACATCGTATGTATGAAGATTTAAAAGATAAAGCAATATGAATTTTGTGTTGTGGATTTCGAAATGATTAGAACAAAATGTTTTGAGATACATATATATTCTGAAATAAACTTCTGAGAAGTGTACAATTTAAAAATATTTATGTAAACGAACGCTTTTTTGGTATAGAATTAACAGGAACTTAAATTCATTTAATAATTCATTAAATATTTACACGAGGATTTTGCTTTTCTCATTTCTATATTTTTCTTCAATAATATTTAGAAACAAGCATACACATATGAATGTCGTACCTATAATGTTGCAAATTTGAGTGGGGAGAAAGCCACCACCGAACAGGCCCGCCAAATTTCATGCCTGTATTTCTAATACCTCCAGAAATTTCGAATTGAGTGAGTCCTTTTTCACTTTTATACAAGGTGTGTTCTGAAAGTAGTAGGATTCATTTTTTTAAAAAATATTATTCATGACAATAGAAAAATGATTAGAATTTTTCAAAGTACCCCTTCCACATCTATACACTGTTGCCAACGAATTTTCCAGTTTTTGTACACCTGGTCGGAATGATGTTTAGCTCACTCGTCACGATCTATTGAACCTCCTCTACTAATCCGTGGTGCTTCCCCTTGAGCGTGGCTTTTATTCTTGGGAACAAAAATTGCCTGACGAGGCCAAGTCGGGGCTGTAGGAGGAATGAGACTGCGCAAACTCAAGCACAAACTTCACGAAACGAACACTCTCCTCTTGGCTAAGATTCTTGTCACTATCTCAAACACTTGGGTTTGAGGAATGCTCAGTTCATCAGCAATCATTCTGATACTCATCCTATGATCACTGTTCAGTACATTTTTCACTCGTGACACATTTTGGTTGGTTTTGCTGGTCGAAGGGAGTCTGGTGTGATCGTCGTCTTCCACTCTTTTCCTATCTTCTTGGAACAGCTTGTGCCACTCAAAAACACCCGATATACCCATGACAGCATCACCGTAGGCCTCTTTAATCATGTAGGGCGTCTCTTTTACCAAGTTTTACACAAAATGTGATGGCGTATCGCTGCTCCAGAAAACGCTCCATGGTTCTCCGTGACGAGGCGTTTCGACAGGGGTTCATTGTATCGACGACCTGCTCTCTTCAACGGCCGAAAATTGACTGCCGATTTTTTCCAGAATTCCTAGTATCTCCCTTCACCGATCTTGTCCATCCCTTCTCTCAGAAAAAAATGAGTCCTTCTTCTTTCAAAACAGACCCTGTAAATGTAGGTAATAGTAACACATTATTCTATTTCTATAAATCGAATTGTTATCGACGACTCTTTTTCAGTTGCACGCAATAGTCTGTTATTCTGTTTTAAAAAATTGAGTATTTTAAGCAAATTTTAGAAATCACTTTTGTACACAATAACCGCCAGAAGACGGGGTTAGTGAAGCGAATAAGAATCCACTCCGACTCTTTCGAGAAGAGGTAATGGACTCAGCAATTAAGCCTTAGAAGGGCGATGGTGATAAAGTTACATAATTTATTTTACAAGATAGTGAGGCCGAATCAGAGGTGCAATATATATGCCAGGGCACGCACTGACGTAATTTCTATCACGTTTTCTGAATTCCTTAATGTTTTGAATTCCGCCTGCTCATACAAATTATACATTATAACTAATGAAATGGTCTAATAGTTTACAGAATGTTTTCAATGGGAAGTAATTTAAGGTTTCACTTGGTATCGTCCTTTAAACACTGAAAATGCAATGGTTAAGTGTGGTTAATTAAAGGTAATGGTCATTTAAATGAACGGGAGTTCGATGACTTAAAAGGGAATTATAGGGAGAAAATTTATGACTAGCTTATTTAGATTACGGTAGTATGTCATCCGTTTCAAAATGAATGCAAAAGTAATTTTCAGCTCCCTTAGAAACATTTACATGAATAAAATATTATTTATCTGAAGTTATGTTCTGATATTTAAATACAGGCATCTTGGATATAGCACGGTTAATTAGTACTGTGGAGTATCGAAACCGTGTTATATGAGGATTTTTGTTTATTTATTTTAATTGTTATTTTATTTATTTATTAAATTAATTATTTGTATACACGTGATACTTTAAAGTTGGGCAATATGTACCGCGTTTCGTGTATCGAAACAGTGTTATACGAAACTTTGAAATAATATAAATCAAGCCAACCATGTATATCAAAATTCTTAAGATGTAAAATGTTATGATAGCTGACATTTTGTTCCAAAATAAAACATATAAATGGAGAAGTCAGCTAACTTCGAGTTTTTAATTAAAAACAAAAGATATAAAATACAAAAATTAAAAATACAACAAAAGACATGCTTAAAAAATAGTACATTATTACAAAACAAACAAAAAACGACTTATCAGGATCACAAAATCAATTTTCATCATCACTGCCATCAGAAGTTACAGTGAATCAATTTTTTTGCACAAAGTTGGTTTAAACTCTTTTTCATTAGTTATTTCTCAACAATTACAAAAGTTATCTGACGTAGTTACAATTACATGTCTGTTTCGATATATATATATATATATATATATATATATATATATATATTGCAATTCTTTCAGAATCTCTCTATAAAGAGCTAATGAACTTTGTAATTCACTTTAAAATTTTCTGCTATGTACTACTGAAGGTTCTCTTTCGACAAAATTTTTCCTTTTAATTCAAGTTTTGCGCAATGTAGTATCGAATTCGGGTGATAATAATCTAAATTTTTGTACCTTGTAATATCGAAACTGTGCTTTACAAGTACCGTGTTATACAAGGAACGCCTGTATAAGTATAAGCTTGAGTTAGAAATATGCTCGTATGTGTGTATTTAAATATCTACCATATTTGAGGAAAATCAATCTTTTAATGTTGTATTGACGAACAAAAATTTTAACTTAAGATTTGTTGTATACTCGGCACTCCTACTCTATTTTGTGTTATTTAATTACTAATTTCTACAATTATTTTCTACCATCCACTAATTAATGAAAAAATATTTTCTTTATGTTTTTGTATCGACTAGTGTTACCTAGTTTAGGCTTTTATATTATATATTAACCTAGTATATTATTAGTATTTTAAAAATTAACGAAAGAGAGATCAATGTATTTAAAAAGTAATTAAGTTTATTTTTGTACTCATTTTGAAACGCATATCATATCCCATATAATCTAAATAAACAAGTAATAAATTTTTCCTTTATAATTCAAAGAGTTATAGAGCCCTCCTCCATTTAAATAATTATTACCTTTGATTGAAATCTTAGAAAATATTATATTTTCTGAGGAAAAAAGTATTTTATGTAATATACAAAATTGTAAAATGCGATTGGAAATAATTTATCAAATATTTTACAGATAAATTGGGATAATATTTGATAAGTATTCAATTACATCAACATAAATTAGTTACAATTACATTATTATATGAAAAGAACATTGAACATTTTTAATATAATGTATAAGAATATTTTTATAAGTTAACACATACTTTTAACTATTTATTTATATTTTTAACCATTAACTCAAGCCTGTTCTTAATTTAAACTCTGTTGAATACTTTATTTTGTAATAAAAAAGCCGTTCTATTTATTGCTTATTAAATTCAGAAGATATCTATTACCTTTAAATTTAAAGATGTGTATTCATTGACATATCATGCTGAGATTCCCAGGATCCACTAGATTTATTAAAATTTGTTAAGATGCATAACCTATGGTTTTCATATACCTTTTCTTTTTCTTTCTGTCTCTCTATTTTTTAATATATATTTTAATTTTTCTTCTAAATTGTTTTTTTAAGAGTATAACACTGTAGAGCTCTTCGCACTGATTTGTGAAATAAATATCAGGAATAATTCAGTCTTTTTGTTAAATAGAATAAAAACGAAACCTTCGTTTAATTTTCTAATTCATTCGTTTTTTTACTCAGGTTCTGATGTCTTAGAGAAATAAATGTTTTATTTAAAATACCATAACAGTGTAGCTAGTAGTTATAATAATAGCTTTCCATCTGTTTTTCATATAAAAATAAAAACAAAAATTTATTAACGTTTGATGATTTAGTAAATTATAAAGCCTATTAAATTCTATTTCTCACTGTTATAATTATAAAAAAAATTTCAGTTTTCATACAAAAAAGCTCTTTCAAATGATGGTAATTTTTATGTGTAAAACAAACTACGAAGTAATTTCATTCAAAAACACTCATTAACGCATCCGACTACGTTCGGAACCGTGATTTTGCAAACGCACATAAATGGATAATTTTCATGATATTTAGTGTCACTTAACATGCATAAATTTGTTTTAAGGACATTTCGACAAAAAAAATTTATTTAAATATAATATTTTGGCAAAAAATTAACTTAGAATAATCTTTTTTCCAAATGTTCTCCCTTTGTGAAAAATGGTTCTTTTATAATAATATTTTGCCTGTATATAGCTCAAACCTCTCTACAGAAGCCCAACTAGAATTTTTGAAATATAGAACTTAGAAGTGGGTTTATTTATGTTTTACGACAACAGAGGGGAGCCATTTTAAGAAAAAAAAAACGCCAATAATTATTTCAATTGGTGGTAACTCTGAAAATAGTGTGAATTTTTCAAAAATTCTAGTTGAGCTTTTGTAGAGAGTTCTGAGCTATATAGAAGCAAAATATTACTGTAATAGAAGCATTTTTCACAAAAGGTGAACATTTGGAAAAAAGATTATTCTAAATTAATTTTTTGCCAAAATATTGCATTTAAATAAATTTGTTTTGTCAAAATGTCCTTAAAACAACTTTATGCATATATTCTAATCTAAGTGACACTAAATATCAGGAAAATTATCCATTTATGCGTTTTTTTAAAATCACGGTTCCAAACGTAGTCGGATACCTTAAAAAGGAAATACGTTTCGTGAAACCACTTAAGACGGAATATCGGTTAGCATGAAATAAGTCCCGTCAAATTACTATGTATTTCCATGCATTTTTCTCTTAACACGGAATGAAAATCACTTAACACGAAAAGATTTCCTTTCTGGGAATGAGCAAAATATGGAAAGTACCAGCCACGCTGGCGAAATTCAAGAGGAAATGTGAAATGAAAGATAGGAGGTTTCACACTTCTCGTATAAATGAGACTAACTTGGCTTTGAAATACCCTTGGAGTAGCGCGTGTTGTCTATCTCAGCTATCTTCCCTCTTCATCCATACAACTAACACATACCTTCATTCTCGTTTAGCAATACATCGTACTGTGAGTAAAAATCAGTGAGAATGGTTTGCGTTTTTTTTTCTTTAAATTAGAAGAATTTTTTTCCGGGCACAATGGTAAAGAGCTGAGGAAAGCAAACTGCTATTTCGTTTAAAATTAAGAGGGAGCTTCTTAAGGCAGTTGATCAAAACTCGAAGACAAAAAGGGAAATATGTAAAGATTTTGGATTGCTAAATTTTGTACTAAATTTCATTAAAGTCTTGTGAATGTTTTTGTTTCACTATTTTGTGTCAAGTACATTTCCATGTAAATAAAATGTACTCTAATAAACTTAATTTTGTTGAGTATATGTATTTTTTTTGTAATATCCTGTAACAGGGAATTCTTTTAACACAAAAAATATTTCAGTCAACTCAACTTTGTGTTAAGCGATTTCCACTGTTTATCAAAGATATATGCGGTGTATAAATTCATAAAGTAAGATATCAGCAGTTCATAAAAGTTTTCAAATAAGCATGATTTTCCCATTGAAATAATCAGGAAATAAATATTATATTTATTTCTCACAAATACTGTGTTAAAAAAAAAATTGCACTATTTTAACTAAAATAGTGCAATCGCCATAATCTATTATATAACTCCTAAATCTTACTCATTTAATAATTTCTACAAATATAGTAAAAACATTAACGGAACTAATGATGAATAGTTGAAATTGAAGTTAGAAACCAAACAAACAATTCATGCATTATGAAATAAAAAAATAATTCTTGGATATCTCCAGAAAAAGATGGGTGAAAAAAAGAAGTACGTAAATGCTGGTAAATTTTCTTCGGCTATTTCTGCCTGTTCAATACTTTTTACAATTAGTAAAATTTTGAAATAATTGTAACGTGCTGTAAAATAAATTCTGTTAAAATGTTGTATAGTTAATAGATATCAACACGTCTGTCTAATTTATTATTACGCTGCACATTTCTCTTTTGAGTTCATTTCTTAGAGTTTAAAGGGTTTTGGATTTTCCGTAATAACATTTCAACATCTTTCCTTGAAATAAAACTCAATAAATATTCATAAAGATGAAGATAATTATTATTTTGATGTAAAATTGCATTGAATAATATTCTGAAAGTTGCATTGAGATAAAAGCCATTTATGATGACGAATATTTTGAGTTACATCAATGAATATTATTTACTTTGATGGATTCTTTGATAATGACTTTCACAAATGTTATTTCACTAAATCAAATATCAATCTATAAAGGAAGAGAAGGTTTTAAAAAAGGTCTTAATATGCTAAAGAGAGTTTAACATGTGTTGAATATGACATTACTGAATTTTTTACCTGAGTTTCAACATTCCGTTAACCCTTTAAAAATGTCTAAGTGTATAAGTCTAAGCACGTTTTAAACTTTTTGGAAAAGTGTTTTGTGAGGAATATTTAAAGTAGGACTTGATAGGATAATGACTTAAGTCAAACTTTTTATGGAACATACAAAATCTTTTTACGAGCATATTTACACTTAAAAGAACTAATGGGGAATCTAGAGTATGTGAACAGAATTTGGTAACTTTAACATCTATATCTACAATATAAAAGTTATAACAACATCATTACTCTGGGGGCAATAAAAAGAAAAAGAAAAATGAAATAAAAGTGAAGTAAAGGAAAATAGATTCTAAAGAAATTAAGTTTTTTTTTGGAAAGGAAATCTTATTAAATAAATATTAAATAAAATCGGATGTATTGCTCTAATTGATAATATTAACCCTTTAATTGTAGCCGTCGTATATAGAAAGACGGATGTCTTGCTCAACCCATAGACGTATATATCCGTCTCCCGGACGTATATATCCGTCTCCCGGACGTATATATCCATCCTTCCGAATTACGATTATATTCTTTCCGCTGCATCAGTAACACAACCCCGAAGGCTTTGGAATGCTTTATAATGACCTTGACATTGTTTGCGAAGGATTTATTTATTTCAGAGAAAAATTTATTTATTTGTCCCCTTCTCTTTTCCCCCGACACACCGAATACACTCGCCTATGTGGAGGACTGGGGCACAGAGCAGTGAATCGTGTAACTTTTAATCGGCAGTTAATGGGTTAAGAAGTTTTCCAATCGATTAATGTTTCGATAGAGCTTTATATTTCCTGATTCTCTAAAGAATGTCATGTGCAATACCGAGGCCTGTTTGTTGAACTAACCATTTAAATACTTGTGTGGACAGGTGTTTAAAGAAGATGAGTTAGTACCAGCTCAATGTCATCCTGGTCTTTAAAAAGAGATTTAAGTTAATGAATCAGGTATTATTGAATAGCAATCATACAGAAGGGTTGATCACATTCAATCTGCAGAGACGCAAACTTCTGTTTGGCGTGGTAGGGAAATTTGGAGAGGACCATTGCTATAACTGAAGAGTCATTCACTTAATTTGATGATAGTGGTTCAAAACTTTGAAGCCCGTCGACAAAACTTCGGAGTGATACGTTAACAGATTGAAAGAACAGTCTACTTCTATATAAATATTTTTCACATCGTCAGAGCTCAGGTGCCTCCCTCTCTGGACGAAACTGGGCGTCAAAATTACTTGCGGCAATTGGTATCGCCTAAATGGTGCCACACTAAAAAGTTATACCAGCTCCTGGGGAATGAACTAGGTATGTAAAGGTAAAAAATACCAATACGCAGTCCCATTAGAGGAAAAAAGAACATTAATGTTTGAAAAAGATATTTATATGCTTACAAAAATACATTTTATATTATTTAACGCAATATAATTTGTTTGATAAGTATTCTTTTTCTTGTAATATAAAAAAATAATAAATGTATTTTAAATGACATAAGAAATGGTTTGTACTGTTATGAATTTTGAACACTGAATGCTTAAAATGGTGTAAATAATTTTTATCTGGATGTTTAATACCTTAATATTACTCTCTGTTGTAATTATTTTATGCTAAAATTGTAATATTTTATGCTATGGTAATAAACCAGTGCTTCTCAAAAGTCTCCATATTTGCGACCCAATATTTAATCATAATTTTCATCGCGCCCCCCTCATATAATAAAAATGTATTGAATTCACTAATACTATACTTTGATGCTAAAACTACGAAACGACTTTAACCTCTTAAGTTCCACTAGCGTATATAAGCATCTCGCTCAGACAAAACGTTAATTTCCCCGGACGTATATATAAGTATTTCCGAAGTACAATCTTTTCTGTGCAAAGCTATCCATAAAATTATATTGAAGGCGTTGGAATGCAATAAAAGGACCTGGACAATGTTTGCGAAGGCTTTACTTATTTAAGATTATTTGCTTCTTTAGTCCTCCCTTCCCCCCAATACATCACAATGCGCGCCTACGTGGAAAACGGTGGGTATTGGAAAGCGAATTGCAAAACTTTTAATCGGCAGTTTGGGGATTAATTATAAACCATACAAATTATCAAGATAAGTGTTAATTTTTGTATATAATTTTTTATGTATGACTATCCCATGGGGTCACTGGTAATTATTAAACTTGTTCTTATCGTAATATTGTTAAATTAATGATCAAATACATTGTGTAGCACTGGTACATTTATACATGTAATATATCAGTGTAAATGTACATTTTATTTTTTAATTTGTCAGAATGTTTTGTTTGTTTTCTTTCAGTAAATTAACAATTTTTTAATTCTTTTGTTTTTAACTTTTCATTGTGCTTGTGGTCCCCTGTTAGAGTTGTCAAGTCCCCCAAGGGGGCACGCCCCACAGTTTGAGAAACGCTGTAAAATACCGTTCCTTACATTATAATGGCGACTCAATTGAAACTTGGTGAAATGTTGGGGATACAGCCAAGTTGGAATCTTTTTCGGCTACCCTTTGGCGAGTTGGCGACCATATGGATGCTTCTGAAAATTACTGGAGAAATATCATGATCTATGACGCAGGTGGATTTTTAGAGAAAAATCCATGCAGCTCATAGATAGGAGCTGTTCGTTGAAGCTGAATCAGTATTGTATTGAGCTGTTGAAAAAATGCTTCGATCAAGCGATTGCTTGCGAATACATTATGTATTTGTATTTCTAGACACTGATAATTTTGTCTGAGTGCCCTCTGGCACTCAGACAAAATTCTGAGTGCCAGAGGGACAAAATTCTGCCCTTCTGAGATTTACTTTGCAAGTTTTCTTGTTGTATTCCGCATTTTTAAGGATTGTTTTTCGTTAATAAATTTCCATCGCTCCTGAAGAATTGTCTTGCTCTTTGAGATTGATATCCTAAAATATTCAAACCCCAACGTACGTAGTAGTGTATTCTCTGTGTGATTAAATCATTATAGTGAACCCATGATTAGCAGCTTAATTAATTAATTTTATGTATTCTTAGTTTTTATAAAATATAAAATATTTTACATTTGTCATATTTTCTGATATTAAATTTCTTGTACATAAATCTCGTCGATTTGTTTAAATGCCTTAAAAGTCAGTCGTTTCGGCTGAAAAGATTCTTCAGATGATATGTCAGGTAACTTTTGAAGAAAAAAATCCCCAATAAAACAACAAGTCAGAAATTTTTGTTTTCATTAACTACAATTGTATAACAATTTCAGAAAATGTGAGTTTATAAAGGATAAAGTATAAGTACATAAATGCAACAATCATTTTATTGTAAACAAGTAATCTAAAAAAAATGTAAGTCAATTCCTAAGTTTAATAAAGAAAAATTTTAATTTATCTACTTTTTATTAAATAGTTACAATTAATATAAATATGTATATATATAGGACAGAATCACATCATTAAGTGGTAATTAATTTTCATTAATTATCATTAAAGTATCATATTGTCATCCAAAACATTCGTGTATATAAAATTTCAGTTCAACTGAATGCTTTAAAGCGTGAGAAAAAACCTTTTCAAGTTTTGACATAAGTCGCCAAAATGGTCGCTAAGTCACCAACTTGGCTAAATTTGTAATTCTTTAAATAATTAGTTTTAATCAATTAGTTTTTATTAATTGTAATCAAATTATTGTACTGTCATCCAAAATAATCATGCATATTAAATTTCAGTTCAATTGAATGCTTTAAAATGTATTTCATTAAGGATTGAAAATTCCACCAAGATAAATAAATGAACAAACAAACAAACAAATAAACAAACAAACACATAAACAAACAAACACATAAATAAATAGAGATAGAGAGAGTGGGAGTTAATAGTAGGAATTGAAAAATTAGTTTAATTATAGAAATTTTATTTACTGCTTACCTTATTCTGATGTTTATAGGAATGTAAAATTATAATTTTTCTCTACAAAAGTTTCTTACGGAGCATTTATAATTTTTTATCATTTAATTTCTATTATCAAAAATGAAAAATATAAGTTAACACTTTAATGCAATAACTGTATTAAAATCTTAAGGATCTATAATTAAAAACAACTACGAATTTCTTCGATCATTAACATTTTATCTAAAAATGTTTTGATACTGCTGCAAAAAATACATTCGTAGATTTTGAAAGGACATGCATATCGATTTAAAGTATACATATTTATTTACTACAAGCAATGCATACAACAGGCACGTCTGTTATTTCTTACTTTTCTATACGATGTTTCCATGACTGTTTTACGAAGTCATTTATAAAGATTTTAAAAATAAAAATAGAAGTACGAGTATATGATAACAAAAAATAAAGAATGAGATGTCACGTATTTGCATGTTGCAAAGTCTTGGATAGCTAAATGCAATGGAAATTTAGAAATATTTTTGTCTGTTTTGATAAACGCGCTTGAGTAAGTATATTTTTCTTGCAAGTTTAAACATATTTATATCTTTTTTAATATAAATGCATTTCTGTTTCAGAGATAAAAGGCTAAAGCAATTTCCAACAGAAAAATGTTTATTTTAGTTATTATTAAAAAAAGAATGCAAAAAATTATATATAGTAAATATAAGGAATTTGTGAAATTATTGTAATAAATAATTAATTTATGCTTTTGAAACAGTCACCAAATGATAATTCTTTACGTAGAAATAAATAATAAATTAGCAAACGTACTTTCTCAAAGTATTTTTGCAACTCTTGTATTAACCAAGTTTAAAATAAAACTATTTTTTTCTTTTGGAAGGATGTAAGAACAGTATTAGTTTGATAAACTGATAATGTAAGAAGACAATTTTATTTAATTCGAAAATTTTTTTTCATTGTATAAGTAATGGAAACATTTTTATTTTGTTAAATGATTAATTTATTTCAGTAAGAAAAAAAAATTCATAACGCATTCAGAAACGCATAAAAATATGACGCAATTATCATGCTTTATGTGATGCATACTTTATCGATATATCTTCTCTTCACAAATATTCTTTTCGAAAAAAATTTACTAGTATACTTTTACTAAAAAATTCGAAACTTCTTTATCATGAGTTTAGCATAGAAATTTACATTAAAAAATTAAACATAAAATTTTTTAAATCTTCATAAGATATACATTTAAATGGTTACATATTTATCTGTTGTTATATATGTTGGATGCTTATAAAATTTTAAGTTGAAAAATATTTAAAGTTAAAATAATAATATTTCTTAATATGTATCGTTAGTAAGGTACTTTATATTTTGGAGGGTAAATTTATTCTTTTTTTTAATAATTGGAATTCATTGATACACAAAAGGAAGGAAGACATCTAAAATTTTTATTAAAATCTAAACTACCTTTAATACGCTTTACTATTTGTAAATTAAATTATTTATAAAATGTTTAAAATGCAACAGTTACATTTTTGCAGCATGTAGAAAATTTTTAAAAAATCTTATAATTGTCCATAGGCAATGCTGAACTTTAAGATGAAATATGATATAGATCTTATTTGATAATTTTCATATGAAAAAAGATTAAGAGCTAACTTTATTTCGTGGACCAGACTCTTTTAAAGCACCAATAAGCTAATTTTGATGTTTGAAAGAGAGTTTGTTATATGAATAAGGTATATTTGATAAAATTGGGTATAAACAGGAACAATTACAATATTCACTGAAAAAATATTTGTTTCCTTTCTATTTAAATTTAGAATACACGCAAAACATTTATCCTTTTGGAAGCATTAAAAAACTGAAATTAAAGAAATACTTCTAATTCCAAAATTTCATTACGAGTTACAAAATTCTTTTTATACATAACAAAACCAGTTTTTCATTTAAATAAATAATTATAAAACGAAAAGACAAAATAAAATAGCCTCAAGAAACGAATGTAGAGAAATCCATAAAGTTAATTGGATTTTCTGTGCAATCTGATTTCGCGCAACATTCTTAAATTTCATCAATGGTTACCGAAAGTAAATGGTAAGGAAAAGAAGCACTGAAGTAATTTTACATAACGTGATTTCTTTCCACAACAATTTAATTTTGAACATCTCACTTAAGTGAAAAGACAAACTGTAGTAAAAGTGTAATGTTTTTTTATTTGGATGTACACTGTTTGGAAGAAACGGGTACTTTAGACCCGTAACAGTAATCAAATTACGTAGCACTACTCTTTATCGTCTTTTGGTTTTGGGGGTTTTATTTAGAAATGTAGATGTTGCATTTATTTCTTGTTTGCTTGAAAATTTTTTGCATTATTTCTTGTTTTAAATTTTTCTTTCAAATCGAACTTGCAATATAATATAATTTTTTAGCGTGTTGATGGATGGGGAAGAATACTTCCTTTGACAGAATTTTATTTGCAAATGTATAAATTTACTGAAGAATTTAAGGCAAAATGAAACACACTCGTTTCATTAAACTTTGTTGGCTTATTGATATTGTGGTGAGATATATTTCACTAAAATTAAATATATCTTAAAGTTACCATTAGGAACTATGTTAGAAACCCTGATTTTGAAAAAGCTTGTAAATAAATATTTTTTTTCTATGTTTAGAATCACTGAGAATAGATATATTAAAATTATTCTAAAACTGTAGCACATTTTAAACTTTTGACAGTGCACGACTGTCTAAGATCTCATCTCTACAGAATTGGTATCGCCGAGACTCATCGAGATGTACTCTGTGTGACTGGTCAGCCTATGACCCCTGAACATTTAGTCGTGTGCCCTGCACTAATTAGTCTTAATTCAACTTTCGAAAAATATTGTAGAGCACGGGAACTAATAGCATGAGTGCTATTGTTGTGTTTGGCATTTGTGAAATAAAAAAAGAAAGAAATTTTTCTAAAAATACTATTACAAAATTCCTAAAAATATTATCACATAATTTCTCGACAAAAAATGAAGGGAAAGAATGACAAATTTTCAAAGCATTCCTCTTTTATAGTAAATGCTTCGAAAATAGCATTATTTTGCTACGACTTCTGTACAGAGCTTGAACTGGGATTTTGGAAATACAGTAGAACGTCGTTTATCCTAATTGATTAGGACCGGACACCATTCGGATACGCGATTGTTCGGATAACCGAAACTGGAATTCGATCCATGCAGTATATGAAGCAGGACACTATACGAATATTAAAAATTCTACGAACATGTGGAAAATGTGCTTGAAGAAAAAGTAAAATAGTGCAAAATGTCATAATTTTACCTTTATTGTGGAAAATAATCACTTATTTTTCGATGTACCATTGTACACCTTTGTTTTTTCGCTGCAAGGTCACTGATTCTCTTGAGCAGCAGTAGTTGAGTAGGACAGCAGCACTGATTGTTGTTCATACCATGGCTGTCTAACGCAGAAAAGGCTGCAGCATTTGATGGACCCTTGCTACTTTCGTTGTTGTTGTCCTCGTCTTCATCTATTTCATTGGATTCTTCTTGCATGGAAGTCGCAATCTCGTCATCGTTTAGCATTTGAAATCTACAGTCTTCTGCATCGGATACCATCCCGGTTTATTCATCTCTTCATCGCATTCTTGAAATCCTGGGATCGATTGGACAAAGTCGGTAAATTCCTCTCTGTGTTCGTCATTGAAGTATTTTTTGCCTTCTAAATCTACATTGCACTTTTCGAAAACATATTTATATACAGTATATGTAAAGAGTGTTTTTTAGAGGTATAGAACTTTAAATTGCAATAAAACAACGATGTATTATTCGATTGACATGAATTTTTTTTATTCGAAAGATTATCTTGTGGTATTACATTTTAAATATGATTTCTGGCATATGACTGCCACGGCTGGCTCGGATGTAATCCAATCTGGACGTCCAATTTTCGATGACTTTTTCCAACATTTGTGGCCGTATATCGGCAAAAACACGGCGAATGTTGTCTTCCAAATGGTCAAGCGTTTGTGGCTTATCCGCATAGACCAATGACTTTACATAGCTCCACAGAAAATAGTCTAGCGGTGTTAAATCGCAAGATGTTGGAGGCCAATTCACAGGTCCAAAAAGTGAAATTAGGCGGTCACCAAACGTGTCTTTCAATAAATCGATTGTGGCACGAGCTGTGTGACATGTTGCGCCGTCTTGTTGGAACCACAGCTCCCGGACATCATCATTGTTCAATTCAGGAATGAAAAAGTTAGTAATCATGTCTCTATACCGATCACCATTGACTGTTACGTTGTGGCCTTCATCGTTTTTGAAGAAGTACGGACCAATGATTCCACCAGCCCATAAAGCGCACCAAACAGTCAGTTTTTCTGGATGTAACGGTGTTTCGACATACACTTGTGGATTAGCTTCACTTCAAATGCGGCAGTTTTGTTTGTTGACGTAGCCATTCAACCAGAAGTGCACTTCATCGCTAAATAAAATTCGCTTATGAAAATCGGGAACAATGGCAATCTCGTTTGGGGCCCATTCGACGAATCTACGCTTTGCTTGATGATCGTTTTAACGAATTGTCAAATCAAATTGAGAATAAACCACTTGACAGCTGTTAAATCGGTCGCCATCTTGGAAAGTAATGCCAACTTAAACTTCTATACCTGGACAAAAACACTCTTTAGTTGACAAAAAAAAACTGATTCGGATATTTGACGCTTCAGATAATAAACGTTCCGATAAACGACGTTCTACTGTATATAAGTTAGAAGTGGATTTATTCCTATTTTAGTGTATCAGAGTACAGAAATTTTAGCTGATATCAGTCGTAATTATTTCAAATGAGAATATTTCTGAAAATAATATGAATTCATCAAACCAATCTAGTTAAGACTCTCTAGAGAACTCTTAGCTATATAAATGTAGAACATAATTAATATAGAATCATTTTTCATAAAAGGAAAACGCCTTGTGCGTGTCATTTTTTCTTCATCTTTTTTCAAAAAAATTGCATTTAGATAATTTTATTGCCTTAAAACAATTTCACATGCGTATTCTGATTCAAATGATACTCGAAAGAATTATTCCTTTATGTTTTTTTTTTTTGCAAAAGTCACGTTTTCGAACGTAGTCGAATACTTCAATTAATTTGTAATCAATTACTAAGATTGATTCGTAATCTTGAAAGGAGACACTCTCAAACTGAAGCATCATTTATTATATTTTTTTAAGTAAATACCTTTTTTATACTGTTTATTTATATAGAGGATTATCTAGCTACAAGACATAGATAAAGAATGGAAATACTCTGTACAGATATAAGTAAAACTTTATAATGATCTGTAAATATAAATATAATTAACCACGAAATTTTCAATAGCTTCTAATCCCTACAATTGATAATAGGATAATAGAAATAAAAAATAAATACTCCCTATGAAGTTCTGACAAACATACTCTTTGTAACCGGTGAGAGTTTAAAATATTTTCAAAATCTTTAAAACAGTTATTGTGAATTCTTCCCTTTTTGTATACCTGAAGCTTTCTGAATTAACTATGAAAACAGAGTTCATTTAGAGTTCAAATTATTAGACATCTAACTAAAAAATATTTAACACTGCAAAAAGATTCTTTAGAAATAGTTACCTTTGTGAAAGTTTGGATAAAACAAATAATTTTTCGCAAATTTCCAGAAAGAAAATTTGCCAATCGTTATCTGAAAATTTAAATGCACCCATTTTGGATGTGTTACTTAAATTTAAATATGTTAACCTAGGTTTTCAATGGAAAAATTTGATCAAAACATTGGACATGTTAATAAGAGGAATCAAATTCTGTTTAATTAATAAAAGAATGTTTGTAATTATACGGAATTCCATGCTGTTTTAATAAGAATTTTGTGTGTTTTTCTAACATTAAGTCGATTACATTAAAAAAGTTTATACTTAAATTTAGTGTACAAAACCTAAGTCGTGATAAAATGAAAATATAATATATTCTGTTACAGAAGGTGGAAAGATTCGAATATAAATTACGTTAAAAATTTGCTGACGAACAATTTTTTTATCACATTTAGGGTGTAATGAATATAAACATCAAACGATATACAGCAAAATACGCTTAAGACAAAATATCGGTTAACACAAAAAATAAAATGGTCCCGACAAACTACTACATATTCCCATGCATTTTTTCTCAACACAAAGCGAAAATCGTTTATCACGAACAGATTTCCCTTCTGGAAATGAATAAAATAAGGAAAACACCTGCTTGGACTGTATTATTGAACCGTACTACTGTATCATAGGAAAAACTTATTGCAGTATTTGATGATAATGTGTGTACAACCTCAATTATGATAGACAAAGATATTTTGGAGTTTGTTCAAAACTCAAAAAAATATCATTAATGCAGGTTCCAATGACGAAAGTGAAATAATTAATGCAGCTCCTGTTCCCACATCATACGAAATAAGGAATGTCATAAAAAGTAGGCTTAGTTATTTACATGCTCATTCCAATGGTTAAATGAATAAAACCAGATGGACGATATTGAACCATTTGTTGAAAATTGGATGCAAAAAAATCAATGCAAAAAAAACACCCCATCAAATTATTTTCCAAAAACTCAGTAAAAGTTTTGTTTTTCAAAATTCGAAAATTTTGTATTAAATGTCATTAAATTCTTGAGGATGTCTTTGTTTTATTTATTTTTATTAACTACATGCATTTTCGCATATCCATGTAAATATATATATTTTTTCAATATCGTTTAACTCGAATTTTTTTTAACAAGAAAAAATATTTTAGTCCCTACAGTTTTGTGTTAAGCGATTTTCACAGTATACGGAGTTTCATATTGTTTTACTGCGAACTATTCAAGAATTTTGTGTTTTTTCCTAACATTAAGTCGAATACATTAAAAAAGGTTTATATTTAAACTCAGTGAACAAAATCTAAGTCATGATGAAATAAAAATAAAAAAAACCAGTTGCAGAAGTTGATAAAATTCCAAAGCAAATTACGTTAAAAGTTTGCCGAGGAACAATTTTTTTTGCAATTAGGGTGTAATGGACATAATCTCATCAAACGATGTACCATAATAATTATTTCAGTGATAACAATTCCAAGTATCATGAATATCTAAGATATTCATTCAACCAAACAAATGAGTAGATGGCAAGTTTATAATCTTAGGAAGCATTAATATTTTATGCCTACTGAAGATAATATTGAAACACTGAATCATTCAATTACTTTAATCCATTAAGTCTTACTGCTTCAAATGATTCAGTATTAGAGAGGATTGCGTTTGGAACATACTAATTATACTAGTTTCCCTTTCACTTAGATGCTTTTGCCATTTCGAAGTTAAGCTTATGATTCTGAATTAATGTATGTATTCCCTTTAAAATGAGAATATTTAATTTCTCTCCCTCTACATAATTATAAATATTACATAATTCCTAATTCTACCCAGCTGTCAACATGATGGGTAACATTGAAGATTTATTATTTACTTTTGGTTGTTACTGTTTCAAATTATAAAATAAAAGTATGACAAAATAAGCAGCTATTTTAACTTTTGTCGTTATTTGATTATGTAGGAATATTTTCAATTAGTTAACATATTTTATTGTGCAATATATGTATTTACCAGCTATTAATATATATTTTTTGTGATACATATATTCTTTCGGTATTACGTATTTATCAATCCATTTTACTATTATGAATATAAATAAATGTTTTAAAGAAAAAACCTTTGATTTTATAAATTGTCTGTAAGATAAACTGACTACGTTTGGAATTGTGGTTTTGCAAAAGCGTATAAATGAAAAAAAATTGATATTTACTCTCAATTTAATTAGAATATACTTATAAAGTTGTGTTAAGGTTATTATTGCAATAAGAAATTATTTAAATGCAATTTGTGTTGGCTAAAAAAAAATTAAGAAAAAAGTGACACATTTTCGCAAAATATTCTTCTTTTATGGAAAATGCTTCTATAATAATTATATTTTGCTTATATGTTGTTGAGACTTTTTTGTAGAGCTTAAACTCGGACTTTTGAAAATTTCAGACTTTTTTTTTGAGTTACTATCGAAAAAATAACTGGTGTTTTTTTGTTTAAACTTCTCTTTTCTGATACATTAAAAATGAATATATATATATAAAATTCTACTTCTAAACTTTATATAGTATAGAAGTGCATTTACATGTATATTCAAGTAGATATGAATTACATGTAGTTTAGAAGTGGCTTTATTCACATATATATCAGAGTATAGAAATTATATCAAAAGACACTGTTTATTAATTCGATTGATAGTATCTCAAATTAATGTGAATTTTTCAAAAATCGCACTATAGGGTCCCTAGAAAATTTTTAGTTATCTATAGGCTAAATATTACTATTATAGAAGCACTTTCCCTAAAAGGAAGATTGTTTTTAAAGACGTCTTTTTTTCATTTTTTTGCTAAATTGCATTTAATAATTTTTTTTACTATCATAATATTAGTAAAAGCCCAGTGTCCGAATGGTAACGTATTGCGCTTCCACAACACATATCCGGGTTCTATCCCCGGGATAGGCAAGGTTTGATTCAGCCTTATATCCCTTCAATGGGTCAATAAATGAGTACCAAGCTTATTTGGAAACTAAACACTGGAAGTTTCGTGTCAGACTGAGCACCTTAGCGGAACATCTACTCATGTACATCATATCCCAAGGTCATGAATACTGAGATGAGTACAATAGGCATTGGCCCTGATGGGCTGTTGTGCCTCTGAGTTTAGTTTAGTAGTAAAGAATATCATGCATATTCTACAAGTAATTGAAACATATTCATTTCTACGCTTTTTGAAAATCACGGTTCTGAACGTAGTTAAATATCTTAACAGAAATACATTAATTAAAATTAAATAATATAATAAGTATGAGCTAAATATTTTTACATTAAAATACAGTAGCATACAGCTAACAGTACATAATAAATTTATTTTTATATATAAAAGAATGATAATTTCCTTATGCTTATTTCCAACTCAATACAACTCCATAGTGGTATTGAGTTTGTTTATATTCATTTATATGTAAATTTATCTAAATCTACCTTTTTTGTACATTATTTTAATACTTATGTCAGTGCTTCTCGAACTTTCAATATACGCGACCCACTATTCAATCATTATTTTCATCGCGCCCCCTCCATATAATAACAATGTATTGAATTCAATAATATATAAAACGTACGACGTATATATATATGATGTATATAAACGTTTCTCTCAGCCGAAACACTAGTTTGCTGGACGTATATATACGTCTTTCCGAATAACGATCTTTTCTGTGCAGTGCTATACAAAAAATTATTCCGAAGGATTTGGAATGCAATAAAAGGACCTTGACAGTGTTTGCGAAGAATTTACTTATTTCAGCGGATTCGCTTATTTATTCCTATATTCCTCCCCCTCAAAAAAAAACATCAAAATATGCTAGTCTATGTGGAAAACAGTGGCATTGGGGAATGAATCACGTGACCTTTAATCGGCATTTAAAGAATTAATTAAAAACCGTACAAATTATCAAGATAAGTGTTAATACAAGCCCATGGGGTCACTGATTATTATCAATCTTGTTCTTAGCTTAGTATTGTTAAATTAATAATAAAACATACATTGTACAGTACTGATACATTTATAAGTGTATTATATCAGTGTACATGTGCATTTTATATTTTATTATATCAGAAAGTACTTTTTTTGTTTAATTTCAGTAAATTAATAATTTTTTAAATAACCTTTTGTTTTCGACTTTTCAATAGGCTCGCGCTCCCCTTGTAGAGTTTTCTCACCCCCCCCAAGGGAGGTGTGCCCCACAGTTCGAGAAGCACTGACTTATGTATTAAAAAAGTTGATATTAAACTTTTGCATTATTGTTTATTTTTTTCTGTACATCATTTATTAATTTCTCCAAACAAAGCCTAAAAATGTACTGTCACATATTTGAAAAATTATCATAAATTAAAAATAAATAAAAGCGTAGACATATAAAGTGAGGTTGAATGAAACAAACTAGGGTTGCACACACATTATCATCACTTTCTGCAACAAATTACAGTACAGTAAGATACAGTAGGATAGTGCAACAAAACAGAAACTTTTCGCAAACATTTTGTTCATGTCGGCTCAACTTTAACATCCTCCTTCTCCAGAAAGGGAAGAATTTCGTGTTAAGGTATCCGCCTACGTTCGGAACCGTGATTTTAAAAAAGCGCATAAATGATAATTTTCATGATATTTAGTGTCACTTAGATTAGAATAGATATATAAAATTGTTTTAAGAACATTATGACAAAAAATTATTTAAATACAATATTTTGGCAAAAAACGAATATAGAATGACCAATTTTTAAAATATTCTCCTTTGGAGAAAAATGCTTCTATTATAATAATATTTTGTTTATATAAAATAAAGACAGATCAGAAAGTCTGAACTAGGATTTCTGAAAAATTCACATTATTCTTAGAGTTACTACCAATTGAAATAATTATCAGCCTTTTTTCTTAAAATTTCTCCCCTCTGTTGTAGTAAAATATGGATAAATCCACTTCTAAGTTGTATATTTAAAAAATTCTAGTTCAGCCTCGGTACAGAGGTCTGAGCTATATGAAGGCAAAATATTATTACAATAGTGGATTATTATTTTCATAAAAGGAGAATGTTTTGAAAATGGGTCATTCTATGTTAATTTTTTATCAAAATATTGTACTTAAATAATTTTTTTATTGTAGTAATATTCTTAAGACAATTTTATATACGTTTTCTAATCTAAGTGACACTAAATATCATAAATCATATCCATTTATACACTTTTGCATAATCACTGTTCCGAACGTAGTCGGGTGCTTTAAGAGAAAAAAATTGTAAGAAAATACCTAGCAGTTTGTAGGCACCGTTGTATTATTCCGTGTTAACCAATATTTCGTCTTAAGCGTTTTCGCGTTAAACATATTTCACTGTACATGAAAAATTATAATTATATGTGCACTAATTCTCTTAAAATCTATAAAAAAAGAATCAGAGCAGCTAAAAATGATTCATTTTCATAGAATTTAGAATACATTCTAAATTCATAAAATAATAAAATTTTAATCATTTTTATCAATCGAAAAAGTTGATGGTATTCACAAAATTCTCTTTCTGTTACTTTATTTTCATAATGACGCATTCTTCAATGCTTTCAAACGGATATTAATTAGAATTTAAGAGACTTCATTTCATTCTAAAAGTGCCAGCGAAATATCGGAAATAATCAGAATAATGACATCCTATCATTTTTGAACTTGGAATGTTGCCAGATTGTTGTGAATTGCCCAAAATTATATTTGAAAGGCAAAAGCTGAAGTGCGTCGAATGAATGTTCAAAAATGATGATGAGCTTAGATTCTATAACAGTGAGGGTGGTCGTTACGAAAATGGTTTCATAAAAATCTGCTTTAAATGCTTAAAATGTTGGGACTATTTGAAAAGAACATGTTAGTTGATGAGTGTCGTATACAATTTTAAAGTGTTCGCTTATAACTTCCTTTTTATTTACAAAATAAATAAAGAACACTCAATTGCTATTTAAGAGTAAAGATCTGTGTAGATATTTTGTTATTTATGTCAATGGTATATTTGGATGTAATATTTTAAGTTAGCATTATTTTTTTCCGTTTTATCTACTGTATTCATTCAAGTAAGCTCATATTAATACTTTGAATTAGTACTAATACACTAAAAATAAAAATAATTGTATCTTCTAGCATATAATGTATCATATAATGTTCAGATGTAATTATCTAAAGATGTATGGCAGCTTAAGTTTCTCTCTCTCTCTCTCAGTTTTATACCGCAAGTAGAAATTATAATTGCACTTCCTCAATAACAGCTTAAATAGATTTATTTGTCCAGAAATTCGTAGAGTTTAGATTTAGTTGAAATTGTGAGTTCAAGTACGAATTGAATTGCAACTAGTGTGTTTATTTTCATTTCAGTAAGGAAGATTATTTTCCATTTCACTTACAGTATCATTTACTCTTGTTTTAACTTTCAAACTGATATATTGTACATGATTTAATACAAAAAACAGTTTTTTTACATCTGTTGGATCTTGAAAGCCGATAGGTAGTGCTGTTGGGATGAGCCCCTTCCATTTAGAAGTGGGCTTGTGGCAGCAGCCACACATACACAGTGCATGTATTTTTCTTCGAATGTAAATATGTACTTGAGTGAAATACTCTTATGTGAAATGTTTTTGAGTAGAAATGCTTAACTTGTGAAACAATTACAATGTGAAATATTCAATTACTTGTGAACCATTCTATTCCAGGTACATTATTCTTAATATGTGAATTATATTCAGTAATGTCAAATTGTACTTTAGCTTATCATTGAGTCTATTTTCTTTCATCAAACTGAACTTCGAAACGGTAACTGTCTGGCTTAGAACAATATTTCATACAGTCCGCTAATTTTACGGTTGTTCTTCTACAACATCTTAATAAAGAATTCTTAATCTAAATATTCAGCCTTCGAATTCAAGAGCCCTTTGAGTCAGTTAAACATATTTAAAGATCAAACTGCATGATAGATCTTAAATATTGAATTATACTACTAAGTTACAAGATTTAGACAATATAATGCAAATATTTATACGACCTAATGTATTTAAAAAGGGATGACTTAATTATATTAATCGTATTTTTAATAGCATAATTGTCCCAAACCTTAATTTGAATGTTATATCTTAACAGTATGATGTAATATTAATTTTGGTTGGAATCTAAGGTAATCAAATATTTTGAACATTTTTGTGGTAATACATAATTAAAGTGTTTCATCAGATAATGTTTAAAACATATATTAGCCTAAGCATTAACCAATTTAAAACAATATTGTACACTCCTTAAAGGTGAAATTCAGTACTGATGAATTAATACGTGTAATCATGTGAAAATAACAGCAACAGTAGAGATTTCATTTTTACAAAAGAGAAAAAAAAGAGGAAAATATGCACTAGAGAATTGTATTCAATATTAAATGTTGCCCCCATATGTAGGTACATGGCCTCTAAATGGTAAGGAATACTATCATTTTGAAGTTGTTAATAGTATCCTTAAATATTCCTAACTTATGTCCACTGCAGAGCTCATTTTCTATAGGTATGCGCTTCTAATATTGAGTACATCGCACACCTGATAAGGGTCACATATGTTCAATATGACAGAGAGAGAGATCGAAGGATGCTCCACTAAGCCAAGAAGGATGTAATTGCCATTCGGACCTTAGAAATTTAGTCATTCGACATGATATTGGGCAAATACCTGCTGTAATAACGGGACGGAGGTGGCTGCAAAAGTGGTCGAACTACAAAAAAAGACCCAACTTGTGAAGCGTATCGGTCTAATATTATATTACCAATAACGTGCCCAAAGGATATCCGTTGTCCAAGTATAATACCAACCTAAGTCATGAAGCTTGATGTGGGACTGGTGTGACGCTCGATGATATGTGTTGGCACGCAACGTCCCCCTAGAAGAAGCCGCCATACTCGCATGTGGCTTCTAGAGGGACTCCTATTCCCATTCTCCTATGTACAAAAGTTGGATTTATCTAAACATTAAAACCTATTCCCCTCATGGCGATTACTTTGACTCCAATTTAGGACGTGGAGCTTTGCGCTGAGTGCTTAAACGTTATGCTGTGTGCAGGCATTCCTCATGTAATATGTTATGATTGTTTGGTTACAGATAAATGCACCCTTTGATGATGGGAAGTAACTCTGACTAACGCAAAATTAAGTCATGACAAATGAGTCTTGATGAACCATTTGCCGAATCTGTATGCCAGTGTCCCAAGGAGTGTCCCAAGTTGGGATCCCCGGCAGTGAAAGAGCCGACCAAAAAGCCAAGCAGGGATCCAAGTAAACTCAACCGGAAGTTCCCTTGATCCTCAGAAGAGCAAAGAGCATTATCTCCACACACATTGACAAATATACTACCATGACCCAAAAAACGAAGAGTTTTGGAAAGCCATGGGAAACTGGTCATCGTGGGTCTAATCCCGAGGCACTTGGAGAGAGCCGAGGTTGTTGCCCGCTTTCGCGTAACTACCGGACATGACTTTTAGGGAGTATACCTCCACTGGTTTGGCGTGGCTGCTAACGAGGCCTGCCCACTCTGCGGCCGTGCCAGAATGGATGGTGACCACCTGCTTCAATGCACTGGACTCAATGAATACCCGGCTAATGACATCGTCAGCCGGTACTGGGAGGCTTGGAGTCTAATGATCAAGAACACACGCCCGGATGTTGGATAAATAAATAACAAAACGAAGATTTGCTGTTCCAGAACACGTAGAGTCTGCATGTGAAAACTGCTGGCATTAAGCTCCTTGACGACTTTCATGCATATTCTTTGCTACTTTAATAAGTAGCAATGCTGTATTCCACTGCAGAGTCAACACTTTGGGTCATCGATGCATTTTACGGGCTATTTTAAGCAACTCTGAAGCCTGCGTCAAAAATGGATGTGAGGGTCAATGGAAGATATTTTCTTCTGTTGGCTTTTATGGCCAAAAACTGGGTATCATGGGACCATATGTACATGCAAATTTAAGCATTTGCGTATGTTTTGCATCTTTATGAAATTATGCACATATTTTTTTTATGATATTGCAATTTTACTTTTGAGGAATGTATTTTTGAATAATTTGGGTGTGAGATTAAATTGTTTCTCTCTCACGTAACATAAGGGAAAAAACTAATTTTCAAAATCATTTCCTTTTGCTTTACTCATATAATTATTTATTATTATTATTATTTACTCATTGTATTAACATCAATACGCCATATTAATCTCTATATATTTTGAACCAATCTATCTTTTTAATCAAAAACTATATAATTATATAGACTTTCTTTAAAAATAATTTTAAAATCATATTTTTATTTGTCTATAACATAAAAATACAATTTTCTCATTATAAATAATATGTATAAATTGTGTCAGAAACTACACAAATTTTAACGTTTATGTTTTATGATGAATTCTAGCTTTGCTTAATATATTAAATTCAATAATTAAATCAACTTTTTCACAAAATATGGCAAAAAATGTATGCTATTAAAAGTACTCGACGACCCTTATTTCTATTATAAATATGCATTGAATCTTATCCTGTAAGAATATTGCTTAAATGTAATAGCGTAACATTTTTACTCAGTTGGATCATTTGATATGCCTGGAAGGTAACTTTCAGACGTGCAAGAGTTAAGAAAGAACTTCTCATAGCTGCAGGCTTACATAGTGCTAATCCTTCTTTCACGCACAAGGTGAACAAAAGTTTCTTTGTATTTCTTCCGCTGCATGAAACATCTTCTATTAGTAAAAGAAAAATACTTTCATGCAAACAAGGGGTATGAAAAACATAATGCCAACATTAAAATTCAGAAGAACGAAGCTATCGGTATGGTATTATTCGATTACGGAATATTTATTAAATATTTTTCTAGCAGAGGAGAAAGGAAATTAAAGAAGTACTTTTCGTTTGCTTATAATAGAATCATGTGTTAAAAATAAATTTCAATCAAAACTGCATTTCATAATAAACAAAACTGTTCTAAGAAGTTTTCCTGCATAACTATTTATATATTTCCTATATATACTTTCAGCATAATAAGAATTCACTTAAATTTTTTCTTCTGGGGTTGTAACTCATAATTGTCATGAGTCCTCCAAGACTTCTCTTGATTTTACGGGAAATAACCTCAAAGTGATCCTCACCAAAATTGAAGCGTTAGCTGTTTTAAAACAGGATGATGCAATCTTGCATCACCTGCGTGTTTGGACCAATCAGAAAAGCCTTTACCAGAAATAATATGATTCTAACTGCTTCTGAGTAACCAAAAGATTGAGATCTCGGGGAAGAACAAAGACTGCCTTAGATATGCGCATATTTGTCCGTTTGTGTTTTTGTTGTCCTTTTTAAGTCCCCTGTTTATCTGTTGATTTAAAAATACTACGCCCCCTCATCCTTTCCACCCCTACAACTACCCGAAAAAAAGGTCAACTTCATATAAAAATGCCAAAAGTCAATTCAAATTATTTCATATATATATGTATGTATGTATGTTTAATATTTCATTTGTAATGGCATTGACTCCCACCCCCTTTCCCCAGGATTCTCTTGTAAATATTTAACTGTTAGATTACTCGCCTAACAGGATGTAATCGTAACTTTATCACTTAGAAATTAAAAACTTTTTTTGTTATCCCTTATGTAATCATCTCGTATGATATCTTTCCCCCAATTACAAGATCCATTCACGAAAGTCATGTGAATTTTGGAACTTCCAGTCTGTGTTTCATATAAAAGCATAGATTCTCTGAAAAATTTGGCCGATACTTGTTAAGAGGGGGTTCAGAATATTAAATTTTGCTCAAAATTGTGATTTTGATTTTTTATATACTTCTTAGAATAATTATGTTAAATAATTTTGTCAATTTTTGATTATTAATTGATGAATTATTTTTGTATTTCACCGAAATAAATGTTTAAAATGCATTTTTCTTAGTTCATAAGTTTTCCTTTTTCCTTGTTACGTAAAATGCTCCTTGCGTTTCAAATTACGTCATATCTCATTGAAATGTTCACAACTTATTAAAGATGATATAATTGTGCATTATAATACGAAAATAATTTGTGCATTAGTTTTGTAAAAAATTCAACGGATCATATTTTGTGTCGCTTTGTATACCTCGAATGTGTGATAATGGGTGAAATATTTACTATAGTACAGAAAATTTATCTTTTTCTCATCAAGTTTTATTCTGAAATTAAAATCCATGCAGAGATATATTTGGTTGTAGTTCATCTCTATATAAAACAGAAATTATATACATATCTTAAAAATTAATGCGCAAGGAGCATTTTTAAAAATAGTTAAAAAATTTAACTTTTTTTACAAAATATTAATTTATAGAAGTTTTTTTAAGAAATATATTTAAATTGTGATACATAATAATTATTTACTGTACTGATTCCATTTTCAGCTAATTTTGCTAATTTAAGAAATTAGTTTTGATGGTCCCCACCATCCCCTTAACATAATTTCTGTGTTTCCTTGTCCTCCTTTTATTGTAAATATTCTTTTGTGTTACCTGTTTTATGTGTGTATCTAACGAAAGAATAAAATGAAGATTAAAACAACTTTCAAGTCTCCTCATCTGTTGCAGTCCAACTACAAAGTCTGAATAATAATTAATCAAGTAAAAATAGCATCAAGTTGTTTAATTTATACATATGTATATTTATAATTTTTTTTATTTTCAATTACATTTATGATATAAATCTAACGAATAGAAAAATGAAGGTTGCTCGACACATCTAATAATATTATAATATCGATCGTATCTGAATTCTAATTGTATTATGATTCTAAATGCCTCTTAACTTAAACTATATTTAATGAAATTTCTCAAACTCTTAAAAGATATATCTCGAGATTTATCTTTCCACTCTATTCGAATGGAGACATTCATTTTAATTTTAAAAATTGTGAAATGTTGCTACAAATTTACATTATACTAATGCCGTTTTTGTGGAGAAAAAATATATTCGCAGACAACTATAAATTGTGAGAATGAATAGAACCAAAAGATTATTATATTATAAAATTAATTTATAAGAATTCAAAAAACTTTTGATAAAAGTATAGATTTATTAAATGCATTAAAAATTTAATCATATATCTTAAGCATTTTTTTCGTATTATTTAAATAAAGTTTATTTTAATTTTATGTTAAAAATTATGAAATTATGATTATTTTATCTGTCTGGTAGACTAAAATATTTATTGAAGAAAGTAATAAATTAATAAGTTCTAAGCACAATTATATATATCATTGTATTCCACAATTTATTTATTAAAATGGCAATAAGATTAAGTATTCTCAAGAGGTTAAAATAAAACATTTCTCTTGGAAGTAAAATTAAGAATCGTATTTTATTATTTTGAACACAATTCTAAGGAATGAAAGCACAAGAATTATTCTGAGAATTTTTTTTAATAATCTTTGATTTTTTTGTTTTTTAAGAGATCTGCTTTTTAAAAGATACAAATGGGAAATATTTTATCAAGTGTATATTTATAAGTATAAGTATTTAGCTTTCGCGTATAAGGAAAAATGCATAAAACATAAGATTTCAAATTGATCTAGAGAAAAAATTTGTTCTATATTTTAAAAATAGAGGAGTAAAAATAAAGTAATATTATTCAACAAATATTGATACTTTTTTGTTTCGTCAGCGCAAATCTCTCCAAGTTGGCGTTTTTGACCTCATCACACAATATCCACTTAAAAAATATATTAATAAATATTGGTTCTCATTGGGGGTTTTCGTGAACTTTTGATGTGTTATGAAAAAAAAAAACGTCATTGATAAGAAAAAAAATCATGACTTGTTTTGAAAATGTGGTAGTAAAAGGTTACCAGCGGTAATATTTCTATTTCGTTTGGCATAGATTGTATCAATTTTGGTGAATTTATCGCTTGCGCTGGCGAAACGGAGTTATACCCAAATATATTAAAGCAATCATATAAAAATAAATATTATCTCCATTAAATTTTTTGTTTATTCTATTTTTATTTTTAAATTGTTAACTTCTTTTCGAATGAGATATAACTATAAATCTGCGATCGTACTTTTTGATTTTTTTGCTATTATTTTTAAAATAATAGCACTTTTCTTGTCGCAGAAGTTTGAAGATTCTTTTATATGAAGCCCATTGATTCAATGTTGTTTTTAACTAAATGTAATACCCATTTTTAAAACGTATTTCAAAAATCACTCTAAAATCCCACAAGTAACCATTTCAGGCCAAAGATACGGATGTTATAGCTGTTTATACATTTTTTTGCTACAAAAGTTTTCATTTGTTTAAAGTATTGCAATTTTCAGTTAAAAATACGGCGCATTATCTTGAATGATTAAAGAGAAATATCACAGTGATTTCAAAAGGCTCGATCCATTTGCTCTGTGTTATCCATTAAATTTATTTCAACTTCCCGTTGTGTACATTATCGTAAAAAATCAATTTGTAAATAAGAATGACTGCAGTTACTGCCTTTGAAGATGAGTACACATTAAGCTAAGTTAAAACATGCTTGCTTCTTTTCGTAAATAAAATGCTCACGTTTTGAATGCATCTATTTACATTTCCCCGAAAGGAAATGAATAAATGATTTTCTGTAATTTAATTTTGAGTCATTTCCCTTTCACATGAACTTTTTTTTATCTCGAAGGTACCTGCTATAATAAAATAAGTAAAGAACAAGAGACTATAGGATTAATTATTGTGATTAAGAATTTTATGTTTGGATATATTTTTCCCTAATTTCGTAAATAAATATATATGTTGAGTACAATACAATTGTTGTATGTTGAGTTTTAATACAGTTTTAAAAATACAAAGGTTTAAGAATTTAAACATATGAAACAAAGAGAATATTTTATTAATTTCAATTTGAAATCCTATAGAATAATAGAATTAAAACTTAACTCAGTGGCGCGACAGCTCATGATAGCCAAGGCCTACTGTGCTCAACTCAGTTTACGCGACCATAGGCTCTAAGGTGCATGAGCAGATGTTCCGGTCAGGTGATCAGTCTGACGTAAGTCTGACGTCTTTTTTAAGTAAAAACTTTATTTTATTTACCGTAAAATCCGACGTATGATGCTTACAGTTAAGACAGAAATTAAGATCAAAATTTACTGGTGTGTGTTATACGCAGGGTATAAAAATGGTATCTTAAAAAATATAACAAAAAGGTATGAACACGTAAAAAAAATTTACTTCTACAGTTATTGAACATTGTTTATTTAAAATAAATGAAACACCTTATATGAATTTAAAGAGCTGTAGTTCTAGAAGTATGTTATTTTTCAAAAGCCTTGGATAATACCTCGAATAAATTACTTCAAATCATTAAGTAAGCATTGCATACCTACATTTCAGATTTCTTCGTAAAAATGTGTCTGAGCGTTATTCGGCGAATATGTCTAAAATTTAAAAACTATTGCTTGAAAGTATAGGTGAGCGTTATATAAGCTAGATTTTATGGTATTTACTGTGTAAAAGCCTTGATTCAAAAAATTACCAATCTCCATACTGCACAGCTTTAAACACATCCAATATTTTACTTCTCGCACAAATTTGAAAAACAAATATACTTCTTATGAAAAGTAAATGGAAGCTTTGAAAAATTTTGAGGTATCTTTTATATTTTTCATTTGGCTGTTCGATCCATCAATCGCTTTTCGTTTTTTTCCCTGGCTAAAACAGATTATTCCGTTGGTTGTCAATAAAACGGTAAAAGACAAATTTTCTAAATAGAGAAAGTAAATTTTTTTATCAAACTTCTCTACCGTATATTGATGGATTGCCTCTCAATACCATTTCTTTTCTATTTATTTTCAAGAAAGTAGCCATCGGCTTTGTGAGAAATCTCAAAACTATTTAGGGAATGAAATCTATTTTACAATAATTTCGTTGCTTAAACTCAATCAATTCTTTTAAGTACGTTTCATTATAACAATTAAAAAAAACAGATAATTTCAAATATTGACTTTAAATGTATAATAACATTTTTAAAGTATTATCTTGAAAGCAATATACTTCTAATTTTTATGAAAATATGAAGTCTAACTAATATTTAGTTAGCATATTTTCATAAAAATTCAAAATATATCTTCCTCTTATGCAATAGTGTTTTGTCTTTCTTAATAAATTTCTTAACGGATTATATATAATACAATTCCTTTCTCTTAAAATATTCGTAAAGTTTTAAAAAGTATTAAAAATTTTTGAATTATGCTGAACACAATAGCTTTAAAAGTTTTTTTAAAAAAAGGCAGTTGGTTTCTCTTTTAAGTCTTATTTTTTCTTTACCTTTTTTAATATATTTTTTTAAAAATAAAATTAATATTTGCCAATAACAATGCTTTAAAAATTCTGAAGAATCCAAAATCTGAACAACGGTTACATAGAGAAAAAAACCCTTTTTTAAAACTAAGTTTTAGTTACTAAAACTTTAATAAAGCATTTATATGTTATAATATATTTCTTATAAAATTTATATAATTTCTAAATTTACTTAAATATTTCTTCTTGAAAATGCTTCGTGAAACTTTGTTTTAAATAAAAATGATAATTAATTAAATACACTTTAAAATGAGTATGTGTATTTTCGATATGCATTTCATTATATGTTGTTTGAGATCTTATGAATATTTTAATTAGAAAATTCTTTTTCAAAAAACATATCAACAAATGTAAAATATTCTATATTCTCACCCTAATAAATGGGAAGACATTTCTTTTGTATACATATTTAGTCCTAGTAAGTAATCGAAGATACAATAACATAATTTTCAGAAGTTAGGTATAAATTTCTTTTGGCGTGTTAATTTTTATAATTTATGTAATGTACATTTTTTTTTAGAAAAAGTTCGTTTTGTGTTGAATATCTGCAAATACTCATAAATATATTTCTTTCTTTCATTTTTAGGTAAGTTCTTGCTGCTATCTGATGTAATTCCCTTTTAAAAGTTTAAAAACAAAATAAAACTGAAAAGGATGATGATATATGTTTGAAATGTGAGTAAAAATATTTCATTTTTATTGTCTGCTAAATTTTTTTCATGTTTCTGAAATGAGTAAAATTTACTACTCAAACGAAAAAAAAGATATAGGAGTAAAATTATCTGTAGTTAGAAATCAACAAACTTCCAATTCAGTACTATTTTTTCAGGAAATTCATTGTTGATATACACATTTTCAATAATTTTTAAGATTAGGAACAGTTATGAAATATTTCTTTAAATCTATGGAATCATAAAACTAACCAGTAACAAACGAATAACAAGTTTTGATAAAAAAATGAGCATTTAAATGTAAAAATGAATTTCATACAAAAGATTTCAAAGAGGAAGAAGACTCCAAAATTTCAGTTCTTTTTTTCTTAATATAATACAAATTCTTTTTTCTTTTATTTTTGTTTTAAATAGCAAAATCAGTTTTTACATTATATTTTAAATTAGTTTAGGAAACAATACTTAAAATTTAAAATAATAATCTATGATAAATCTTTGTTAATTTAATTTTAAAAAAATAGAATTTCTTTGCATGCTTTAGTTTGTATTTGTATATTTGTATATGAAGTGTATTGCTAATCAGTATATATGAATTATTGTGTTTTTGTGTATGAAATTTAATATACATTATACACAATTATTATATGTGTATGTGCGTTTGTGTGAGTGTATGCGTGTGCGTATTTCCTACATGACAATTCGTATAATGTGTATTAACTTTGTCACAAAAATGTGGTAAAGAGCTTATAAATATACCAATGTTACATTAAAGTTCAAAGCAATAAATTATACTTGAATTATGAAGATAAATAAAAACTGAAAAAAAATTAAACTCATATATGTCATCTGATATTAAGAGCTGAAACGTGAATGAAATAAAAAAATATAGTCTATCATTATTTATAATGAAAAAAAAGGAATACTTTCAGAAGGAGAGAATATTTACACCATGTTCTGTTGCCTGCTTTATTTCAAGTGTATGTTGACTTTAAATGATACGAAGATTACTTCTCTGTTTAAAAAGCAACTTATTTATCAAACGAATTACTTGAAAAATAATAAATTCCCATTGTGTAACGTCATACAGAAAAAATTGTTGAAATTACAATTATAGATTTACTTTTCTAAATAAGTTGAAGAAATTTTTAAACAGAAAATAGGCCGAATCCTAATGTATAGGATCTTCCGAGTAACAATAAAAAAATGTTCTCAATCATGTATTAAGATCTAACTGTTGAAAAATATCATAAGTTTAGATAGTTTATTTCAAAATATCGTTCTTCATGATGTAAAACATTTGTGTTTTTGATGTTATAAAAAGGAAATATTTAAAAGCACATTAAGATAGGTAATATCATTTAAACAATATTTTTACAGGATATGAATTGATACTTAATTAAAAGATTGTACGTTTTGAATAACTGGAAGAAATTTTATCAATATTACTTGAATATTTTTCTGAAATTTCTATTGAAAATATCTTTTTAATCTCTTAAATATATTTAATTATTCCTCACCAATACAGAAAAAATAGGTACCAAACATGAGCACAATTTGGAGTACATAAAATTTTAAAATATCCTCCAATTTTTAGTGTTCCTACTTTTTTTACTATTTTCATAGATAGTTTGTTACGTTTAAATTTTAATATTTTTAAATCTAACCTTTTATGCTACAAAGATAATCAACTTTTAAACGTTCTAATTAGACTACGTTTTTTTTTTTGTAAAAATGTTTCCGTGAAACTAAAAAGTGTGATTTCTTAAATAATTCATCATTTTTAATTTACGTGTAAAACAAAGTCATAAATGCTTACCTGAACAAAAAGCAATGTGAAAACAAATTGTTTGGACAAGTATTTTAATCTATAATTATAATTAAGTTCTTTCAGATAACGAAATTTGAAATTATGATTCTAATGTTTTGTTTTATAATATTTGTTTATATTTATTATACGTAGGTAAAAGATAGATTTTACTTTATTATAAATACACTTCTCAGCCAACATTTTTTAAAACTCATAAATGCGATTTAAAGGGACATGGTACGATTTAAACACAAAATGTTTTAATTTAATGATTTTCATAATTTGTTTGGTTGCCTCCTATGTGTATGTATGATGTAAAACAGATTTTAGGCTTAAAATTTCATAAAAAAGCTAATTTAAATTGTAAGGGAAAAACTTGAAACTTATGAAGAGATTTTAAATGCTACTCTCTCTCTCTCTATATATATACCTACACAAATTTACGTACATATATGAAATTTGATTTATAAGTACGTTAAACTATGTATAACAAAAGATGTTATGGTTTTGTAATAACATGATTGGTATTCGTAGAATACTTCTTTTTATGAATGCTGACTGAAAAAATTCCTTAAAAAATAAGTAAATTCTTACTTCAACTATCTTTTAAAAAATAAGTATTGCTTTTATTGAAAAAGGTATACCAACTTTTGTTCCATGTATCATTAGCAACAAGTGAAAAACATTTCCAAGTATTAAGCACAATAGAAAAAAGCCTTAGCAATTTAAATGAAGACAAACTAATTATTTTATCTTTCTGAGATAAGTCAGTTTAAAGTTTTGATTTTCCATCGGGATGTGAATAAAAACAAAAGTAAAAGTTATCATAACACTGTGTTTTCTAAGCTTAGAGCTTTAAAATTATGTGACTTTGCAGAAAAGTATGTAGAAAATAATTTAGATCAGCGTTTCTCAAACTGTGGGGCGCGCCGCCATTGGGGGGGGAGCGATAACTCTATGAGGGGGACGTGAGCATATTGAAAAGTCGAAAACAAAAGATTATTTAAAAAATTATAAATTTACTGAAAGTAAACAAACAAAATACTTTCTGATATAATAAAATGTAAAATGCACATATACACTAAAATAATACACATATAAATGTATCTGTACTTTACAATGTATTTCATTATTAATTTAACAATATTAAGTTGAGTACAAGTTGGATAATTATCAGTGACCCCATGTGGTTGTATTAACACTTATCTTGATAATTTGTACGGGTTACAACTAATGCCTTAATTGCCGATTTAAAGTTACGCGAATCCCTCCCTAATGCCGCCATTTTTCACCTTGGCGCGCGTTTTTTGATGGATTTTTTGACGGAGGGGAGGAGGAGAAAAGGAACAAATAAGCAAATCCTCTGAAATGAGTAAATTCTTTGCAAACACTGTCAAGGTCCTTTTATTACATTCCAGAGTCTTTCAGAATAATTTTATGGATAGCAGTGCATAGAAAAGATTGCACTTCGGAAAGACGTATATATACGTCCAGGATATTAATGTTTTGGCAGAGCAAGACGTTTATATACGTTGTTGACTTATAAGAGGGTAAAGTAGTATTGTAGCTTTAGGGCCAAAGTATAGTATTAGTGAATTCAATACATTGTTATTGTATGGAGGGGGCGCGATGGAAATGATGATTGAATATTGGGTCGCGAATATTGAAAGTTTGAGAAGCACTGATTTAGAGTAAAAAATTAGATTTGGATTTTTGTCAGATTTGTTTCAATTGAATCATCCTGTGTCCTCTTAAGTCTAACAAAATAGAATAAGATTGATTTTGCTGATAATATAATATTTTTTTTTCATTAATTTAAAAATTCACGAAACTCAAGGAACATTTTTAAGCTATTTGATTTTGAGTAGCTTACGATATGAAAAGAAATGTTCTAATTATGTATAAGAATTATCCTATTAAAAATTTACGTAACACATATTTAGAATATATAGTTAATAGTTATCTACTTAATTTTTTTCTTTTCTTCCCTTTTGTTAAAAGATATTATGTCATTATATTCCACTATGTCATGTCAACTCGATCCCTACCATTAAATCCAATACAAGACAAAAATACTTCAAACTGAAAGAAAAAAATAAATCTTTCTTAGAAGTTCAACTTATCAAACAAAATGGGACTTTATAAAATTTATTTTACCATTGCTTTAAAAGTTACCTCTCTTCAACAATTATATTTGAGCTGTTAAATATATTTTTAACTTCAATGAATTCTGTCATGTATAGAGTTCATTCCAAAACGGTCAATTTATCTTCAGTGAAAATAAATAATAAAATAAATATCCCCTTCCCCCGGCAAATAAAAGACTAATCCGACCAAAGAACATCCCCGACACAAAACTTTTCTCTTTACTTACGGATTTCTCTGATGAACCTCGAAATTTCACCATAAATCCCTTCGGGATACTGCCAATTGCATTTATAGGATTAATACAATCGTTGACTTCGTTACAAACCGCTGCACGTCTGACTGCGGAAGGGGATCAAAATTTTATTAGTCGGCTATCAAATGTAGATTCGCTTTTTCCCGGAAACAGTGTTTTTGATGCTGTCTACGTTGCTGCAATAGAATACGATGTGTATTTTGCATGATGATGTCGTATGTATCTAATTGCAACTGCATCGTAAATATTTAAAGCCTTATTTAAAACATTGCGGGGTAATACCCTCTCCCTCTAACTCTTTTCTTTCTGTAATTTTCCCGTTTTGTACAATATGTTTTTAATAGATGAAGCTAAGTGGCTGAGTGGTAGTGTTTCGAGCTTCCGCGCCACAGGTCCGGGGTTCAAATCCCATGCTGGGCACTGCCGACTCAGCCTTCCATTCTTTCAGTAGGTAGATAAATACCAAGCTTGATTGGAAACTAAACATTGGGAAATTCGCGTCAGACTTGACCGAAACATCTGCACATGCTCTACAGCACCTAAGGTCATGTAAACTGAGATAGGTACATTAGAACTTGACCTTCATGGGCTGTTGCGCCACTCAGTTCAGTTCAGTATTCTTAATAGATATTGCTTCTTAAATGAAATAATTATTTTTTAAAACCCAGAAGATTGTTGTAATTTAGGCCACCCAGATGACATGGTGGTTAGTCGCTCAGACGACTGCGTCGTAGGGCCAGGTTTCGAATATCGAAAAAGACAAGAATGTTTGTAAATGTATAGTGCCTTCGTGGCAACAAGAAAAATTTAATGTTTACATCCTAACACTTGACATCTTTTCTCTGCTATTGTCTTACCTATTTCGGGAGAAATTTTGATACTTATTTAAATGCTGTTTTATTCTGATATAAACTCTGGCTGGGCCACGAGTTTGACACCTCTGATCTAAAGTCTTATCTAAAAATTAATGATGGAGTAACACACTCTCCCTCTATCTATTTTCTTCTCAAAAAGATAGAACCATATGGAATTTTCGAGTTTTATCCAATATATTATTAATATAGATATTGCTTCTAAAATGAAATAATTATTCTTTAGATTCTAGAAGATTGGTGTAACTTAGACCACCTTTATGGTATAGTGGTTACTGACTGAGACTGTTGCGTCGTAGTGCATGGGTTCGAATCTCGAAGAAGTCATGAATGTTCGTATATTGCCTGTGTGGCATGGGGACACTCTAAATATTCGTCGAACCGAGAGTCCTCTCAAGAGAGTGGTGGAAGGAGAAGAGAGGTGGAAGTCTTCCTGATCACACCTTAAGGAAAAATTGGGGTGGAAAGGATTAAAAAAGTATTGCCACCTGCAACGGTGCTCAAAGCTGTGGTTAACTACAGACGTGATCTAGCCCCTTGCCAAGAGGAATTTTGTGTGCCTCGTTTGAATTGCACTAGAAGCAACAACTGTATAGCTTTAATCATATATAGTGACTTTGTAGCTGAGTAGTCGTGGTCACAAGGTCATAGTTGGGGCTATATAGCTGTAAGTTCAAATTCTAGCGCCACTGAAGACCCACCGTGTAGAGAACTGATATTCGTTAAATCTGCCAAGGCTTCGACGGTCCCATGTTGGCGTGGTGGGAAAGTTTGGATAATAGGGTGTCAGTTCATGGATTATCCTCATAACTTGATCTGGAATCAAAATTATGGTGTCCAATAACTTTCGCATCGCTTTAGAATGCGACGTTAATAAAAAGAATTGAAAAAAGTTCCACGCGTATATCTACATTTTTCAAACACTCGTATTTATATATACTTGAATGAATAATTGCTTATTCAATGCATAGCAATGAAAAGTTTATAAACGTTGATGCTAAAAAGGTTAGTTATTCAAAAGTGCTGCTATACAGTTCACACCAGCCAATGAAAACTAAGTAAATTCTTTTCATGGAACAGTTCTTCTCAAACTTTCAATATTTGCGAACCAATATTGAATCATAATTTTCAACACGCCCTCTTTTCCATACAATAACAATGTACGGAAAAGTGGGCGAATGAACAATACTATATTTTGACGCTAAACCTACACACACAAAGCGACTTTAACCTCTTAAAGGCTTCCGGCGTATATTAACGTCTCAGTTAGCCAGTTCGTTTATTTCCTCCGGATACACACACACACACACACATATATATACTTCTTTCCGAAGTGCGATCTTTTCTGTGTACTGCTATCCGTAAAATTATTTTGAAGACTTCGGAATGCAATAACAGAACCTTGACAGTGCTTACGACGGATTTACTTATTTCAGAGGATTTTTTCACTTATTTTTATTCCTTTTCTCCCCTCCCCCCAATACACCACTTACGATCATCCACGTGTTAAACGGTAGCATTGGGGAACTAATCGTGTAATTTTTAACCGGCATTTAAGAAATTAATTACAAACCATTCAAATTATCAAGGTAAATGCGTTAATTTTTGTATATAATTTTGTATATGACAAGCCCATAGGGTCACAGGTATTTATAAAACTTATTCTCTTAGCTTAGTATTGTTAAATTAATTATAAATTACATTGCGCAGAGTACTGATATATTTATAAGTGTATTATATCAGTGTAAATGTGTATTTTATTTTTTATTATGTCAGAATGTATTTTGTGTTTGTTTACTTTCTATAAATTAATAATTTTTTAAAAAATCTTCTGTTTTTGACTTTTCAATACTATTGCAACCCCTACTTAGGGTTATTACGCTCGCCTAGAAGAGTGCGCTCCACAGTTTGAGAAACACTGTCGTAGACTGTTGATGTCATGTTCATCTTTTCGCTACAATAATTTTTGATATAAAATCTATGAAGTCAATTCGTGTCTTCAATACCAATGACTTCAAGAATCCATTTCCCCCAAAAGAAATTCAGGGGGTTTAGGTCCCGTGAGAGGGAGGCCAAGTCCACCACTGCGGTATCAGACGTTCAAGGAATGTTAGGATACTTGTGTTTAAGTACGCTGTGAACTTATAAAAAACTTTTTGGCTCTTTTGAGTGATGAATGGAAAGACTTCCAACAGATCAAGAAACACTTGTTCAAAGAAGACACAATATACTTCACTGCTCAGATTCTTTAGCTTTAGCTAAAGTCTAATCCTCTATTCATTAACGACACACGCTCATTTTCATTGCTCAAATCTTTGCTGGTGTTTATAAAAAATAATCGCATATGTAAATTATATTAAATCTATACAGACGTGCTCATTGCGATCTTTGAAAGGGACTGCCTAAGTAAATAAGGCTTCGTTACTGAATAATAGTAAGATGGAAAATAGAAGTTTTAGAAAGGCATGGGAAACTCTGGCCACTGTGGGCCCAATCCCGAGGCACATGGAAAAAGCCGAGGCTGTTGCCCACTTTCGCCTAACTACCGAATATATCTTTTTGGGAGTATACCTCCACTGGCTTGGTGTGGCTGCTAACGAGGCCTTCTCACTATGTGGCCATGCCAGAATGGATGGCGACCACCTTCTTCATTGCACTGGACTCATTGAATACCCGGCTTATGATATCGTCAGTCGGTACTGGGAGGCTCGGCATCGAATGGTCAAGAAGCCAAGCATGGATGTTGGATAAATAAAATAATAGAAAAAGGAGAAGATTGTTTTATCTCATCCCCCTTTTTACAAATTATGTTTAGAGATAATGATTCACTCCTTTTAAGGATTGAATTTTATGCATATGACGGAGGCGTATGCATGCCTTATGTATGTACAACATTTTACAGCGAATGATGTGACAGGTATTAAAACTACCACCACTGGGAAGGAGCTTTTGCGATTTTGTTTTCAAAACTTGCTTCTCTGATTACCGCGCAGTTTTCTTACATGCCACATCATTTTTAAAATATTGAATGATCTAATTTACTTGTTATCTACTACTGGCTATTTGTGTAGGTAAAATGATATGAAATTAGACTCATAGAAAGGTGTTCTACATGAGATTTATGTTTTGAGTTCATTTCCGGTTGGTTGACCATTCATTGGATATATGAGGTATGACACAAAAAAACGAGACTGGTCTAATAAATCCTTGTAATTGCAGAATCAGTTCTCTGTAACATTGTCATCTCCATAGTAGACCCTTTTAGCATTCCCAAACAACTGCCATTGCTGGTAACATGTCTAAAACGAGGTTTTGGAAATCCCTTTAGGAGAGTTTCCTTTTTTGCGTAAACCTCTTCTTCTGAGGTAAAATGGGTTCCCCTTCTAACCAGATTTAACTGCAGGAAATAAAAAAAGTCGTATGGAGCCAAATCAAGTAAATAAAAAGGATGCCCCATCACAGTAATGGTTTTGCTTGGTTATTATAATTATTTCATATATTTTATACCACGGTGACGAAGCGACACCGGTAGACATTGAAATCCTGGAACTTCTAGTGTTAAAATAGTCATGGATTTGCTTATGAACGCTATCAAAAATTAACTAACACCCTGCTTTTGATGGAGTAGTTATATACCTTATGTGTCATATGTGTGTTATATATTATTAATTTATCTTTTTCAGGTTGCAGTCTTTATCGTGTATTATGTAAGACTATGTATTATAAAAATGATATGTTCTTTATAGAGCTTTAACAAAGCAAATTTTTAATAAAAAATTCAATCAATTATTAAAAGTGTCTCATATGATCTAGAAATGAGGATAGTGGCGGTATTTCTTATAAATAAACAATAAAAATACTACAAACCTTTATTTCTAAGCCCAAAACAATCCTCATTTCAAATCAAGTACATCAGCAACGTTCATATAGAAAATGTCACACAATATATTACGATAATAAAGCTAAGGAGGTAGAGTATATTTCTACACAAAAAGAAATCTTCCTCTTTCACTATCCAAAAAGAAATTGCTAAAGTGTTTTGTTTACTAGAAGTACTATATCCTTTACAAAACATCCTTTACCTAACACCAAGTAAATCGATGACATTTGTACGGTAACTATCCCATAATACATTACGATAATGATGTTAGATGATACATTGTCTCGAACAGACAGTTTCTGATTTTTTTTGTCCGTTTCTTTTGAGTAAAAGAAAGTGCGCTTTATTCTCTTCAGTTTCCAGCTAGATGGCTTTAAAGAATGGTTGTTGATGGTAGTACAGAGACGGAAAAAGACGTTTTTGTTGCGTCGATATCGTCAGATAATGGTTCTCGGACACAGTTGGGGGAAATTTTTCTTGCATTGTTTTGAGCGAAAAGCGGCAATTTTCACCACTCTTTCGCAGAAATTCTCTTCGATCGCGGTGGAAGATCGTTGGTAACGACGGCGAAGAAGACATTTCGATGACGGTCGGTGGGGATTTATCATTATGCCTTATGTTTCAGGCGTGTGAGTAGTGGAAGGGTTTTATCAAATGGATTTTAAATATTCATATGGAGGGGGATTTTATTTGAAATTCAAAAATATTTATTTTTAAGTGTAATTTTGTGACAAAAAACTTATTCTGGGGAATCATATCGGATAGTTTGAAGTAGGGATTGCAATACCGGTATACCGAGATACCGAATACCGGTATTTTGAGCTATTTGTACAAATCTGTAATACCGGTATTCACAAGTTTAAGTACCGGTTTTCCGGTATTTACTGGATTTTTTAAATATTGTATCCACTATATGTTTAGTGATCGCCAATCTAGCAAAATCGAATATGTTTTTGTTCTTTATGTCTCCCTGACGGGCGACATTGCAATGCCAGTATACCGGGATACCGAATATCGGTATTTTGATCCATTTGTACGATTTTGTAATACCGGTATTCACAAGTTTAAATACCCTTTTTTCAATATTTACTAGAAATTTTTAAAATTATCTCCACTATATGTTCAGGGATTACCAACGTAACAAAAAGTTTAGTTAATGTTTAGTTAATGTAAAAGTTTTAGTTTAATGTCTCTGTAACGGGGGAAATTAATTTGATCGTGAACATAAAGCTGCATCGTACAATCAAAAGAAAGTGATAAAATATGTGAATCATTCAAGAAGACGGGCATAAATTATCCTATTACAGTTCAGAGCGATACTACACTTGAGCAGGATTCGTAGTCTAATATTCGTATATGCGAAGACAAGGTTGTAGTTGTGAAGAAAGTGCGTAATATTTCAATATTTGTTAAATTGGTAAGTGTTATTCACATTGCATTTGCATATTATACTTTAGGGTTGAAAATATTTTTCAGATTCATTATATATATATACTCATAAATAATAACACATAATAATGAATAAGAATAACTATTCCCTCAGAAAAATTAAAAAGAAGGAAAGAGACTATTTAATTCAAATTTCATCAAGTTTATAGCAAATTTTCTTAAAATGTTTTACTTACAAATCTATTCATACTCAGAAGAATTCGGTGCAGTTATCGAAGATGATGATGACACTAATGTCAATATTGAAAAGAAAATGTCTCTTGAACAAAAATTAGAATTAGTGATAAGTAAAAAATGTCAACAAACCCAAAATACAATACAGAAATCAGCTATATCCAAAACTATACGACAAGAAATCGATTTATTTGAAGATGAGGGATTCAAAGTTAAATACATGAATATTTACACTTTCTTGTGATTAATAAATAAATAAGATGTTTCTTTAGTTTTTTGTAATTCTTAATGTACTTTTATAATTTATAAGTTACAAATATTATTTTTTGTGATACTTACACTCTCTAATAAAACTGGTTAAAAACAACAACAACAAAAACACCTGTGTCTATCTTCTTCTAAAATTTCTACTTCCTTTATTGTGAAACCGGTATAGTTATGTTTAAACAATATCGAGAGTACTGGTATTGAACTTTTGGTCCAATATTGCAATCCCTAGTCTGAAGCATTCATATTCAATGTTATTTCTAGATTGCTACAATTATTTTTATCTTTTCTTAAATATAAACATTGCCTTTTCCTATACTGACCAACTGACCTCTGCTATAAGTTGAAAATCAGCTAACATATTTTAGAACGTAAATTAAGTATGATTATGTTATGAGTACGAAATTCTTCAGCACACATATAACCTTACAACTTTTACTACACCTAATTTGGTTCATATTATTTCCGATTTTTCACTCCGATTCATTTGATCTTATTACTAATAACTATCAAAAATGGATAATTTTGCATTTTCTTTTATTTCTTTTTTTTGGCTATCATGCATTTATTATCGTGTTTTACATGGAAATAAACGTCAAGTTTTCAGAATTTGTTATTAGAACGATTTCGCATTGATAAAACAAGACACATATTACTCAATTAAAATTTTTTTATAAGACGTGAAACTAAACATAGATTTTTACATAAGTATATATTATTCTTTCTTGTAAATATAAAACTCGCACATGTATGTGTTTATTCAATTATTTTAAATCTTCTGTTACAATGTGTGTTTCTTTAAATACGTATTCATAGATCATTTTATTGTGTTCTTGAAGATTTGAAAATTATTTTACCTTTTTTCTTTATGACTTCACCTTTAATGAAAAAAGATAAAATTATTACATTCTTGTCAATATCAAATTATATAAAACGAAACTACATTAATCCAACTGCAAAAAATTACCTTTTTTTAAATTAAAATTCTTAATTTATTATTTTTTGGTTAATTAATTTTACAATTTTTTCCACTCCAAAAAATACATATTTTTTCTATAAATAAAAAGTAAAATAACGTCTCGCTAATGTAAAAATAATATTAGATCTTTGATGTTCTTACTAAACTAATTACTAAATGTGCAAATATTTTGCTTAAGGTAGATGCCACGAAGCAACCAAAAGGTATGCGATTGGATTAAATATATGTAAAGGGATTATTAATACGTAAATTAATTTCTTCTAAACAAAATACGTTATCAGTTAGAGCTTGAAACTATTAGATAAACCATTTTATTAAAAATAGAATAATTAAAAAAACTAAAAATTATATATTATTTGCTTGCTATAAACATGTTTTCCGAAACGAAATAATTAATCCAGTATTTTTTTTATAAAGTTAATAAGAGAATCACATACTTTTTTGTTTGGGGATTGAAATCTGTACGTTAATGGAATATTAAAATTTTTTTTATGTATTTCATAACATATGCATGGTAATCACTTCTTTTTGGAGAATTCGAACCCATTAACATGTATGCATTATCACTCTACTTGAATTAGACCATGGATACTAAATTATGGATGAATCTGTTTTTTATTGTTATTAATGATACTAAAATGATAAATTATGAAACAAAACAGAGATTAAGCATTCGCCTTTTATAGAGATAATTATTTCAAGCTACAATTTTCGTCTCGCTTTTTGAAGAATCCTATAGCAAAACATAAAAATTGCTGAAATGAATAAGTATATTTACTCAAGTTTTTTGAGGTTTACAAATATACATCAATGTGCAATAGAAATTTGATATGCAGACTAATTTAATATGCCAAAGAGTTAATGGATTAAATATTAAACAGTTCTCAAGATAAACATGACAGCCTCACAACTGTCGTGCAAATTGTAATAATTTCATTATGTTTATGTTCCTTCTTGACTTCTAAGAATTACAGTAACACACCGTTGGACTCGTGAAAAATTACCTAATTATTGTAACAGTTAACTTTAACTTATTACGAACTACAAAAAACATTTATCATTATTATGATATGTTGTAGCATATCTTTGGAAGTCTTAAGCCTTCCTGTTCTCTCAATCAATTGGTTATCGAACATGTCTGTTAGTGATTGGAGAACGACTGACCTGGCATACACTACTTGATGTTACAGTAGATCCAATATGGTATTATACAGGGTGTCCCAGGATAGTTGGGACAAACTTTAAGGGGGCATCACAAGGATTCGGATCTGTACAGCACCCCATGGTCCAAAACATATTCGTTTGGCGATAGGGAGCGCTGTTTACAAGAGCATTGAAGGAAACAAACCTGCATTACTGCAGTCATTTGAGCTGTCACCACCCGTAGAGGAGTAGGGAACGTTTTACAAACAACTAGCAGGATGATATGCACCTGATTTACAGATTGGCAAAAGGAGATGATTGACCAAGCAGCCGGATTTTTTTCTAATTTGCATCACAATTTGTGGGAATATGGATCAGTTCCAAGTAATAGGCATTGTGAAGGCGGGCCACCAGTGATTCGTTTTTCCAACGTGGTACGTGGATTCCTTCGAACAGTATTCAATACAGTTTGTACCATAAATGGAACACAATGTGTAGGATACCCAGGCCAGTTGGAATACGTGGCTCTCACTATACCTATTGCATCGTAATGATCCATATTCACACACAAATTGTGATGCAAATTATCACACAACCGACCGTCTGGTGCATCGCTCTGTGGGAACCTTTCACTATACAATTTTTCTGCTACTCGTGCATTTCCTTCTGCAAATTCTGTGTATGTAAATCGTTGCCATCTCCTCTGCGAGTGATGACAGCACAAAAGACTGCAGTAATGCATGTCTGTTTCCTTAAATTCTCTTACCATCTAGCGCCGAATGAAGCCGTTTTAAGGCTATGGGTTGCTGTGCATATCTGAATCCTTGTGGTGTCCCTTACCTCCCCTTAAAATTTGTTCCAATGATCCGAGGACACCCTGTATAGAGGTAAGAAGAGTAACCATAACAAAACATTGCATCCAAAGCCTCTTACATACGGTGCAAAGGATTGTGAAGCGTTTATTGCCAATTGTGGTGGAAACTCTTAATACCGATTTCAATATTTTTCAGAAGCCTATTTTTTCATTAATTACACCTTTCTACTCTGAACGTTAATTTTTTAAAAAAGAATTTGACTTTGATATATTTTATACTTCTTGATTTGGCATTTTGGATGGATAGCAGGTAGTATGTGTCACTACATTTCAAACGTAGATGAAATCATACGTGATATAATAAATTGAGATCAGGACCGATCGCAGAGTGTCGGCCGCTCCCATGCAATGACTTAATGTGCCGCCCCTCTATAGAATTATTCATATTTCATATTTTGACTAATGTTAACGTTATAAACTCATCTATCTCTATGAGAGTAAATAGTAAAAAATTAATAAAATGCAAATATTCACAAAATAACTTCTTTCATCTATTTTGTTTTAATAAATTGTAAAGCTATTATTAAAATGAAAACTTTTAATATCTCCAGACGAATATTGCATTTAAATACTCCTAATATGTCTAAGGTAATATTAACTATATTAGATATTTTCGTGAAGAAGCTTTCGCAAAAATCATTTCTGAGACGTCTTTGAAAGGCATCGATCAACAATGCACTGTCAATACCACTGAGGAACAAAAATAAAAAATAATAAACATTTTCTTGTGGTATTGCCTGCTCTGCAACACTTTTTGTTATCAAATGAAAGATATGCATAAAGAGTAAAACATTAATGGTTTATGGACCGATACATTGTGCACTTACATTCCATTTTTCTTAAACTATGCTACGTTATTGGGAAATTGAAACCTATTTGGATTTTTCAATAACTATTTCAAATTCAGTATAATTATTCGACTTATTATATGTTTTATTTTGAAAAATTCGGAACAAATTGCTTTATTGATAGAACTACATGCGGCTTGCGGCCACCCCTTGCTTTGATCGCTCGCGTGCGGTGCACACGCACTGCAAACCTCCTAGGATCGACCTTGATTAAGATGTTTGTTAAAATTGCAGATGTCTTAGATATGAAGTGGAATATAAGTTTTACAAAGTCCAGCAACGAGCTTCAGAACCTAAATAGAAGGATTTTTCCAAATGATTGCTTCAGTTGCTAAGGATTAAATTAGATGATACAAACAAACAAAGCTTTATGACTGATCTATACACGCCTCACGTTGGGCGACATTGTAAGAGGCCCGTGCCTCTCTCTTGGGCTCCTAGATGTGTGTGTGTGTGAGGGGGGGAGAAACCCTCGGCATGATCCAATTAAACTATTTCCACACAAAGAACAGACACAATTTCAACTAATAATAGTAAGAGAATGTCTCAATGTTAACCGTGAAAATGGAACAATGACGATAAAACGCTAACGATTAGGAGACTATCAAACTAGATCCTTATCTTAATAAAGGATCAAACCTATCATTCGATTTAATCTAATATCAAATCTATCCTAGTGAACAATCTTCACTTTAAAGTTTCCTCCTAATAAGAATCAAATCACTATAATTCTAATATTATACCTTCAGTAGTTATCTCACCTGGCTCGAGTATATCTTCTCTCTCTCAAGCTAGAAAACCTCGCCTATTTACAGTAAGTTAATTGAAATATCGCGATTCTCTTCTTACGAAGAGTTGGTTGTGAATAACGCGAATTGATAGTCCTAAAGATTTCCCAAAAGGATTAGTTGGAAAAACGCGTTTAGATCCGTCACAGGTTGAATAAGCGTAATTAACCTGACATGGAGAAATATTAGGGATCAAGAATCCCTTTTCAAGAAAAATAACGAAGAATATTTTTTATAATAATATAATAATAAAGTTTTCTTCAACTAAGAATACAGGAAATCTTCTCTTGAAAAATTTACTCTTATGAAAATATGAAATGGCGCTTAAAATTTGGTTTGGAAAACTACTCCTTTTACGCTAAAGGAATTTGTCATGAAGGAATGGAAATTGAAATATCTTTTCTTAAATTTTCAAAAAAGATTCTCTAATTTAATAAAATTATTAGTTTCAAGTTTAAAAATATCTGAATGTGAATTAAAAATAATAATTCTGTGACTATTACTTAGTTCACATTAAAAATTGCAATAATTTACTCCAATTAACTTAAAAAATATTCAATAAAGTAATGAGAAGGTTTTTTGGCACACATTTGAAAGATTCAAGTTCTTATTTAAAAAATTCGTCAAAGACTGTAAGAGACCTAAATATTAAAATGATGTTTTGAGCTTCAAGTACATTTTTTGAGCAGATAAAAAACTCAAACACTCCTTATTTTATAGTTATTGAGCAAAAAAGTAGTATTTATTTTTTTCTTTTCTTTTTTTTAAGGTATTAGTCTTTACAAAATCATGATAAATTCCTCTGCCCTACCACTACTACTTCGAATGAAGTTATATTTTTGAATAATTTATCTATAACTTTATACCGGAAAGCTTTTTCCCAAATAGTTAAATCAATATTGAGATATTTCTGTTGAAATTCTATGGGAAAAACAATTTCGAAATAGAGTATAAGACTCTGACTCTCACTGGTTATTAGATAGAGTACTCTAAACTATTTTAAAATTTATTGACTTCGTGTATACCTTGAAAGTAAAGAGAATAGAAATATTTCAGGGAAAAAAAGTAATAATTTAGGAAATAAAAATAACGAGAATATGTATATTTATTTCCCAATGGGATTTTCCCAATTACATGTTAGCAACTAAGCCTTTGCAGACACGGCAAATCCCCAAACGTGCGATACATTTCAGGGGGAGCACCATCTAGTGGCAGATCTCGCTACCAAATTTGGACTCTTGAATTAATTTTTTACTTCAGTCTCTCGTCAGAAGATGACTATTACCATGATGTAATTTTGTCGGGAGTAACAGAGCCAAATTGACACTCAAGGGCTCTTTTACATGCCACATTATCATATGACCGGCGTGCCTACGATTTTCACATCCAGAAAATCTGTTGACACCAGCCGGAGTCGAACTTGAAACCTTGGGCTTACGAAGTGAGCACTCTACTTGTAAGCCACTGGGGCCGACGAATATGAATATTTACATACATGTATTTAAATCTGTGTATGTGCAAGGAATGTTATTGAGGATTATATGAACACTTTGGATTTCTGCTTGAAATTTGTTGTACTAAATAAAGCGCAATTTATATATTAAAAGATTTTCCACAATAAAGGAAAGTTATAATCAAGAATGTCATAGTTTCTCTCTCAATTAATAATTATAATAATTGAGCAGTTATAATAGCTTTAAATTATGTTGTAATAACATATGGATTTTACTATTTTTTTCTTTTAAGAAACATGGTACGAGTTTTATGAACATTTTCCGTTTAATAGTTTTTACAAATATTTTCGCTTTCCCCCTATATATGTATATGTTATATGAATATGTATATGTATATGTATATTGAAAGCAGTTAATAGCCTTAAATAGCTAACGCACACACAAGAAGAGTTTCATTTACAATTGTGTTGAATTATGCGTTATACGTATTTAGCTCTAAAGTTGCTATAGGTTTTGTGATAACATGATTGATACTCGTAATGTATATTTTTTGTTAATTCTTCTTAAAAATACTTTGAAATATGTATCAATTTTATATTGAAGAATTTTTTTAAAAAATAAGTATTACTTTGGTTTAAAAATGCATACCAACTTTTGCTACATGTATTAATACGATAGTTAGAAAAAATATCAAAGTATTTAGCATAAAAGAAAAAAAAGCTTTAGCATTTTAAATCGAGATAAACTAGTTGTTTTTCTTTTCTGAGATAAATCAGTTCAAAACTTTTATTTGCCATTGGGATGTGAATAAAAATTAGCATAAATTTATCAAAATACTGAATTTCTTTTGGCTAAAAAATTGATTTGATTTTGTTACCAATTTTTGTCATTCGAAACGTATTGAGTCCCCTTAACTGTATTGATTATAATATTGGACTATAGATAAATAAAAAGGATATTAATTCGATTAATATATGTCTGCTTAAAAATATTTATTTTTATTAGATTTTTTAACATAAAATTTTACACAATATTTTATACAATAATGTACACAAATTTTGTACAATATTCAATACGTTAAAAGATTCAAATACATAAGCATTTAACAAGTATATTCTCTGAAGTTTTTTTTTTTGTATTTGCACTCTGGTATTTTTATCACATATATTTCCCTTCATTTCTTTCATTCTTTATTTTTCTTATTCTCTTATTGGAAGAGAGAAAAAATATTCGTCAACGTAGACATCGTTAGGATCATTGTTCATTTTCACAATTTCTTTTTTCATACGTGAATATGTATCTACTATCATGTATTTTATTTAACATGTAAATAATAACGATCGTCCCACAGAATTAATCGACTCAATGCACATGTTCATTGATTTAGGTCACTGCCCTAAAAAACCTATTTTTTCTCATTTTTCTTGATTACTTTACTTCCCTTTCAGATGTTTTCTTAGTTCAATATATTCTTAGTATTGTGAAGTCAAACATATCTACCTTATTAAATCGCCGATTCTTTCGTAACATGAAAGGTTGCTATCACATCTACTAACACATCATTTACTATCAAATATTGTGTTTTGAAATAAGCATTCAGTGGAAGAACTTTAAAACAAATTTTTAAAATTTCTTGCTCTTTATTTTTTGATAATTTTAAGAATAATTTTAAATTATGGTTTATAGTTAAAAGTTTTATTATTTATTCTGTACTTTTCCGTTTTGCCGGCGCAAATCTGTCTAAGTAGGCTTTATTGGTGACAGCACGCAATATACGCATAAAAATGTTACAAATGTTAGTTCTCATTAGTTTTTCATCTACTTTTATGTATCATGAAAACGACGTTACTGATAACAAGTGATATAAAAAAATTTAAGTCAATTCCTACTTAGGTCAACAATGGAAAATTTTATTTTAGTTACATTTATTAAATAGTTACAATTAATATAAATATGTATATACATATGACAGAATCACAATATTGTGTTAAAATAAAATGCGATTTCCCTTGCAATTTTTCATGCTACATAGGGTGTTGCGTTTGACTATTTTTTGTTTGTTACTATTTATTCATTAATTAAATTTAATTATCCTAATAAAATATTACGGTAAGAAAATGGTATCACACAATCTCAGAAATTTGTCCATTCCAAGTGGGATTCGAACCCATGACCTTTGGATTAGAAATTCAAAGCGCTATCCATTGTGCTGCAGAGGCACTACGAGCGATTTTCCTTTCTATATATGCTGTTGGACTATTATTTTTGTTTGTTACTATTTATTCATCTTTCAATTTAATTAATGAATTAATATTTGAAAAACTATATTAACATCAAGCGTCATCCACTACAAGTTTAAAAAATATATTTGAACGTGAAAGAATGAATATAAAGTATATATATATATATATTTATTAACGATTGATATATATATATAAATATATATATATATATATTTTATTAACGATTGAAATTTTGAAAAAGATACACAGACACAGACACACACACACACACAGACACACAGACACACACACAGACACACACACACAGGCCCAGACACAGACACACACAGACACACACACACACACGCACACAAACACACACAAACACACACACACACACATATATATATATATATATATATATATATATATATGGCCTTAGAGCTGCTGTGTAACTTTCTGGAAATCAGTCATTCCTCATTTGTGGCAACAGAAGTTGTCCAAAGGCAATAATATCGAAAACCTGCTAATATTTGGAGTTGGGATGTTTTATTATATACTTGAAAGAACGAGAATATAATTTGTACTTCTATCTGATTGTAGAACTTTATAAAGAATTATACGAACTTTGAGTTGACTTTGAAGATTTGCCGAAAATGTCAAGGATATGGCAGAAGTTTTAAGTGATGATGTTTGTGATCAGTGCTCAATAATTGAAAGGGATCCTTTCCCCTTAGTTTGAAGAGGCATCCTACACTTAACATACCTAAAATTTGACATATGTGAATATTTTTTTAAATATTATCTTTGTTCAGTGCTTCTCAAACTTTCAATATTCGTGATCCAATAATCAATCATCATTTTCATCTCTCCCCCCACCCTACAATAACAATGTATTGAATTCAATAGTACTATACTTTGACACTAAAGCTACAATACGACTTTACCCTCTTATGTGCCACCGACGTATATAAACGTCTCACTAAGCCAACACATTTATTCTCTGGTCGAATATATACGTTTTTCCGAAGTACGATCTTTTTGTGCACTGCTATCAATAAAATTATACCGAAGGCTTTGGAATGCAAGAAAAGGACCTTGACAGTGTTTGAGAAGGATTTACTTATTTCAGAGGGTTTTGCTTATTTATTCCTTTTCTCCTCCCTCCAGAAAAACGTCAAAATACGCGCGTCTACGTGGAAAACGATGGCATTGGGGGGGCGAATAGCGCAACTTTTAATCGGCAGTTAAGGAATTAATTATAAACCTATAAATTATGAAGGTAATGTTAATACAAGCCCATGGGGTCACTGGTAATTATCAAACTTGTTCTTAGTATTGTTAAATTAAATAATAAAATACATTGTACAGTACTGATAGATTTATAAGTGTATAATATCAATGTAAATGTGTATTTTATATTTTATTATATCAGAAAGTATTTTTTTGTTTACTTTTAGTAAATTAATAATTTTTTAAAAAATCTTTTGTTTTCGACTTTTCAATATGCTCGCGCCCCCATAGAGTTATCACGCCCCCCAAGGGGGTGCGCCCCAACGTTTGAGAAACGCTGTCCTAGTTATATTGAACTATTCGTTTTTAAGGTACTTTTACATTTCATTGGCGCAAGTCAAGGACAAGTTGGCGTTATTGGTGATATACACATAAAAAAGTATTAATAAATATTAGTTTTCATTGTTTTTTATTCATTTTTGATACATTATGAAAAAGACGATGCTCATAAAAAAATATACCACAACTTGTTTTGTAAATGTGGTGGTAAAAGGTCACCAGCTGGAATATTACGTTTGGATTCAGTTGTATCATTTATGGCTATTTTATCGCTTGCTCCGGCAAAACGAAAAAGTATCATCTTAAATTAGTGATTTACCCATTTTCTAAGAAACCCAGAAAAAATTTCAATCCTTTTTTGATTAGAAACGAACTTGTTAAATAAAACGAAAAGAGCTTCTATGTGAAGTTATTAATGCCGAAGTTAATATTTTTTCTCTACCTCACTTGATTGTGATTACGTGACTTAAACTGGATAAAACGCAAGTGATCATTTCCTACATGAATTCGGAAATTTTTAATTCTTCTAATTTCTCCATTACATTTTATACATCTATTAGAGACCTTCCTGATTCCTTTTACAATCATCATTTCCTTAAAACAACAAGAATATTTGAAGGTTATGAAGAAGGCTTAATAACACACGCATCCTCAAATGAAATGTTTAACATACTGAGAGTTTAAAAAATGCAACAATTGCGAAACTATAATTAAAGAATATAATGTTTCTTGGAGAACTGTTTTAATTAAAAGACAATAAAATCCGAGTGAACTTGCATTTTCTATTGAGATTGCAAGATAAATAGTTAAATACTATTTTCTGTGGAATTTGAGAATTTTTTTTTATAGTTTCCTAAAATATTTGCGAATTGAAATCGGAAGTTATTCTTTAGGAATTTGTAAATTATTGAATACGAATGGAAACACGGTTGCAATAAGATTGTTTATTAATTTATTTGTCGTTATGTGATCAAAATTGACGAAAGGAGAATATATATATCTTGTCACATATTTTATTTCTTATGTAACGAAGAAATCTTGTTAAAAAAGTAATGCAAGAGCATTAAATCAGATTAGAACTTACATTTTGCTTAAGATAGAAATTACAGAGTTACATTTAAGGGAAATTAATTTCTGACAAGAAATATTTACTTTGTATCTTTATAATAAAGCAACATTACTTAGACTTATTTCACTCAATTAATAGCAAAATAACCTGAACTGTATTTTTGTTTTCCCCAATAAATAAATATTTTACTTCGACATTATACATATTTTGACTTCTTTTAAGTATACATAAACAATTTAAGGTATCCGACTACGTTCGGAACCATGGTTTTAAAAAAGCGCAAAAATGGATACTTTTCATGATATTTAGTGTCCCTCAGATTATAATACATGCATAAAATTGTTTTAAGGACATTTTGACAAAAATAATTTACCTAAATATAATAATTTGGCAAAAAATTAACTTAGAATAATCTTTTTTCCAAATGTTCTTCTTTTGTGAAAAATGGTTCTATTACAATAATATTTGCCTGTGTATATAGCCCAGACCTCTTTACAGAGGTTCAACTAGAATTTTTGAAAAATTCACAATATTTTTAGAATTACCACCAATTGAAATAATTATTGGCGTTTTTTTCTTAAAATTGCTCCCCTCTGTTGTCGTAAAATATGAATAAACCCACTTTTAAGTTACATATTTCAAAATTCTAGTTGAACCTCTGTAGAGAGGTCTGAGCTATATACAGGCAAAATATTATTATAATAGAAGCATTTTTCACAAAAGGGGAACATTTTGAAAAAAAGTTTATTCTAAGTTAATTTTTTTTGCCAAAATATGATATTTAAATATATATATATATATATATATATATATATATATATATATATATATATATATATATATATATAAATCCTTTTCTTCAAAATGTCCTTAAAACAATTTTATGCATATATTCTAATCGAACGTAGTCGGATACCTTAAAAAGTACTTTTAGCGTAATATTTATTATTTCTGAGGAAATTGGTTTCATTTTTCTAATGAAAAATATTTTTCATATTTAAAACTTCATTAATAAATGAATTACTTACAAATTCTTTACAAAATTACCGTAAAATCAGGCGTATAATGCGCAATTTTATATCAAAAATAAGATGGATATTTAGGTGTGTGCGTTATACGCCGGGTATAAAAATGATAGCTATAATTTTTTTTAAAAAGCTAAAATCTAATTTGCTTTGTGCTTTATTAAAGCAAATTAGATTACTACATAGATTTAAATAGTGTTTATTTTAAAGATATGACTTTCTTTACGAACTTAAGGAGTTGTAATTCTTGAATTATACTATTTTTTCAAAAGCCTGAGATAATACCTGGAATAAATTACTTTAAAACATTAGATCACAGCATACGTTCATTTGAGGTTACCTCGTAGGAGAGGGAGACGCTTTAGACGGCGAATATACAATAAAAATTTTAAAAATGCAGCCTGAAGATATAGGCATGCTTTATACGCCGGATTTTACGGTACTCTTTTTTTTAGAAATACTGTACTATAATAATGCCATGTAAAAACAACGACAGTTTATATTAATAATAAAATATCTGTGCATCTCTGAAACAAAGTCTTTTTAACAACACAATTTTTCACTTTATATCAAATTAAAATATTTATAATTGTTTGCAAAAAAAACTAGCTTTCAATATATTGTTTTTTTAAAAAGAATTAATGGTTGATAAGGATTTATTTTTGCTGTAAGCAGAAATAGAGGTTGATTAAATTCCCACTATTAATGACCGCCAAAACGTTTTTAGGTCAAAGCGAAAAAAGGGTCTTCTGTGAAACATCTTTACAATATTATTCTAGCATTAAATAATGAGAAAAACGAAGTACCTTAAATTTGAACCAGAATTCTGCTAAGATTAATAGTTACTTTAATTCTCTCGAAACTTAAATCAATTGTTAATCTGAGTTTAAAGCACTATAGAGTTTCACAACTAATTATCTGTGAAGGATCCATAATTTCTTCATACAAGAGATGCCCTTAGATAATAAGAAATAAAATACCATTCTCCTTACTTGAATGAAAAATATTTAAACTCAAATTTGATTTTGTAAAGCCGCTACGACCGGTTTTCGAAGTAATGTCTATTGTTAGAAAATACTTCGATTCCAGGACCCACTAGAATTTTGCTTCGTCAACATTCCTCGATGAAGCAGTCATTTTCTCGAACGTGAAACTTTCTTGAACATTTTGGGGAGAAGTTAACTGTTTACAGTTTAAAAAAAAGAATAAAATGTTTGAGAAATGTCACAGGTAGTATGACTGACTAAGCAATTTTTCCATTTTTGATGCCTTTTTGATCGATTCACCAATAGTATATAACGCAAAAAGAAAATTCAGACAATTTCACTGCACAGTCACTATTCGATAGCTGGAAATAACGGTTGTGTTTTTCAAACTTTAGATGGGAACGTTTCCAATATCAGCATAGTTTGTTTAATATGGTCTTTCTCGGTGCCTCATTTTCAGAAATGAACTCTAAGTTACAGTAATACCTTGACTTACGCTACCCCGACTTACGTGAATCTGGAGTGTCGCGATTTTCAAATCTCGTAGATTCGTCTCCTGTTTGGGTGCTACACAACTCGATTACTTACTCCTTGCTTCTTGTTCATTGAGTTAAGTGATTGAAGAAGCTGTTGAGCTTACCAGGTAAATAAATTTAGAAGTGGATGGTGATGCCTTTCAAGAACATCTGGATTCTTACAATCAGGAGCTGACTATGAGCTCATTGAAATGCATGAGCAAGATATTGAAAAACTTGAGTCTTTAAACCCAATTCAATCGGAAGATACAACGGCGTTCGTTAATTTGACAAAGGGCTTCAGATGAATTGAAAAAAGGTTACAAATTCTGGAAAATATAGACTCCAACGAAGAGCTTATTTTTTCAACAAAATAAGGAACCAAAACATTTTCTGTGTTCTATGAGGAAATTTTGCAGGAGAAAAAAAGTCTTTCAGTCGACAAACAGACTATTTTGTTAAATTTTATGAAACCTTTTCTACATCAAAATAGCTTTGGATTACGATTTTGTATTTGTGTGTTTTTTCTAAGATTTTATTAAATATTTTTTTTCTTCTAAATTATTGTTTTCTTTCGTTCTCGGCTCCAACTAAGAATATTTTATATGTATTTATATTGGAAATTAAACCCAGAGAGACTTACGTGCTTATCACTCAGTCCCTTATTACGTAAGTTAGGGGTTACTCTATAATAAAACAGGTGGGGGCATGTTTTTAAGAACAGTTGACTCCTTTTGCCGTCCAGAGATGGCCCACGAACGAAAATTTTCTTCATTCTAGTAGTTTTTGTGATTGGCGGGAAAATGGGATTCTATTCGTATTCGTGTGTGATGGAAGCATCGTTTTTTGTTGTGATGGAGTTCTGCAATGTTTTCCTAAATGTAAAGATGTGCGTGTGTGTTTTTTTTTTTTTTTTTTTTTGTAAAAAATAGACTGGAAAAGTTCTTTGCGTGTTTCTCAGTGACTCATTTTAATGCATCTATTTTCCTCAAGCGTCTATAGGAAATGTACTTAGGTGTCCCAGCATGGAAGAAAGATCGCGGTACGTCGAAATACATTGGCTATCCAATTCAAATGAGTGATTCTAATCCTATTCCTAGATTCTAATTATAAATCGATTCTTATTCTTATTCATACCACATGTTATGGCAGTGGCAGATACTGGAGGACTGCAGCTGTTTAAAATGATTGCATTCGTTAGTAACATTTGCATCTCAGAAAATGTATAAATTGTACCATAAAAATCAATAAATATGTTAAATAAAAGCAGTTTTAACTAATTCATTTATTTTGAGCTACTTTCATATCTATACCTCCAAGTACATTTCATTTTAATGAGTGAGTGTTTGGGTTTATAGTGCAAGAGCCAAATCTGGCTAAGCTGCGCCAAACATTGTGGTTTAGACGGGAAAAGAAGGATAGATGAAATTGAATGGCAAGAAAGAGGGTCGAAAATAGAGAAGGGCCACTAAGGTACCCCAGGGTCGAGACGCCCGTGTTTACCAAAGACAATAAACCCCTTGGGAAAAGGAAAAGAACACTAAGGCACCTCGGGATTGTGACACCCGCACACATTTCATTTTAGAATCAGTTAGTTAAAATAAATGTGTGTGTGTGTGTACCCTATCATATGTTACTATAACTTTTTTGAAATCGGGAGTGAAATTGCTTGTTCAAAATCTCATCACTGCCTACAAGTTAATGTCATCCAATTTACATCTATATTTGTACTTAAGATCTTCATGAAAGAAAAATTTTTTCTTACAAATAAATGTTGACGGAAATATAGCAAACATTTTCTATTTGGTATTCTGACTATCTTGGCTGATCGCTATTTGCCTACGCCTATAATAAAGCATTGAATAAAGTATTTTTGAAAAAAGTTGATTAAAATGTATGTCAAGGAGAAAAACATATTAACATTATACAAATTATTTGTTTAAGTGTAGTTAAATAAAAAAAAAGTATAATTTCGGTATAAAGTATAATTTTCCCGCTGTGTAATTATTTATTTAATTAATATACTGCTAGCAATTTTCACACTTCTCACACTATTTAAATCATGTTGGAATGTTCAGGTATTTAGCATGTAATTCATATGTATTAGTCACTTATTTATCTTTATGAACTATTTGTAAAATTTAATTATGAAATATTTATAAATCTGAATAGTAAATTCAATGTTTTCTTTTTTGTTAATCGTGAATGATTAAGATCAGTTTATGAATATAGACTCTACATGCATTTATAACAAGAAAACACATAGGTAGTTTAATGAATAATTAAATAATTATGCAGTATTTATGACAGAGAGGGCAAATAACTAATGAACACAATTTATCCGTAATCTATTTTAAATACTCAATTATTCGTTCATTTTAATAGTGGGCTAAAATGGCTAATGCTTACTTAATTTGTACTTAATTTATTAGCTTTGGATGAGATATGCACGAGCTGTCCAATGCACAGTTCTAATGCTGTATTAATGTAATAAATTAATGAAATACGTATATATTTAGCATTCCTAGGGTCCAATTAAATTTATGTCATGTTTATGTATGATTTAATTAGAAAGGTGTACGTGATACATTTCGATTAATACTTTTTGTTTTCTTTACACACATTGGGATGCAAATTGAATATTGCTATTATCTTGTATTTATCACTGATTTCTTTAAGCCGATACCTTTCCTAATTCATCCAAATGGAATAAATCTCATTTTTAATTAAACCTCATGTAAAACGAGCACCACAAATTAGTCCGTTATTGCATGGAAGCCATTAACATCAGCCTTTACGATTAGCCTATACAATCAGCGGCAAAATTTTGATTTTTCGAATAATGAATTAGTTGCCGTTACGTCAGTTAGTATTAATAATGATTGTTACAACCAACTAATATGCTTTTACGCTTATGGCATTTAGCGGTCGGGATGAAATGAAAAAGCTTTTTCAAGTAGTAAGTTACATTATTTAATTAATTGGTTTTGTAAATGAGGCTGATTTGCATAAGAATGGAAAATGAATCTCTAAAATGGAAGTTGAAGCCATTGTATGATTAGAAATGGATAATGTGTAAAATAAGGTACTTCGAAAGGTTTGTAAGTATAATATGCAGAAATATTTTATTTAAATACCAATATTCACATTAAGATTATTTGCTAATTTCAGGAGCCACATTTATTTACAATTTATTATTGCATTTCTCTACTTTTTTCAGTTTGGAATGACTAATAAAATAACCTTCTTCAAGTAAAGGATATTTTCAACATTTTTTACTAGAAATATATTTTATATTCTCTGAATGCTGCCAACAAAATATAAAATTGTTTGTTTATAAACTGTTAAGTTTCCAATATAAAATTTTAAGTTTATTTTTCAAAGAAGAATAGGAATCAAATGCATTTTTTATAGATTAAATGAAAGGTACAAGCGAATATTGTGTTTATAAGTATGTAACTGAAAAGAATTATAATTAGCAGAAATATTTTATTTAAATCCAAATACTTACAAAGAGAATATTGACGAATTTCAAAAGTTATGTTTATTTAATCTTAGCATTACATTTCCGTATTGTTTTGTTTCAGTTAGGATTGACTGTGATAAGTAACCTCTTTATTAAGTAAAGGATGAAATTTTCAGTATTTCTTATTGAGACAATTTTATATTCACTAAATGCTGCCAACAATAAATAAAATTGTTAGTTTTTAAACTGGGAAAATTTTCTAACATAAATTTTTAGGTTTATTTTCAAAGAACAGAAATCAAACATATTTTCTTTATTGATTTTTTGAAGTGTATGTTATGAATATTGTGTTCCTTAAAAAATAAAATGAATCAAAATTTGTGCTTTTTTTCAAAAATTATTTTGTTTAGATATAAAAAGGTACAAAGAAATATGATTTATAAAAATTTAAAAAAGTATTTATGAGCTTTTGAAGTTATAATTTAACTACCTATTAAAATAAAATCTATCATGAACATTTTTCAGTAAAGTTAAAAATATTGCTCTGTATTAAATTACTGTTTAAAAAATTGTTAATCAAAATTTGTTTAAAAAATACTTTTCTGAATGAGCATTGAATTAAATCCACAGTACTTACTTTAAGTAAAGGGTGTTTTTTTAGAGATATAGAACTTTAAATTGCAATAAAACAACGATGTATTATTCGATTGACATGAATTTTTTTTTATTCGAAAGATATTCTTGTGGCATTACATTTTAAATATGATCAAGCAAGGCGTAGATTCGTCGAATGGGCCCAAAACGAGATTGCCGTTGTTCCCGATTTTCATAAGCGAATTTTGTTTAGCGATGAAACGCACTTCTGGTTGAATGGCTACGTCAACAAACAAAACTGCCGCATTTGGAGTGAAGCTAATCCCCAAGTGTATGTCGAAACACCGTTACATCCAGAAAAACTGACTGTTTGGTGCGCTTTATGGGCTGGTGGAATCCTTCTTCAAAAACGATGAAGGCCACAACGTTGCAGTCAATGGTGATCGGTATAGAGCCATGATTACTAACTTTTTCATTCCTGAATTGAACAATCATGATGTCCAGGAGCTGGGGTTCCAACAAGACGGCGCAACATGTCACACAGCTCGTGCCACAATCTATTTATTGTAAGACACGTTTGGTGACCGCCTAATTCCACGTTTTGGACCTGTGAATTGGCCTCCAAGATCTGGTGATTTAACACCGCTAGACTATTTTCTGTGGGGCTATGTAAAGTCATTGGTCTATGCGGATAAGCCACAAACGCTTGACTATTTGAAAGACAACATTCGCCGTGTTATTGCCGGTATACGGCCACAAATACTGGAAAAAGTCATCGAAAATTAGACGTCCAAATTGGACTACATCCGAGCCAGCCGTGGCAGTCCTATGCCAGAAATCATATTTAAAATGTAATGCCACAAGATTATCTTTCGAATAAAAAATATTCATGTCAATCGAATAATACATCGTTGTTTTATTGCAATTTAAAGTTCTATACCTCTAAAAAACACCCTTTATTATCTGGAACAAAACAAATTACTTAAGTATAATATCAAAAGATAATTTAATAAACCAATAAAAATTTTATACAACTTGAAAGATTAATTATATTGTATTAACAAAAACTATATATAAATATACCATGGAATATATGGAACCATTTTCTACATTTTATTATATTTCTACGCAATTATAGTGTACGACGAATTTATTTGTACTTTTTTTTAAATAATACCTGTAATACTTAATGTAATTGTTATAATAGCTTGATTTAAGATACATACATCTTTTCATATTTCCTTCAAATGCACATACATTTTTTTAAAAAAAAAATGTATGCCATTTCATTTAAAATAATTCCTTACTAAACTAATCATTTTAATTCATATCAAAATGGAAAAAAAATCAATAAGTTTAGCTACACTCTAAAGAAATACGAGTATTATATATTAACCCAATTGATGTGATTTCCTTATAGTAAATAAACCGTTTACTTGCTATTTCCATTTTTTATTCATTTTTACGATGATGGGATCACGCAAGTCTGTTTCAGAACGGGAAATAAGATTGTGTTTCGTTCACTTTATCAAAAATTGGATAGCATTTTTATTCAATGATAGAATTTCGAAAAAAATATATCTGCGCGTGCGCTAAAAACCCGATAGATGTTAGTAGCAAGCAACAATTCCTACTATAAAAACATTCTCCTTTAATCAATATTAAAAACAAGACCCATGAATCCTATTAATCGGTTATTAGTAGTTATAACCAATGAAACTCGGTCGATGTGGTTAGTTAAGCATAATTTGTAATATAATAATCTCTAACGCAAGTTTTATGCATGTATAATGTGATAATAAATTTATTTTTATAGACAATTATAGAGTTAAAAAATCTCTCTCAATTCTTTAAAAAACCTTATTCTTATACACAACCTTTTAACTTATAAGGTCAACTTCAGTAGATAAATTTTTCTCACCGTAAAATTAGTTGAAAAGCTCACGCTTTTAACTCAAAATATAAGATTGAGATTTACGGGAGCGTATTATACGCAGGGCATAAAAATAATTTCAATTATAAAAAAAGAGATGCGCATAAAAAACATAGAAATCTACAAAGATCGGAATACTGTTTATTTAAAGAAATGTCATACCTTATGAACTTAAAGGGTTGTTTCTCTAGAGGCATACGAGTTTTTCAAAATCTTGGGGTAATACTTCTATTAAATGGCTTTAAAACATAATAGCGTTGCTAAAATACAAACCTTTACGGAACTTTCTCACTAACCTTATGCGACGTCTTTTTTAGGGAAATTTAATTCCCCTACCTATTTCCAATCAGCTCCAAAAAGAGGACAGGATTCCTTGTTATGCAGATTAGATAAAGTATTTAAGTCAAACGGAATAGTAAAGTAAAAATCAGTAGGAGAGAGAGATGGAAGCAGAAAGGTATAATAGTGAAGTTAGAGATTTATTATTGAAGATTTCTAGGTGGATAAATTAATCTCAGGAAGAGTTGAGATTCAGTGTGGTAAATATTGATTTATATTTAAAATCTCATTAAAGCTTTATATTAGGAGTGAGATTAAAGTTAAATGTTCAATAGGAATATTATTGAACATAATTCTGGGATCTCTTATCGTGGTAATCTCTGCGTGATCGATATTCTAATTGTTAATTAATTGGATCATTAAATATTTAAGTTCATTTAAAGGAAAGTCCCTTTTAAACCTCATATAACTATTTTGATATATTTGTTATTAAAAGTCTTTGATTCTATTTGAGAAAGATAACCAAATAAAGAAAGTTATTTATAAAAATGGCTACTGGCTCTTATCTGACTCCAAATTATTCTCGTTCTCAAAGTGAGATCCAAGGGGATCTTCACAACATTACAGGTTCCTTCACAAAAAGTGTGTGTGTGTGGGGGGTGCACGTTATACGGCGAATATACCTTAAAATTAAAAAATGCAACTTGAAAGCATGGGTGCTCGATATATACACTGAATTGTACGGTAATTCATCATATATTATTACGGACGGTAATTTTTAATGATTACACGAATTTATACGTGTTGATATCTCTTGCAAACGTTTTCAAAATTGTTACATAGACCAAACTTTATAGGTAATTATTAAAATTATTAATGATGATCAGCCAGTTAGATAAATTCTCACAAATTATTAACTTGAACCAGTTTTCTTGTTTATCATCAATAAAATCACCGTTTATAGTTAAACATAACCGATCATTCATCTAGGCACTAATATATTCATATACATATATATGTGTGTGTCACAAAAATAAAAATTAGACTTATCAATATTAATTTGTTATAAATGAAAACATATGACGCTTTGCAAAATACAAAACTGGATTATTTTAAACAGGAAAGCATAATACAAAATACAAAACTGCACTAAATCATACAAGAAAGTATGCAAAATAAAAATTGATTAATATTTGTTTCAAAAGTGTTCTACTAAAAAGCTAGGTTTTAGAGAAAATCTCTCTCTCTTTATATATATATATATATATATATATATATATATAAACAATCACAATTATCAATTGAAAAATTGAAATATATGAATCTTATAATACTAAAACATTTCAAAATATCAATGATAATATAAAATAAATATAATGCGAATATAAAAGATAAAATTCCATCGTTTTCAAACAAAATTAAAAAATTTTAAAATAAAATAAAAATTTATAAAATATCCAAGTGCAATATATATATATATATATATATATATTACTAAGCTTTGGATTCCATCGGTAGACATGTCAATCGGGTGATCATGGTCGCAAACTCGTGATTGGTGGTGTTGCTGCTGAGTCAAATCCTGGTCCATTGGAAACCCTTTATGTAGAAGGACTGATACCCATTATTCTTGTCGAGGCTCAAATTTCTCGCTTTGGCGAAGACGGGAAACTCGACGAAAGAAGTGCTGATTAGAAGTCATCCTCGTCACTTGACCATCATTCATAATTAGGAGGTCCATCTGCAATAAAAAATACAGTTCAAAGATGCTCCTCATATATGTAAAATTACACATTTTTTTTAAATACGAAAATCGTAATTCCGAATTTTATGTAAAATTCAATGCTTGCAAAGTTCTTATTTAAAATTAATCATTACAATGAATATATGGTAATATATATAAGCAATATACTCACATTATTCTAGATTTACTATTATTTTCTTAAGCTATATATACGAAAACTTCGTAAAAAATACGCCACAAAAATGTTTTTAGTATGATAATTTATACAGTTACACTGAATTCCATGAAAAAATGAACTGAAATGAAAAAATAGTTCCCCATATCCGTAATTTAATAATGGCTATTCTTACTGCATAATTGTGGTACGCAATATTAATTTACCATTCTTTTTTGTTTCTATTGAATGGCAATAATTGAGCTTGCTTTATGCTAATGAGTAAAAAATAGAGCTTCGCTTCTTAATTGTATTATATCACTTTATATATATATGTATTAACAATTTGTTTTGTTATTGCCCCATTTTGGATTAGCTGCAATGTTTACATTATGTTTTATAAAAAAAGTTAGATTCGTCAAGTGCGTGCATAAAATCAATTCCTAAAAGTACGCAGAAGTAAACAAAATGTTAAATAACTTAGTTTTTTTTACATTTTAAGACACACACACAGATTAGATTATCATACATCTGATAACACAAAAATAATTTATTTTGAAAATTTTTCAATCCATATATTTCAACGTATATGTGCGATTTCGACGTAAATTTAATTTAACTTTTCTATAAAAAAATTATTGCAATCTTTTTTCGTATCATTTTTGATGTAACATATATATGTAGAAACGAATTCCATTGGAAAATTCTTTTACAGGTAGCAGAAAAATAACTGAAAATGACAAATAATTTCTCAACTGTAGCAGAATCAATTTATTGATACAGAAAAAAAGGTATTAATTTATTGAGAACTATTTGAGAAAAACGAGAATAAAAATTTAATTTAATTGGAAGAAATATTTTACTACATGGCGTTTTTCATTTAGCAAACAATAGATTGCAATGTACATTGACTACAACAAATATTTCAGTAATGATGCTTTATGAGAAATATCTTAATGAAACAAAATAGAACTTTATTGCCTTTGATTTTTCCCTTTATATCTGATGCACTTGATATAAGATATCTTTTTATTTTATGTGGAACTAACAATCCCACATTTTTCGTAATCTAATCCATCGAAATAAATGTTTTCATTAAAAATCACATTATTGAAAATTCTTCAGATATTTAAAATGACGGAATGGTGTTATTTACAAAACGTGGCAATTATTTCAAAACGCTTTTTCGCGTGTATAGCTATATTCAATTTGGAAATAAATGCTTCTTTTTTCCCATGCTTAAACTTGTTGTTTACTGTGGCAACAGTTTGGTTAGCAAATACTTATATTTGGCTTCATTCCAACTCATCAATCAATTGAACTTTCGGTAATTTCTTTGATATGCTTAAAATACTGACTACGTAAAATGATGTCTCTTTTCTGATTTTTATAATGGTGTTCCCTTCATCTTATTTTTATAAATAAAAATGACATTCGGGGATCATACGTGATTAAGTGTTATACATTCGCGAACTTCAGTGTTTCTTTAAATAAAATGAACTTACTGCGATTTTCATGAAATATTCAGAGAATTTGTTTTCTAATTTTATTTTATTCTGCGGTACAGTTTTTACGACACACCTGTCTTAACTTTGAATAATTTTCTTATGTTAATTCAAAGTATAATTTTTAGCCAGACGTTTTTTTTTATAAGCTAAATAAATTTGCAGCAATGAAGTATGTTGGAGTTTAATAGGTTCCTGATTTTTATGTTTGATGTGGTAATTTTAAAGGTGTGATAAAATTATTTAAATATCCCATAAAAAAATCAAAATTTTTCCAGATTTTTATCACTTAATTCAAAAGTTACTTTGTTTTTAGAAACACATCTCAGCATTAAGTAATGTCCTCTCCCCGGCTCTGTGTTCGTGTGTAAAACACACACACATTTATTCATACATATATGTATGTGTGTTTATTTCTGTATACTTGATACACGTTTATGTGATGATTTGTTTTTTAGTGTTAAATCTATGAGTCACATACATATTTTGTATGAATTCAAAAGCACTTTTAAGGGGACTTGGTACCCTAAAAATCACAAACCTATCGTTTTTTTTTTTTTCATTTAATCTTATTCTTTGCATTATTATCTTTCGATTGATATATCACTTGTGCGCATGTCGGAAAGTTAGAAGTTGAATAAAACTTCATTTGAAAACAAATTAGGCAATTCAGCCACACCCCTTTTTAGAAAAAAAAAGCTAAAAATGCATTATGATAAAAAAATCTATTTTATAAATAGAAATAATAACTATAAAAAAGAATGTGTAGTATTAAAAGCAGAATATTTCCGAGGCAATACAATAATGTAATTTTTCTTCCTTGTGAAATGTGTGCATGTAAAATTTTTAAATTAAGTCATTTTATATTAATAATTTTATAAATTCAGTTCTTATTCCTGATATATTTTTCATACAAATGTAATACTTTAATATTATAAGAAGAAAAACAGCTAAAATTTCTGTCGTGACAGAAAGATTTTTTTTAAAATTTTTCTTGAGTTTTCTTGTGCAATTAGTACTCTCTAAAAGTTGATCATTTATAAAAATGTGTGGGTTGAAAACATATGAAAATGCAATTATTTTAAAGAAAAACGTATAAGTAATATCTTAAAGTGGTATTTTAAGTTTAATTAAGCTTATAATAGTTATTTTTTTCAGAATTATAAACTTTAAAGTGGTTTTTCTCAGTTTGTGTTTTTCGAAACCTTAGTGCATTCAAAATGCTACTCCTTCGACAATTATTTACCAATCACTTCAATTTTTTTCCTGCGTGTTAAAAATAAAGCATGTAATAAAATTAGAAATCCGTTTTGCTATAAACTGAATACTTTTTTTAAAAAAAATAAAATGTAAGACATGTTGGCTTTTTCGTTGATTTTTAGCCTGTACATCAACATTTTATTTTTTTTCTCGAAAACGAATGAAGTTATTCTAAAATCGATCCCTAAAGTTGTTAAGAACATCCATAAGAATATTATAAAAAAATTTCAGGTCAAAAAATTAATTTTTACAAAAGGAGTAAAATTTTAAAATGTTCCCAATTTTCTTCAAAAAATTTAAATTTTTAAAATTGTGTGAATAATATATGAAAATTTTCATCTGGTAACATTTTCTTGAATAGAAACATTGTATAAAATGTTAAAATATAATTTTTAAATACGTAAATAAAGAAGTTTGCTCAAAGGGTGCCAAGTCCCCTTAAAGTCTCACAACCCCATTTTACACACTCATTTACTAATTTTTAACTAAAAATTACGACGTGTTTCTTGTAAACATACTTAAAAGTATTTTTCGAACATTTTGGTAAAGTCTAAGCTGTGTTAATCAAATTTCATGAACTTTGAAATCAATTTATTTCTGTATCATTTTGACGCACCTGTTTAAAAATTCTATAACGAAAAAAAAATTACAATATCTTAAAAATGCAGCTTTTTAAAAATCCCTTTAATGTATGGATACGAAAAACACCTGTAAAATATCTAAAATTGAATTACAGTTTTTTTTAAGTTAAGGATTTTACTTTAGGTTTTATTCTCCGGCTACAAGCACTTAAAACATAATTTATTCTAGAGAAATTTTCTCGTGAAGATTTTAATTTAAACAATATGTCTTCACATTAACTTAATTCAAATCTTCTTCATGCCTGAGAATTTCAAGATCATTAACAAAACGAAATAAAATCGATACTAAGAATGAAGATAATAGTTCTAAAGTGCATATCGCTTGAAATAGATATAAAATTCCCCACAAGCTACTTTTCTAGGAAGCAAATAATTACATACTCATCGCAAAAAAAGAAAAAAAGAAAGCAATAATAGAACACCCTGGCTTAAAAATGTTACGGATTCCAAAAACATAACTAAAAAGGACAATAATAAAAAATGCGCCGAGAATATACACTGGAGGGCGCATGTTACCGTCTCTACGAAGGAAGCTACTGCAATTCGTTTCAGCCAATCAGAGACGATCAGCCGTGCTTCCCACAGACGAAAGCATTTTGAAATCAAAGCATTTCAGCCGCGCTACGAAAGCGATTATCTGTATTTGCTGGTCTGTCACACAGTAGAATTTTTTTAATGGTTGTTTGGGTCCAATTGATAACCAGAAATTTAATTTTTTTCTGAAGCAATTTTTGTAGATGCTTTTGTGTGGAATTTATTAATAGCGTCCTTTTTTTTCTCTGAATGTAAAATTTGCGCGCAAATTTGAACGTTGATAATTTTATGGGTATATTTAAGTGTGAAAGAAACACCGAATTTTTGACGATTTAATGCTGGAATAAAAAAACAACACTAAATAAATAAAGTGAAAAACAACAATGGGAGAACCAGGAGCTGATCCTTTTGATGATGAGGTAAGATTTTTCATTCTACATTATTTGTAAAAATTTTATAATTCTATTTAAATCAAGCCTGAAAGCAAGAGAACCAACTAGAAGTTATGCTTCTTCTAAACATGAAAAAATGGAATATTTTGTTTATTTCTAGCATCAAGTAAAATAATTATTTTAAAATTATTAGGCGCTTATTTGAAAATGCTTTACATTACATAAGCATATGTATGATTATATTCGGTCTTTATTTGTATCTTTTTCGATGTGTATGATTTCAACCCATAAAAAAGAAAAGAATCTTCAAAACTAAAGATTATTAAAGATAAACAAGTATTATGTCGATTCGAGGAGTTATAAAATGTAATTTGAGGAATACTTCGAGTAACATTTCAGCTTCGAATTAAACCTGCGAATCAAAGGAACACAATTAATAAAACGAGTTAAAAATAAGCAATTAAATTAAACCCGGAATGGAAAATTTATACCCTTGTCTATTTTAATGTATTTAATTACTTTTTTATTATTTAGTTTGCAGAAAAAAGAGAGAGAGAAAATATTCTTAAAAGCTATATATAGGGTGATCGCATTGTAATTTATTTAACTTGGTGCTAATGTGCGAGCCTCATTTTCTATTTAAATCTACAAAAAGTAATATTTTATTTTAAATGTTAAAGCAAAAAAAATAAAAACTTCACTTGAGATATTCATTCTTTATTCCTTATAAAACGAAATTCATTTATTAGAATTTCTTAATAAGAACATCGAAAAAAAGAAGTATTAGTTGAACTAATACTTTGAAATCAATAATAATTATTAATACAATAAATAATTTTTATTAATTGGATGCATTAATGCACATTACATGGTTTTTGTGTAAATCAATTTACTAAGTAGAAAAATGTTTCAGATCATTAAACAAAGAGTTTAAATATGTTTTTTTCAGTTCTTTTATATTTGTTTCTAATTATATTAATCAGAAAAATTATTCCTAAAAATCTACAACATTACAAAATTATTTTGTGAGCAATATTAAAGTTCAAATATATATTCAGGGTAAAAAAAATCTAAACAATGCATTACGTCCATTAAGGCAATATGAAAAGCAAAATGATTATATAATATTTTAATAACTTTTTAAATTAATAACTTGACGTAATGATTTTTTTAAATAGGGTAATAACTATATATATGTACAATAGTTCTCCCTGCTTTTTAAAAATCGGTTTCGACCATTTTTATTTCCGTATGTCCATTTTTATTATATTCTTAAAAGCATTGAATTCCCTCTAAGTATTTTATTGCATGGAATGTTGTATACAAATCAGTCAAACAGTTCATTTTATTTGTTTTTAATCAAAATTTTTTTAAAAAAGGAACCAAATCCCAAAACTTATTACGCAAAACAAAGAAACCAAAAATAACGCGACTCGTATCCAAAAAAAAACAGAATGGAACACAGACCCCCGAGTGATGAACAAATAATAAGTGCCTGTCATCACGTTGCCAATGAAGGATGGATAAAAGCACTAGCATTGGACTTTTACGACAAATAATAGTTTGTAGCTCTCTTATTTTCGCTTCATGGTAAATTTTATGTTCTCTGGATTCCTTTGGATTCGCAGGTCATCATTTACAGACCATTGTGTGACCGGACTAAAAGAAATGCAACTAAAGAAACCAATACTTTCCTAACTACATCATCGGTGTTGATCAAAGTGCGTTGAAACAAAAATGATTTTTTTACGTGGTTGCAGGAAAGGGGGTATTTATAGTTAGGAATATGTTTGATTTAGAGCAGATATCTATTAACTAGCATACAAGTGAATTGTTGTAAAACAATCATTTAAGTATTTAGTAAGATATATTAAATACGGGAATGAAAAATTTTAGAAGTACTATAACCGTTTGATAATTTTTCAAAAGTTTTGATGCCAAGATGTTGATTCCAAGAACTACTTTGAATCTCTCTTATTTAATGAGGTGATTATTTAATAAATCAAATGTGTAAAATTTTGTTTAAAAATTTGTTGTTGACTGTTAATTTTTATTCATTTGTATGCTGTGCAAGTACATGGATATTGTTTATAATTTTAAACAATATTAGTGTTATTATGAAAATTTATTCTAATATAACAAATTTGGAAATATAGGATCGTTTGTGTGTATTAATAATTCGTATTTGAGACATTTTAGACAAATTTGGGATGATTTTAAGACATATTTAAGATGCAGAAACACGGTTTGGTTTATTTCTTATTTTCTTTTATCACGAATCCATTATTAGAAATAGTAATATAAAAAAAATAATATAATTCCGTAAAAATCCGGCGTATAACGCGCTCTTTAAACATAAAAAATAAGATCGAAATTTACGGGTGCGTGTTATTCGCCGGATATAAATATGGGAGTGTTTTTTAAAAAAAGATGAATATAAAAAGAATTAGACTTATACCGAGAAATATTGTTTATTTAAAAGAAATGGCATTATTTACTAACTTAGTTGTAGTTCTAGAAGAACCGTAAAATCCAGAGTATAAAGTGTTCTTTTAACACAAAAAATGATCGAAATTTACGGGGGCGCGTTCTACGCCGGCTATAAAAATGATAGCTTTGAAAATTAAAAAAAAATGTTGAGCCTAAAAAAAATTAGATTTTACATGCATCGAAATACTGCTTATTTAAAAGAAACGATATTCCTTATGAATTTTTACGGATTGTAGTTCTAGAAGTATATTATTTCTTCAAAATCTTGAGGTATTACTTTGAATAAATTACTTCAAAACATAAGAGCGTTGCGCACTTACATTTCAGATTTCTTAATAAAAAAGGGGATAATATACCTTAAAATTAAAAAAAAAAGCTTGGAAGTAAAGAAGCGCGCTATACGCCGGGTTTTATGGTATAAGATTATTTCTGATGCTTGGGATAGTACCTCTAATAAATGCATTCAAAACAGACATGTGTACTACACACATACATTTCAATTTTCTTCGTAAAAAAGGGGTGCGCTTTATACAGCGAATATACGAAAAATTAAGAAATGCAGCTTGAGAATACAGGTGAGTTTTATAAGCCGGATTTTGCGGAAATTGAATATAATACGCAAATATATTTTTAAAGAGTAATGTGCTCATTTTGAACCTGAGTAGAACTTATTGTCAAGATAGAAAAAAACCAGTTTTTTAAAGCTGTATATATATCAGGGAAATTACAAAATTATTAAGTCATATGGTACTATACTGCAAATTGTAATTTGACTCTATCACATTCTGTTCGTGATATTTCCATAGTGCATCAAGATAACAGATGCTAAACGTTTCTCGAAATTTTATACTGTGGGATATTCATAGTTTATTATATTCTCATAAAAAAGGATTGACAAATGTTTTTCCTATTAGTTTTCAGCTGACATATAAATTGAAGAACGGTATTGTATGGTACGGTGGCACGCATCATTATTTTGTTGTTGTTGTTAATATTAGTTTTGAAGCGTATTACGTATGAATCTGAGCATTGAATCATTTCTATTAATTAAATTGAGAATGTATATACTAAATATTCTTCTTAAACGTAGTATTCTAATATTCTATTTGGTTATAATGTATAGAACGTATTCTGTATCAGTAATACATGATTGATTGGAACCCAAATCTAATAATGTATACGTTAATGAGATCAATATAATATTTTAAACTGAAAAAAAATTCAAAATTAGTATCCTATTCTTTAATGTTTAACAAAATCAGCCGAAAATGCTCTATTCAGTTAATGAGTGATGGCATTTTTGAGAAACATCACTATTTTAGTACGAGTTATTTAAGTGGAATATGTTGCTTTTGTGTTTCCTGAGCTTATTCTGATCCACATATGAAAATAAAATTATCTGCCAAAAAAGTTAGAAACATAAAATATATACATAAACAAAATGGAAGTTTATACGTTAATTTTTTTTTCTGCCCGAGTTTCACATTGGAAAAGTACGATGAGGGTATCTTCTTATCACTTTCTTTTTTTTCCCATAACCATATGTACGTGCGCATATACAAAAGCCCAACTACAGTTCAATGTATTTTATATAATCATATTCTATATAATCAGAATCATATTAATGTAACACGAGTGAAGAGTTATAATTTTTCGAAAAATTTATTAGGAGTAATTTATTAGTAAAAATTATTTGTTTACATATACAATTACAGTTAATACATGTGTCTGATAAAATGTTGCGACAAATCTATACGGAACTTTATCACTAACCTTCTGAGACGTCCTTTTTAGTGAAATTTAATTCCCCTACCTATTTCCAATCAGCTCCAAAAAGAGGACAGGGATTCCTTATTATATATGCAGATTAGATAAAGTATTTAAGTCAAACGGAATAGTAAAGCAAAAAGCAGTAGGAGAGAGAGATTGAAGCAGGAAGGTATAATTGTGAAGTTAGAGATTTATTATTGAAGATTTCTAGGTGGATAAATCTCAGGAAGAGCTGAGCTGCAGTGTGGTAAATATTGATTTATAATTAAAGTCTCATTAAAGTTTTATATTAAGAGTGAGATTAAAGTTAAATGCTCAATAGGAATATTATTGAATATAGTTCTGGGATCTCTTATCGCGGTAATCTCTGCGTGATCAATATTCTAATTGTTAATTAATTGGATCATTAAATATTTAAGTTCATTTAAAGGAAAGTCCCTTTTAAACCTCATATAACTATTTTGATATATTTGTTATTAAAAGTCTTTGATTCTATTTGAGAAAGATAACCAAATAAAGAAAGTTATTTATAAAAATGGCTACTGGCTCTTATCTGACTCCAAATTATTCTCGTTCTCAAAGTGAGATTCAAGGGGATCTTCACAATGTAACATAAAATAAGTTTTTATGTCTCGATAAATTTTTTTTTGTGTGTGTGGCTGAATTAACAATTTTATTCGTAAATATGTTTTGTTAGCTTAAAGAAAAAGAAAAAAGAATTTCGAAACATACAAACATTTATATGAAATAATAATTCATATTTTCAGAGTACCCTAGAACAGAGGTTCTTAAATTGTGGTCCTCGGAGTTGATAGGGCTTTTCTAGGAAGTCCGTAATGGTCTCCCATTTAATATTAAGGTTTTCCTTTTTATTGACTCAAAGACATTGTACAAAAGTTTAAAGATGTCACATTCAAAAACGTAAGTTGCGGCCCTCCAACTCTTCTTTTAAAAAATTTAAATATCAGGTTTTTAAAGTATTTTAATTTTGAAAATTAATTGAGGGGAATTTATATATATATATATATATATATATATATATATATCAAAAATAAGAAATAATAGATAAAGAACATAACAAGAAATAGCATAATAAAAATATAAAACCTGAACATGAAGAACAAAATTATAGAGAAATAAAAAAAAAAACTACAAAAAAGAAGAACCTAGCGAGTCAGAAAGCAATTTCGGACTTAGGACCGAATAAGTGGGGTTAAACTAGTTTGAAGGCGCCAGCCTTCCCCCCCTTTGCAACTCGGTAGGAAAATCAAATAAAATAAAATAAACAAAACTTCAGAGTTTGGATAACTCAGAGAGTATGAAAAACCACTCATTACTATTATGTAACAAACTCTCCCAAACTCTTAATGCAGAAAAATCATAAAATAATTACGTAAGAAAAGTAGAAAAATGCTAAAACAATTACATAAGAAAAGTATCTTTCAAGAAACAATTTAACAAAATTTCTTTACTCACAGAGCTTTTATGAGGAGAATCAAGCGTCTTGACATTAATGAAAATCGATTATTCACCAAGTTAAAAAATTCGAAAATACATAAACACATCTTTTGAGCTGACTTTTAAACCAGCCAGCAAAGACAGGTATAAAAAAGACGACAATCAAATACGGTAGAATTTGAATTGGTTGATTGTCAAAAATGTAAATTTGCTAGGCTCTAATTTGGTTGGATGTCAACAATGTGTAAGATGTTCAAGATGTGTGTGGAAAAAATGTAAACTGTGATATGAGTGTTATGATATAATCTTCACAGCAAGACCACTAACATGCTGACTTTGAAATCCTATTGTTGTGTGGTGGTTTTGGAATTCGAAGTAGCAAGACGGTTAATGTATTTGTGATGAATATAAGTTCTTAAGAAATTAAAAGAGTATTCATGATCTAAACAACATTGAAAAATTGTTTTATATTATTGTATTTATCTATTTTGTGGGTAGTTAAGTTATCATTTCTAAATAAAAAAATTCAAAATGATATTTCTGTAAATTGATATATGCAAATTACTATTCCATACGGGAATTTTAATTATATGGAACTTAAACGAATCTCTTTTGTCAAAAATGTTACTGACTACATTATTGTTAATAAGATGCATGTCTAAATCCAAGAATTCCACCATAGTAGAGTTGAAGTTAGTTTTAAGGAGCTTGAGATAATCAGGGTAGAACGTAATATTTGGTTTGTATTCACTATTTTTACCAAAAATTATTATATCATCTATATAACGATAAATTAAGTAAGAATCATTTACAACATGATCTATTTAAAAAAAATGTAAATATAGGTTCGCTAAACAATTACTAGCTGGACCACCCTGAGGTAATCCTTTGATCTGTTTATAAAGATTCTGATCAAAAATGCAATGAAATTTTCTTTTAATACGAGGTTAACAAGAATATCAAATTTATCTTTTTTCATTGAAGTATATAATTCATATTTATCATAAATTAACTGTAGAACCTTAATCATATCGTCAATATCTATAGAATTAAAAAGGTCCTCGAAATCAAAGCCATGCATGGAAACAATTAACATATCCTTAGTAACTCTAGCAATCTCTAAGCTATTTTTAATTATTGCCGTGTTTTGTAATTTATCAATTAGATTTTGAAGAAGAGATTGTAAGATCTTCCCAGACCTCGTGATATATGTATTGTATCCATTAGTGATACTACGGAATTTTATAGGGCTTTTATGAAATTTTGGTGTTAAAAAAATACTTGGATATATATATATATATATATATATATATATATAATCTACAATGTTAAAAGCTATTGTTTTAAAATAAATCCTTTTTGATAATAGAAATGTCCTTTAGATTAATATAGATATATATTTTATCAAACCGTTACATTTGATTTTACTATAATAAATTACTTTTTTAATAAATTCCGAATTGCATTATGCATATCCTTTACTATGGATGGTACATGATTCTCTACGTGTGCTACTTTCATTTCTCATTTTTTCATTCTTTTCTGTTTGGTGTGCCCAAAAAGCAAGAGGCTGTCTCAGAGATGTTATTTAAAGTTTAAAAAAATATTCAGGACGGTTAAGATAAAGGGAAATGTATACTTAATGGTTTGCGAATGACAGTACAATCACATTTCAACTATGAGTAGTGAAAGATCAATTCAAAAGGAACACCGTAATTTTCAAGAAAATGGCAACTGTAATATTTTAAGCATTATTTGATCATTGTATTATTATATCATCCATATCTGTATACATGAAAAATAATGAAAACAGTAATTGAAACAATAATACTTCATTTTCTGTTTTAAATTTTCCCTCCAATAAATGGTTTTTTTTTGTTTCCAAATCTGATATAAAGGTACATATTTTTATGTGTGGCCCGCGAGATTATAATTCCGAAGTAGCCCGTCAGGTCATTTGGGTTGGACACCCCTGTATTAGATCAAGGATATTAATTCAGGAAAGGATGTACAAAATCTTGGTGGACCGCGATGTGGGTTTAATACAGGAAGGGGGGAGGGGTCTAAAACATGATGACTGCTGCTCTAGAGCCATAACTAGTAATTAATGGTTAAGGTGGTTTGTTACCAGCGATTTTTACGCTAAATTATAGGATAAGTTGCGATAGTATTGAAGAAAGTAATGTGGAATAAAATTATGTGACAAGTTGACAATTAAATTGAATTTATAAAGTCCTCACGGGGGGAGGGAAGTAAAAGCTAGGGGGTGGGGTGGTTAAGATAATATTTTAATGTTTTGTCTTTCTCATATAAAAAAATTCTCATTTATAAAGTGCACCAGTTAATCTTTCTAATGCGTTTTGAAACATTACGATAAAATCATGATAAGTAAATCTTTGGTTTGTCCTTAAGACTGTAGGTGAAAATACTGTTATATTATACAAAACATGTACAATCTACCAGCCAAAAATTCTCCTTTGAATTGCCAGAAAAATTTTCTTACTTCAGTGGATTGAAAGCGATTAAGTTTTTTTGTTTTGCTTTCATTATAAAATGAAAGAATCATTTTTATCTATTTATTAGAACAAAATATTTAATAAATAGATAAAAATGATAGTTTCGGTAGGAAAAGATTTTTTTTCCTAGCACAAATCGAACCCCATTTGTTGCTATTTCAGAACAACTCAGAAGTTGTTAAATGTGCAGAGTAAAATGTACGAAAATTGATGGTAATAACATTTAACTATGTATCAAGGACAAATCTTAGATAAAAATACTTCTTTTTCCGCTTTGTTTGTTCTGGAGTGCATAAACCTAGGTAAGGGCTGTTCTACCGTTTCTTTAATCTGCTTAATCTAAAATTGAGTTGGTAGAATTAGATCTGCAAACGTTTCGTGAACATTAAAGTACTTTTCAGTTAACGCTATGGGAATATTCACAAAATCTTTTTTTCCTCATCTATCAAATACTTTTTTTACATATCTATTGCCGAAATTCCAACTATACTTTTCTTACATATAAACAATTTGTTTCTCAAAAATATAAATTTCATACTCTCCCCTCCTCAGAACTTTGAGTATACTGTTAAATATATATATATTTTTTAAATGGGCTGCAGATTAGGTTTTTTTCCAATGCAGACATTGTACATTCCCTGGGAGCTGATATCACTCTTAAATGCGGCATCATATAGGTATATACCGATTGCCGCAATTGAATTTAGGTGCCCAGTTTTCTTCCCAGAGGAAGCTGAGCTCTGACTATGCGAAATTGAAATTGTTCTGGGAATTAAATTTTGTCGAGAGTACTCAAGCCAAACAGGGACTCTAGTGATCTTTAAAATGCCGCATAATTATACGACATGGACGCTGTTGATTTTCTGCATCATGAAAATCCACCGATTTGGGCCGGGGTCGAGCCTGCAAAATTGGGTGTACAACACAGGTCAGCGCCTAACCAACGACGCTACCCAGCCAGCCCGCCTTTAAATATTTTTTTATATAAATATTTAAATGTTTCTTCATGTACATATTTTTTGTTTGAGTAGTCTTAAATTTCCTAATATGTATGTATCGGTCAGGGAACTTCTAAATTAAAACTTTGAAATAAAATTAAATTTAAATTAAAAAATCTAATGATTAATATATTAAGCGTTAAATTTAACTGAATTCTATTTAAATGAGAAAATTCATATTAGAAATACCTGCTTCTTAATTGAATATTTTTTCGTTCTTTTTTTATCACTTTTGAATCGAAATAAATGTATTCAAGTGTTGAAGAAAAAAAACATAAAAAAATTCTTTCTCAATATGATTATTGAATGCCACGTTTTAGTACCCTAAATACGTGAGTGAAGTTGTATTAAATACGTGAGGCACTAATTACATACGTGAGTGAAGCGTTTTCAAAAAATTAACTAATATTTAGAACTACAGAACGGAAATACGAAAGAAAGCACGAGGAAAAACTTCTTGAAAAAATAAGTAACACGTAATTTTTTATAAGTGTATTAAATTAATTAAAAAGTTCGTGAAGCGTTTCCTGAATAAGACTTTTTATGTTTTAATATTCCCATTATTGGTTCTGATACATTTAAAATTTGTAAAATGTATCAAATCGTGCTATGGCGATATTTATACAAATCTATTTTTTTTACTTTGCATCAAAACATTACAAATTCTTTTAAAAGCTGGTACTACATTTTGATCTTTTTAAATGGAAAAACAGTAATTCAAAAATATGTAATTTAACTTTCTTTCCTTTATAATTTAGCACGCAATAAAAATATTTGAGGAGAAGTTCAGATTACACACACATATTTTGAAAAAATGGGCTTGACATATTCCCATTTAACATAAAATGCTACGACGATTAAAAGGAAACTTCCTGCATTCATAAATTTTATAGCCATCTGTTTGAGAAAATAAACTCTGTATGATATTAGCTAAAATAATGCAATAAATAATAAATATTTTAGCACTAGTGTTACAAGTTTAGAAATTAATTTGTAACGCAATTTGGAAGACGTTTATGTTCTCTTAATGTTTCTTACTTCAAATTACTTTGTTAGTACAAATTTGTAAGAATTGATGATTTAATTGAAATTAAATTAGTAAACAACACTTAAGACATTATTATTTGTTAAATTATTTTTCAAGAACACTTTTAATTTCAATATCAAGCTTGAAAGTAACCAATTGAAGAAAAAACGCGCAGATTCATCATTTAACCCTGTAAATCAGGGGTACTCAACTTTTTTTTTCACCAGGGCCGCATACATATGTCAGCCATATCACGTGGACCGCACACATATGTAAGCTACTTCACACGTGCCACAAAATGAGGTAAAATGGGGGAGAAATGCTTTAAAGTATCCGACTCCGTTCGGAACCATGATTCTAAAAAAACGCATAAATGGATAATTTTCATGATATTTAGCGTCACTCAGATTAGAATACATGCCTAAAATTGTTTTTAGGACATTTTGACAAAAAAAAATATTTAAGTATAATATTTTGGCAAAAAATTAACTTAGAATAATCTTTTTTTCCAAATGTACTCCTTTTGTGAAAAATGGTTCGGTTATAATAATAATTTGCCTGCATGTAGCTCAGACCTCTGTACAGAGGATCAAATATGATTTTTGAAAAATTCACATTATTTTCAGAGTTACAACCCATCGAAATAATTATTCGCGTTTTTTTCTTAAAATTGCTTCCCTCTGTTGTCGTAAAATATCAATAAACCCACTTCTAAGTTATATATTTAAACAATTCTAGTTAAGCCTCTAAACAGATGTCTGAGCTATATACAGGCAAAATATTATTCTAATAGAAGCATTTTTCATAAAAGGAGACCATTTGGAAAAAAAAGATTATTCTAAGTTAAGTTTTTTGCCAAAATATTGTATTCAAATAATTTTTTTTTGTCAAAATGTCCTTAAAACAATTTTATGCATATATTATAATCTAAGCGGCACTAAATATCATGAAAATTATCAATTTATGCGCTTTTGAAAATCACGGTTCCGAACGTAGTCGGATACCTTAAGAACAAGATAACAGCGGAAATTTAAAAGTGGAAAATTCATCAAAATATTATAACTCTTGTTTTGCTTCTTTTTTATTATTATTTTTAATATATTTTTTTTATTTTCGTCTCTAACTCTAAATTAAAAGAATTTCAGAAGTGTTTCTTTGCAAAAATTGCAGCTGTAAATGGTTTGATATGATTATGAATAATAAAGGGTGTTTTTTAGAGGTATAGAACTTTAAATTGCAATAAAACAACGGTGTATTATTCAATTGACATGGATTTTTTTTATTCGAAAGATAATCTTGTGGCATTACATTTTAAATATGATTTCTGGTATAGGACGGCCACGGCTGGCTCGGATGTAGTCCAATCTGGACGTCCAATTTTCGATGACTTTTTCCAACATTTGTGGCCGTATATCGGCAATAACACGGCGAATGTTGTCTTCCAAATGGCCAAAGTTTTTGGCTTATCCGCATAGACCAATGACTTTACATAGCCCCACAGAAAATAGTCTAGCGGTGTTAAATCACCAGATCTTGGAGGCCAATTCACAGGTCCAAAACGTGGAATTAGGCGGTCACCAAACGTGTCTTTCAATAAATCGATTGTGGCAGGAGCTGTGTGACATGTTGCGCCGTCTTGTTGGAACCACAGCTCCTGGACATCAAAATTGTTTAATTCAGGAATGAAAAAGTTGGTAATCATGGCTCTATACCGATCACCATTGACTGTAACGTTGTGGCCTTCATCGTTTTTGAAGAATTACGGACCAATGATTCCACCAGCCCATAAAGCGCACCAAACAGTCAGTTTTTCTGGATGTAACGGTGTTTCGATATACACTTGTGGATTAGCTTCATTCCAAATGCGGCCGTTTTGTTTGTTGACGTAGCCATTCAACCAGAAGTGCGCTTCATCGCTAAACAAAATTCGCTTATGAAAATCGGGAACAACGGCCATCTCGTTTTGGGCCCATTCGACGAATCTACGCCTTGCTTGATGATCGTTTTGATGAATTGCCAAACTAAACAGAGAATAAATCACTTGACAGCTGTTAAATCGGTCGCCATCTTGGAAAGTAATGCCAACTTAAACTTCTATACCTGGAAAAAAAACACTCTATATTTACAAAAAATACCCCCTTTTTATTTATGAATATGTTTATTATGAATAAAAAAGCATTCTTTACTACAAAAAACAGTCAGCTTCCATTTAAAACTGAAAATCCTTCAGGATTTTAATGATTTTTTTGTAAATACACTTTTTGCTGAAATTTTATTTTATTTTTGTTACTCTTTTCATAGTAGCCTGAAAATGTTTACAAAAATATCCCCTTTTTATCTTTGAATATATTACTAAATAAACTGAATACGATTTTATCTAAATTCTTTATAATTTAAATTTTGCTTTACATTAAAAATACTTTTTTTATAAACAAATGTTTTTTGGAAGTTTATGCTACAAAATCTTTCAGTGTTGAATACATTCTAAATAAGGCACAAGATATAAGCGTAAATTTTCAAAATTAAATGAAATTTAAATCACAATATTCAAACTACCATAAAATATTCAAAATTAAAAAAAAATTAGAAGATACGTGTTGAAATTCTTTTTTCAAAACAATTCATATTTTTATTGATTTACTAAAGCCTGATAGCTATATATATACATATGCATGTAATAATTCACGCTAATTTCATGTTAAAACTTTTTAATTAGCAATGGTCCTGACCCTCCAAGACTTTCGTTAAAATAATTAACTGTTAGATTATCCGGCTAACGGGATGTAGTCGTAACTTGAGCACTGCAAAATTATATACTCAGCCTTTTTTCATTTACTCTTTATGTAATCAGCTCTTGCGATATTTGTCCACCACTCACGAGATCTGTCCACGGAAGTCATGTGAGTTTTGGAACTTCCGATCTGAGTTTCATATAAAAGCCGAAATTCTCTCACCTGCTTCTTGTCCTCGTCATGTAAAACGCTCGTGTGTCTTTTTTTGTGCTATGTGTTTCTATAAGTGTCGTCCATATTTTTGTTTGAGTATGTGTGTTTAAATATACAAAAAAATTGGATTATTATCTAACAAAAGGATACCTCCTCAATAAAACTCTATTTACATTAACCAAGCAGACATGATCATCGGAAAAGAAAACTTTACCACTCTAGAGTACACGAAATATATATACACCGTAAAATCCTGCGTATAAAGCACACTCATACTGTCTAGCCACATTTTTTAAATTTTTATGTATATTCGCCATATAACGCACCCCCCTTTATTTTACAAATGAGCCAGAAATGTGCGTGTACGATCCTCGTATGTGTTAATGTCATTTAATCGAGTTATTATACCAGGATTCTGAAAAAATAGTATATTAAAATCAGAACACTTTAACTTCATTAGGTATATATGCCATTCCTGTCAAATATATAGTATTCCGATCTATGTACAAGTGTAATTTTTCTTATGTTCATCTCTTTTTTTTTTATTTTTGAATCTATCATTCTTATACTCGGTATATAACGCGCACCCGTAAATTTCGATCTAATTTTTTTGTGTTAAAAGTGCGCATTATACATCATATTTTACGGTATATATATTATATATGTATATTATACACTGGTGTGCAAAAATTAAGGACGATTTTTTCAATATAATTTTGTACAAAAGCTTTCCAAATCAACACATTTAATACCGTAAGATCCCCAATACGTAAGGACATGTGTAATATGTAAGCAACACTTACTAAAAGCGAAATCAGAGGGATAAAAAGAAGCTTGGTTGAAAAAGTAGCATTGAGCGTAATGCGACTGAAGGCTGAAATATCCCTGTGATGGGTGTCCAGAAAGAAACATCCGGTCTTTAGTAGGGGATATGATCTCCCCTGACTGCTAGGCAGGTTTCACAGCGTCTGCCGATGCTGAGAATGAGGGTGTCAATGAGTTGTTGAGGCATTCGTCTTGCAGCGCCAATCGAAGCTCCCGAATCGTTACTGGTGGTAAGGTACGAGCTGCCAAACGTCTGCCTAGAAAATCCCATACATGCTCGATGGGATTGAGATCCGGAGATCGTGTCGGCCAATCCATACGTTCAATATCCTCACTCTCTAAGAGCTGTTCGGCAGCTACTGTGCGATGACATGGTGCATTGTCGTCCATGAAAAGGAACTGCAGATCCATAGCGCCTCTAAAAAGACGCACATATGGAAGAAGAATCTCGTTACAATAACGGGTCCCGTTGACTGAACCTGCGTCGAAGATGTGAAGGTCTGTACGACTACCAAGCATGATGCCTCCCCAAACGAGAATACCGCGACCTCCATACCTGTCCCTTTCAATGATGTTCGAGGGATGATTGCGGCTTCCCCGCTCTCTCCAGATAAGTATGCGATGAGAATCCCTACTCAAACTGAATCTGCTCTCATCTGTAAAGAGTACTCGTCCCCATTCATTGTCTCTCCAATTCCGGTGTTCCCGGCACCACAGAGAACGCCTTCTCCAATGGGCAGGTGTTAAAGGTACACACCGTACAGGGCGTCGTGCAAACAGACCACCACCGTGCAGTCTTCTGGCCACGGTAAAACGCGATATCGGTCGTCCAGTCGCCTGTGTCGTGTGTCTAGCGATTTCTCCCGCTGTCTGCCGCCTGTTTCTTCTGGCCTGTAAGACAATGTACCGGTCATCTGTGGGTGTGGTTCCTCGTTGACGACCACTACTGAACCCCCGGATAGCTGTTCCTGTAGTTTGAAATCGACAACATGCTTTATACTACTCAGACACTCCCCATTACGTCTACCTGCATATCTGCGCATGTGCTACCGTACATCACCTTACTTAATTTCCTGATTGGTCTTTCTGTCCTCTCTGCCTCTTCGTTCAGCTGATATGCTAATTTTTCGGCTTCGTCCTTAATTTTTGCACACCAGTGTATATATATATATATAATATATATATAATGTATATATATATAATATATATAATATATATATATATATATATATATATATATATATATATATATATATATATATATATATATATATATATATATATATATATATATATATATATATAGGTAAGTTTATAATTAAAACAGGCCCAAAATAAATAAATGTTTTAAAATAAAATAATTATGTAAAAAAATATTTTGTAAAATGGAGGTTATCTTAACTTATTGTATTTTATTAAATGGACCACAGAAATGGTATTGATGATTCAGAAAAGGGTTCGGGAAGTTCAAATATAAATATGTTTTTGATTGTCATAAATAATTAATTAAAAACATACACCTTCTAAATAATTTTTGTTCCAGACATAATATCGTTGGAAAAATATCTTTTTCATGTAAGAAACTTACCTTAATCTGCACTTATTACGTAACAGCTATCACCTTTACCAATGAATGATGTAAGTTTTCCTTATAAATTCACATCAAATACGATTACCAAACTCCATACTATAAACCTTGACTATAAAGCAGTGATTCTCACTGTGGAGCACCTCCCCCAGAAGGATAGCCCTATGTGGGGGGAAGGGGCACATCAAAAAGTCGAAAGTAAAGGTTATTTAAAAAAATTATTAATTTACTTAAAGCAAGCAAAACAAGTACAGTTTCACGTAACAAAAAATAAAATACACATTTAAACTGCTATAATACACTTATAGTTGCATCAGTATCGTAAATGTATTTGTTAATTAACTTATCAATACTAAATTAAGAACGAATTTAATAGTTACTAGCGACTCCAATGGGATTGTGTTGCAAACCAGTTTTTCAAAGGAAGATTTAATATTAGAAACTGATACTTTTTTACATTTTGCTGAGATCTATATTTTATCATGAGGAAATAAATATTTAATTTAACTAAAATTTATTTTGCACTCTCTTCCAATTATAAATTAGAAAGGAAACGTAACATAATACTTACCCAATTAGTTAAAAATAATACATACAAACTTTGATACTTTTTTGATAATTTGTATTGTTCATAATGAAGGTCATATTAGCATCCAAGTACATTATTATTGCATTTAATACATTGTTATTTTATGTGGTGGAGGCGTTATGAATATTATGATTGAAAATTAGGTATTAATTATTGAAAGTTTGAGAAACACTTGTGACAACCCTCGGGTTGTAGGTGTTTGGGGTTCGAGCAAAGATCAGCCATAGCATTTTTAACACAATTTTATTAACGCCTTTTACTTAATCAACCAACAAAATTTAAAGTAGGGAATGCATTCAATAATAAACCCGAGGGAGCAATCGCATAGGCTTAATTCAACTAATATATAAATAAAAGTACTTAACTGAAGACTGGAACGCTTTTAATTCTACGCTTGAATACTCTTTAAATATCTTTTTTAACTATACGGCCACCGGTTATTTTCTTGTGTTCACAGTTTTATCTACACCTTTAACCGTCAACTATTAACCATCGAACCTCGTCGCGTATTCTAATGCCAAGGTTTAAATAGAAGAACTCATTTGCCTAAACCTCGTCTAATTCACCGAGAAAGGTTTTTAACTGAGCTTACAGTTAAAAAGAATAATTATATCTCAGACGATTAGTGAAAGTTTTGCGGATATACCCATTACTCACTGCTATGAAAGGTTAGAAATTAGAAGATTACATGACACCAGTATCGAACCTACGATTTCTACATTTAGTCTCGTCAAGACTAAACTCTACTAAGCCAACATAGTTAGCGTTACTTAACTCAGCGTTTCTCCCACTGTGGGGCGCTCCCCCTAGAGGGGCATGGTAGACCTTCGAGAGGGGTGCGAGAATGTCCGAAAGTTTAAAATCTAAAAATATTTTAAAATATTACTAATTTACTGAATGCAAGCAAAACAAAATGCATTTTGACATAATACAAAATAAAATACACATTTACACTGATATAATACACTTTTAAATATACGATAGTTAATTTTGTATGTATTGGTAATTAATTTAACAATGTAATTTATAGCATACCAAGCATGACTGCAATCTGTAGCTTATAATTTAGCAATACTAAATTAAGGACAAGCTTAATAATTACCAATGACACCCCAAGGGCTTGTCATATATATAAAAAATGTAACATTTATCTCGATAATTTGTATAGTTTATAATTAAAATCGTATTTTAGTTAAAGCGTTAGAATAAATTATTATTGAATTCAATACATTGCTACAGTAGGGAAGGGGGGCGGGATGAAAATTATGATTGAAAATTGGGTGGCAAATATTAAAATTTTGAGAAGCACTCACTTAACTCCATCATTTCGAACTTTTATAAAAACAACCTAATTACACAAACCACATTCCTTCACCTTCAACTAGAAAGAGTTAGAAAGTAGACGAACTTCATGACAGCAACACGAATTCTAATACTGTCTATACGTGCCAGAGTAGGGGTCGAACGGGGTGAGTGGTACACAGTTAGAATGTTCTCTTAATGGCTTTAGTCACGCGACATTTGAAGCGGAGCGGTAGCAAGGCTCAGGGTTCATCGGGCGATATCAATAATTTTAGGAGAATTTATGAAGCCCGCAAGCATGTCCTGAAACACGCGAAGCGGGTTTCCGGGATTTGTGGAATAGAAAATGACAATTTAGTGATTAATTGGGAATTAAGTTTTCCTTACGCTGAATCCGGAATGCTTTTCCCTCTTTAATCTTCGGAGGCAAAATGTATATAGGAGTGTTTTGAGCCGGTAAAGGAAGTTTGATGCATTGGTAGGGGTTTATGGGTTAATGAAATTTGATTTATTGGCGTGTTCTGAAAATGTGTGATCAAATGTCGACTTGGAGCACCTGGTGTGGTTTAAATATTTCGATATATCAACTGATGTTCTAAGTTTAGAATAAATTGATTGGTTGTTAACAATGAATTGATGGTAGGTTATAACAATGAATATAATTTTAACATGAATCTTTTGAATGATTTATGAAATGTGATTAATATTTGATGTAACCAGTTTTTTTTCCTGTGATGTTGTAAATACATACCGTAAAATCCGGCGTACAATGCGCACTTTGAATGCAAAAAATAAGATCGAAATTTATGGGTACACGTCGGGTATGAAAACGAGAGCTTTCAAAATAAAACATAATTAAAAAAAGGATGAAAGAGAAAGATGACCATAGAAATAAATTAGATTTCTGCATATATCGAAGTACTGTGTATTTAAAAGAAATGACCTTTCTTGTGGACTTAAAGGATTGCATTTCTAGAAATATACTATTGTCTGGACGATAATGTTCTATTACAGACGGTGCTGTTGAGACAATATTTGCTCCTGATGAAGGTGGCGTTAAAACGAGCTGGAAAAGTGCAGATGCTGGTGAGGCTGCTGGAGTCAGATCATGTCTCTGTGTTGGTGTCTCTCTCTGTGTCTTCTCGCGATTCCAGAGTATCTTTTTAGGGGAAATACGTCCCCCCCACGAAAGTGACACGTGATGTATAGTTACTTCCGTTTGGACGTATTCAGTGAAATCATTCTTCTATTGGTCCAAGTCCCCTTCACGCGGTGTACTTTGAAACCAGCGGCGGGTGTGGGAACTGCGCCGGCACTTTACTGTCGGCTAGAGAGGTCAGAGGTTGACTTCCTTTAGGACATCAGCTCTGAGGTGTCCACCCTGGGACACTTCCCCTCGTGAAATTACTTGACCGATGAGACGTCACTCGTTTCCGACAGGAAATGGGACTTTGGTGAGTACCGCCGCACTATACCTGCTATAATACCTCGAATAACAGACATCCAAACATAAGAGCATTGCATACGTATATTTCAGATATTTTAGTAAAAGAGGGGGCTTTATACGGAGAATATACCTAAAAATTAAAAATAGCAGCTCTAAAGTATAGATGCGCTTTATATACCGGATTTTACGGTACATTAAATTAATTTGAGTGTATTCAGATATGTATACTTCCACTTTCATAACATACCGTATGATCAATCCATCGCATAATGCGGATTTTTAACATGAAAAGTAAGATCAAAATTTAAGGGCTTGAGTTATATGCTGGATATAAAAATAATAGCTTTAAAAATAAAGAAAAGACGAGCATAAAAAATGAGTTTACTATTCGTATCTAAATATTGTTTATTTAAAAGAAAAGACATACCTTACGAGCTTTTATAATTGGATAATATGAAAAAACCGTCACTTGTTAGTGTCCCTTTATGTCTTCAAGCCCGTCTTCGAATTATGTTTCTTTTTTTTCTCAACATTACTGATACTCCAATATATTATTAAATAATCATCTTACATTCTATCTAGACTGTTAGGCGTACAACATTTTTAAAGCATTTTTTAATCAATCATCTTTAATTTCCTTCCATGCTTTTAAGGTATTCGACTACCCTAAACTTGTGAATTTTGCCAAAATTTGACAATTGTTTTATTATTTTATTTTATAGGCTAGCTAATTAGCTTTATAAAAATACCAAGTTTATTATTTTCGATCCACTAGAACAAAAACTACAAGAGTTTTAATGAAAGCAAATACCTCTACTTTAAGCAATATGTCACACTTTAAAACACGTTTCATTCGAAGTGTGTTTTTTTCTGAAAATGCTCAAACGGGGCCAGAGTTCGCTGAAAACGTTTTGAAAATAATTAACTGAAAGTTTTTGTGTATGTTTTGTATAATAGTATAAGTGTTTTTACCTTCAGATTTATCAATCGCAGTTTTATTACAAAATTTACAGTCTCTTATGTGAATATAATCACTATTTTTAAGCAATTTCATGTAATGACTAAGATAAAGTGCTCTAGTTTTTGTAAAAATTCAAATATCGCTTATCCTGAAGGTAATTTCAAAAATGAATAGGAAAACAACAAATTAAAATTGAAAATTTGTTCGTAAACTTATTCAATAAAATGGACCCTGTTTATAAAATTTTTGTAAATTTTTACCAATGTTTTCTTAAATTGTACTAAATAAATTTAAAAACGAAAAAAACTCATATCTCCATTTTTTTTTTAAAAAAAAAGTTGTCCCAAGAAGTCTTATACCTTTAGAGACTATTTCTGGACTACAAAGATAAAACCCTTTGCACAAATACATTTCAGATTTCTTCGAAAAGATGTTGACAATTCAGTCGAAGCATCTAATCTCCGAAGAGATCTTAATCTCCTATCAGAACATTTGAGGGGATAGCATTGAAATTCTTTACGTGCCCTTGTTAAAATTTTAAGTAGGAATAATATGTACTGGATTGCTAGAGTAGTGGGGTCGTCAAGCGACCGAGGATCATTCAGAGTGGCTCGGTTGACCAATGGCTGAGGTCTTCGAAAAAGAAGGTGCACGTTGTACGTTGAATGTACCTAAACCTTAAGAGTTGTATTTTAAGTGATGCATTAAATGTATCAGATGCCCATACGTTTAAAGATGCATTTTAACGTATTACATATCCAGATATAAATTATTTACACTATTTTAAGCATTCCTTACTCAAAATTGGTAACAATATCTTAATAGTTTATTCAGTTCAAAATCCTGTGACACACTTTTACAACAAGTGCTGAAAAAATTTGAAAATATACAGGATAAGTCAAAATGAATATAGCGATTACAAACGGCTATAACTATTTAATGGAAAAAGAATTTATCGATAAGATTTACACCAGTGTTTCTCAAACTGGGAGTCGCACCCCCTGGGGAGTGATAACTTTACGAAGGGGGCGCGAGCCTATTGAAAAGTCGAAAGCAAAGATTACTTTAAAAAACTATTTCTTTACTGAAAGTAAACAAACAAAATGTATTCTGACATAATGAAAAATAAAATACATATTTACACTTACATAATACACTTATGAGAATATCAAACCTGCGCAATGTATTTTACAATTTATTTAACAATACTAAATTAAGAACAAGTTTTATAATTATCAGGGACCCCCCATGGTCTTGCCATATTAACACTTGTCTTGATAATTTGAACAATTCAAATATAATTACTTTACTTCCGATTTAAAGTTACGCGATTCGCTCCCCAGTGCCGCCCTTTTCCACGTAGGCACGCGTATATGACGTATTGGGGGATTTGCATCAAGCAAATTCTCTCAAATATGTAAATCCTTCGAAAACACTTCCAATGACCTTTTATTGCATTCCAAAGTATTCGTAATTTTTTTATGAATATCAGTGCGCAGAAGAGATCGTAAAGGGTGTTTTTTTAGAGGTATAGAACTTTAAATTGCAATAAAACAACGATGTACTATTCGATTGACATGCATTTTTTTTATTCGAAAGATAATCTTGTGGCATTACATTTTGAATATGACTTCTGGCATAGGACTGCCACGGCTGGCTTGGATGTAGTCCAATCCGGACGTCCAATTTTCGATGACTTTTTCCAACATTTGTGGCCGTATATCGCCAATAACACGACGAATGTTGTCTTCCAAATGGTCAAGCGTTTGTGGCTTATCCGCATAGACCAATGACTTTACATAACCCCACAAAAAATAGTCTAGCGGTGTTAAATCACCAGATCTTGGAGGCCAATTCACAGGTCCAAAACGTGAAATTAGGCGGTCACCAAACGTGTCTTTCAATAAATAGATTGTGGCAGGAGCTGTGTGACATGTTGCGCCGTCTTGTTGGAACCACAGCTCCTGGACATCATGATTGTTCAATTCAGGAATGAAAAAGTTAGTAATCATGGCTTTATACCGATCACCATTGACTGTAACGTTGTGGCCTTCATCGTTTTTATTATATTTTAATTACGGACCAATGATTCCACCAGCCCATAAAGCGCACCAAACAGTCAGTTTTTCTGGATGTAACGGTGTTTCGACGTACACTTGTGGATTAGCTTCACTCCAAATGTGGCAGTTTTGTTTGTTGACGTAGCCATTCAACCAGAAGTGCGCTTCATCGCTAAACAAAATTCGCTTATGAAAATCGGGAACAATGGCAATCTCGTTTTGGGCCCATTCGACGAATCTACGCCTTGCTTGATGATCGTTTTGATGAATTGCCAAACCAAACTGAGAATAAATCACTTGACAGCTGTTAAATTGGTCGCCATCTTGGAAAGTAATGCCAACTTAAACTTCTATACCTGGAAAAAAAACACTCTATATTTACAAAAAATACCCCCTTTTTATTTATGAATATGTTACTAAATAAACTGAATACAATTTTATCTAAATTCTTAATAATTTAAGTTTTGCTTTACATTAAAAAAACTTTTTTATAAACAAATGCTTTTTGGAAGTTTATGCTACAAAATCTTTCAGTGTTGAATACATTTTAAATAAGACACAAGATATAAGCGTAAATTTTCAAAATTAAATGAAATTTAAATCACAATATTCAAATTACCATAAAATATTCAAAATTAAAAAAAAATAGAAGATACGTGTTGGAATTCTTTTTTCAAAATAATTCATATTTTTATTGATTTACTAAAGCCTGATAGCTATATGTATAAATACATATGTATGTAATAATTCACGCTAATTTCACCTTAAATTTTTTTAATTAGCAATGGTCCTGACCCTCCAAGACTTTCGTTAAAATAATTAACTGTTAGATTATCCGGCTAACGGGATGTAGTCGTAACTTCAACACTGCAAAATTATATACTCTGCTTTTTTTCAATTACTTTTTATGTAATCAGCTCGTGCGATATTTGTCCACCACTCACGAGATCTGTCCACGGAAGTCATGTGAGTTTTGGAACTTCCGATCTGAGTTTCATATAAAAGCCGAAATTCTCTCACCTGCTTCTTGTCCTCGTCATGTTAAACGCTCGTGTGTCTTTTTTTTTTTGTGCTACTTGTTTCTATAAGTGTCGTCCGTATTTGTGTTTGAGTATGTGTGTTTAAATATACAAAAAAATTGAATTATTTTCTAACAAAAGGATACCTCCTCAATACAACTCTATTTACATTAACCAAGCAGACATGATCATCGGAAAAGGAAACTTTACCACTCCAGAGTGCGCGAAATATATATACACCGTAAAATCCGGCGTATAACGCACACTCATACTGTCTAGCCAAATTTTGAAAAAACGTATATATACGTTTGGGGCAATTAACGCTTTGAATGAGAGAGACGTTTATGTACGCCGGTGACGAGATTAAATTCGTATTGTAGCTTTTGCATGAAGGTATAGTATCATTGAATTCAATACATGGTTATTGTATGGAAGGGGAGTGCAAGGATTATCTGATTGTATCTCTCTATCTCTCTCTGGGTTGCAAGCATTGCAAGTTTGAGAAAAACTGATTGACACAGAATGTAGACGGTATTTCAAACTTTTGTTTACATACGTCATACAGGTGTTCTATGCGACTTTGCTCGGTCGCACTGAGGACATCTAGATGGTACTCCATTTCACGTCATGCATTCTGATGCATTTGTGCAGTCACAGACGCAAGCACAGTACAAATGCGTACTATGAGTTGTTTTGGGCATGGGAAGCACATTAGCACACTTTCGCATAACCCCATATAATAACTGTACAATCCGGCGGTCTCGGTGACCAAAAGCAGAAGGCATCATCGGCATCTCCACTTCGACCAATCCAACGCTTTGGAAGATGCTGGTTGAAAAATGTGCGAACTTCCGTACCCCAGTGTGGGGGTGATCCATCTTGCTGAACAGTGGAATCAGAGTCAGGATGTGGCATTAACCAAAGTCGAAGCAAGTCAAGGTAAACATATGATGTAACATTTCATTCACAGAAGAAAAAAGAACCGTACAATTTACTTTCTTCTTGTCCGTGTGACCAAGAGAAGTCATGTAGAACATCTTTGACGTATGCATACAAAATTTTGAAGTTCCGTCTACATTCTGGATGAATATTATCGATAAATTATTTTCCATTAAAAAGTTATCACTGTTTGTAATCACTATATTTATTTTAACTTACTTTGTATTTCAAATCGTCATTAAAAATAATTACAGCGCTTAATGTTAGTCATCTCTCTAAGTCTGTTTCCTAAATATTAAACATTTTTCAAACAAAACTCAATTGTTTAGAACAATGCTTCTCAAATTTTCAATTTTTTGAGACCCTTTGTTCATTCATCCTTTTCATCGTGCCGCCCTCCATACAATTACAATGTATTGAATTCAATAATACTATACTTTGTAGTTAAACTTACAGTACAACTTTACGCTCTTAAGTGCCATCGGAATATATGAACGTATCGTTCAGCCAGTGTGTTAATTGTCCCGGATGTGTATATACGTCTTTCCGAAGTACAATCTTTTCTTTGTGCACTGCTATTCCTAAAATTATTCTGAAGGCTTCGAAATACAATAAAATGATCTTGACAGTATTTGGAAGGATTTACTCTCTTATTTCAGGGAGTTTGCTGATTTATTCCTTTTCTGCCCTTCCCCTACCCTCAATACACTAGATACTCTCCTATGTGTTGAACGGTGACATTTTGGGGAGCGAATCGTTAATTTTTAATCTACTTCTAAGGGGTCACAGGACCCTTTACCGACATCAGTGCAATCGAAAAAAACATCTTTCTTCAAGCCAAAGTAACTTAGCAATAAAATAAAACAATAATTTGAAATTTTTACTACATGATAATCATATATATTTTCGTTACTTCTCAAATTTTCAGAGAATTTGAGAAAAAACTTTAAAAATTTTAAAGAAATACAAATTGGACAATTTTTCAAAAATATGAAAGTCAGTATTTTACACCGCGCATGATTTCTAAAGTACGAAATTAATAAAAATTCACAAAATTAATTTACTTGGCATAAAAACGTTTACTTTTTGAAGTTATACTAACTTTTAAGAAATTTAGAGAAAAACAATATTTTTTACATACAATTAAAACGAAAATTTTAAAATTTTAAGAAATAAATTAAAATTCAAATAAAAATATCTATTAAATTTCTTTTTGAAAATTGACACATTAGTTATGAAGAGTCTTATTTTGAACATGTGTGTGTATGAAATTTCAAACTAATATCATCAATAGTTTCTAAGAAATCCTGCGCGGAAGCTAATTTTTTTATTTTGAGAAAAAGGAAGTTTAACATAGGAAAGGTATAGGGTTTTTGTTTCAGTTTCAATAGTTATTTCTCAATAACTTTGGAAGTGTTCACAGTATCAACACAAATTTGGTATTAAAATGCTCAGAAATGTTAAGGCTTTAAAATATTTTTTTTTTCAAAATATTGAAAAATTTGCAATTGAAGAGTCATGGGAGTCCTTAAGGGATTAATTTTAAACCGTACAAATAAAGATAAATGTTAATTTTTGTATATAACTTTATATATGACTAGCCTATGGGGACACTGGTATTTATTAAACTTGTCCTTATACTTAAATTAGTATTGTTAAATGAATTATAAAATTTATTGAGCAGCACTGATATATTTATGAGTGTATTACATCAGAGTACATGTGTATTAGATTTTTTATTTGTTTGCTTTCAGTGAATTAATGTTTTTTTAAACGACTTAATTTTTCGACTTTTTAATATGCTGGCGTCCCGCTTGTAGGGCTGTCACGCACCTCTAAAGTTGTGCACACCACCGTTTGTAAACACTAGCTTAGAAAAATAATTAATAAAATTTGTAAATATTTTCCCACTACACCGCATTAAGTTACATACTTTGTTTAACAATATACCGCATCGTTCATATTTTCCTGAACCTTATGAAAAATGTCAGATTATGCAAGAACTTTGTTACTTTGAGACCAAATGATGGTTTTAAGATTAACCGCATCAAGCAAACTTCTCCAAAATAATGTTCAAACTTTCGACAGCTCAATTTACGGGATTATGCCCGAGTATCATATTTTAATAATTGATTATTCTCGATTAAAGCTTCTAATGCCACTTGAACCTTTAGAAAAGTTTAAATATTCCCTCCTAAGAATAGTATTTGTGTGTGCTGTCTTCATTGACGAAAATAAGTAAAACAAAAAGAAAGCGACCGCCTCAAACTTTCTATCCAATTTCAAAGAGTTAATATAAGCTCACCGAAATAAGGCGATCATAAACATTGATTTTGGACGGAGGGTAGTAGTTTAGAATTGCTAGTTGCCGTGTTCCTTTTTTTTTCTCGAATGTGGTTAGTTGGTATTTTTATACTTCCGCGTAATTCGGAACCTAATTGAAGTAAACGAGTCAAAAACACCTGGAAATATGAATATTTATGCTCCCCGAAGCGCTTTTTCCACGGGATGGTTGCAGTTAATGAAGCTATCAGCTAAATGAAATGTTGGTTAATGAAGTGTAATTAATGAGGGTTCTTCTGCTGTTAAAAAAGTAAAGTGGCACTTAATATGTATGCCTTGTAGGATAAAACATGGGTATATTTAACTGAATTGAGACTTGTAATTATTTTTTTTTATGTAGAAAAGTAGAAACATTGTATTATTTATTTCTACGTATTCCTAGATCATATGATAGTTTTACTTACAGTGAAAATCGTTTAACACGAAACTGAGAGAACTGAAATATTTTTTAGTGTTGAAGGATATTGCTGAAAAACATATAATCAACAAAATTAAGTTATTTGAGTGCATTTTATTTACATTGTAATGTCTTGGTGGACGCTGCTGTTGAGGGTTTGAGTAAATATCAGCCATAGTAATTATACCACTCTTTTGTTATCTATTTCTCTTAATAACACTAGACAACTTAAGAGGAGAATGCACTTAAAATATTAAACTCTAGGAGCATCACGTTTGATAAATTTAAATATCATAGAAATAAGTTCTCTTATCTTATTTCTGCAGCGCTTTTGACTCCACTACTTGGATTATCTTTGGATAACTTGACTAACTATATGACCTCCGGTCGTTATCTTATTCACGGTTCTACATACATTTTCAACCATTCCCGTCTACTTTACTTAAAAATCGCCTTTACCACCTAAACACTTAAATATAAGTTCTAATTTGCATAAATCCTGTCTCATTCACACAGAGAGTTTTTCAACTAAAATCACAGTTAAAAAGATTAATTTTACCCAAGAGGATTATCAGTAGAATCCTGTTGATTGATTGAATATTAACGTCGCACTCTTCAGCTACACGAGGGCTCTTGGCGACGGACCACGTAATTTTGAACCATGGTCAAGTGACGTGGACGACACCTGAGCTGGCACCCCCTCTCCTATCTACCACACCAACGGGAGGACGTTTCAGCTCTCGGCAGATTTAACGAGCATCGCTGCCCTACACGGCGGGTCTTCAGTGGTATTGGGCTCGAACTCGTGACAAGGCAAGCCACGGTCCGATACCTATACCACTCGGCTACCGCGGACACAGTAGAATCCCGTTACAACGTAAATATGTATAATGCATGTATTATAATAAAGATCAATGAAACAAGAATATTCAAGAGAACTTAAAAGAAATTTATTGTACAAAATTTTCAATTTTTTGAAAAAACAAAACTTAATTGGGTTTTTGGAAATTAATCTGATAATTGTTTTGCATTGTTTTTTTTAGCATCACAATTGTTGGATGCCGTCCATTTTGTTATTCATTTCACCATTGAAATGTGCATCTAAATAACTGCGCATGCTTTTCATGATGTTCCGCATTTCGGATGACGTGGGAACAATGAGCGAGTGAATGAATACATGGTATAAGGGCTTAAAATAACCCAAAGTTATGACTTATTATTATGAAAATACCCATCAGAATGTAATAAACTGTTCGTTTGTAGATTGGAAACCCCTCCGAAATTTTTTGGGTCTAGTTCGATCGGCTGCACGTGAACGCATTATTCGACAATCGCAGGTGATATTTTTGTTACACTGACTTCATTAGTAAAAATGTGGACGTCGCAGCAAAAGAGGCTGTGCGTATTTTGTGGTTAACGGAATTTCAATGAGTTACGCGTGTACATGTATATGTATATATAGAATTTTATGTATTTCTCCTTTCTTAGAAAAGTCGAAATGTATCTGTCAATATTTACAACATTTAATTTATCAACATTGTTTCCAAGAATTTGTTAAGTTTTGTCTAAAAAAATGACATCCTCATTTGATTTGATTTTGTTTTCTTTAGTTATCTAACTATACCAACTCGCAATAAACTTACTTTCATTTTTTTGCTGTTATTTTATTTTTATACCTATCTTTCTTACCATCTCCAAAAGGAGTCTTCGTCAGATAAACTTCTAGCATCATGATCCTAGTATTTTTCTATGTTTACTTTTCCATTTCTCAGATAATTCTAGTCAGGCTTTTCTAACTTAAATCCAAGACTTAGCTATATAAGATCAGTACATCAAAAATCTCGACTTACTTCCAAAAACTAACACAATTTTTATCTCTTGTGTAAATATATCATGGATATTTTTTTTCTTTTGAAAATCTATTTCATTGCCTATCTGATCCTTTTATCCACAGCCTGGATCAATTCGGCATTGCTGTAAAAAATACATTAAAAAAGTGAGTTGTCACATTACGTTGTCAATATTTTTTTTTCTACACTACGGCCCTTTTTTTTAATTACTTGTTCTCTTAAGCTACAAAACACTTGTTAAATTGCCTTTTAAACCCAGGATTGTCGCTCTGATTATCCAATAAGAGTAACTCTAATACCTAAATAAATCTAATCAGTCTTCGTCTAAATCGTCTAGTAAATAAATCGATGCTGATTCAATCTGAAGACTTGGTAGTATGTTATTTTTTCCCCATTTATAAATAAAAAGAGAGCGGGAAAAAAACTTCTAACGTTTGATATTTTTTGTTCCTATTGGTAGATTCTTAGTTAGAATGTATGAAATCATGATTAATTTTAGTTAATAATAGTTTGAGACTCGTAGCATCTTTTCCTTATTATTTATTGTTGATAATGTTACGAATTTTGTGTCAAATAGTGTAAATAATTTGTATTTGGATGTGTAATGCCTTTATCTTACTCTAAATCAGATTTAATTTACGTTAAAATTGTAATTTCCACAAGCAAACGCTGTCCCTTACGTTATAATGGTGATTTAATGGGAGCTTGGCAAAATATTAGCAACAGAGACAGGTTGGCGTCATTTTTGGCGACCGACATGGTGAGCAATTTGGCCACTTGACGATCATGTTGGCGACCATTTTTGGCGAGTTCATAACCCCATGGATTCTAATAGAAATTAGTAAAGAAATCAACTAATTTCAAGACCTATGACGCAAGCGGGTCTTTTCTCGAATTATCAGCGAGGGATATAAATATAAAGAGATATTTGCCGAAAGTCAGTCAGTCTGGTTTTGACTAGCGATCAGTTAGCATTGCTCTGATTGTTGAAGTGATTAGTGATTACTCCGGCTGTTGAACGAGTGATTGTTTGTGAATAATCTTTTACATACGTGTATTTTAGACACCGATAATTGTGTCTGAGTGCTATTGAAGATGTGAAGACCTTTTGAGATTTATTTTGTGAATATCTGTTGAATCATGTATTTAAAGTATTGGATTTTCAATGATAAATTCTCATCACTCTTAAAGAACTGTCTTGTTCTTTGCGCGACTGGTCTGCATAAAATATTCCAACCCGCGATCAGTGTAACGATATTTTGGCCACGCGACTCTCTTAACCTAAATCAGCTTTTCTCAAACTCTGAGGCTCACCCCTTCTAGGGGGATTGATAACCTTATGTGGGGCTGGCGAGCATATCGAAAAGACGAAAATAAAAGATTATTTGAAAAAACCACACACCATTAATTTACTGAATGGAAGCCAAACAGAATAAATTCTGACATAATAAAAACAAAATGATCATTTACACTATATAATATGAATACATTAATTCGGTGCAATGTATTTGATAATGAACTTATCACTACAAAATACAAAATTAAGAACATGTTAAGTAGTGACTCCCATGGGCTTGTCCCTACTCAACAGGTTGAATACGACGAGGGAGTATTAATGTAACTCCAGAGTTCTTAGGAAGATTGACTCAAAAGCACAGAAGGACTTAACGAAAATATCTTTTTTAACGTAATGAAGAGGATAAACAAGGAAACTCCGACTTGTAAAAATCTCAATAATTTTACAACTTAACAAGGAGCTGTAAGATACGCATGTTAAAATCGAATAACACGCCAAGCTAGATATCATTCTAATTTGTTTACTGAAACTCTGAATAGTACACGCGAAACTAAATATTTATCTGGATTTTAGTGCTTGAAGATATATCCACGCAAAGAATCAATGATGATTTAGTTTTAATTTTAAAAAAAAAAGTTTTATTCACTTAATTAATCACTGATTTTTTAAAATTTTATCCCATACCAAAATAGAAATTGCACATCATTTATGGTGTTTACATATTTCTATAAGCAGGTACGAAAAATCATGGAATATCATTGGTAGAAATAGAATTGGTGAAGATTATAATCTTACAAAATGAAGGAGCTATGCACATCGGTGTATTAGTTGCTGTATATTTACAAAATTGTAGCACATTTTGAGAACATTTCCAACTTAAAGAGTTGGTCTCAGAAAGCGCGATCTTACTTAAGGTATCCGACTACGTTCGGAACCGTGGTTTTAAAAAAGAGCATCAATGGATAAGTTTCATGATATTTAGTGTCATTTAGATTGGAATACATGTATGAAATTGTTTTAAGGACATTTTGACAAAAAATTTATTTAAATACAATATTTCGGCAAAAAATTAACTTAGAATAACCTTTTTTAAAAATGTTCTTCTTTTGTGAAAAATGCTTCTATTATAACAATATTTTGTCTGTATATAGCTCAGACCTCCGTACAGAGGCTCAACGATGAATTTTGAAACATTAACATTATTTTCAGAGTTACAACCAATTGAAACAATTATCGGCGTTTTTTTCTTAAAATTTCTCCCCTTTGTTGTCGTAAAACATTGATACACCCACTTTAAGTTATATATTTTAAATATTCTAGTTGAGCCTCTGTACAGATGTCTGAGCTATATACAGGCAAAATATTATTATAATAGAAGTATTTTTCACAAAGGAGAATATTTTGAAAATGGGTCATTCTATGTTCATTTTTTGTCAAAATATTGTACTTAAATAATTTTTATTGTAATACTATTCTTAAAACAATTTTATATGCATTTTTAAATCTAAGTGACTCTAAATGTCATAGATATTATCCATCTATACGCTTTTGCAAACTCACGGTTCCGAACGTAGTCGGATACCTTAAAGGCATTAGATTGCCGTATGCGATGCTCTTTATACATCTGAAGAAAAAATCACTTTAAAAGATGACTAATGATAAAGATGTCAAAGCACCCTGCTCATAACTGCAAAAATTTTGGTGATTCCGCTATTGGTTAAGAACCATACATTATACAAAAGTAGAGCAACTTAATCCCCCCTCCATTTGTAACGGTTTCCCGCCTGGAAGCTACAAGATCGGTTTCCTTAAGCTCATAACATTACACCGTTTATATCCGCACGTGCACCCTTAAAATATTACGAGGTTCTTTCATCTGACATTATGTCGACAACAAAAATACCGTGAGAAAATCTATGCTGGATATTTCACCTAGGAGCAGGAACCCCGAGTGAAATTCAAGGTGTAAGAAATGACCGCCCCCACCCCTAGAGATTGGAGAGACAGTCAGTTTAGAACACTCGGAAAGGAATGTTGTGTCTGCCTTTTCCTTCACAAGTAACATTATTCTGTATAATTTAAATATTCAATGGTTTGAATAACTTGTAACAAAATGTAAATTTCGTAATTAATAGCTATAGACCAGAGCTTCTCCAACTTTTAACATTGGTTACCCAATTTTCAATCATAATTTTCATCGCGCCCCCCTCCGTGCAATAACAATGTGTTGAATTCAATAATACTATACTTTGACGCTAAAACTACAATACCATTTTAATTTCTGAAGTGCCACCTTCTTTTATAAACGTATCGCTCAGCTAAAGCGTTAAATGCTTCGGACGTATATATACGTCTTTCCAAAGTACGATATTTACGTGCACTTCTATTCGTATAATATTATTACGAAGGCTTTTGTGAATGCAATAAAAAGACCTTGACAGTGTTTGCAGTAGATTTGCTTATATATTATTTTTCTCCCCCCCCAATACAGCACATGTGCATGCCTACGTGGAAAACGGTGTGAGTTACGGGGGAGTGAATTACGTATCTTTTAATCGGCAGTTAAGGGTTTAATTATACAACTTACAAATTATCAAGATAAGTGTTAATTTGTGTATATAATTTTATATATGACACGCCCGTGAGCCAATGATTATTATGAAACTTGTTCCTAACTTGGTATAGTTAAATTAATTATAAAAAACATAACGCAGTACTGATACACTTATAAGTGTATTATATCTGCGTAAATGAGTATTCATTTCTTATTTTGTCAGAATGTATTTAGTTTGTTTACTTTCTGTAAATAAATAATTTTTTAAAAATAATCTTTTGTTTTCGACTTTTCAATATGCTCGCACCCCCTTCGTAAAGTTATCACGCCCCACCAGTAGTGCACAGGAATTTTTCAAGGAGGGGGGGGTCCGGGGTTGAAAGTTCACCATTCTTGTATCATGCTCCTTTTGATTTTGTCGATTTTCGAGAATGAAAAACAGTAAAAAACTAATTATTGAATAAATAATTGGCATTAATTAATAAAAATAACCATTAATAACAAATAATTAAATTTTACGTACTATATACATAGAATTATAATCAATCAAAAAAAATCAAGGGTTTTGGGGAGGGGGTGTGGACCCCAGGACCCCCCTTGTGTGCGCCACTGCGCCCCACGATATAAGAAACGCTGCTGTAGACGTAATAAACCTACAATTTAATTTCTTAAATCTCATTCTACCCCTCAATTTTCTTAAATGTTACACCCTCCTTTTCAGCTTTTCCCATTAATTGCTTGTGTGAAATTTTTGTTACTAATTCATGTATCAATATCTAACATTAACAACTTGAAATGTTTCTTAATGTCATGACAAAAACGTCATCGATACACATAGATATACCTAAAGTCAAACATTAACATATTCTCAATGGGAAATTTGAAATTTCTGCTGCAAAAAAATTGTGCATATAATTTCAGCATAAAATTCTAAAAATTGATGTAAATAGCTCTTTATTTATCCTACTGCTTAAAATACTTGAATACTTTAGGTACTGGAATTCATGTCAATAATGGCGAAATTAGATTATTTGAATAGTGAACAGTCTTGTTTCGGTCGAATAACTTCTTTCATAATATCTAATCAAAATCATTCTACGAAAACTTAACGAAGTCCAACAGCAATGAACGTTTAAGTAAAATTTGTCCTGCATTTGTTATTAGCATACGAAAAAAACAAAGGTACTTACGTTTTGTCGCAACCTATTGACCACGTTATATGAAACGAAGCACTTGGTTGCCAATGCAGCACGTAAGAAACATTGGAAATCGGGATTGCCAACTTGGTGAGTTATCAATAGAGGTGGCGATTGTTGTGATAATACGAAACAAATTATGATAAATTAATATATTTTAAAGACCAGATGTTCAAATTATTGATAAAATCTATTTGCTGAAGTCCATGTAAAAGAAGAGATGTCAAAGTCTCGTAATACTCATGTTTGTAGAAAGTTAGATAAATTCTAGCTATGCAGTTTGAAATTTTCGTGAAATATCAAGGATCAAAAAAATAAAAAGTTTTCCATATTTACCATCGAATACCAATTTATCGTTCAAAATATAGATGATAGATCATTTCAACTCGTTTTTTTTTCAAAATGTCATACTTTTTCAACGTTACGCTTAAATATTTTGAACAGCTTTTCGATCCTCCATAAATATCGTTTTCCCCGAGACATTGAGGACCCTATGAGGAAACCCAAAAACACGTATAGTTCTTGGTATCTCTCATAAAAAGGCCATTTTATAGCGTCTAGAGGTTATTTAACTTAAGCACATGTACCCTCGAACATGAAAACTTTGAGTATTTTCTGAGTTTTATTTCAATGCCGCATTTTTTTTAACCAAATGTACTTGACAGCATGACTTTTCTTTAGTCATTTTTCAAGTAATAAAATGCCATTTTGTGCAATAAAAATATAGTACCTCCAGACTTGAGAAAAAATTAACTTATTTAATGGTATGTGACATTATTACATGAATTGGTGATGTGGTTCCAAATTTTTTTATGACTACCACTTAAAAAAATTCTCTATGCATTTAGTTTTTTAATAAGCTTTTGTTTTATAAATTGCATAAAGGACCAATTTTTTAAATAATTTTGAGTTAATTGTTGGTTTTGTCCTTTTCATGCAAATATGTATTATATAAAAGGAGAATAAATTTAATATAATTCTCGTTCTCTTCGCAAAATCATTTACATAACAGAAAAAAAATTAAAACATAGCATATATAGATACTAGAATGCAAATTTGATGATGTTCTAAATTATCTTGATTTTTCATCGTTCCTTAGCTTGAGCAAGAATGATTACATTTAGTTTTTTTTTATCGGAGTCCTACCATGACTTCTTCCTTAAAAAATATTTTCGATAGCAATGCTGACTTGATTTTTACATTTAATTAAGATTAGAGGCCGAAATCGATAGTTTTTTAAATGTCTAGAAATTAAGTGAAGCCCATTATATGGCATACTAAGAACACGAAATTTAAAACAAAGATTATTAAAGCTTACTATAGAAGTAATTTTAAAAAACGAGTATAAGTTGGCATGGTAACTTAATTTTACATATATCCTTAGATTGTTTCGTTTGAATGTATTTTTATAAATTATCAAATAGTGTGTTTTTAATTATCAATGGAAAATCTTTAATTTTTGAAAAAAAGATATATATTTAAATCTAACATTTCCTAGCATCATTCTCAACATTACTGTTCATTATAAAGTTTTTCTTGGTGCATTTCTTAGTTTTAACTTAATGTTATCTTCCATACCTGCGTAAAATATGATATTCTAAATAGTGATTTTCAATTTTTTCTTTAGAACAATTGCGTTTAAAATGCTTGGAAACTCCAATATAAATAATTGGAATAGAATAATTTCTGAGAAGTATTTAAATTGAAGAGCTATTCTATATAAAGGTCTCTGATTTTTTTCAATGATTTTGTATGTTACCACCAGCAAAGTGGTAAATTAAAATATGTGTGGTTCATTTCATTGATTAATCTCGAATGAAAATAATTATACAGATTAAAATTCAAAGGATCATTTTGTTCTTTTTAGTATAACTAAACCTCCAGCAATTGTTTTGTATATTACTTTTGGTAATTTTTTATACATTTTTAAATTAAATGCATGGTTTTGAAGCTAATAACTAAAAACTGGTTTTAAAAAATTGGCTCTAACATTAAAATTCATTATCTTATAACACGTGTATCGGTAAAGCATAATTTATATATAAGAAAATACTTCTATACAATCCTACAATTTCTTTAATAATTAGAGAGTGCTTAAGATACAAATATTCTTAGAAATCAATCATAATTTTTTTGGTAAATAAATTATCCTTTTATGTCTCTTCTAAAAAATATTGTTTAAGGGAACCAGGACAAAATACACATTCAAAAAATCATTTTTTCAATTTTAGTATTAAAAAGTAGTACATATTTTCTGAATTTAGAAATGTATAACACTTATATGTTCGTAGATAATAGAACCTTAAAATACAAAAAAGGTAATTGACAAAAATGTAAGCAAACGTTTAAAAATATTTAGTGTTTTCACTTTTTCTCCAAAGCATAATTTTTTGCCTTCAGGTACACTTCAAAAAACTATTGCACTATATGGGGTTCCAAACTTTTTATGCTTCTACACTGCTCAAAACAATTAAAGGATATTGTAAGTTTTATGTAAAATAAAGATATAAGCGAAATTTTTTTTTGCCGAAAATGGAAGAAGAGAATCACAAATGCAAATTTTTCTGATTTTCAAACTGTGGAGTATGATAATTTTGAGTTCGACGTCAAAAACGTGACTGCTTTGTTTCGATTAGTACGATGTCTCAGCGAAGTCATTTAACCGATTCAGAAGCTTGGAGAGTTGTTGGTAGGTTAGAAGGGGGCCAAACTCAAGCCGAAGTAGCGCAAGCCATTGGAGTGTCACAAAGTGTGATTTCCAGGATCTGGAACCGTTTTTTGGAGACTGAAAGTGCAGGCCGAAGACCAGGACAAAGTCGTAGACGTTTAACAACGCCCAATGAAGATCGTTTTTTAGTGTTAACGTCTCGGAGACACCGAAATATGAACGCTACTCTTCTCCAACACCTTCGCTCGGCTATTGGCACCACGGTTTCAACTCAGACTGTCCGAAACCGGCTCCATGGTGTAGGTCTGTATGCTCGTCGACCGATGGTATGTGTTAGACTAACATCAAGCCATCGTCGCGATCGCAGGGAGTGGGCAACAGAGCATGTGAACTGGAGGAGAAATGAATGGAGCAGTGTTCTTTTTCTGACGAGTCCCGTTTTTCTGTTCATCCGGATAATAAGCGTATTTTCATCTGGAGGGACCGTGGCAGTAGGAATAATCCTGCGTTCGTGCGCGAAAGTGTCAGATTTGGCGGTGGGGGAGTGTTGGTGTATGGTGGCATCTCCATTGAATTGCGCACAGACCTCTACATCATTCGAGATGGACCTCTGACTGCTCGCCGATGTAAGGATGATATCCTCAGACCTACTGTGGTTCCTTACGCTGCAGCAATCGGAGATGACTTCATTTTAATGGACGATAACTGCAGGCCATATCGTGCTAACCTGGTGGAGGATTTCCTTTTCGAGAAAGGAATCATTCGAATGGAATAGCCAGCGTGTTCTTCAGACATGAATCCAATAGAGCACGTTTGGGACGCTCTAGGAAGACGAGTTGCTGGCCGCCAACGACCCCCACAAACTCTCCAAGAACTGGAAAGAGCTCTTCTGGAAGAGTGGGACAGAATACCCCAACTCGTGATTAATAGCCTCATTGACTCCATGCCTCAAAGGTGCTCAACGTTGCTGGCCGTCCGTGGAAACCATACCCCCTACTGAAAATGATTTTCTTTGAAGAAAACACCTTTTCTTCTTTTTTTCTCATATGCACAAATTGTGTTTTTTTCCTTTTGTACACAAATGCGCAATAAAATGCATTTTTTTCTGTCAAACATGTGTAATTAATTCTCATAAAACCTACTACGTCTGTCGACCTTGTATCAATCAGTTAAAAAGTTTCCCAGCCACAAGATCCACCTAAAACCGCAATATCCTTTAATTATTTTGAGCAGTATATATAGAATACCTGTGCATATAATGAACCTATTTTTTCAGTCTAAGTAGTACATAGTTTTTTAAAAAAATAGTTTTATGTGTGAAAAAGGGGGGAAACAATAGTTTAGAAAAAAAATCAGTTCCCTATATCTTGTGTATTGTTTTATATGTGTGAAAAAATATTTTACATATTTAAGAGAGGATTTTTTTAAAAAATGGTACCTAAACATAAGTATGAGATCTCAAAAATTATGCCCAACCTAAATTAAACAGAAAAAAAAATCGTTTGAACTAAAAAATTTACTTTTGTATTTCAACAAAATGATTAAAATATCTTTATTAAGACCACAAAAACTCTAAGTATTGGAAATATTTAAGGATATATGTCCCCATGATCAAAGTGTCTTAAGTTCGGCATTCTATTCTTCCCAGCATGTCCTTATTGCGTCCAGCATGTTCTTTTTCCTGTCCTTCCCAGCTTGCTCTTAGGCTGAATTCAAATAAATGTATGTGATATTTTTTATAAGTAGCTATTGTTATTAAGAGCAATAATTGAAATACATCAATTATTGCTCTTAACCCTTTAGCGGGCAGTGGCTAATACGTCTAGCCACATATTAAAATTTTTTTCTCAAAGCGGGTGTTGGATATTTAAACTATCTATATGCGTTAATTGAAGCTAAAATCCCTAAAAATTAATAATGGCAGCACGATACCTTTTTTTGCATTTCATGTCCTCTGATGGGTAGTTAAAAACATCTTTTCTCGGTGTAAATCTACAAATTGTATTTTGATTAATATAAATAAAATTTCTGATATTTGAAAAAAAATTCGACATGTCCTAAGTACACTTTTCTCTCATCCGAATGAATTAAGCAGTTGTACAATTAAAAAAAAGTTTTATTTAGGTTTTTGGAAACCTTTAATATGTGGATAGAGGCTCTGTCCACTGCCCACCTAGAATAGAAAAATGACCTAGAAATTTTTGCTTTTTCTGTACTCGAGACAGGGCATTTAGAATGTTGGGGGTGGGAAATATAAACAAACTTGGTTTACAATATGTGGAACAAGATTCTCTGGTTCGAAAATCTTTCATTACAGGTTTCCTGCTCGGAGAAAACGTTTGCATGTTATTAAGTTCCACAGTAAATAGCTCATCAAATTTGGGAAATATAACTAATTTAAATTCTCAAAAATATTACTTTTTTTCTAACTTTTCAAACTAAAATTAAATAAAATATAAAATGTGGATATATACCAATTTCAATGTATGTTCTAATTATTCTATATATATTTTTAGTAAGTATTCTATGTTGAACAATTATTCTATTATTATTAAATTACACTTATACTCTGTATTTAATTGTTAGTGAAATAGTTATTTCATAAATTTTAATTTTTCATAAAAAGTTTATTGTAATATGATTCATTATTTCTGTCCTGAAAAGTAAGTTAAATGTCTTAAATGCGCAGTGGCTCTAACGTCTAGCCACCCCCCAGGAAAAAACCCCACAATTAGATATTTTTTTAGACTAAATAATGTTTATAGAGGAGGAGAACATTACATTTATCATGTACTTTATCACAGAAAATTGTATTTTAGCTGTGTGCCCGTTAAAGGGTTAATAGCACTGGCCATTGTGTTTAAGGCAACAGTCATTAAAGGAATGACATTTTAAGGGCATTTCCATTTCTTAATTCCAACCAGTTGTATTCCTGACACTCACTGACAGTTTTCTTTCCTTGCTGACCGCCTGATCATTAGAGGTTTCATTAATTATCCCATTCAAAATACCACAAGGTGTAAGAACGAGCAGTATTGTCTGCAAGCACTTAGCTTTTGTCAATTTTGGCTGATTTCCCGATCTTTCTCCTTGAAGGTTGACAATGGCTGAAAGTGAAGATGACTCTTAAATCGTTTGAGAAGTCCCTAATTGTTTTAATTACTTTCGAATTAGTAACCGTAAACTGTCTGTCGGTTTTGTTACTTTGCTTTTCTCACATCCGAGACAACTTGTTCCTTAAATTGTCTCATTTCAATCACGGACTGCCAGTCTTTGGATTTCCTGAATCTGAAATGTGCGCTGAGGTGCTTTCGCTTAGCTTTCAGATTTATTTTTGTTCTTGTGAGAAAAGAACAGAGGGTTGACTTGCTTGCGCTTTCGCCTCAAACCCTGTCAAAATACGAGACATCTCGTGCTAAGTGATGAAATGCGGATATTTCAGTCGGAGCTCTAGAATTCTCGTTTATCATTCTGGGGCCATTCTTTCTCGAGAGCCTTTTGGAAGACTCGGCAGAAGTTGTAGTAACTTATTCTGGATACAAAAGTTTTGACATTTGCTGTTTATGCATTTGGTGTAGAGAGAAATTGAGTTCTTTCCCCCTTATCATCAGAATTCAGGTACACAAACACTTATGTGTTCTATTTAGAAATTTAACGCTGGATATTTAGAAGAAAATCGTGTAAATGTTTTGAGAACTGAATTGCTGCAAAAATTTGTTTGATACTTTAATATATTTTGATGCCTCCGTTACAAGGTCTCTTTAAATGAAACTTATAAAAATGTAATTAGATGGTAAGATTTTTGGAAGTATTTACAAAATACATTTTGATGTTATTTAATACTATTCTAAATAATTTGTATATTCAAAGTGACTTAAAAATAATAGTTTTTGACTATGGTCTCGTGGACAATCCATTACCTGTTTAAATTTTCCCTGAATAATTGAGAGTGACAAATGAAACTTCTATTAAATAAATTGAGTTTCGAAGAATTCTTATAATAGATATAGATGCTAGTTGAGTGAAATATAATTCAAATAATGTTCATCTCAAATGTTCCTCCCCCCAATTATGAAATATAGTTATTGCAAAAAAAATTAAAACCATATCTCAGTTTTTTTCATAAATGTTTGGTGTTTGCATGAAGATTTTATAAAGTAACTCAAACATAAATTCACAGAGTGTTAGAGTTATTTAATATCAATCCGTATGAGCAAGTGAAAATTAAATAAAAATAAATAAGTAAAAAAATGTAAATGACATGTTTTAAGAAAAAACTAAATCTTTTGAACTGATTTGATATATTATTCAGCTATTGTTTCTAGTGACACTTATTTACAAAAATTGTCCAGTATGAGCGTTATTCACATTTGTCCAAATGAAGAAAATCAGTTTTAATGATAGAAGGATAAAAAAAAATTATAGCTAGCAAATTTGATATCACACACACACACATGAAGATCTTTTTATACAACGGAATGAATAATAATAAAAAAATATAAAGGAATTACGATTCAATGAAATACTGAAATTTCTTGGCCCCAAAGCGTTCCAGAAAGAAAAATTAAATTAACAAGAAAAGGTTTTGAGAAGACTTTGCCTTTTTTCAAATCATCGATGGAAAATGTGTGGTTTCGCAATTCTCTTAAAATTCTGGATAAATGAATTTTGCATGTTTCATCATTTCTTGGATTCATCAGTTGATAAGTAAAAAAGTTTAATTTCATATTTGAATTTTTTCAAATCATTAAGTAAATCGATTAGTAAACGTACTAGAATGTTACAGAGTATTCTTTCACATTAAGTACTCTTGAGGGGAGAACAGAAAGGATCGGCACAATACAATTGTACAAAATGTTGTATTATTTTATTTATGTTTATAATACGCACAGGTACATAAGGTCGGTTCCGGTCGCTTAGAGGTATCGTGACCACTTTGTAAACCTAAGGTTGCAAGTTCGACCCCGGCTAGAGTCGATAGATTTTCTGGATGCGAAAATCTTAGGTAGATGTGCCAAATGATTATGTGGCATATAAAAGATTCCTTGAGTATCAATTTGGTACTTTCGGTAAAATTAAATAGCGACGATATTCAACATGAATTAATTTAAGTTGACATTTTTGGTAACGAGATCCGCCACTAGATGGTGCCACCACTGAAATCCATCTTACACTTGTGGACTTTCCGTGTCTGCAAAGGCTTAGTTGCTAATATATGCAGCCCGTTGAAAAAAACTTCAATATAATTAAACAATGCAATTATTAAACAATATATTAAACAATATAATTAAACAATGTAACAGAAGCAAAACTCTACTTCCAATTTAATATTTATTTTCCTACCTTACATTTCAATGTAATAATTTAAACAGCTATACTTTATAAGAAAAGATCAAACTTTCAACAAAGTCTTTCAAATTCCAACACCGTTTCAGTTTCATTTTTGGTCCAGGAGCGCGATTTCCCATGCTGTACTCTCCATTCGAAACCTAAACTAAACGGTGAAGATTTAACCGTTACTGAAATAAATATGGAATCCAACGAAGTTTAGAAAGAATGTTATAATCAAAACATTTTTGTGCATAAAGTGAAGTTATTTTCTTTTATTTTATCATGCATGGGAATCTTATTTTAATATATTTAAAAAAATACATAAATTTTTAATTTGACATTACTTTGTTTTCTAAAGTTACAAGAGGTTTTATTTTGCTTTCAATGAAAGATAATAATATAAAAGTTTTTAACAAGTTAGAGAAGAATTTCGTTTCTCCGCTCTGTAATTATTGCATAAATTATAGAGCATTTGAAACTAGCCTAGAAAAGAAGGGGGTACAGTGGCTTGCAGGCCACATGTAGCTCTCAAAGAGTTTTTTCCGGACTAAAGAATTCAGAAAAACACCTTAAACCAAGACTTTATTCAGATTTGTCACATATTTTCTACTAGAACGGCACGCATGCACGAATGAAACATTTAAAACAAGAAAAATTAAAGAAAAAAAAAAGAAAACGGTGATAGAGAATATATTTGTCTTATTAAATTAATTCTAAAATTAAATGTTTATCTACTATATATGATATAAAATTTGCACAACATATAAATCGAATAAAAATGATACTATTTCATGTTACTTATATTTATTGATTTTATCATACATTTATATTATTACGTTGATCGGCTTTCAATCATTTTATGCAAATCAACCGCAAAGTACAAGTCAGATTTTTAAGAGTGATGAGAAAATAATTTAAATATAGGATTCAACAGCAATATTTGCTGAATAAATCTCAGAAGGTCTTCACACCTTCAACAGCACTCAAGCACAATTATCAGTGTTTAAAATACACTTACGTAAATGATTATTTACAAGCACAGCTGAACTAATCGGTAATCACGGTGAAAACAATACTCACTAATCGCTAGTTGAAACAAAACTGACTGTTTCGGCGAGCACCGCTCTATTTATAGACGCGGCGGAAACTTCCAGAAAGATAACCACTTGTGTCATAGAACATGAAATTAGTGAGTTTCTCCACAAATTTCTTAAAGAATCCAGAGTGTCCTGAACTCGCCAACATGATCATCAATGTCACCAAATGGTAGCCAAAGTCACCAAATCTGAGGCCACCTTGGTCGCCAAAAATAATGTTAACTTGGCTCTATCGTCAACATTTCGCCAAGTTCTCTTTGAATCGTCACTATAACGTGAGAGGCGGCGTTGTTTATGAATATTACAATTTTAAAGTGAATTAAATATAACATAGAGTAATATAAATGCATTACACATCTAAATACAAATTATTTACACAAAATTCGTAACAACATCTTTTTTGAGATGCAAAGTGAACTAATAAATCCAAACAATGTAAGAACGTACGACGCTCCAATATACCCTGCTTCTACAATATGACCTGCGAGCCAAAACCATTTCCCATCTTTGACCTAGAAAAATAGAATAAAAGTTATTTTGTAATGCATTTATCTATGTAACGCAGGGGGGATTGTTCTTAAGTCGATGCCAACCGACCGGTGGACCGCCAAAACATTTTGGGGTGGCCACCTGTAGATTGTAATTATATGACGAAATATTCAAGATTGGCTGGAAGAATAAAATACTTTTTCTGACTATAACTACAAGAACTAACTTAAGATGATTTTTGTTTAATTTTTTAATGTATTTTGAATTGTTTGATAATAAATGCATCATTTGATATTATTATATTTGTGACTATTAGTATGGTTGTATCTTGCGGTTTGCTTTAAACGTGGACTTAAAAGTGGTTTTATTGCATTTATATAGGTACGTACATATTCCTTATTTATATATTTTTAAATTATAATTAATATTATGGACTTTTTCTTAATTCATCACACCTACGCCACCAGATGGACCATAACACCTTGAAAAAATTATAAGTGTCCCATACCGTAGAAAAAATTGCCCGCCACTGATGTAATGCATTAAAAATATATTTCTTATCTATTTTTCACTAAGCAATTAAATTATTTATCCAACTTTTAAATCATAACGTTTAAGGTATGTCTAAAATAATGGGCTCAGTTCTTGATGGTCACATGATAAAGACAAACACATGTTCTCCATTGAATTCAAAACAAACGTTAAACGAACTTGATCTTGTTGTTCTATGTGTATAAATTGGATAAAATTTCATATTTTGTGATTGGTTAAAGATGTTAAGGTATAGTAAAAAAATTAAAACTTAAAAATAAATCTTAGTTTATGCATGTGTTTTTATATAAAATGCGTTTTGTGTGCTTATGTACGTTATTATTGTTGACAAATATGTACCTTTTAAAAGAAAGTTTTTGCAAAGAGCAAAGGATGGTGACAACAAAGCACATGAACTGATTAGCTAGAAAAACGATTGTACTTATCATGTGACAATGACGTCACATGCGTTTGTGAGCTGATTGGCTAGAAACACATGGTTATCATTATCATGTGACTATCCCGTCACATGAATTTAGGCAATTGGTTTGATTTTTGTATTTAAATATTTTTTATTGTTCTTTCTATTTATTTTTTTACTGTCCAATTCCTACTATTAGCTCACACTCTCTCTATATTTATTTAGCTATTTATTTATCTTGGTGGAATTTTCAATTATTAATAAAATACATTTTAAAGCGCTCAATTGAGCTGAAATTTTATATACATGATTATTTTGGATGACAATACAATAATTTAATTATAATTAAAAATTGATTAAAACTAATTATTTGAAGAATTACAAATACAGCCACGTTTGCAACATTTTTGGCGACATAGCGACTCTTTTGGTGACCTGTGTCAAAACTTTAAAAGAGTTTTCTCACGTTTTAAAGCATTCAGTTGAACTAAAATTTTCTAAACACGATTGTTTTTGATGACAATACGATACTTTAATGATAATTAATAAAAATTAATTACCATTTAATGTTGTGATTCTGTCATATGTATAAACATATTTATATTAATTATAACTATGAATAAAAAGTAGCTAAAATAAAATTTTCTTTGTTGATCTAAGTAGGAATTGACTTAATTTTTTTTGTATTACTTGTTTTTATTGTTTTTACTATTCAAATTCATTGTAATCACTTTATAAGTCTTTTTTCAGGCACTATTTCTCACATTTTTCTGTAACATATCGATTTTTTTTTATACTTTCACCCTCCAGCTGTTTGCTAGATTTGGAGCCAGAAGTTGATCTCCCCCCAAGTTTGATTGTAAGGCGAAGTAAAAATACCCAAAAACGCATTAAAAAAATTCAGTTCTTTAAACTTCTGGGAGCGTGGAACAACTAAAAAATGGTTCGAACAAACTTTTTCCCACTTGTTCTCGAGTTGGCATTGGTCCTCCTTCTCAGCAAACAACGTTATCTTTTTATTTATTTTTGTTAGGCTATTTTTCCCATTCCTTTCATTGCTGTCGAAGGGTGCCCACGTGACCTACTCTAGAAGCATCTTGACACAGGCGACGATAAATTGCAGGGTTCTCATTTGGCTTCCATTCCAAGAGAAAAGATCTCTTCCTCCTCCCTCTTCTCTATCTTATTCTGATGGACAACCACGCTTCCGAGGTGTTCCTACACATTCCATTTCGATCTAGAAAGATTTCCGGTGTTAAGCATGATTTATTGAAAAGATGCTGGATGTATGATGCATGAGTAAATAAGCAGCAAATGTCCGTGCATACAAAAGTACATAGTTTGTCTCTTGGGAGAGGTATTTATGGGATGTATTGTACTACAAGTAATTGACTCTGCTTAATAGAAAGCTAATGGATTCTATGGCATTTGTGTGTTAGAAAGCTTTTAAGAACAATCTTAAGAAGACTCGGTACTCTATAAAAGATTTCAGCTTTTTGATTTTTACCGAGCAATTTTCTTTGAATTTTTATCTTTCGATTGGTGTAGTACGTTTGTACATATGGGGATGAACGCAGCGTTTTTCAAACCGGGGGGTGAGCCCCCTAGGGAGGCATGATAACCCTACGAGGGTGGCGAGATCATATTGAAAAGTTGAAAACAAAAAATTATTTAAGCAAAAAATATTAATTTACTGAAAGTAAGCAAATAAAATACTTTCTAACATAATTAAATATAAAAAAACATAAATTTATCACTACAATGTATTATTATGTAAAATTATCGCACAATGTATTTTATTACTAATTTAACAATACAAAGTTAAGAAGAATTACCAGTGAACCCATGGCCTTGTCATACATAAAATTTTTATAAAAATCAACACTTATCTTAATATGGTTTATAATTAATCCCAAAACTGCCGATTAAAAGTTACGGGATTTGCTCTGCAATGTCTTATACCTAGGTGCGCTTATATGATTTTTTTGGGGGGTGGGAATAAAAAGGAATAATTTAATAAAACCTTCTCTGAAATAACTAAATACTTCGCAAACACTGTCAAGGTTCCTTTTATTGTATTCCAAAGCCCTTGGAAAAATTTTATGGATAGCAGTAGACAGAGAAGATCGTAGTTCAGGAAGACGTGTATATGCGTCCGGGGCATTTAACGCTTTGGCTGAGTGAGACGTTTATATATGCAGGTGGCACTTAAGAATTAGAGTGTATTGCAGCTTCAACGTCAAAGTATACTATTATTGAATTTTATAGATCGTTATTGTATGGAGGGGGGGGGGGGCACGATGAAAACTATGATTGAATATTGGGTTGCAAATATTGAAAGTTTGTGAAACACTGAATTAGCGAATGTATAGAAACACATTTTCGGCCTTCGTCTTTTTTTTTGAGATGTCAATAGTTACATGCTGTTTCTTTTACTAACAGCTTTTTTTATAAAACTAATTTTATTTTGAATTTATTATAACTGTAGCGTTTTATTGTTCTAATTATTAAGATATAGCAATTATTAAGACAATAATAACATTATAAAAACACATAATATTAATAATTTTAAAATCTGTTTTTCTTTTCACATTTAATATTTTCTTTGGAATGTAACAATTTGATATTAGTTTGATATTATGAGAAGCATGAAAATGGTTTTGATTATTTATTATATATTGTATTTTCTTTTTTCAATTTTCTTGTATTAGTCAAGAGTAATCAGTATTGAAATGATACATTTTGAAAAATATTGTTCTGAAAGTTGCTGGGAATTTGTGAAAATTTCTGAAAATGCTAATATAAGAAAAGTATATAGTTATTTTTTTTAAATAGCATTCTAAATTTATGCAAACATATTTTTTCATCGTTAAAATCTTTAAAACGGCTTTTTCGTAATATGTATCTTTTTTTTATTCATCAATGCATTTAAAATGCAACTTCTTCCACAAATACTATCCGATCAATTTAATTTTTTCTATGAGTTGCGTATAATACATGTTATAAAATAAGCGATCCATTTTGTAACATAAACAAGAAAATTTTCAAAAGAAATTGGTACACGGAAGTATATCAAGTTTTGGCCAAAAGTTAATATAAGATTCAGCATTTTTTTTTTTTATAAAAACTAAATAATTTATTGTAAAATGGGTCCCTAATGTTCTATAAAATATGCTTGAGAATATTACTACAAATTCTTTTGCTAAAATATCAATGAATACAAGAGGATAAAATTGTTCAAAGCTTTCAAAAATTTCTTTGAAAAATTTTAATTTTAAAATTGCACGAATAATTTATGCAAAATTTCAACTTAAATCATTTTATTGTATAAAAACTCTAAGACATGCTAAAACATAAAGTTTACATGTGTAAATAGAAAAGAATTGTTCTAAGGTACCGAGTCCTTTTATTTTTGTACGATACTGTTTTGGGCCCGTATTGATGTTTAATATGGTATTCCAGAACTTTTTAAAGCTGCAGATAAAGAAAATAATATTGTTTTACTAAAAGGAAAATGTACTCATGGAAATTTTTTTAAAACGAGAACGAAACATTTGTTAATGGGGGAAATTTAATAAGTTTTTCTCAGTTTCACAGAGAGAATATTCTATAATCAGAAACTATTTGACCATTTCCTTAAGAGTCTTTTTCCTTTCACAAATTCATTATTAAGATCAGAATTTACTGCATCATCTTAAACTACATATCTGGAGTCCAATTAAAAAGTGTATTTAAAAGTTGGCTTCATAAAAAATTTTACTTGACATTCTAATCCCAATTTAAATACTATTATATCGATTTTTAATTTTTCTTTTTGTCAAATTAAAAGTGAAAGCATGGAACCGAATCAAACGGGAAAGTATAAGGTATTTCTCCTTATTTTAAACTATTTCTGCATGTTGAATCTTAGTCAATTTTTTTTCAAATTGTCAAGATTTCTCTATAGATTAATTGCGAGTTTGAGAACTGGAATTCAACAAAGAATAATGTAATAGCCTTTATTTACTTTTTGCTGTACTAAATCTAACGACAAATGCATTATGCAAAGTATATAAACTTCTGGAAAGAGGTTTCCTGTATCGTTTAAGGCAGGGATGTGCAGTAAGTCGATAGCGATTGACTGGTGGACCGTCAAGACATTTTGAGTTGACCACCTTTACTGAGCCTTAAAAGGCGCTTAATAAAAGAAACGTATTTATGAAAGAACTGGAGAATCGGCTTTTCACAAACGATGCGACTATATTTATTTAAGCAAATGATTCAGTAAATGTGTAGATGACACGTCCCTTCATTGGAAGAGACAGATGACGCTTAACATGTTCACGGCCATTCTAGGGAAAAAAAAGTGATCCCTGTGATGCCTACCGTAGAAATGAATTTTTTCCCACACGCCGACTGAAGGGGAGAATAAATGTTAATGATCGGTTCTTCTTGCGACAACACGGGAGTGGCTATTGAGACATCCCACACAGCGCGTTGGGTTCTCGAGGGGTTGTCATGCCCGTAATGGAGAATAAATCGGCAACGAACAAATGTAAGTGTATACGTCGGGCTTAGATTAATCGGTTCACGTATGTTCTATGTTCACTGCATGGGTCTAGTAGTCGCTCGTAGTTGTTCAAGCATTCAACTTGACAATTATGCGTTACATGTGCTTTTTGTAATAAAAATAGTAATCTGCATTAATTTAAAAGAGGGGTACTATGTCGAAAGTAAGTGTTTAGAAAATTAGTGCGTGACGACAAGTGTTAAAAAAACAATTTTAACACAGAATAGCCACACCTACACCACTGGACGGACCGTATCACTTTAAAAACATTAAAAGTAACCCGTAACCTGTAAAAGTCCGCCCACCCCATATATATCGCATATATTTATTTTGTGTTATTTTTATGTGACATTAACAGAATTGTTTTATAGAAAATAAGAGTTTGAAAAATGTGTCATTCAGTATTAAACTTAATACTTTTTAATAACATTTTTAAATGATAATTTTTTAAAATATAATTTTCAAAATGATAAGCACCATTTTTTTGTCCAATTAATATTCGATTTTCTTTTATATAATACTTATGCTGTTTAATTTATGGTTCTGTAGTACATATAGTTATATGTTTATATTTCGAAATAGAATAAATTAAAAATTTTAAATGTACAATTATAATTAAATATTTTTTTATGAATTTCTTTGAAATATTTAGGGATATATGCTTAAAAAATTAAAGAATTATTTCATAAAAACTAAACTATCCAATAATACCCATATGAAATATTTTTGTTTTCATCAATGGACATACATATGACATGTAGATGTTATAGGCATGTACACCTGAAAATGATTTGAGACCATCGGAAAAAAAGGATTACATTTTTCTGTAAAATATAACTAAATAAAATATTTCCTCTGCCCTACATTACAAGACAGTCCCACGTCGAAATCTTTCACCCATTCTTTATATTTATTGTAAGATTTTTCGATTTCTTGTTCCTAGGATATATTTATCATTCTCTCTTGTATTTTATATATTTTTTTCTTCTCTCAGACATATTTCATATAAGTATCTAGACTCTTTATAAACAAAAAACGAATATCACTGTGATTTGTGTCTTCTTCCTCAATGGTCATCTGCTAGATTTCCCGACGAAATATTGTACGCATATTTCATTTTATCAGCGCATTAATTGTATTTTTATTTTGGTAATTCTATAACAGGATGTTACGCCAGGTAAATGAAATAACCCATTAACAATACTAAATAATTTAAATCTTATGATGTTATAATTTTAAAAAATATTTAATCACACACACACACATAATTAGACTATCTCTTCACATGCTTTAAATATTCGATGTTGTAAACATTAAATGTACAAAAAGAAATATCAACATTTTTATGATAATGTGCATATTTTCTTTTTTATAAGTTAAGGCACTCTAAATACCGGTAAACTTGAAATGAGATGATGTAGAATGTTGGATGTTGACAACTAGTTACAGTCAGTTACATTTATAACGACAAGAGAGGCTACAATGACGCTAATAACATCAAATGAATTTGCATATGTGAAAGTTAAAAAAAAGTGGTAAATTCGGAGTTGCCTTTAGTAGAGTTTCTCTTCAGTGTAACAATAATTTATCTATTTAAGTTAGGTTACAAAAAGAAAACACAAGACATTAACAAAAGTAATGGGCAAGGAACATGCAATGTTTTATCATAGAGACCATATTCTCTTTTCACCTTGCCTCTACTGAAAATAGGTTGTCTTTAGAGGGAGCGTATGCTGATTGGGACAGTCAGTTACAGCTATTAGGACAAGTTAGGTTACAATGATGCTAATAATATCAAATTAATTTCTATATTTGTTTATCTGTGAAAGTTAAATGCTTTGAATGAAGATTTTATTAAAATGTGATCCTTACCGAATATTAACAACTTGTCAATATTCTACAACTCTTGAATCGTATGTTCAGATCTACGAGAATATTTGCATTTTTTGTAAAGAGACATATCATATTTTTCTATAAAAAATTAATACCTTAAAACTCATAAATTTTTTACTTAGTGAAATCAAAATATTTAAAACATATTTCATGTAATTTAATATATATATATATATATATATATATATATATATATATATATATATATATATATATATATATATATATATATATATAACTCAATTTATTGAAAAACTATTTTTTCTTAAAACTGTGACGATTTTCGACGATTGGTATTAATTATTGGTATTTTTTAGACGATTGGTATCAAAATGCAGTAAACAGGTTTCAGAGTCGGAAATTCATATATACATGAATATCTAACAGCTTTCAAATATTTTAATTAAATATTATCTCATGATTAAAAAAAATTTTGAAAAAATTTCGAAATTATTTGTGTTTTATATATTTTGTATTTATATATATTCAAAATTACTCTATAATTAAGTAAAAAATATATAGAGAGAAAAACTATATATTGACTTGAAACTTTTTTCTTCATATCCCAGTTTGCTACTTTTTCAATGAAATATTATTAAATAAAACTTTTAAATGATGGTAAGTGATAACGATGTAACATCTTAAACAAATTTCCTTTAAAAAACAAAATAATTTTTTGTTCATATGTTTTTTGTGTTTTGTTTGTTCAATATAAATCTTTTTACCTTTAATATTACAATCATTAATGCTCTTTGAAAAAACACAGCTTATTTATTTTTTTATTAAAATCGATAGAGTTTCAGCTATTGAAGCAGGTTATTACCTGGACGTTATAAAATATTATTGCCTTGTGTTCCAACCATTATTTTTTTTTAAAAAAAACTATGTTTCCAAAATCTTTTAATGTGTTTATGTCTGGAATTCAAACCCGAGTTTCATAACCCTTTTGTGCACTAATGATTATAAAGAATGTAGCTAGGTATCAAAACGCAGGTAATTGCTTCAATATTTCGTGATCCCAGATGCCTTTAATGATTATAGAATATCTCTGAATTGGTGATATTGGAAAAGTTTTATAAGCTCAGTATAAAACATTCTAAAAAATGTTTTGCTGTATGTTTTTGGAAAGTATGTATAAAGTTTTTTTTTTCAAATTTGCGTTTACTATTTAGTGATATTTAAACTTCTGAAATTATTGTTTTAAATAACTTAAAAACAACTAATAAGTTGTGATAAAATTTTATGTTGTGTAATAATACGTAAAATACGAGCTGAAAACTTGTTTTTTTTTTTAAATAATCAACTACATTCTAAGAAATGAGTGGAAAAATAAAAAAGTTTCATACCTATAAAATTATATATAGTTCGTAGTTTTTCTTACATTATAATTGATAACTATCTCATAAATTAAACTGTTTAGACATATCAGTATTTCTAATATCATAGGTGCTGTTTCTTGCATCACACTTAAAACAGAGCACTGCTTAAAGGCTATTTTTAGCTGCTCAAAATAAGTGTTTGGGTCTCATCATTTTTAAAAATTGTATTATTCTATCTACACCAGCGTTTCTCAAACTGTGAGGCGTACCCTTTAGGGGGGCGTGATAACTCTAGGAGGGGGCGCGAGCATCTTGAAAAGTCAAAAACAAAAGATTATTTAAAAAAAGTATTAATTTGTTGGAAGTAAACAAACATTTTTGACATAATAAAAAATTTTTAAAAAAAACCATTTAGACTTATATAATACGCTTATAAATGTATCAGTACTGCATAATGTATTTCATAATTAATTTAACAATACTATGTTAAGAACAATTTCAATAAATAACAGTGACTCACAAGCTTGTCATATATAAAATTATATGCAAAAATAAGACTTGATAATTTGTACGGTTTATAACTAATCCTTCAACTGCCGATTAAAAATTATGCGATTATTTCCCCAATGCTTCCATTTGCACATATGCACACATATGTGGTGTTTTTTTTTTGGGGGGGGGGGAGGAATGAGAAAGAAAAAATAAGGAATTCCTCTGAATTAAGTAAATCCTTCGCAAACACTGTCAAGGTCATTTTATTGCATTCCAAAGCCTCCGCAATAATTTTATGGATAGCAGTAAACAGAAAAGATCGTACTTCGGAAAGACCTATATATACGTCTGGGGCAATTTACGCATCGGCTGAGCGAGACATTTATATACGCCGGCTGCACTTAGGAGGTTAAAGGCGTATTGTAACTTTAGTGTCAAAGTATCGTATTATCGAATTCAAAACATTGTCATTGTATAGAGGGGGCGCGATGAAAATTATGAATGAATATTGTGTCGCAAGTATTGAAAGTTTGAGAAGCACTAATCTACACTTAATTCTTTTAAAGATACTATGTGAGTGATTGACACATTAAGTTTCTCCTTCACCGTCTTGCCTACCTAAGGGGGGAGGAGGTATGAAAGCAGTACCAGAGTCTTCCATAGTAACAATTATTTACTTACTCAAACACACTAGCCAACAACAACTTATTCTCAAAGTGAATTTCAAAGGAGTAGCACAGAGAAAGCAATGACTATTAAGCAAATATGCGCAAGTAACTTATATAACTCAACCTAATCTATCGCTGATTACTAGCCTCAAATCCACTAATTCAACACAGTGGCAAACACCACTCTTAACTTTCACACGCGAAAGTAAACGTTATTCAATCTCACCTGCGTTGCGAATATAGCAGCTTCCTATACCTCAATGTACTATAATGATAAAACTCTGACTTTGTATAGTCTAACTAATCTGAATATCATGGTTTCTTCCTGAGAGGGATGGCTATGAGTTAAACGTGAATGCTAGCCAAAGATTCCCCAAGAGGATTAGTCAGAGGACGCGTATAGATTCGTCACAACTATAATAAAATTGAATGAGTTTTGTTTTTAATTTCTTTCTTTTTTTCTTAATGATTTTCAAATATTAATCTCAGCTTTAATTTGCAATTTGTTCGACATTTTGCTATTTGTTTAAATAATTGTTCCTTAATCTATTCATCACTATTTAAAAAAAATGCAGCAATTATTTTAAATTAGGGAAACTGAAAAAAATTTCCAAATTTGCTTCTCGCATTATCGTGAGAAATCTCGACAGCTTTTTTAATGCTTGTGTTAACTATTACAAAGATATTATTCAGTTTTGAAATTATTAAAAAAACAATATATAATTCAAATTTAAAACTATATTTCGTAACATAAATAGATTTTTTAAGTCAAATTCTACTTGTGAACCACTTACCAAGTATATTCTTTTAAATTGTTTTGCAGTTCTTTAACTAAATACCAAGAAATATTTTTTGCGCTTATTTTTTTCCCCTTTGCTTGATATGATTCTTTTTGCAAGGGCATGTTTTTTAATAAAATATAATATAGAAGAAACGTTTTATTTTAATATTTAATGTCCTTGTATGTCATGATTTGCTTCATATCGATAAAACACGGGTGTAATTTTGTATGACTGTGCCAAATCACCGAAGCGCTTCTTTGTTGCTTCCTAGAAGTAATTTTTCTGTGAAAGATAGCAGACATATTACGAGTATGAAAAAAAATTAATAACTCAATCTGGGGTTCCACGGCTGAAAGATCTCAGTTTTAATTTTTATAGAACCTTTGTGATTCAAGGATCTTGATCCAATTAGTTATTTTGGATAGAAGAAAATATGAAAAAATTTTGCTCTTTGATTTCGTGTATAACTATATACGAGATTAGACACACACACACAAAAAAAACGAGACTGGTCCAATAAATCATTGTACTTACAGAATCATATCACTGTGATAGATTCACCTTCAAAATAGTTCCCTTCAATATTCACACACTTCTATATTCGGTGTTGCCATTGCTGGTAACAATTTTGGAACGAGGGTTTTGAAAGGCCCTTCAGGTAATTCTTCGTTGTAACCTGAACCTCTTCAACTAAGGTAAAATTGGTACCTTTTAAGCAATATTTAACTGTAAGAAATCATAAAATAAAGTCGCATCGAACCAAATCAGGTAAATAAGGGGGATCCCCCATCACAATAATGTTTTTGCTGGTCAGAAACTACTTGACAGATAGAGCCGTGTGAGCGGGTGCATTGTCTTGGTGCAACAGCCATTCATCACTCCCCAATTCTGTTATTTTTTCCCCGATTTTTCCATGAAGTATTTTTAGTACTTTAATGTAATAGTATTGATAAACAGTCTGACCAATGATGAAAATGAGAACCCTCTAATATCACGAATTTTGGCTGTATTTTGGCTGACCTGTGGCGCCCAACAGATTCCCCCTCTTCCACACTGACCCTTTCCCTGGAAAACCCCTTATAACATTCAAACACATAAGCACAAGACAAAGTTTCATCTCCATAAACCAAGCCTCGGTCAATATTTGAAATGTTTTCGTGGCTGATTTCTTAAGTTTTCCAAGAAATTTGATGTTGATTCGCTATTTATCCGGCAGAATGCAGTTGCATGCGTTCACTCAATGAAATAGTACTCGCAACTGGAGTGATCGATTGAAGCGAAACTGACCACATGGATAAAATAGATGTGTGAGATGACTTTATCAAATCAGTTGTAGCCAATTTCACTCTTTTTTTCAAGCCACACGCTTAGTCTTGTTTTTTGTTGTTGTTCTTTGTTTTTTTTGTATCATACCTTGTCCCATTAAAGTGTGAAATCCGTTATTTCATAGAATAACTAGGTATTTCATGAAATAAAAAGACAAATCATTTTAAGTATATAAAACTATTGAATTTTATGGTTTAACTAATTTTTTTTTCTGAAGAATAACGATTATTTGATCATGAAAGTATGAAATACGGTACTCGAAAGATCTTTGAAGTGTTTCTAGTTGCTTTAGTCAATTTGGATCCCAATTCAAAGTGTCATCACAGCAATCCTTGCTCTAATAAGTAATAAAAACTAAAATAATGGTATTTCATAAAATTTGAATTAATATTCTCTTACAATTGTGTTTGAAAAGTTTACACAATATTTTTATGAAGCAACAGTTTTCTTCCCTACATGTATTTTTTAATAATATTTAAATGTAACTCTTTCTGCAACACTCTATTTTTATCCTTTTCTGTTTAATTATTGTTAGCAATATGAGTAACAATAAATTACCGTGAAATTCGGCGTATAACGCGCACTTTTAATGCAAAACATAAGATTAAAATTTACGGGTGCGCTATATACGCCGGGTATCAAAATGATGGATTTAAAAAAAAATAAAGAGATGAACCCCCAAAAAATTGTATCCTTCTTGTATCGAAATATTGTTTATTTAAATAAAGTGTCATTCCTTATGATCTTAAAGGGTTGTAGTTCTAGAGTTACACTAATTTTTTTAAAAACGCTTGGAATAATACGTCTAATAAATGACTTAAAAACATAAAACCACTGCATATGTACGTATCAGATTTCTATGTAAAAAAGGGGTGGGTTTTATATAGCAGTTATACCGACAGAAAAGGCAGTTTGAAAGTATAGGTGCGCGTTATATATATATATATATATATATATATATATACCCGATTTTACGGTATATATCATATGCTTTTCTTTATTGTTTATCAATTAATCACCCTCAATGGGCAGAAGATTTTGAAAGATTTAGCTATTTGGGATCAATTAATTTATAAAATAATTTTCAAATTGTTTATTTTTCACTTTAACAGTCATCATTAGTTATTTCATAGAATAAATAGTAATTTCTTAGAATAACTGGGTAAATAATGGAATTTTCCATTAATTGTATACTTTAACTGACTCGTCTTGCTGATTTATGAAATACCTAGTTATTCTATGCAATAACTGAGTTATACACTTTAACGGTAACATATATATAATAAAATTGTTAAACGTACTATACATCTCGTATGTATGCATTCGTATTTATTATGATATCCTTTACAGAAAATAAATACTTATTCGATATCGCGATATATATATATATATATTATAAAATTCAGGAAATATATATTCACATAACTATATAACCAATCATTTTAGCATTTATTTTTATCTAAATTATGATTTATTTATATTGATAATATGATAAAAGTTCTCACGTTGAAACAAAAGCAATTTATTCGTTGAAAAATTTTAAACTTCTACTTTTGTGTGTTTTACTAATGCATATATCTCACCAAGTTTCGTTTTTTTTCTCACCAGCAAAAATTTACCACGAAATTCTACCTCAGGGAATACTATTTCACTTCGTCGTAATTTTTGTAGGTGTGAATATTCCACAGAGAATCTCTAAATCTTTGTGAAACTGGGTCACCATCAACAAAAACATTTTAGATTTTTCCTCTCTTTCCATTTTCTTTAATACATACTTCCCTTCTTCCACTCTTCTCCGCAGTAATTCTTTATAAAAGTCGAAAATAACTTCAGCAAAATGGAATATCTACTACTCCTCCGTCACTTTCGCAGGAGAAGCTTTAATGCTGATCCATTAGAAAGAATGGTGTACGACTTAGGCTGTATGAGAAATAGTTCCATCTTCTTTTTTATTCTTGCACACTGTAGGTTTTAAAAGAAGTTCATCTTCTGGGTCATTTAAGTCTCTTACAGTACCGTGGATCGCAACATAATGTAACATTTTTTGTGTTATTTAGAAGCAGTAGTTCTTGAAATTTAATGAAGGCTCATGCTGTTTATTCTAATAAACTTGACTAAAAACATATGACAAAATTCTGTATTAATAAATTTATTTCCCATGTGCTTCTTTATTTTTTTATTGTAATTTTACTGTCCCTTTTTAGTAATTTTGATATAATATTGCTTGACATTTTATTTGTTTTTTAGGTAAGTATTCGTTTTATTCAAATAATGTTGCTTAAGGCTGTCTTTGGTTAATATTAAAGAATAGGACCTAGATTCGGACAATTTTATCAAACATAAAATTACTAGAAGATTAATATTGCATTCTGGTTTCACTATGAAATAGAGAACCTCTTATTTTATCATACCTCTCATTTTTAATCGATTTGGAATTATTTGTAATTATGGAACATTTTTAAATTTTAACAATGCTATATTGTAAACAAATGTATGAATTACAATTAAATTTGAGTCATTTTTCCGTCCGAAAATATGTTCCGCGTTCAATTTAGGTCCTCATAGATTTGGCGAAGACAGATTTAAATGAATAAAATTAAATTATCATTTCAGAATTTTCGGATTTGTAAGTTCTAAAGTAACTAAAAATTAGAAAGGAGCTAAAAAATACTTCAATAAAAAAAACTTCTTAAAAATTTAGAAAAAATCTTAGAATGGAATTTTAAAAAAAAAACAATTAAATTATAATAGAAATTGCTTAATATTTATTTGTATTTTGCAACAGATAACTATGCATAAGAAAAGATACTTTAGAAGATTACTTTTATAAATGGCGGAACTCTTAGACTATTTACAAATATTAAAAAAAAGTTAAAGTATGAAGTATATTAAAAATTTAGAAAATGACTCTAACATTTTATTTAGCTTTAATTATGTTACACCAGTATGCTTTTTTTCTACTTATTAGGCTGCCGGACTTAATTATTTACGTCATTAGGTTGAAAACTTATTATGCCCATGGACCCCTTTTAAAACCAAAAGCTTAGCCACGAACCCAAAATGAAAGAACCATTGCATAATAGAAAAACTACAAACTCAACTTAAATGTCCGGACTTTTATGAATTAAATTTACAGAAGTATAATTCGGGGCAATAAATTTATACGTAAGATATCAATTGCATTTAATACATACATAACGTACTTAAACAATTAACAATTAATAGAAATGATAACACTGCTATTTATACACAAAATAAAGGAAAATTTATTGCATACACAACACGTCTCGGGACCGTACAAAATAAAACTATTAACTAGGTCAATGACTCTTTTTATTCTGCTATATTTCAAATCAGCTATTGCATTTAGCCTCTAGATTTCATTACTATCTAAACTTGCATAGATGGCAGCACCCAAAATTGGCCCGACTATGCGCTTTAATGTTTTTCATTACCTGCATTTTATGTACAGTAATACCTCGACTTATGCTACTTCGACTTAAAGAATTCAGGATCATGCAATTTTTAAATCTCGCTGATTCATGTTTTTCATCATTGTAAAATTCAGGTGAAATCAGTGCCAGAGCCTGATCAAATTAATATTTTTATTGAAGAGTTTGTCCTACTTGCCAGGTGCATACATTTAGAAGTGGTTAGTGTTGACGTTCAAGAACTACTAGATTCCACAATCAGGAGCTGACAATTAATGAGCTTATAGAAATCCAAGAGCAAAAGCAAGACGTTGACGAACTTGAGTCTTTAGACCCAAAATAATCAGAAGATCAAATGATGGTTGGTAGTTTGATAGAAAGTCTCAGTTTAATTGAAAAAGGGTACAATTTTTTTAGAAAATACGGACTCCAACGAAAAGTGTATTTCTTCAACAAAACAAGGTATAAGAAATTATTAGCATGCTACGAGAATAACTTTCTGGTGAAAAAAATATCTTTGATCAATCAGACTATTTGTTAAATCCGCGGTGGGCATTAAGTCGATCGCGAACGACCAGTGGACCACCAAGACATTTTGGTGTGACCGCCTTCACATAAAGCGTTAAACGCGCATACTAAGAGAAACACAGGTGGTTATAAAGATAATGGAAACACCCGAGAATAAAACTGCAACCCAAACTTAAGGAACGTTTTCAAGAATTTACTAGACTAGAATCAAAAACTGCAATCATGGGTTACCCATTTTGCAATGTTGATGTGAAAAATATAACTAAAATACGTTACATGTTCTCTTTAATTCTCGGGGAAAAGGAAGCTTTTTTCTCTTTAAAAACGACATAATTTGTAAAGAATAACTTTTGGAATCTAATAGACGAAGTAAAATATCCCAATTTTAAAAAAAGCTGCAATTCATTTAACATCGTTCTTTCACTCTACTTATCTATGTGAATCTACATTTTGAATGAAGAATATAAATAAGACAACATATCATTCCTTTTTCACAGATGACCACTTAGAATCCAGTGTAAGATTAGCAGTTATTAATTACAGTCAGACTATATATACAGACTCTATAAGTCGCAAAATCCAGAAAAAAGTCCGTTATATGAAAAATTCGTTATATAGAGGTTCATCTTTTAGTATACTTTATAGATTAGACCACATGAAACAAATATTTTAAATTTATAAACACTATATATTAAAAGTAATTATTCACAACTTTTTTTAAATGTAATATATGTTTATATTATATATCTTACTCATAAAAGAAAGAAAGAAAGAAAGAAAAACTGCAATGAAAACAAGAAAAAAGAATGTCGAAGACTACAATGTATTTTCAATATTAAGAAAAAAAATTTATACAAAAATTAACGAATTTTAAGGAATTTTTCTAATGTAAAGTATACAAATAATATTAACCATGCATTATATTTAAGCTATAACACGGGGACACGGGGCAACTCCACTGAAGATGAAAGAGAGTATCGAAGATGTTTTTAGTGAACTGGGTAATTGGGGTCAAAGGTTACACTTCTTGGATAAAATGTGTTCAGAACTCTATTGCTCTCGGCAGGTTAGGATCTAATAAAACCAAGTTAAAGATTTAGGACCACCATAAAATGTGTTAAAGAGAGAATAAATTGAAATTTTTTCAGAAAAATGCTTTTAAAAAAAAGGGAGAGCAAAACTTGAATCACAAAACAAAAAGTTCTTTATATAGAAAATGCACTTCGCTTTAGAGGTTATTTTACGAAGAAAATCGTGAAATGTTCTTGGTTACAGGAAAAAGTTCGCTATATAGAAAAATTCGCAATATAGAGGCTCGTCTTATAGAGGTTCTACTGTATATACCGAAGGTATTTAAGACGGGGGGATAATATGAAGTCTATGTCTTCTATGAGAGTATAGCTACGAGAACTAATTTTAAGTGAAAATTATTAATTTTTTTATGTATTGTGGATTGTTTGAAAATGCATCATTTGATATTATTAAATTTATGGATACAGTTATTATGTTTTTATTTTTTACGTTTTACTTAAAACATAGTTTTAAAAGAGTAAGTTTTTCTAGTGTAGTTTTGAAGGTAAGTACACATATTCTGCATTTATTATTGTTAAAATCCAAATATTTTAGAGATTTTTTTTTCTTTTTACTCATCACACCTACTTCACAAGGTGGACCTTAACACTTTGAAAAAAATTAAAAGTAGACCGTACCATGTAAGAGTTTGCCCAACCCTGTGTTAGATTTTATTAAAAATTCCGCGTCAAAATAACTTAAGTTTTTGATTTTATATTTGTGTTTTCTAAAATTTTTATTGAACAATTTATTTTTTCTCTAGCTTATTAGTTTCGTTCATCTCCGGTCCCAAATAAAATCCATTTATATGTATTTATATGCGAAATTATACCCCAACTTTTGAGGTTATCACTTGGTTCCACCTATCACATAAGTTCGGGTATTACTGTACTTAGCCATAATATTGTACTATAAATTTTTAACATTTTATCTAAAGTTTTTTAACTCAAAAAATGTTTGATTAATTCTATAAAATTGGAAAGGGATCCCAAATTAATATTAATTTGTTACGTATCCCCTCAAGAGTCACGAGAACCTCCAGAATTCCGTAGGAACCACTTTGGAAACCTACGATGTGCATCAACGTTTGATTGTACATGATTTTTATTACAATATTATTCCTTGTTTCTAACAAATAGCAAGAATAACAAAATTAAAAATTATAATTTTATGTTATTTCTTATTTGCGAATTTTACGGGAGAAAATCACGTAATTGAAAGTTTGTTTCAAAAATGTACCAAAATCTTATATACTTTAAAATATTACATAAAAAGTTCCATTCAAATAAATTTAAATTAAAAATCGCTTAAGTTTTATTTATTTTTACGAATACTTTTTAAATGTGTTCCCTCAATTTGTAATTTTTCTTTCTATTTGAAGTCTTAAAAAATTTTGAAACTGTACTTTCATTTTTTTTTACATTTATCAGAAATATTTTTTGGTTAATAAGTTAATGACAATAAAGTTGACTAATAAAAATAAATATTTTGAATTAATATTTTCCAGTTGATGAGCTATTTCCATATATATTGACTAATATAAAGAAATATTTATTTTATAAGTATTATTTTCTTGAAATATATTTTTTAAAATGGGTTGTTAGCATTTAATACTCACATGACTTATTTGATTTTTCACTAACATAGATTTAAAATAATTAAAGCGTACTATGAAATGAAATTAGTAAACCTATTTAAAAACCACATTAATATTTAATGAAAAATTAAATTGTGTGTTGAGAGCAAAGTAATAAAGCAGGATTATTATTAAAAATAAAGTTATTCCCTGACAACATAACCAATACTCGGTTACAAGATTACTATTGTCAGAGAGGAATTCTAGGAAGACAGAAGAAATGATAGAAGATATTTCTACTAACCAATAAAATGCAATAGGATTGATCTAGCAGCCAATAAGCCGTAAGGATCAAGAACATCAGATATTTTGAGCCTACTCTACAACTACATCTCATATTCGATCTTTCACTAACATTTATTCAAAAATATTTAAAACATACAATGAAATAAAATAAATAATTCTATTTAAAAACCACATTAGTATTTAATTAAAAACTAAATTAATTAATTACACCATGTAGAACATTTTTCCCCATTCTCCGTTCATTATTAGAAAATCAGATTTTGAAAGCAAAATCCATTCTAGTGGTAACAACAAGAAATAAAATACACGTATCTTTTCGGATTTAGCAATTTGTCTCCTGTTCAACACCATCGCTGGGTATTATACTTCACGCTGTGAATTGTTGACTTTTCCTGGAAAAATTCCAGTTTTCCAGATTTTCAGAAATGCCACAGTTCGCTTCAATGGTTTTATGTGAAAATATTACTTTTTATTGTTCTTACACATGTTGTGGAATTAATAGTACGTACGGTTCCCTTTCAATATAACATATTCAATACATGCTTCTGAAGCATATACGTAATGGCTTATTGGAATTTCTAACGACTATTCATTTGTTGCAAAATTAATTGCTTTGCTCCAGTTTTGTGTGTTATATTGGTCTCCGGTAGGTGGTCTGCTATCTTTTGATCTTGATAAAGCTGTTTTAAAGCAAAAATAATTAAAGTATTGTTTAAGCTTGCTAATTAATGATTCTTTATGTAGCCACCAAGATCTATTGTTAGTAATTAATTAATATTAATTTGAATATTCTTATCTGAATATGCTCTAATTTCCTTTGATTTAAGTTTAAATATAATTACTATTCTAATTTTCTAACTCATTAAACCTTTTCTTTTTAAGGCTCAAATGTTATAAAAATAGAATATTGTATAACTTAAAACTTCCTTATTAGAAAGACTAAAGTTTTGTTGCAAAATAATTTCAGAGCTAAAGTAACATTTGCCGTGTGTGTGTGAAAAGTTTCATTATGGTTTTCTAAATTTTCCTTTTACTTATAAGAGAAATCAAAATAGTGACAGAATTTCATCTTTTTCATAAATCTTAATGAGAATATTTAAATGTTTATTAGCATTTATTTTACAACATCTTTTTAACTTCGTTATTTCATAATATGATACGTATACTAACTTTGAAAAAAGGCCATAGAATACGCAAAAATCAATCAGAGGATAGTTTACATTTTATTTTACCTAGAAAACATTAAAAGCAAGTAATAGTTCCAATTTCTCAAGAAATATTTTATAAATACTTGTTTTATGATCTCTCTCTTGATTGTAACTATTTTTAAATCCTAGTGTTACATTTCAATTAAGTAAAATTGAACAAAATTTTAAGAATAAGTTATGATTTATCTCGATTGTAACAAATATTTTGATTCTTTAGAATACAGCTTTTATGCGTTATTGAAAATAATACATTTTGTTTTCATTTTCTGGCTTATTTCTAAAATGTTGTTATTGAGTAAATAAGAAAGAAGTTCTTTTAATAAATAAATAACAATCTAAGACTTGTATTTCAATAATGTTATGTTTACAAATTTATTAATAAAATATTTAACTATTCATGTAGTTTATTTACTGGTTACATTTTGCGAAAAGGTGTTAAATGTGCTTTACATGGTTTAAGATATGCACGTTAAGTATTACATATTATTCATAACTATTGATGTAAAATAAATTTACTTTTTAATTTTAAAACTCCTGTTCGGAAATTTAAATAATACTATTAAAATTTAACACAGTTTGGTTGCCATTTGACGAAACTCTATTTTGTAAACTTTTCTTGGAACATTTTTCGAATGAAAACTGTATATAGTGAATTTTTCACATAACGAACTTTTTTCCTTCATTTAGCGACGTCGTCAAATGTAGGTCCGACAATATTATTTCTGTAATACTGCCAAAAAGAAAGTGATATTGCCTAAAATTAAAATGATTTAAATAAAGCATATTACATATTTTGTATAATTTAATTCATATATTTCCTTTTCTGCTTTAATAACACGAAAAATTATAATTCTGTTTATTGCGATCGTGAAACATTTACTATTGTTTTTGTTTTCTAATTAGCTGTACAAATACCACAGAAAAGTGTGTCCGTTAACATAATTGCATCATATGCTTTAAATATTTCTGCTTAATGGGCTAAATTTATGTGACGTCTTAGTCACGTGATAAAGATATATATACATATATATGTATATATATATATATATATATATATATATATATATATATATATATATATATATATATATATATATATATATATATATATATATATATAATCATGTGTTTCTAGCCAATCAATTCTAAAACTCATGTAACGTCATAGTTACACGATAAAATCAATCATGTGTTTCCAGCTAATCAGTTGATGAACTTCGTTGTTGCCAACTTTTGCCTTTGTAGAAACTTTCTCTTAAAAAGTACATATCTCTCCACAATAACAACGCAAATAATATACAAAATGTATTTTGTTTAAAAATGCATGCATGAAATAATTTTTTTTACTTTTAAAATCTTTTTGAAGAAATTTTTTTACAACAATTATAAATATCTTTACCCTAATATAAAATTTTAATTTTTACAAATTGAACAATAAGTACAATTAGTTTAACGTCTATTTTGAAATCAATGGAGGGCACGTGTTTGTCTTTATCATATGACTATCAGGAGCTGAGCCCATTAGTTTGATTATTAGTTAACGTCACACTTTAAAGTTAAAAGAAGACCGTTGACGACGGAGTTCGAAATTTTGAACCTCAGTCAAGTCACGAGGACTTGTATTTTTTTGCATTGTGTGTGATTTTATTTTCGTTTTCCTCCTTTCATCGCTAATAAAAATTAAAATTTCAAAAACATACAGTAACAATGCATTTATTTGAAGTTCTTATTAAAGGGAAGTAAAACTTATTTATTTTTTGATGAATAAGATTGTTTTGGCTCCCAAGATAGTTCTCTAATTGAACAGATAATTCTAACACCTGTTCTATTCTGGAAATACGTGCCAAGATCAAGTTGGCGGAGATAGGAAAACAGCTGTCGAAAAGTATATGTGTTGTTAAAAGCGTGGTAAATCTATGCAATTAGCGTTTAATATAATAGTGTTTACGAATGAAGAATTTTAAAAACAAATTTAGAACTTTGTATCAAGTTTAGAATACTCGCCAAAAAACAATCATCAAAGTTAATTGATAAACTGGCAGAAATCTTAATATCCCAACATGTTTAGCAGGAACTTATTCATTGCATAGACCGGATTTGTTGTCATCGGGAAGTAAAAGATCGTGATTAATCTTGTTTGAAGCGTATTTAGTACCTCATTCATCTTCTGATGGCTGACAAACTGTGGGTTCTACTAGATCAGATATTATCTTGCTGAATGGGGAATTTTCCTGAAGATAAAAATAATGAACGAACGGGATAATGTAAGAGAGTCACGTAATTCGTTAATGTTCGACATATAATTTAAAATTTATGCAATTGAATGTTTCCTGAAAAGTATTAATTTTTCCATTTGTGATATAAACAGTCAGTGTAACTGATTACAGATTTTTTAAAAATCAGATTTTAAAAAATTTAAATTTGAAACTTAATTTTTTAAAGGAAATTTTGCGTGGATATTCACCAAGCCTTTGGTTAAAAATTTATAGATTAATTTCTACTATTTCTCAATGCTTTAAATACATATTTAAATATTTATTTATTATGCTTTGGTTTCCTGGCCTCCTAATTATATTAGATTTGAATTTAATTATTTTTAATTATTTGGTCTGTAATTTAATTACAACGATTAAATAGGGAAAGGGGAAAGAAATATTGATTTAAAAATTATACACAGTTTCTGGTCTTAGAATTTCAGAAATATTTTCTTTACATTCTTATGAAAGAAACTATTATTATTATATCGAGCTGAGTTTAACACTAAGTGTCATGTATAACAACATTCATCAACAAGGTAAAATATAAATTTGGTATGGTAATAAAATAATAACAATTTTTGAATAATCTTTAGTTAAAACTCTATAGAGAGAGACATACGCATTAAAATCTGAATTGCAAAAAAATATTCGAATCTAAGTCAATTGTGCCTAATCAACAAAATTTGGTACTTTAATTTTATCAGTAATATGGTTTAGAATTAATTCATTGCCATAGACAAAGTAATAATGGTTAATTTTTCATTTATTTTTCATGTTTATCAAAAGTTCATTAAACTTTTAATCGTTCTAAAAAACGGGGGTTGACTTATTAAAATTATTAGATTAGCGCAGGGGGCGTGCACCATTTCATTTCTTGAGTTTAATTTGAAACATTGTATGTAGACTTCTTTTTGTTTGTTTTTAAATATATATTTGCAGAGTATGAACGTATTGTTTTCAAACAATCATTGTGTAGGGGGAATATAATATAAGGCAAAGCTGTTAATCGTATCTTTAATATTAAATATGTTTTCAATCGATTTGAATTATTTATTAAGGAGCTATAATGTTATCTAATAGCGGAATCTTACTTTTTACAAAGTATTGATTTTATACTAATTAAATGTATTTTAACTAATAATTAACTAAATATTACTTAATTATTTCAAATCTTTACAAAAAATTCTCTTAGTATATGATAGCTGAAATAATATTATTACATTCTTCATTCATACAAATTTTAATTTACGGATGTTGTTGTTTTTGTATGCACACATTTTTAATTAAAATACTGTGAGTATCACTAGCTTCATTGAAATTTTGTTGCACAGGTATACCGTAAGAAAATAATGTACATCGGTTTATATATAATTTCTCTTCAAAAACTGAAATTTATAATTTACTCAAGAGAAGGTTTTTAATTATGGAATTAAATTAATGACAACGTTTTCCTTATTTCGCATAAACTAAATATACGTATAACTTTTCATTTTGTATCAAATTTAGACAGTGAGTTCTTATTTTAAAAAAAATACCGTGACAAAATATTTCTGCAATCAATTAATTCGAATTAAATTCATTTTAAAATTCAAAAGAGAATATCTTTAGAATATTTATGAAGAATATAAGCAACAACAAGATTCATTACTTGAGTAGTAAAAACCTAAGAATTATTTAATACTTATGCATTATTAATAAATAATTCTTTATTATTTTGTCTACTTTCTTCTGAATTACAAAGGATCTAAATGTCTGAAAATATTTCCATAATGCGTGTATTTAAAAAGTAAACGAAAAAAATTGTCCTTTATTTATAATTTATTATTAAATTTGTACATACTTTTGAAAATATATTCATTAGAATTGAATTTACAATTAAAATTTTGATTAATTATAAGTACTTTTAATCTTAATTTTAATGAAGTATTGAAGGTATTATAATAAATTGTTTTTTTCTGTATGTAATATTTATAATTTATCAGAAATGCAATATGAAAAATGCTTAAGAAAATCATAAGGAATACTGAAATAATCAAATAAAAAGGTTCATAGACATTCCAGAGGATACAAAAATTTCTTCAAAATTAAAATTTATAAATAAAAACATATGTACTTAAAATGTAATATTCAAAAGTAGCCATATGTTACATTAATTAGATATCACATAAGTTGTTCGCGGTAGTCTAAGAGACATAAGTAAATTATATTACGTATGATTAAATTATATTATGTATAATTGAATTATTTTATGATAAGACATCATCATGTATGATTTGACAACGTCTACGATGTTTTAATTCGAGGTAAAATATATTATATTTTTAATACATAATTAAATATTTACATATTTTAAACATTTACATGTTTTAAACATTTACATGTTTTAAACATTTACATGTTTTAAACATTTACACATTTTAAACATTTACATATTTTAAATATAACACATATCTTAATACATAATTAAATTATATTATGATACGACATCATGTATGATTTAACAACGTCTACGATGTTTTAATACGAGGTAAAAATTACACTTTTAATTCATATATAATACATAATTAAATATTTTACATATTTTAAATATAATACATATTTTAATACATAATTAAATATTTTACATATTTTGCATATTTTAAATATAATACATATTTTAATACATAATTAAATTATATTATGATACGACATCATGTATGATTTGACAACGTCTACGATGTTTTAATACGAGGTAAAATTATGCTTTTACTCCTTGTAATTGCAAGAGTTTAGGGTGTTATCATCAAAATAACTTATGCACAAGTTCCAAAATTCTATGATATATCAATCAAGATTTTTGTGCAATGACGGAAATAAAAAGACATATCTGCTGAATTAAGGCAGCTTTTAATCCTTTATCTACCATATTATGACTTACTGTAGTTTTTTTAAGCAATAACTTTTTTTGAGTCACTACATTGAAAATTAAGGGATACACATAAATAAAATACTCGACTTTGAGAAATTTAAAATCCTTTAGATCTAATTAATTAAATCAATAATTTTAAGTACTGTCAATGCACAAAAAGATCTAAAATATTCTCTTATTAACAAAAGAACTAATTAACGTAGTTTTAACTCTTAAGAATGCAAAATTATCAGAAAACACAAATATTTTGCAGCACAACAAAAAAATTTTTCGAAAAAATGAAAATCAAGAATTTATTTACTTGTTTGACACATAAAATGGGTTTTACACATCAACTTATATTTGATGATATTAAAAAGAAGTTATTCATTTCATTAATACACAAGATTTCACTACCCGTTGTGCATTTTTAGTGTGGTTTCGATTGAATGTTTTTTAAAGCACAGCATCCTGGAGTTTTCTGAACATGAACTTCTGCTCCTTGAATCTTGTTCAGTCTCTTGACCACCATCTTAAGAATTTAACGAAAATTCCAGCAGATTATTTGCTAGGAAGTTTTCATGTGAAGAATCATCGGTAAGTGAATCACTGCGTTTAGGTGGTAAATTTTGTAATAAATTCAAAGCTTCTTAAGGACTGAGCTACTTTTTTCTAGACATTCTAAGAAAAGGAAAATAAAAATAATAATAGCACCTTGTACACCTCCTATATTATTTTTAAATCTCAGTTACAAAAAAGGAAATTAAAACGTTGCTAATTTTTGAATAAATTGTAGATATTTCATTTAATTGTGTGGTAAAAAAACAAACTCAGAATCAAAGCTCAAAATTTTTTGAAAACGTTAAAATAAAAGAATAAAAAAGCAAAATAAATAGGTTAAGCATAAATAAATGTTGAAAAAGCCATAACTCTGTTGCACAACGAGGAAGATGCTACAATACAACAAAAAACAACAATAAGATACTGGGACGAAAAAAAATAATTCTTGCTCTAATACCCAATGTGCTGTCGGTATTTATGAGTACCAGAAAGTTATTCAACTGTAGAGTTAATTTTATGCATTGCTCATTTAAAATACATAGTCAAATCGTTTTCTAAGGTCCTAATTAACTTACAAAAAATTAAGGGACTTACTTTTTGACATTAAACACTTTTATCGGAACAAAAATGACAATCTTCGCAATCTGATCAAAATCTCACCTGAAAACGCAACTTCTGTTTCAAAAATATTCGCTTTCCCCGCTCAAATACTCATCATATAACCTTCGGATGGAATTGAGGAATCTAAAGGGGAATTCTTGCTAAGGCTCGTCGGAATATTCGTAAAAATGGTTATATTCTATGTAATTTTAAAGTGAGCAGTACTTATAAGTGTTACTGGCAGATAAAGGGTTAAATATTTTCATATTTATATCTAAATGAAAAATTTTAAATCATGATGTTTAAAATATAACTTCACAATGATTGTGTCAGTTTTGCCAATGTGTACTTGCAAACATATACAGTAAAAGAATGCACAAAGAATATTCTGGATTGCCTTTAGTGTAACATCTATCACATAATGCTCAATATAGTACTGTTTTGTACAATTCCCAGAACATTTATTCCTGAGTCTGATGCTGAGCACGTTTCCCCTAAATCCATAGATGTCATCTTGGAAACAAGAATATCGCAATGAAGAGGATTTCTTACGATATTAGGACAACAAGTCTAAACGTATGACGACATATCACTAACTGAAAATGTTAGGGTGCACATAAAAATAATTATATTAATAAACCAACTCCTTTTTACACGATTTTGAGGTAACTAGGTACACTAATTTAAGGTATCCGACTACGTTCGGTAGCGTGATTTTTAAAAAGTGCATAAATGAATAATTTTCATGTTATTTAGTGTCACACATGCATAAAATTGTTTTAAGGACATTTTGAAAAAAAAATTTATTTAAATATACTATTTAGGCAAAAAATCAACTTAGAATAATCTTTTTTCCAAATGTTCTCCTTTTGTGAAAAATGGTTCTGTTATAATAATATATTGCCTGTATGTAGCTCAGACCTCTCTATAGAGGCTGAACTAAATTTTTTGAAAAATTCACATTATTATCAGAGTTACCACCAATTGAAATAATTATTCGCGTTTTTTTCTTAAAATTGCTCCCCTCTGTTGTCGTAAAATATGAACAAACCCACTTCTAAGTTATATATTTCAAAAATTCTAGTTGAGCCTCTGAACAGCGGTTTGAGCTATACTCAGGCGAAATATTATTCTAATAGAAGCATTTTTCACAAAAGGAGAACATTTGGAAAAAAGATTATTCTAAGTTAATTTTTTGTCAAAATATTGTATTTAAATAAATGTTTTTCGTCAAAATGTCCTTAAAACAATTTTATGCATATATTCTAATCTAAGTGACACTAAATATCATGAAAATTATCCATTTATGCGCTTTTGAAAATCACGGTTCTGAACGTAGTCGGATACCTTAACGATTTTCTTTTTTACACGATTTTGAGATAACACTGTACACGAATTCAATGATTTTCTTTTTAACACGATTTTTTTTGTTCTAGCACGAATTCCAAAAAAAATTTGGGGTTTCATGCTCTTTGGATGAGGATGATTTGATCAAATTTATGACAGAGTTTATGGTAATAGAGAAGTCCATAAGGACGAAGTCCAAGGTGAAATTCAACTACTAGCAGCTGATTTAATTCGTTAAGGTTTGAAATTTGTTACAAGTAGAGAACAACGTTTTCTTACTCATGATTCTGACATAGAGCATGCATTAAAATTTCTACGCATTTAAAAATTTTGTGCAGCAGGACTTCAAGAATTTGTATAAGCAACTAGAGAAACAAAACAAACAAAAAAACACTCCAATTGTATCAGATTTTGAAACTGAAGTCATTAATAACGAACGAAAATCTTCATTTGAATTAAAACCAACAGTTGTGCTAGACATATTTGACACATCTACCGAAGCGTTTCTGATCCAGTTCGTCATAAACGTACATGCTTTTTAACAAAAAAGACATGATTAGTTGTGAGGTAGTTTGTTTCCTTATTTCAGGTTGAATTTTGATACATTGTATGTACTTTTATATATTATTCACATTTTCACTATATACTAATTTTAATTTTTTTATATAATGAAAATGGTTTTTGTCTTATAAATATTCACGATGGATTTAAACTATGTGAGATGGATTAAAACTAACTGTTGTACTACACATATCAGACATAACTACTGATCAAAAAGCGATGAATAGTTGTTAGTTAGTAGTTTTATTCCTGCTTTCAATTTGGTATTTCATACGCTGTATGTACATTTTTATATTGTGTAAATTTACAATGTACACTAATTTTAATTGTTTTGTATAGTAAAAATGGTTTTTGTTTTATAAATATGTAAGATGAATTATTTTATTAGTTTTTGCACTGTTTTTTGCGAAAATATTTTGAGAGTTTTCATTTTTCCCGATCTTTTAAACTTGTAGAACAAAACCCCAAATTTATTATAAACTCAAACTCAGTAGCCAACAGTCCATGAGGGCCAAAGCCTACTATGCTTATCTCAGTATGCATGACCATTGGGTGCATGAGCAAATGTCTCGATCAGGTGATGAGTCTGTAGCGAAACACCCAGTGTTTTAGTCTCCAAGCAAGCTTGGTACTCATTTTTATCGACCCACTGAAGGGATGAAAGGATGAGTTGACCTTTCCCAGCTCGAGAATAGAGCCCCGAACCTGTGGTGTGAAAGCACAATACTCTCCCACTCTGCAACTGGGTCTAATAAATTTACCATACGTAGAAATTATATTTTTACAAGATTTTTTGCACGGTTTCCTAAGGATTGTATATACTATGTAAAAAAGAATTGAGTGTATGTTTCAGGTTCTCTTTTTTTGTAGATAATGTATTAATATAAGTATTATAAACTAAATTTTAATTATGTTATTTTATTTCATTGTTTCTAAAAATAAGAATAATATTTTGTTACCATTTTGGAATTCTCTATTTAAACCCTCCAATCACTAGCATCGTATTTAACTTTTTATTTACGATTTCGTATATCACGTTTTTCTCACGCTTCACATAAATATTAAATAGAAACAATACTCGATTTTATGAAAAAAAAATTGCCAGCTGTTGGAGAAGTGAATGCATAATTTTAAAATAGGTTTATCTCAGCTCATTGGCTTACTTTTTATCTATCATTTTAATAAAAAACGATGAAGGAAGATATCTTACATATTGCTATACGTTTTCTAACTTAAAATTTTACAGCGATGAAGAAATATATTTTACAATATGACCGCGATACGTTTTCTAACACAAAAGATTGACAACAATGAAGCTCAAATAATTAACTACACTCTTATACACTTGGACAAATAAGTCTTAATTGTATATTCTGAAACTAAAATGTTTTTAATTATATTCTGAGAAGCCTTTTCTAAATTCTATTCTTAGAATACATTTTTAAATTATACTCTGGGAACACATTTTTAAATTCTATTCTGGGAATACATTTTTAAATTCTATTCTGGGAATACATTTTTAAACTCTATTCTGAGACTAAAAATATACAACAATATTTTTGGACTACAAAATTTATCTATATTCTGTGATTAAAGGTTTATTATTCAACTGTAGAAGTCATATTTTATATAGTTCAGTCAAAAGTATTGCAGTAAGAAAAATTTTAAAAGATTATTGTAAAACACGTCTAGATTTTTCAAATCTTTCTGAAGTTATTCTAAAATAAAACTCTTTGGAACCTTTATAAATTTCGATCTGTGACTATTCAGCTTTTACTCTTACTAATATCTTAATCCAGTGTTTCTCAAACTGTGGGGTGTGCCCCCCGGGGGCGTGGTAACCCTGCGAGGGGGGCGCGAGCATATTGAAAATAAAAGGTTTAAAAAATAATTTTTGGAATGAAGTAAAAAAAAATGCTTTCAGACATAATAAAAAATACACATTTACGCTGATATAATTTATTTTTATCATCTGGTGATCATCAAAAATAAAATATTTCACTTCAAACGCTCATTAGCCATCTTTAATCCTATAACCGAATTAAAAAAAATTTGTTTGCCTTGCAATCAATATGAGAACGATGAGAGATTTTTTTTTACGTTTCTTTTAACGATATCAAACGATGAAAGATTTTTTTATTACGTTTCTTTTAACCTAACATATTACTTTAGCTGACCTTCGAACTTACTGGTATAGAGATCTCCGTCTTTTTTTTAGTGAAGCTGTAAATATATATAATATATTTCTGTTTCATCTTTTTCCATGTGAAAGAGTTTTATGATATATGGATAAGCATGAGTATTTGAAACATATAATGCATCATAAAAACGTTTCACACAATTATTTTTAGAACATGCTACACTTTCCCCATGAACAAATTTGTAGTTTTGATTGCTGTGTTGTACGACTTATTATGGTTTATAAATGTAAATAAGCAGAATATTAAAAAAATGGGCATCTGTGATCCCTATTGAAGGAAGTTGAAACTGATCAAGCAATTGAAGAACCTACTGAAATAATGCATATTAATCAAGATAGCGAAAGTAAATATGAGAAAAGCGTTAGACATGAAACGTTTGAGTTGATTTGAAATTTTCAAATGCTGCCTAAAGATCTCTATGAAGAAAACTATGAAGCCATAATGTAGCACTTTGCCTTGTCAAAAAGACACAAAGAAGAAAAAGTTCAAAATTCTGTTTGTAGATCATCAAACAACAGCAAAACTACAAAAACGTGAACAAAATATGACAGTTTAGCTTGAAAATAACGTTCCTGTGTTGTTAGCAAAAAGCTTCTGTGATTTATGTCGTTTATTAAGCACACGCACATTTGGAGCATTTTCTTTAGTTTTATTGGATTTTTTCTCAAATTTTCTAAGAAAAATTGAAAAGTCCTTGAAAGTAGGGGTAAGTATATTTTTTCTTAATTAAATTATTCACTAGAATTTTGATTTTTATCGTGTATAGTAAAAATAACTATAAAATAAATTATAGTTTTAAAACAAACTGTAAAACACGCTTTTATAGTGAATCGAACTAAAAAAAAAAAAAAATATATATATTACTTAAAAGTAACATATACAAAATTTTATACTTATCTTGTTAATTTGTACGGTTTATAATTATGATCGTATTGTAGCTTTAACGTCAAAGTCCATCATTATTGCATTCAATACATTATTATTTTTAGGTGAGGCGCTGTAAAAATTATGATTGAAAATTGGGTCACCAGTAGAGAAACCAGTTGAGAACCACTGTCTTAATCTGTTCCTTTAACCCTCTTGGGAAGCAGATTCTATATTTTCTCTCAAATTTTTTCTCTCTAAGTCTTCAGAAAAAAGATTTCCAAAAGCACTCACAGTTTTCATTTTTATTTCATAAATGTTGTTGAGTTTTCCTATAAGCTTATCTTATCTACCTGTGTTAAAAGAACTAAGTAGTGCTAAATTTTGGAGGAATTTTACAATGAGGACTTCAAATATGTATATATATGAATATATATATATAATATAAAAATCATATATATATATATATATATATACATACATATAGATTTATACATATATATACATATACACAAATATATAAAGGAAAATATAAAAATAAACATATAGTTATATACCTAAGATAACTAAAATTAGAAAGAAGGCACAGTAGTATAATGACAAACTCCTGGCCTTAGGAACCAGGATTGCAGGTTTAAACAAGTTTTGCGGGCAGCCAACCTTCACCTGTAATTTGTCATACTATGTACCAAGAGGAAAGGAAAGAATTATATATGTAGAATTTAAATATTAAAAAAATCATTAAACTAAATAACATATGAACAAAAACATAACCTACTAATTCGGAGTGTAAACGATGGCCGAGAGTGCATCAACAAGTAATGTGTTCCCGCCAAATACGAGGGGTGAGAGCAGAACCACATAAAATTAATTGCGATACTATAAGAAATATATATATATATATATATATATATACTTTTAAAAAAATCATAAAAATAATAATCATATAAAAAAATTAGTGTAAAATATAAAAGTAACGCAAAAAATATATGTTAAAAAATTTTAATAAGCATGTGGCGCCATCTATTTAATAATTGTAGAATAAATTAGATATTGTATAAATTTAAAAAATCATTACAAATCATAATAACAGTAAATAATTACAGTTATACAAATTGTATCATTAAAAACCCTTATAAATATAATTACAAAGAAAGTTAGCAGGATATCCATGTTTAATACAGTGATTAAAATTTTTTTAAGATTTAAAAAATATTAGCTTTATCGCTAACTAATACATTATTGCGATAAATATAGTTAATATATATATATATATATATATATATATATATATATATATATATATATATATATATATATATATATATATATATATATTGAAGAAGAGTTTAGTGAAACTGGAATAAAGAAGGGATATGTAAAAGAGAAAATTGACTCAATCAAATACTGATTATTCTTAAATGAAAAAATTTCTTTGAAGATAATGTTATTAATCCATCTTTATATTCATCCAATTCGTGCATTCGACTTAAAACCTTAATTGGTTTGTTTGCACACCATATGAGCTACTGAAAGTTAGCAACAACCGGTTTGGCCGTACGCTGTTCACGCATTGGGATTTTCTTCTTTCTATCTTTGATTTGCACATACTTTTAAATTTGTAGTGAAATTATCAGTGCAAGTGCTCTTAACAGATGCTGTTTGTCCATGGTACTGAAATTATTGTCATCCGGGATTTTCCTTGTGGTGAAGATGAAAATTTTTCATTGAAGGCAGGAATTTAGATTCTTCAAAATATTCCATAAGGAACAGGGATTGTCACGGCCATGCGCAATTTGTTGCTTGAAAAGAAATTAAAATTGAAAGATTATAAAAAAAATGATATTATCTTTGTCTCCATTGTAGTGCTAGACTTATATTCCACCATGTTTCAAATTTATGTGCAGAAATATGTATATATATATATATATATATATATATATACACACACACACAAAATCTTCATTCGTTTGGAAAATAGGTACGAACATGAATTTTTTGTAAGAATGAGAGAAATTATCTTATGATATATGAAACATTTTCCATAGCATGCAGAGTGTACTTATAAAAAGCAACATTTAGGGATTTTTGTGTTCCATAATTGTAAAACAAAAATAGCTTGCAAATTTTAAAATTAAAAATTAAAAAAAACTTTCTATTTTAGCATTCTATTAAGTATTATGCTTAGTTACATAAAATAAAAAAAGTTTTTTTTAAATAAAAAAATTTTTTAAAATTATTTTTATATTTATAATTTTATAAAATTTTTTAAAGTTATCCGCACACGCAAAAAATAACATAAGAGATTATTTTACATATTAAAAGCTTTTTTTTCCTGATTGGTGATGCTTTAAAAATATAATTTTGCTTAACATCATCTTCATTCAGGCATATTGAGTAATATTTACTAAAATATTTTGGTAGTATTTAATATAAGATTTAATCCCGTAGTAATAAGATTTGGATATTTGCTTATTTTAGGTATTTATATCATAGGTATTTGTTTTCTTGTAATGCTGCTATTAGTTGAGTATTTTGTGTTGGCCCCAAAACTACTTAGATAATCATGCATAAGAGAATTCCCTGTGTATTCAAAAGGAATTCAAAAATATTTAAAGAGGTAACTCTCTCTCTATATATATTTGAATAAATTAATTATATCAAATGCAGTTAATACAGAAAAAGGACTATAATAAATTCTGATATAATTGAATAGTTCTATATTCCTTTTTAACGTACAAGAAGCATATGTCTAAAAGTAATTTTACTAGCTTCTCAAAAAAATTATAGTTTAAAAAAACTAAAAAAATACGCTTTTATAATTAATTGAACTAAGAAGTAAAAAATAATTATTAATATAAGAATACAATGATTAACGAGAAAATTAGTGCCATTGTGGTAAAAAGAGTGGGGTATTCGCGATATCTATTGTTATAATTTTTTACCAGCTCTATTGCGAAGTGCAAAGTTAGTGTTAAAATGTAGTACAAAAAAGCAATAAACGCTTTTCACACAAGTACATTAATTTTCTCGTATAAAAGCGTGTTTTTTAATTTTTTTTAAACGATGATTTATTTTTCATTTTTTAGTTCGATCTACAATAAAAGCGTCTTTTTTTTAGTTTTTTAAACTACCATTTATTCATTGATGAATTAATAGTAAATGCGTCATTTTTTATAATCTGGAATACCCATTGGCGCTTTCGCTTTAGGGTTGTAACTTAATATTTTAGTCACCAAATCTGAAATTAGTTGCCAAGCCTTGAAATGGGAAATCGTTAATCCTAATGATCCTGATCCGGACAATGGAAAAAATATTAAACTCTTGTATTGTGATTGGTTCTTGACAAGTGTGTAAAATTTCGAATTAATCTGATATTTTAAAGTGGGTAAAAATCGAATTCATCCATTACATACAAGTGAAGCTAAAAAAGCTTGTTAATAATTATAAAAATGATTCACTTTAATAAGCACCTTACGATGATGAAGAAATTTTAAATTATGTTTATCTTTAACATTTAGAGCTATTTAATAGATTTATATAATTTTTTTTGTTCCTATTACAAAAATAAATATCTCTACAATGATTTCATGTTTGTCTTCCAGTATTTAGGGAGTATTAGTCAGCATTAGTAAAAATGAATCAGCATTAAAAATTAGTCATCTTTATAATAAAAACATATAAAATCAATAACAAAAAATTGATTCTTAAGCCTTTCTCTTTTAAAAGACACATTAAAGCAGGCACGTGTTCTCATTTTCTATATCTTCTATTACACATCATTGCTATGTTTCATTCATTGGCAAAATGACAAAATTGGTCTGATATTTTTGAGATGGTAAAACTGCAGCTCCCAGAATAGCCATTATGAACATTTTGGATTTCAACTCAAATACGATCTCATTAAATCACTCGTTCTGACATACATATATTTTATTATCATAATATCCCTTATTGCAATACTAGGTATCTAATTTATCTTTAGATTGATATGATTACTTATAATATTATTCTGAACACCTGCTTGCAAAAATATATGTGATTTTTTTTAACTAAAAGCTTTAAAAAGTAATGAAAAATGTAATTTCGTAATTTTTGTGGACATGGAAAAAATATATAACACCATGTCTTTTATTTATAAGACTTCTTTGAAAGCCATTTTAATTTCAGTAGAAAGCCATTTTAATTTCAGTCATTTTAATTTGTGGGGAAATCCACACAATAAGCTTGTTTCTTACATTGTTTTTCAAATATTAAGCATTTAAAAAGTATTTCTTTACTTTCTCAATGTCATTACTTTAAATAAATTTGCAGGAAAAAAAATGAATGGACTTCTTAATAGTTTAAAGCTTGTTACTTGAAAAACAGATTAGTATTTAATTTTACAGAACATTTAATTATGAACTAATAATTATTTTTTTAATGTTAAATAATTCAAAAAAAATTCCTCTTTTTTTTAAAAACAAAACAGAGAAGTTTAAGTTTTTGGAAAAAACAATAGATATTAAAAAAATGTTTCTAAATGCATTATAATAAGAGTATGTTGGTGGAATTCAGAAAAATAAGATATCGAAGAATATAGTTAAAAAAAATATAGTGAAATACATAATAATAAACGTCTTCACAACAAAAGAAATATGATTGCCAAATTTCAACTATGTTGGTCTATTAGTGCAAAAATGGGATTTTTTTTATCTATAACACCCCCAGTACCTACTCTTCGGAAACCTTGTGAGTCGATTTCCACAAAACGTAACCTTAGCGAATCTTTACTCAACAAAAGAATACTGTTTACCGAATTTCATGCCTATATGTTTGTCTAATAGCTCAAAAATGTGAATTTTCTTATGTGAAACACCCTCGTAATCCCCTGCAACCTCTTTTAAGTGTCGATTTTAGCAAAACCCCTTTCTAGATGATCTCTACTCAAGAGAGGAAACATTCCTGCCAAATTTCAAATCTGTAGGTCTTTTAGTTAAGAAACGAAGATTTTCGTCTTTAACTACATCGTAACTACCTTGGAAATCAATTTATGTAAATCCAGCTCTTAGTTGTCCTCTACTCAACAAAAGATACTTTTATGCCAAATTCTAAGTTTCCAGGTCTAGTAATTCAAGAGATTTTTTGATGAGTGAGTGAGTCACTTTTTTCATATATATATATAGAGAGAGAGGAGAGGGAGAGCGAGAGAGACCTGTTCTATTCTATTCTATTAAAACTATTCTATTAAAACAATATTAAACAGAGAATTCTATTAAAACAAACGCATGATATTACAGCACAGAGAACGTAAACCATTTGTATACATTTCATTTCCAACCACAAAGATCTTTAAGAAAAATTACAGGGAAGAAAAATTATTATAACATTAAGCGTATCATACGAAAAATAGGATAATGAATTGTTAAGCATGTTGCCTAATTGATTCCTCTACAGTACGATACATGTAAAAAATAATTTATTTCGCTAAATATCCTCGTTAGTCGGAAATATTTTAGTGATAATTAATGCAAAATGAAAACCATAGTATTACTTAGAAAGATCTTAAGCCCAAATAGTATTTATTTAAAAATCGATATCGCACGTAGAAACAGCTTGGAGATTACGTTTATTCACATTGCCAAAAGATTTATGTCGATTCCTTTGCCAAGAATGCTGTGTATGTTTTTCTAGAATTAGATAAAGGAAAATAATTGTCTTTGGAGAACGTGCCGAACCATTGTCTTAAGTCACGATATTTGACGTTTAAAACACCAGACTTAAATCATAATCTTACTGTCTACTGCGTGTTGAATTTGCTTTCCAATTTAACCATTTGACAAAGTCTGATAAAAGGGTAGAGAATGTAATTTTGGGATTAAAATTGTCTCTTATTCGTTCTATCACATTTACTGCAAACGATTTTTTTGGTAAATTCTCATCAAGCAGTGGTAGATGTTTTTTTTACACAATGGAAGAAGACGTATTGATTCTTTTACGTATAACATTAACATTTTCGTGGAGAAAGCGTTCTGCTTATGTTAGCGCCATACGTCGTTAATATATGTTCACGAATGTGTTAAGAAAATTTCTAATTATTTTTAAACAAAATACTTAAATATTAGCCGTTATCGACCAGTTTCCCTAGATATTTCATATAACATTGCATGAATATATACTGTTTATATAAGTATAAATTATTGATGTATAAGTCCTAGTTATAAGCATTTCATTGTATTAAAAACACTCTTATGGCTCTCACCCTTTGATTTAAACAAGTATAGGGCTTCTAAGTAATAATTTCTAAAATTGAAGTAGAATTATTTTTTACACCCTCCTCGCAAGTTGATTTCCAAAAAATCCACGTTTAGTGGATCTCTAGTCAACAAAATAAACATGCTTATTACATTTCAAGTCTATAATTCTTATAAATAAAAATTCGAAAAATTCGTTTTATAGTGGACCTCTACTTCATTAAGGTACATTCCTATCAAGTTCAAGTCAGCAGTTTAATAATTCCGAATATATCGTGATGAGTGAATAGCTTTTATTCTTTGTATATAGAATTTGATTGAAAAGGGTGTTTTCAAGGCTTATTTCAAATAAAATATTTTTTAAAACCTTCATTTTTACGTATATTTTTTAGGTATCCGACTACGTTCGGAACCATGATGTTCAAAAGCTCATAAATGGATAATTTTCATGATATTTACTGTCACTTAGATTAGAAGATATGCATAAAATCACTGTAAGGACATTTTGACAAAAAAAATTATTTAAATACAATATTTTTGCAAAAAATTAACTTAGAATAATTTTTTTTCCAAATGTTCTCCTTTTATGAAAAATGCTTCTATTAGAATACAATTTTGCCTGTATATAGCTCAGACCTCTGTTCGGAGGCTCAACTAGAATTTTTGAAATATATAACTTAGAAGTGGGTTTATTCATATTTCTCGACAACAAAGGGGAGCAATTTTATGAAAAAAACGCGAATAATTACTTCAATCGGTGGTAACTCTGAAAATAATGTGAGTTTTTCAAAAGTTCTTGTTGAGCCTCTGTAAACAGGCCTGAGCTATATACTGGCAAAATATTATTCTAATAGAAGCATTGTTCACAAAAGGAGAGAATTTGGAAAAAAGATTATTCTAAGTTAATTTATTGTTAAAATATTATATTTAAATAAATTTTTTTTTGTCAAAATGTCTTTAAAACAATTTTATGCATGCATTCTAATCTGAGTGACGCTAAATATCATGAAAAGTATCCATTTATGCGCTTTTTTAAAATCACGGTTCCAAAGGCAGTCGGATACCTTAAAGTATTCGATTTTTAAAGCAACTTTAATTGGTTGGATTTAACTGCATTTAAAAAAATTCTACATAACATGATGCAGAATTAAGAAAAATGATGTATGAGATCATATATATTTCATTGGAATTTTTTCTTACCATTTTTCTAAATTAAAAAAAAAACGTATTTAACACTTAAACAATAAAACATTTTATATGTATGTATTAATGCTTTTAAGCTAAAATGAGATCAAATAAGAAATATTTATCATTTGTTTCATATTGTTGAAAGGATAATAAGTAGTTCATTTTGTTAGAAAGATATAGTAATGTGTATAGAAAATTTTAGACGTCAATTAATAATAATACATTTCGAATAAGCTCGTAATCTCGTTAGATAAGCTCTTTCTATCTAAAAATTCTTTCTATTCCTTCACTCAGAATTCGAAAGACGCAGAGAAAAAAATAATTTGACTGCAACATCAGTCTGTTCTCAAAAAAGAAAAATGTTTCTTCAACTTGTATTATTTTTAATGACTATCATATAAGAAGCTTTAGTTTCTTAAAACTTTTTCACTGTTTTTTTATATTTTTTTTCGGGAATGAGATCTAATTCTCTGTCATTATTTTTGAAATTCGTACGTGTACCGTATCAGACAACATTTATGTTACTTCATATTTTTAATTTATTGTTAATATAAACAATTTGTTTTGCCATCATTTCAAATTGTATTTGAACTTTTTTCTCGAATAATACAACATTAAACTTTTTGAATCCATTATAGTTGTACATGGAAAATATTTTTTCTTAAAATTTTAGGGGTTTATTTATTTTGACGTTTTTATTATTGATTGATTTTATATTGTTAAAACTCATGCACACAAATGGGAATTAGTTTTTAAATCTATATATATGGATAGTAAATTATTTTTTTATTTGAAGTAAATTTTGTAATTCGTGTATTTTAATATTGAATTACAAATTTTGAATCTTTAAAACAATTATTTGAACAAACTTTAAAATAAGCTTTTCTTGATTCATAATTGAAAAAAGAATATGTAGATATTGTATGTAATATATAAATATTATTTATTGTATCAATCAAATAAATATCTCAAAGCTAAAATTCATTACATTTCAGTACTTTTTCGAATGCTTTGTTATTTTATAAACAATAAGTAACAGTTAAGTATAAATTTTATAAATAATAAGTTATTTTCCTATTCAGTGGAAAAAAGGAAAGAAATAAAGCTTAATTTTTTTATCAATGAATTTCTGTATTTGTACGTTATAAGCTAGTCTCTGATAAAATATATTAATGTAAAGAAAAAAACTTAACAAACATTTTTTTTATCAGTAATAATATTAAATAGAAAAAATTAACAAAACTTAAAATCCTAAAGAAATTTTTGTAAGGTATTGAGAGAATATCTTAAAACGCCTTCAAAATACATATTGAAAAGAAATTTTAACATTTAAAAACGAGGGGTAATAATCAAAATATCTTTAAGAAAAGAATAAAGTTCTACAAAATAGTATCTTTCTCTTCATTCTAGAACCAAACATTATGGACAATGTGATGTTTTGAGAAAATTTACATTTTAAAAATTTGTGTTATTGCATTAGAAGTAAAACTAGAAAGTGTTAGAATATTCTAGAAAAAGAAATTCTAATTAACTTTATCTGGAGCATGATGGAAGCTTGTTCTGGAAAGTAAACCTATTGTTGGTATTTTAAGAAGTGTTGGAAACCTTAAATCTTTTTAATGTGATAATTTTGAGATTTTTACACTTTCAAATTGCATAGATTGATTTAAACCTTTCTAAAAATACCTTACTTTAACCTCTAGTGTAATTGGAAGCCCTTAAAACCTATTTTTAATTAATCATTGAAACTGGGCCACACCCATTTTAATGGCGAAAAATGTAAGCAAAGTATTTTGCTTTTACTTAAAAGTTGAATGAATGGTGGAAATTAAAACATTTAATCCAGAATTGCTAGAAAAGTGTTCACATGGAGGTACACAAAATCCCAATGAAAGTGTAAACAACGTAATATGTTCTCGTGTACCGAAGAAAATATTTGTACAAATAGAAGTATTACCATTGGGTACATAGAATGCAATTTCATTTCATTTAATGTGGGAGTGTATCAAAACCAGAAATTTTGAGAAAACCTAATACTGAGCCTGGTATTACACGGTACAGCCAATGGAGCGCTTCGACAAACAGAGGCTGTTAAAGTCGAAATACTTATGTTTACAAATACAAAGGAAGTTAGGAAAGAAAAAACACTTAAAAAGAAGAGAGAGAGACAGGATGATGAGATTCAAAAAATGTAGATCATTTGGAGTATAGGGAGGAATGTTTTAATAAAAAAAGTAATTATATCATTATCTATTATATATTTATCTCAAAATGTAAATTTTTAATGTTCGATATACCTTTTCTGGGAAAATAATGTTCACAGCTATATACGTTTTTTATGACATATTTATAATGTTGGCTAATATATAATAAAATAAGCTTTTGTAAGAAACTCGAAGATTTATTTATTATAAATTTTTTAATGTGAAAAATGGGTCAAATTTCACTATATGTTTAATAAAATATTTTATAAATTATTAAAAAATTCAAAATTAGCTAAAAGCTCATTTCAGTATAATGAGAAAGGAGTACTTTAATTATATGAAAAATTTCAAGCATGTACATGTAATCGATTTTGAGAAAAGGTACATCGAAAACAGCCAATTCAACATTGTCGGTATACAGGTTTACAACTCTTCTTAAGGTATCCGAATACGTTTCGAACCGTGATTTTGCAAAAGCTTATAAATGGATAATATTTATGATACTTAGTATCACTTAAATTAGAAAACGCATATAAAATTGTTTTAAGAATATTACTACAATAAAAAACTATTCAAGTACAGTATTTTGACAAAAAAAGAACATAGAATTACCCATTTTGGAAACATTCTCCTTTTATGAAAAAGACTCCTGCTATAATAATATTTGCCTGTATATAGCTCAGACCTCTGTTCAGAGGCTGAACTAGAATTTTAGAAATGTTTAGTTTAGAAGTAGATTTATCCATATTTTACTACAACAGAGGGGAGAAATTTTAAGAAAAAAAAGCCGATAATTATTTCAATTGGTGGTAGTTCCGAAAAAATGTGAATTTTTTTTAAAAAAATCCTAGTTTAGACTCTCTGAAGAGGTATTTACTTTATATAAGCAAAATATTATTGTAGAAGCATTTTTTATAAAAGGAGAATGTTTTGAAAAAATGTTATTCCAAGTTAATTTTTTGCCAAAATATTTTATTTCAATAATTGTTTTTGCCATGATGTCCTTAAAACAATTTTATGCATGTATTTTAATCTAAATGACACTAAATATTACGAAAATTATCCATTTATGTGCTTTTTTAAAATCACGGTTCCGAACGTAGTTGGATACCTTAAGGGGCATATAGACTTTACAAAGTAATCAATGCGTATTAAATTTTGTTGAAATCTGTCATTGAATATATAAAAAGATATATTACACAAACAGTGCTTTTGTTATTTCATGATAAGATTCTAATATATACCAACTAGCTCAATGTTCAGCATATCATTATGCTTGATCCCTTGGGGTTAATACAAAACTTGGCACCTAATGCATTCTGGTTTCTATTACCAGTAACAATCGAAATTTCCTTCCACTAAATGCTCCATAACAAAATTAACAAGAGTATCATGAAACGTATGGCACCGAGCTTTCTTGGTAATTACCATTCTACAAATGCTTCATCAAGTGCCAAATTCGCCCACAATCTGCACAAGCCTCACTGGTACTGACTTATTTATGTGTATGGGTTTCTAAATTAATTTTGAGCTCACAGTGGTAGCAGGGGCTTCTATTTATAATATCAATTCTGTTGTCCTGTGAAGATAGATAGCTTTCACTTTGCTTTGTGTGTCCTACTTAACTTTAGTATCTCATTTCAAGGTCAGTTCAAGGTAATTGTTGAGCCAAAACGATGGAAAAGAATCGTCACGCAAATATGCATGCAAAAGCAGATGCTTGCATGTTTGTGTTAGAAGTTCCAGCTGTGTCCCATATTTGAATTTGTTTGTTAAAAACACGCGAATTGAAGATCTTTTTTGTTTCTGTTGACATTCAGATTGAAATATGAATTGAAATTTGGTGAAGCTTCGTGAAATGATGATTGATTTTTTGGGTGTTAGTAAGTGGGTTGCAAAAATGAATAATAAATGAATTCGAAATACTTCTAAGGAAGGGGTATAGTGAGATACATATAAGTAAATAGCTACTATCGTTATTACTACTCTTACCTATATAAGTTACCTTATCTTTTATTATTGTTATGGAAGAATAATGATAGTAACGGCTTCAAATCCTGTGTGTTATGGAATTTGTAAAATAAATATGAAAATTATCTTAGATTTTTTTCCCCCTTTTTGATATTGTTAACAGGATTTCAAAAAAAAATTGTAAGAATTACGTTTTAAATCATCTACGTCATTTGTCAATTTAAATTTATCTCCCTGGATAGATATTCCTTTCGTTGTAGGAAATCTTTGTTATACTTTTCACCAATAGTAATTCTATTAGAACATTTGTGCTAACAAATATGTAATTTATGTAAAAGTGTACTACAGCTTCTTTTGTGTTAACAAAGTATGTGAGTATTACAGATGAATCTTCCCATATTAGACGATATTCAGAAGAAAACGTGAAAACAGAAAGAAATGATTTTTAGTGTTAAGAAGCAGATCGAACAAACACACAATAAATTTACGCAAACGAACTCGTGTACTTTTTTGTATGTTTTAATTCTATTTTATTCATGTATTGTTATAATCGTATGTGTAAAATAACATATTTTATTGGTTAAATATTTTTTTCTGTTTTCTCTCCCAATATGTCTCCTTCGAGATAGGTCTGACGCTCTGGTAGCCCAGTGGTCATGGTCAAAGACTCGTGGCTGGATTGTCATAAGTCCGAGCCTTTTGCTACTTAAGAACCGCTGTATGATGCACGTTAAATCTGTCGAGGTCAAAGTCCTTCCGTTGGTGTGGTGTGGATGCTCGGGCGGGGGCAACTCAAGTGCCATCCTCGTCATTTCACTAAGATACAAAATTACGATTTCCTTCACCAATAACTCTCGTGTAGTTTCTTACTGCGACTTTAATAAACATCTGAGAAATACAGATAAATATTTAGAGCAGTTTAATTCAGATAATGGGATAATTTGGAAGTATATTTGGGAATGTATAAAGTCAGTTCTTAAAACTCATCAGAACTGTTTAGGTATCTTGGAATGCTTGCTTAATAACTACAATAACAAATACACAAATACGCATGATGAATATATATTGTTTTTTCCAATGGACTTCATTTTAGCTTAGCCTTTGCAGACACGGAAAGTCCCCAAATGTGAGAGCTATTTTATTGTGGCACTATGAAGTGGCAGCCTCGCTACCAGATTTTTGATGCTTGAATGTATTTTAATTTAAGCTCTCCTCGGGTACTAAATATTGTCGTGATTTAGTTTTGACGAGAGTACCAGAGCCGAATTGATACTCAGAGGATATTATACATGCCAGTTAATCATATGACATGAGTGCCTAGGATTTTCGCATCCAGAAAATTTATCTACTCCAGCCAGGTTTGAACCCGCAACAAGGGATTGCAATATCGGACCAAAAGTCCAATACCGGTATTCGGTATTTTTCAGATTTTAATACCGGGATACCGATTTTAATAGCGGTAGTAGAAATTTTAGAAAAAGAAAGCAAACACAGTTGTTTGTTTTATCACAAAAATAATTTGTAACTTATAAATTATAACAGTATATAAAGAATCACACACACACAAAAAGAAAAGGAACTTCTTGTTTATACTGTGCCACCATATTTTCCTCATATGAATAATGAAAACAAACCGAAGTATTCTCAAATGATTTTTTATGTTCTTGAAAGGTATTCTTATTCATTATTATGGGTTATTATTTATGAGTATATATATATATAATGAATCTGAAAATATTTTGAACCCTTAAGTATGATATACAAATACAATATGAGTATCAAACTCAACAATTTAAAAAATATCGAAATATTTTACACTTTGTTCACAACCACGACCTTGTTTCCAGCGCGGTACAAATATCAGACTGCGAATACTATGCGTGTGCAGTATCGCTCTGAGCTGCAATAGAATAGTTTTGGCCCACCTCCTTGGATGATTCTCCTATTTTATCACTTCTCTTAATTGTGCAGTGAAACTTTATATCTACAGTCTGATTAATTTCGCCCCGGTTAGAGAGACACACACAAAAAAGGACGTATACTATTTTGCTATGTTAGAGATCCTTGAACATGTAATGGAAACAATTTTAAAAATTTCTAGTAAATACCAAAAAACCGGTATTTAAACTTGTGAATACCGGTATTACAAAATTGTGCAAATGGCTCAAAATACTGGTATTCGTTATCCCGGTATTGCAATCCCTACCTGCAACCTTAGGCTTACGAAGCAGGAACGATACCTCTAAGCCACCGAAGCCGACATATATTGGCTGTTTCATTCAAAGAAATACCATATAATTATCCGACCAAAACATGTTTTTTGTCAGGACTCGATTCTTTTCTCTTTACACGAAATATGAGAGCATCTTAAAGTGTCAAGAGCTCTCGGCTTGAGTCCAGGTCGGGTCACATCATCTTCAATACAACTCCTCATTTATCATTTCTAAAAGATGTGATGATGTGCATAATTGCTTACATACGGTCTGACAGTTTTTTGGCTGGGTTCTCGTCTCTTTTTACATAACATTTTTTTTAAAAGAAAGAGGATAATGTGCGGTTCCAACCTTCATGTATTTCGAGATATCTCATAAATTACCGCAAGGGCGCTTTTCTTTTACTTCAAGCGTTATTTATCTCTTGCTCATACGAATAAACTTTTTGTTTTATGTTTTTACAGATGTATGTATTCACGTAAAAATATAGAAATGTTCAAAGATATAGTATTAAAATACAGGGTGTCTAAAAATAGTTGGGTAAAAAGAATGATGTATTGCTTGTAATTTATGCTGGAAAATTTAAAGTGCATAATGTTATAAGATAGAGAAACAGTCCAAGTTTACCATTACCACAAATGTTTAAAGTTGGCTTCCTATATAAACGCCTCATCGGTAAATCAATTCTTACCACAGATTTGTCAGCATATTTCCGTCAATCAAGTTAATTGTAGCGAAGATTTTTAAATTACTTGAGGAAGGGATGTAGAAATAACGGACACTTCATCCATTACTCTGAAATCTAATTGTGATCTTCAGGGCCACTAAATAACATCTCCATGACCAATCCAAAGTGGTACTTCAAAATTGAGGTAAGATGTAACATCGTTGTGGATGTTATAAGGTTCGACATCTTGTTGAAAAATGTATATTCATGGATTTTTTCTTTGATGATTGGCTTGAGGAAAGTCTGTAGCATATCCAGATACATAATTCCTGCAACAGTCTCTTCAGCGATGAAAAACAGTCCGAGAATATTCGTGGAACTCACTGCATAAAACGTGCTTACCTTGGGATTATCTATTTCATGTTTTACGAATGCATGGGGATTTTCTAACCCCCAAATAACAGCTAACGCCCTCAATGGATAAACTTAGGATATATTCTTACTAGTCTGATTTGGAACGGGTTAATTTTATTTCATGTTTCAAAAGTTTTCAACTTATGAAATTGCCCAACTAGTTTGTAGACACCATGTATAATAGGAATATTCATTTGTAAATACGAGAGTAGGGGGAAAAGTCATTGCAAAAGTACCAGTCCTTAAAAATTCCTTAAAAATACCAGTCCAGTTGGAAAATGTTAGATATTCAGACGGAAGGACAAGGTGTTAACTACATGTGGGGACAATGAATAGCAATTAAATATGGTAGTACTCTAATTTATTACTGTAGTATACAAGGCAATATGGCCTTCACGGTGCAAAAGAATGACAACACAGTACACATAAAGTTGACATGGCATACCTGGGCCTAAACACCCTCAATGTAGTACCCTGCTACTATTACCACACGCTGCCAACAATGTGGGAGGCGCTGAATACCATCAGCCTCAGCATTTGCCGCACCAATTGTGGATAGGATCGCCTGTTAGCGCACACCATTAGCAATGTCCTCTCGTGTTGCAAACCACCTACTACATATTGGTTCCTTAATCTTGAGAATGAGATCAAAGTCGTAGGGTCAGTTCAAATTCACTGTGATATCCCCTCGCATTTTTCCCTAGGAGAACGGCTATTTTGATGTAAGTGAGCTGCTTAAAACGGGTTACTTCCATCTCACACAACACTCACCAACTGACTGATTTCACAGTCCTCTCTGCGTTACTACCAGCTATCACAGAGAAATATGTTGTTCTGCATGCACACTATGGTTGCAGAACTTCCACACGACACATGTACGTTTGTGATCTGTTCACATATCTACAAGAAACATAAATAGTTGCCATGACTTATGCCACAGCCCTCGTAGATCGAAATATTCACGCTTGATAGGAATAACGTTGACAAGAATCGAAACATTCCCTTTGAAATTTTACTGTACACATGAATTACATTGTAAAAATTTAAAACCAGTTATATATTTAAGTTTGTAATCCTACACTATAAAGATCTTTTGATAAAAATATATTAAAAATTGATCTATAATATCATAACCGACTATTAATTTACTTAACAAAAATGTATTTCAGCTGCTTTCTTTTAATCTAATCGTAAGTTTAGTTCCAATAAAGATCAAATGTGCAAGATTTGAAAAATTACTTAATTAAAAATAATTTCTAATGATCGCCGATAAACTTAAAGTAATGTCTAGCTTTATTTATAAATGAGAAATAAAAACCAAGGCGTGAATTTAAATTTAGTCTTCGGAACATATTAATAGAAAAAGCAATAGTTGTAAGTAAAATTGTTCAATGGATATTTAAAACTACTTACATTCTAAAAAACTGCGAATACAACATCCGAAAACACGCTATTGTTCGGTTTGATATTATTATTTATATTGTTTTGTGAAAGGAAATTCTCATTTATAAGTTATATTTTTCTAATCTTCACATACATAACACGTATATATAAATACTAAACTATAAACTCAGTGGCACAACAGCCCATGAGGGCCAAGGTCTACTGAAGACTGCTCAAACCCAAGATTTTCGCATCCAGAAAATCTATGGACCCCAACCGGGGTCGAACCCGAAATCTTAAGCTTACGATACGGGCACGCTACCTCCAAGTAACCTTAGCCGACTGATATGTGTGAAGTAATTCCTATTACTTTTAAGATTGCACTTATATAGTAAAATAAATACGGATAATTAGTCTCATCTTGAAAGTAAGTAAATGAAACTCTTCTAAAACTTTTTTTTATTTCAGAAAAAATTACGTTCCTTAAAAGGGAGATTTGTAAAATAAACAATACTTCATACCTTTAGACGCAAAATAGGTAGTTTTTTGATACACTGAAAGATAAAATATATACCGTATTTAAATATTTAAATTCTGTGTTTAAAAAAATTCTTATACATATATATCCAGCCATCCACACAACTATTATAAAAGAACCAAAAATATTTAACCGACATAACTTTGCACAAAAGTCTCGAATCTTTTACATCGTCAATCATTTCTGAAGGATTACATAATTCGACTTGAGTTTTCAGGCTTCATAAATGTTATCTGCCATTTGGTAATCTTTAAGACATTTATCATCCGGAAAATTAGGTCGATATCTTCGGGAACAACTCTTGAAAATTCCTCTTTATGTACAATTAATAAAAGGATATCAATAAATTTCAAACGGCTTGTCATGTTCCTAGAAACGTTGTATTATCAGAGTCGTTTTCCAATATCTTGCTTTTACTAAGTGAATTTACCATTATTTTTGGAATACTTTATGCTACAGAAATTTTAGATATGAAGTCAATTTTCTTTTTTTTTTCGAATATTTTTAGAGTAGATTAATTTAATGACATCTTTTTCAGAGAGAGTTTTGGAATAATATTCTAAAAAAATATTCATATTAGAAAGATTTACGTAATATTTAGTTAAAATAAAACTTAGAACTGAAATTTAAAGGATTTGGGATTTTCTTTAGGATTAGGGATTTTCTGTGTCTTTAGAAAAGAAACACTTAATAATAACTCATTGATGAACATTATTTCTGCCATTCAAGGGATTTTTTAAAATGCAAGGTGTTGCAAAAATAATGATTCATTTTCATGAAAACCCTAAAATATTGTTTTCTTCCCCAGGATCACATTTTTAAAGAATTGCTCTCCGTGGTAGAAAGAATAGTTATCATTTCCTAAAAATTGGGTGGTAAAACATATGAAAAGATGCATCAGCTATACCCTCGAAAACACAGAAAACAGTCACCAACAAGGGGCAATAATAAGATACTTGTGAACAAATTCAGACGAACTGGTAGCGTGGTGGATGAAATCCGTCCTGGATAACCATCAACATTTAACGATTAAGTCAACTGACTTTACCTGAATTTGTTAAGAAGTAGCCTGATTTTGATCCTTGTTGGTGGCTGCTTTCCCTCAGACAGCTGACGCACTTTTTCCTATATTTTAACATCCAGTTTCCAGGTAACAATGGCTATTCTTTGTGTTCTAAGGAAATTATTTCTTCAACTACTTGTGAGGGTACCTCCTCGGTGCCCTATTCCTTGATTATTAGCGTGAACTAGACGTGTAGGAATAACGGAAGAACAAGAAGCAGACATGATCTTAATATGACTTTATTAAGATCTTTAACTTAAACGTCTAACAATTTAGATAAGAATAATGTATATGAGAGAATATACAGTGGCTAAACACACAATATATATAATACCGAAATAACGTAACCCGGACCATTATCAATACTAACTCGCCTAAGCTCTATTCCTAGACTATCACAGATCCGAATATTAAACTGTCACTCCTACCTTTATTGTAGACTGAAGTAGAGATAACTATAATCCTAGATGAAGTTGCTGTTTACTCGAGTGCAATGGTATGCATCATGACTTAAGAGCTCTCTATCATGTATAATTTCTGTTTGCTGTCCTTTAACGTTTTCCAAAACCTCTTCACGCTTGAACCACGGATTATTTTTACATTCCTCAAATTGCCACCCACTTACTCTAACTTCTGATATTTAAAATCTTCCTAATTTGCATCTTTCCTTCACGCTTCACTTCTTGGATTTGGTTGGAAAAGAGCTGTCATTCATTCTGGCCCCAAAGTACCCAAAGGACATGTTAAAGAAAAGACGCGTGAGCCCGTCACAACCTGCAAAAGAAATCATAAGCATTTTCGTGGAAAAGGATAGGTTTTTTGGAACACTCTGTATGCTTCATAAGAAATAATCGTTTGCGTCGATAACTTTTTAAACATATTTGGGATAAATTAACGAATACATTTGTGGCTCACTGTAGTAGCATCTGGTTTGAATAACAACCAGAGATAACGATGAACTCATTTTTAGTTACGAAAATATTTTCAGTAAATTTATATTTAATTTCATATGCTAATTATGTACGTACAAATAGCACTTTTTGAAGGCGCTGCGAGTATTTACCACCGTATTTACTGTTGACTGGACCTACGATAAAAGGTAGGAAACATATTTTTGGTCATAAGTTATTTTCATTACCGCAAGTTCAGTTAGGAAATTCTAACCGGGCGACAGTTCGGTTAGATTGATCCACTTTTGAGCTGTAATCACAGTCCCGGGTTTATTTTGAACAGAGAGGTTGCGAATTCTCTGTTGAGAGATTAACGGGAGTTAAAAAAATATTAGTGAAATAAAGATAAAACCAGTGGTTGCTTTCACCTACCCTGTAAGGGCGCCCCCCCACGGGTGCTCTTCTCCTTGATTATCAGCGTGAGCTAGAGGTGTAGGAATAAGTTAAGAACTAGAAGCTGCCATGATCTTAATATGACTTTATTAAGACCTTAATCTTAAACCTCTAACAAATAAGATAATGATATGATATGTGAGAGAACCTTCGGTGGCTAAACACAAAATATATATAGTACCGAAATAACATAACCCGGGCCACTATCAATAACTAACTCGCCTAAGCTCAATTCCAATGCTATCACAAATCCGAATACTGAATAGTCACTCCTACCTTAATGTCGAATAAAGTAGCAATCAATCTTATCCTATTTGAAGTTGTGGTTCACTAGCGCAATGGTATGCACCTTGACCTAAGGGCTCTTTGTCACGGATAACTTCTATTGACTGCCACTTAACCTTTCAAAACCTCTTCACGCTTGAATGACGGACTATCATAACATTCCCCAAATTGCCACCATGCTTACTCTAAACTTCTGTTATTTAAGAGCTTCCTAATTTGCATCTTTTATTCACGCTTTACTTCTTGGATCTGTTTGGAAAAGAGCTGCCATTCATTCTAGCCCCAAAGAACCCAAAGGAAATGTTAATGAAAAGACGCGTGAGCCCGTCACAACCTCTGGTTACTTAACACAGGAGAAGGCGCGCACTGAATACTAACGTTAGTAGTCACGTGGGGTGATTGAGTCACTCCCATCCTTTTTTGGAATTGTTTTTATTGTGCATCATAAAAGTCGTAATTCCAATAAATAATTTAATTAAGAGGAAGTATATTTATCTAATTTTAAGGAATTTTCAATTTTTGTTTGCTAATTTGAGAAAAAATCCAATCAAACTGATTTAAAATGTTTCATATGTGCGTGACTTAAATAAAAGACACAAATCACATAAAATTTTCGCCAGCATTACAGGAATCATATTTGCAGATAAAACTGTCATATTTTGTTCAAGTTATTGTAGTTTTATTGTGCTTTGATGATCGACAAATAGAATGCTGATTTTTTTCTTGCTTGTGTCTTTTTTAAAAGGTGCATTGTGTCTTGAGGCACACTTGTGGCTTCATAACTTTCTTAATACGGTTTTTTTAGTGGCATTTGAAAGTTATCCTTTGAACTCAAACGTTTCATGTTCATCGCTTTTCTCAAGTTTGCTTTCGCTATCATGATTAATATCCATTATTTCATCAGGTCCTTAACATGTTTAATCAGTTTCAACTTCACCCAAAAAAGATCGTAGAAGCTCATTTCTTTTTTTATACTCCGTTCATTTACACGTATAAACCATAATCAGTCGTAAAACATAGAAATTCAAACGACTAAGACGATCACAGGGGAAAGATGTTAATTTTTCATAGAAAATATCTTGGAACAAAAGTGGTCGTGTGGGAAGCATAGTCTTTAAGATTGTAAGAAAATGTTTATCATTGCCATAAAATGAGGGAAATATGTGACAAATACATTTTAGTTCCCATGAAGTCTGTCTTATAGGAGGGTACTGACAAGGTCTTTGGTAACAAATAAACAATTTTCCCCAAATTAAAGATTTTGAGAGCCAGGGGTGACTATGTGCCCCTCGCGACCGCTCCCGGGATAACTCCAGGTTCCATATTCCGGTTCAGTTAGAGGTAAATACGACGGTTATAGCTTATGAGTTTTAAACTACGATTGTCTTTTGACGCATACAAAAGTATTACTTCTTATTCTTTTCCTGTTTACTGTAATAATACCAAGTCCGCGGGGTTGTAAAGATGCAGTTAGGGTAAGAAGCGGGGGAAACAACGTGTACAGTCACAGTTAAGGTTAGTAAGAAGTGTAGGAGGCAATTTGATTAAATCCTACTATTTTAACATACTCGGATTAGCATCTTTTTTCTTCAGCCTTTTTTTCTATTTTTGATCCTTAAATCTAAACTGCGTTTACTGAATTTCAAAATTTGCTATGCTAATAGTTATGTGGATTTCTTGTTATTTCTATTCAAATACCTATGAATAAAACAAACAGTACAGGTTTCGATGTGTAATATTTATTCAAATGATTTAGTGAAGTTTAAATTCTCAAAATGATGATAATTATGAATATGATACTTATTGAGCTATCTATAATAAATATTACCATAAAAATTTGGAAATTCCCTATTCATTCCATTATTGCACAAATCATTAAAATATTTAGTAACATATTAAATGAAATATGGTTCAAGATTCGTAACTATTCCAAAAATAGGAGATTTTAAACATTTATATGTTTAGTTGATAAGAATATTATTTGTAACAACTAGGCATTATTAATGAACTATTTTAATTTTCAAGGAGAATTTCCATCTATCATACGCTTAATTATGCTTTTAAATCTCTAATGCATAACATCTAAATTGATAAAAATTCAGCGAAGGAACATTTTTAAAACAGTTTGGATAAATACATCTATTCTGTCGACTTAAAAATTTCATTTTGTTACTTAAAAACTGAGAAAATGGAACTTTTAATAAACTAGTAATGTTCATCGCTCACATTTTCTAATTTATTTTTAATTAATGATTACTTAATGATAATTAATGAATATTTTTAAGTTAATTTTAACTGGGTAGTTTTTTTTTTAAAAAAAATGGAATTGAAGTATCATTTATTGATGTCGTGAAAGCAATGTAATATTGTTTTTTTTAGTTTTTCTTTGTAAAACGTGAATACAAGGCCTTAAATGTTAGGCACTTTTTAATTACCTCGAAGAAGAAAATAACTTTAAAGAAACTCAAAAATGTCATTATTTATCTAAGGGAATTACATTATTTTCGAAGGATTTTCTATTAACTTAGAAACTAATGAAATAGTGTTAAAAATAAGTTTGCTTACACTGTTATATCGAGAACATAATAACTAGTCAGATGTACTTTAATTTAGAAATTTAAATAATAAGCTATATATACAAATAATGAGGATAAAGTAATTAAAATTTTGTACAAATAGTCAATATAAGATAAAATTTGTAAGAATATATTTAATCTTTTTATCTTCATCGGTTACAAAGAATTCTCCCAAGAATTTTTTCCGTGGATAATTAATGAAATATAACAAACCCCCCCGGTTCTGAGAAGAAATTAATTATTAAATTAATATAAAATTAAATGTGTTATATATATTCGAAAATTGTAATTAAATTTTGCACTGATTTAGTTAAGAATACTACAAAACTAATCATTAATCTTCTTGAATAAATTTAATTGCAAATTCTAATGTAGATCATTGTGCTATAACTACACATATTTCTTCAATTAATTAACTAGTTATAATGAATATTTATCTTTATTTTTAGCTTTTATTTATTTAATTTTGCCTCAGAAGTTTTTTTACACTATGGGCTAAACAGTTCGAAGTATATGTTTTAATACATGTTTCAATAATGTAGAAATTCTCAACTTTTTCTCTGTTGCACTACACTTTTAATAATTTCAAATTTTAGCGGCATACTAAAAGAATTTTACTTATCTGTAATACTCTATGTAAAATAGTTTATGATAATAATTTTCAATGTTAAATAAAATAATATGCACGAAAAAACAACAAATTGTTTATTGAGTAATTAATTACAAACTAATTATAAGAATGCATTTAATGCGAAATTTGAGCTTCATTGTTTTTGATAACTTTGTTTATATCTGGTCGTAAAAATGATAATGCCACTTTCATTTCGTCATCTACATTTGAAAGTTTCGATCTTTTTTTCCCTTTTTATATTTGTTTATGCTTAAAATTAAATTTCTCACAAATAAAATGTTAAAAATTGTACCAACATTTTTAATGCTTTTTTTAGGATAATGGCCTCTAGTTTTAATCCAAAATGAATTAATTGACTCTCTCGAATGTATTGAAATTAAATATTGATTATTACAGAATGAAATTAGTACTTCGTCTTCCTTCAGAGTTAATTTATGTACAGATATATCCGTTATCACAAGTAGATTATGAATCTAATCAATTTTTTTTCTATCTAAATTTCAGAAATAATGTTAAATCAGAGTATAATTAAATATTTTCAAAAAAATTGATGGCACATTTCAAGAATTTGGTGGCATACAAAAGTGCCGCTGCGTAGTGGGTGAGAATCACAGCAATACTCTGGGTGGTTAAATTTGATCTTTTCTGCAATACTTAGCCTATTTTATTTTGTATAAGTACATTATTTTAAACCTCAAGGTATTCTAGGCTTCGTTACTATCTTTTGATGGGTTTACTATTATTATATACGTGAATGGCACGCTTTCTAGTTTCTTCAAGGATCTCTCCTTATGTGTAGCCCTCTTCCTTGAAAAAAAAATGCTAGTTTTCCCTTCCTTTTCATTGTTTCTAGATGAAAGGTACATGGTAATATAATAATCTTTGTTATTAATAGGTAAGATAGTCTTCAATGCAAATTTATCAAATATGGTAGGGGTCAAATAGGGGCCTTCAAAGATTTCTTTGCAGCCCACCAACGCAGTTAAAAAATCCTAATAGACAGAAAAAAAAATTGCTCCATATTTTGGTTAACATATTGTTACGTAGATCCGGGTTCGAGGATTTTATGCAAAGCAATCACAATGAAAATAAACAGTTCTTTAAGAGCGATGCGAATTTATTATCAAAAATCCAATCCTTTTTAAATAAAGGATTCAGCACTAATATTCACAGATTAAATCTTCGGAGGTCTTCACACCTTCAAAACACAATTGTCAGTGTTTAAAAATACACGTTTGTGAAAGATTATTCACAAGCACAGCCGAGGTAATAGCTAGTCAAAACAATGCTTACTATTCGCTAATTGAAATCAGACTGACTGGTTGCGGCTGTCATTGCTGTATTTATAAACCCGGCGGAGCCTTCCAGAAAAATCCGCACGCGTCATACAGCGTGAAATTAGTGGCGAGATCCACTACTTTCTAGAAAAATTCCAGAGGGTCCTAAACTCGCCAAAATGGTTGCCAAAGTCGCCAAATTGGTGGTCAACCTGGTCGTTAAACATGATACCAACTTGGCTCTATCGCCAAGATTTCGCCGAGTTCTCATTGAATCGCCACTATTGCGTAAGGGACGGCGTTTGCTAGTGAATATTACAATTGTAACATAAAATAAATATAACATAGAGAAATATACATGCTTTACACATCCAGATACAAATTATTTACACTATTTACACAAAATTTGTAACAATACATTTGTGAACGAAGTTTTTCTTGTATAAAGATTAACAAGAGTAAATATAAATACAAGTTAGCTGATATTAACTTGCAGGCTGTGATGAAAGTTTCAACAAGAGATTCCATTCTTGATGTCAAAAAAATTGTGGAAAAGTGTGTGATAGGGTATGCTTGCCTCATTAAACCTAATCTAAAATTATATGTGCTTGCAGCTGTAGATGATACAAAACTAGTACAGTAAACCAATTGAATAAAATTGCCCGTTTTTTATTAAATACTTCTCTTTGTGTGGCCTTTATTGGCAAGTTAAGGACTTACTGGGTTCATAGGCTATTCTCGTCATTTTTATTTTTTTCCCTTACTTTGTGTATTTTGTTTGTTTTTGTTCCTACCCCCTCCCCCTCTAGTGGCGTAGCGGTCTTCTGTAACCCTAGCCATTGGAAATAAAAAAAAACTTATTAGAACTAGGGTATTCCAGTGATCCTTATTGTAAATTTCATGGCCAATAATATTCAAAATTAATTACAGACTCAAACTTTGATTTCTTCAAACACCTATCTCTGTTCACAGTCTTCTGTAGACCAGAGTGGCTCAGAATAGGCTTTAAAAGTTTTCTGCTGGGGCTGATCACATAGAAGACACACCAGCAGACCACACAATTTAATATCAATAAATGGGAGACAAGATTGAAGTCAATTCCATTTTAACTTGTCAGGGACTTACATACGCCTTCTATGTATGCGAATGTAGTGATAATTCATAAGCCAGTAACAGCCTTCGGACAGACGGGATCACTTTTGTCTAGTGGTTATGTTACGTGGCTACAAATCCATGCGTCGCGGGTTTCGTCCTTGGCTTTCCACCACCACGTGACCGAACAATACAGAATCATTTTCATAAAATAAGAAAGATGTGGAAGTTTAGCAAATGGTCAATGCTCAAAACTACGCGTTGCATTAGAGACAGATCAAATAGTATGCATTTGAAGGGGTGATCCTTCCTCATCCTGTTTGTTTTTCTGACATCATGAAAATCAAGTAGGATGTTTGGTATATCTTTACATCTCTCCAATTTGATCATCATCTACTTTTAGCGAGAAGTTCTGATCTTTGTTAAATATTTTATAGTTCAGTATCTTCTTTAAAATACCCAATGCAACTTTATTGAAACTTTGAAAACTTAGATAAATACATTGATATTTGATGCAATATGCAGTCGGACCTTTGTTTTACGAAGTCACTAAGTCCCGAAAAAATGTTCATTATATGAAAAATTCGTTATATAGAGGCTCATCTTTCAATATTCTTTAGAAACCACATAAAACAAATTTTAAATTCATAAACACTATATATTAAAAAAGTTATTATTCACTCCTTTTTGTTAATTAATATCTATTTCTTTTATACATTTTACCCGTCAAAAAAGAAAGTAAAACTGCAAGGAATACAAGAAAAAATATGTCGAAGAAAATAATGCATTTTCGATCTTAAAAAATAACTTTACATTAAAAGTTATGGATTTTAAGAACATTTTCTAATTTAAAGCCTACAAGTAAATTTAAACATACATTATTTTATAACTAATAATTCTAAACATGTATTACCACAAATCCCTTTAAATTTAATTACTCATACAATTTTCTAATTTTGTTTGAAAAAAGGCTTTGTTTCATAATACGCCTCACATATTTGCAATGCACCAAAAACACCTTCAGGTGTATTTTTCTGTTTTTTTTCCTTACATTTTTCTAGCCATCCATTGCTACCTAGAAATTAGTCGTATTCCAATGCCTTCGGAAAGAGAGAAGAACTTCCTCTTATACGAAAGGTCCAGGTATCGGAATATTTTTATATTGCATTTTGTGTATCCACTTCAAAACTACCTCGTCGCCATCTTCATAGGCCCATGTTCTTGAATGTTTTGAACAAGAATTCGATTAATCATAATTTTGTAACAAATCTTGATTTTTTAATAGCTGATAAACTGTTTGGAGCAATACCAAACTCTAAAGCCATATCCATTATACTTTGATAATAGAGTGAAAAAAAATTGAATTACAAGAAAGAAAGTTCGTTATATAAAGATGCACTTCACTATTGGGAGGTTATTTTACGAAGAAAATTATGAAATGTTCTTGATTCCAGGATAAGTTCGCTACATTGAAAAATTTGCAATACAAAGGCTCTTAATATGAAGGTTCGACTGTACATTAAAAGCAACTATAATTATATGCTTATTAGATTAAAATAAGAAAGGAAGTTTCACAATTTTAAAACGTTAAAATTGGAATTTTATAAAAATTACTATTTTTTATTTTACCCTTTTTCATTAGGTACAATGATTGTTTCTTCTATCATTTCAAATGTTTGAATATATTCACTAATTCTTATATAAAACAAGTAATATAAAAAAAACTTCATTCACTTCGAATCACTTTCATTTGAACACGTCTTATATCTCTACAGAATATTTTTATTCTTTATCTATGACTTGAAGTTCGATAATCTATTATATAAATAAAAGGTATAAAGTCTCTGCTTAAGAAGTAATATAAAAAAATTAAGTCAATTCCTACTTAGATCAACAAAAAAAAATTTATTTTAGCTACTTTTAATTAAATAGTAACAATTAATATAAATATGTATATACATATGACAGAATCACAACATTAATTGGAAATTGATTTTTATTAATCATCATTAAAGTATCGTATTGTTATCCAAAACCATCTCGTGTCTTTAAAATTTCAGTTCAACTTAATGCTTTAAAACATGAGAAAAAAATCTTTTAAAGTTTTGACTCAAGTCGCTAAAAATGAGACCAACGTAGCTGTATCTGTAATTCTTTAAATCATTAGTTTCAGTTAATTCATTTTAATTAATAATAATTAAATTATCGTTTTTATACCCAAAACAATAAAGTATTTAAAATTTCAGCTCAAATGAGCGCTTTAAAATGTCAGAAAAAAACCTTTTCAAGTTGTGACACAAGTCACCAAAAATGAAGCGAACGTGGCTGTACTTGTAATTCTTTAAATGATTAGTTTTAATCAATTATTTTTTATTAATTATAATTAAATTACTGTATTGTCATTCAAAATAATCATGTATATAAAATTTCAGCTCAATTGAGTGCTTTAAAATGTATTTTATTAATGATTAAAAATTCCACCAAGATAAATATATAGAGAGTATGAGAGCTAATAGAAGGGATTGTGAAAAACAAATCCAACTAGAAATTTATTACTAAGTATCGGGGTGCTTAAATAAATTAAGCAATCGATTAACATCTTCTCTTTAATTTAACTAAGCACATGTAATCATCACACCTCGATACACACACCTAGCGAATGCTTATTTGTTACAGCAGAAGAATTGTTCTCTTCTTTTGTTGACGGCCGCTAACGAAATATCGGAAAACAAGACAAACACGAGCTACGAATCCAATACTTTTCCACCTCAACACCCACTTTCTCATCCTGTTATAAAAATAAACGATACATTAAATTAGTTTTTGCACACAAATTCAATAGCATATGTTGTAACCATTTATTATACCCTACAGACAGACACATTTAATTTTTTGATAATAACTGTTCTAATATTTAGAATGTGCTACATTATTTAGTAAATAAATGTTGTGCAGATGAGTTATAAAAATTAGAAGAAAAAAGGGCTTTTTCGTTATGCCATTTCCTTTCTACATATGTATATCATTTATTTTATCTAGACAACTTCTATATACATATTGATATTATAAGCCAGCCTTCTCAAATATCCAAAAGTCGAAAACAAAAAATTACAGTCGAACCTCCATATAGCGAACCTCTACATTGCGAATTTTTTTATATAGCGAACCTTTTCCTGGAACCAAGAACATTTTACGATTTTCTGCGTAAGATAACCTCCCAATAGCGAAGTCGATTTTCTATATAACGAACTTTTTCTCTTGCGATTTAATTTTTTTCTCCCTATTTTTAAAGTATTTCTAGGGATTTCAAGTTATTCTCTGTTTTAACACATTTTATGGTAGTCATAAATCTTGAACTGGCTTTATTAGGTGCCTAACTCGCTGAGAGCAATCGAACTCTGGGCATTTCATCCAAGAAGTGTAACCCTTAGCCTCCATTGCCCAGTTCACTGGAAACATCTTCGATATTCCCGTTCACCCTCGGAGGAGTTTCGTGTCTTTGAAATAGTCTCCGTTCATTTGTAGTGTTGATCAATTGTACTAATAACTTCGTTTCTTATAGCTCAAAAATGTCAAAACGTAAGTGCTTCAGCTTTAAAGAAAAATTTAATACTTCAGGAAGTGAATAAAGGCTTCACACACAAAAAACTTTTCTTGCAGTTTTTTTTCTTCTTTTTTTAAAAGGTTAAATATATAAAATAAATATGTATTAATTTACAAAAAGGTGTGAATAATTACTTTTTTAATACATAGTGTTTATTATTTGTTTTAATTTAAAATTTGTTTTATGTGGTTTTTAAAGAAAATTGAATGATGAACCTCTATATAACGAATTTTCCACATAACGAACTTTTTCGGGACTTAGTGACTTCGTAAAACAGAGGTCCGACTGCATTTGAAAAAAAATATTAATTTACTCAAAGGATCAAAACCATTTGCATTCTGACATAATAAAAAACAAAATACAAATTAAACTGGTTTAATACACTTATAAATGCACTAGTACGTATAATGTATCAGATAATTATTTTAATAGTACAAAAAAAATTGAGTAATAGACAGTACCATGGGCTTGTCATATGTAATATTATATACAAAATTTAATACTTATTTTGTTAACTTGTACGGTTTATAATTAAAGTCGTATATTAAAAGTATATTATTATTATTATTGAATTCAATACATTATTATTGTATGAAAGGGGGGAGCATTAAAGTTATGATTAAAAATTGGTTCGTAAGTATTTAAAGTTTTAGAAGCACTTAACAGTGCTTCTCAAAGCAGTATCAACAATGTATGTTTTTGAGGAAAACTTAACAAATGAAAATGGAAATACAGTCGAACCTCTACATTGCGAATTTTTCTGTACAGCGAACCTTCTTCCTGGAACCTTGAACAATTTCACGATTTTCTGCGTAAAATAACCTGTCTATAGCGAGGTGCATTTTCTATATAGCGAACTTTTTTCTTGAGTTCAATTTTTTTTCTCCCTGTTTTTAAAGTATTTCTAAACATTTCAAGTTATCTTCTGTTTAACACATTTTATGGCGGTCATAAATTTTGAACTGATTTCATTCGATTCTAACTCACCGAGAGAAATAGAGTTCTGGACCTTTCATCCAAGTAGGGCAAACTTTAACCCTCATTGTCGAGTTCACTGGAAACATCTTTGATATCCCCTTTCACACTCATTGGAGTTGTCCTGTTTTTTAGTTATAAAATACTGTACGTTTGATGTTACTTTTATGCTTTAAATTAGAAAATGTCCATAAAATTCATTACTTTTAGTATGTAACGAGAATGGTAAAAACGATGGATAGTAGTGAGCCCTCTTTTCACTGAGTAAATACTTACTTAACCAGTCAGTCTGCCAGCTGGGTGAAGAATACCAATGTCTGCACGCTCAAACCTCTCGTTATTTCTATACTATTAACTCTTTTGATATAATTGTAACTGTGATTATTTTGAATGTAAAAGAATTTGAATCTGTTTTAATCTTTAATAAGTTTGAATTTAGAAACCACGAATAAAAGTTGAACTGAGCTCACCGCCGTTGTAATTCGCAGACTTACAAGTATAAAATTATTTCCTTAATATTGAAATTACAGTGTATTCTTCGATATTCTTTTTTCTTGTTTTCTTGCAGTTTTTCTATTTTTTTTTTGAGGTACAAGTTATATATGAAATAAAAATATAGTAATTTACAAAAAGATGTGAATAATTTCTTTTATCAATATAAAGTGTTTATGAATTTAAAATTTGTTTTATGTGGCTTATAAAGTATATTGAAAAATAAACCTCTATATAACGAATTTTCCATATAACGAACTTTTTTTTCAGGGTCTAGCGACTTCGTTAAATAGCGGTCTGACTGTAATTATATATATTAAAATTGAAGTGTAAAATCCGTTATTTCATAGAATAACTAGGTATTTTAGGAAGTAAAACTAGACTAGTCAGTTAAAGTATTTAAAATCATTAAATTCTACGATTAAAGCTGGTATTCTATAGAATAACGAAGATTTGATCATTTAAGTATAAAATTGGTAATCGAAAGTTCTTTGAACTGGTTCTAGCTGCTTTCAGTCAATTTTGAACATAAATTCAAAATATGGTCATAATAATCCTTGCTCTAATAAGTAATGAAAAGTAAAAAATAAAGGTATTTCGTAAAATTTAAATTTATATTCTCTTACAATTTTGTTTTTTGGTTAGTCACAATCTTTTCATGAATCAACAGTTTTTCTTCCCACCAGTATTTTTTGATAATATTTAAATACAACTATTTCTGCAACATATTATTTTTACCCTTCCTGTTTAACCAATGTTAGCAATATGAGCAATAAAAAATTACCATAAAATCCGGCGTATAGCGAGCTTTTTTAACGCAAAAAAATACGATCCCAATTTATGGGTGCGAGTTATACGCCGGGTATAAAAAGGATGGCTTTAAAAATAAAAAATAAGACGAACATAAAAAAAATTAGACATTTTATACGTCGAGAGAAATATTGTTCTTTTGGAATATCTTTTTTTTTTTGATGGGTAAGATACATAAAAAAACATATATTAATTTTAAAAATGGCGTGAATAATTACTTTTTTAATATATAGTGTTTATGAATTTAGAATTTGTGTTATGTTGTTTATTAAGCATATTGAAAGATGAACCTCTGTATAGAGAATTTTCCATATAGCGAAATTTTTTCCGGCATTTAGCGACTTCGTTACGTAGAGGTCTGAATATATATGGATTAAAATAAAATAATATTTTTCTCCAGATTTGATATGTAAACATTTTATTGTAAATTCCTGATACACACGTTACACCTTATTGGTTAAGGTCACGAATTCGTGGAAGCATGTTTTGAAATCAAGCCTAATGCTAGGGAAGACCCTCCTTGTAAAAGAGCTGAAGCACGTTAAATATGTCGAGGTTTCAAGTCTTTTAGTTGACGTGGAGTGAATTGACCCTATTTAAAAATTACGAAGTTCGTCACCAATATTCCTCGTTATAGCACTACATAAATAAACAATATCCCTCATTCGCTGGAGATTCCTGATGACATTCTTATTTGAATGCCAATTATTTCCAAAAGATTGTCGGAGTGTACCCGTTTCGTAATCCGGGGAGGTTGCAGGTTCGAACCCGTCTGGAGTCGATAAATTTTCTGAATGCAAAAATCGTAGGGGTGCAAGTTTTATGATTATGTGGCATATAAAAGATCCAATTCTCAGTATTCTCAGCAAATTTAAACCATGACAATATTTAGCATTCAATGAGAGCTTGAATTAAAAATTAATTCAAGCGTCCAAATTTGATAGCGAGGCCGCCTTTACATGGTGCCACTATGAAATGGTACTCACATTTGGGGACTTGCCGTGTCTGCAAAGGCTGAGTTGCTGAAAATGCAGCTCTGCGGGGGAAAAGAACAAACAGTTTAAGGCTACACAGTACCCTAAACATTTCTTTTTTACAGAAATTTTTTTATTGCATGTTTTTGTGGCGCATATCATTGAAATGCTTGCCACAAAATTTCAGATCTGTTAGCAAATTATTTTTAAGATATTTGATGTTTTATGAGCTATGATTTTGGTTTCGGTTTCCTTTTAAAGCATTTTTTCACATTTAAGTTGAATTAATTAAAAATATTTTTGAGCTTTTAGTTTGAAATGGTTATTAATTCCAATCTTCATTACTAAAATCCTTTCTGCTTGATTATATTTTGAATTTTTTGAGTTCTCATAATTAATTAATAAAGATTAATTTCATGGTCAATTTTTGCTTTAAAAATAGTTTATATAATTTAAAAGCTTTATCATTAATTTTTTCCTGTAGAGAAAATGCCATGGCAAATGCGTTCTGGGTTTCTGTGAGAAACAATATTTCGAAGAGATGGAATACTACCGAAAATGATGTATCTAAAAATCAGTCCTCACTGATTCTGCAATTAGACTTCCGAAAATAAGTATTCTGAATTCAAATGCTGCAGATATAACTGAATATTGCCTTGATGTACCAAACTACATTATACTAAACATATTGTAGTACTATATTTTAATATTTTACAGTCGTATGACAAAAGCTAAAACTTCCTAAACTGCCCCAATTTAAAACTCAAAAAAATTAAATTTTATGAGCAAACCTGACTATTTTTAGCTTAAGTTAGTATCATTATTATTTTGTACATAAATGCTTCGTGTTTCAAAACTTTTGTGAAATATTAGGTTAAGATAAAGTTGAATAAACTGACGTCTTAACAAATGCTATCAATAATATACAAAAATATATTTTGAATTAAAAGTATAATTTTCAGTCATACTTAATAAAAATAGTATTTTAATGTAGAACATACATTGGAAAATAACATATTAAAAAATTAGAGTTTTACGGGCATTATAAGTTTTTGTTTTATGACTTGACAAACTTTAAAAGCGTTTTTCTCAGACTTTTAATTTTGAAGGTATAAGTGTTTTCTAATCCCTAAGGCTTTTTTCCTGTTCAAGATAGAGCCTTTAATGTTTTTATGTACTCCCAAATGTATGTTCTATAAAAGTTAGAATGGATTTAGGGCTGAGAACTCTAGTTATTTTTCTAAAAAATACCAAAGTTGATATTTTAAAAATTTTCGTGTTTTTCTCAGGTTTTTCTAGAAAAATAATGATTAAAAATCAACAGGGTAATAGATTTTCAAATACATACTAAATATTTTTTTGTAATAATCTAAGAATCATAAATAACAAAATTACTAAAAATGTTTAAAAATTGAGTATTTTATAAGAGTTTGAAAAAACTTCAAAAATTCCTAATTTTTTGAGATTGTAAAATAACGGCTGGTCAAACTGACTTTTTGCTTACAGAATCAGCTTCTTAATATAATCTAAATATAAAACATCAATTATTTTTACTGTAACTTTCTCCAAAATATTTTTTTTGAAAAAGGGTACCGTGTAGCCTTAAAGCAAAAATAAACTAGTTCTCTAGATTATACCATTAACCTTACCTTTACGATAATATATATTAGAAGTTTTAGCCCACTGGGTGGCGTGGTTGGCTTGTCGCTGGCCTTCTGCACCTAAGGTTGTGGGCTTAACCCCATCCCAAGTCTGTTGATTTCCATGAGGCAGAAATCGACTGTAGCCATGTCGTATGATTATACGGCATCTAAAAGGTCCCTAGAGTGTCTGTTTGGCTTGGTTGCTCTAAGCAAAATTAAATCCTAGCACATGCTCACATCGTCAGAGTTCAGGCTTATGTAAATCTGCATGTATCATTTACTACTTGGCATTACTATTATTTGTTTGTAATACATTTTGTTGAAATATTTTATAATTTTTAGTCAGTTTACATTCAGGCATATCTTTTATACAGCGTTAAAAATGATTAAATGCAAAACTAGTTACCTGTCTTATTATAGTGATTTGTATGTTGTGTATTGTAATAAGTAAGCTTTGTAGTCTTGGTAACTTCATTAATACTGTGGGAAATTACAATAAAACCTTCACATATAAGGCCTTAAATATTAAATAGTGATAAAATTTATTTCATACTTTATTACTCTGAGATCTAAATTAACAACCAACCAAAAATAATTATACTAGTTATCTAATTATTCCCAAAAGATTAAAAGAGTTCGTATAACCACAATGTTGTGTGTGGTGTTTTTATAAATTGCTTTTTTTAATTAAATGTTTTTATTAATAGAACATATTCGGAAAAATTGGATTCATTCCAAAACACTTAAAGGAAACACTAAGAATACTGTGGAGAAAAAGAAAACTAATTACAACAAGCTTTTAATCTAAGAAATATATTTAGTTAATTTATTTTGATAGCAATTACAAATATTTTGGATAGTAATTCTTTTAGAAAACCTGATGTAGGAAATGCAAGAATGCAATCTTTAACTGGAAGAAAAATGTTTCATTTCTCCTTTTCCGCTCTCTTGTATATTGTTGTTAAATATTGATATGGCTTTTAAAAATTTTACTTTTCAAAATTTTTGAAGTCTACTTTAAATAATTTTCCAAGAGACAAAATTTTAAAAATAATTTAACACGCTTAAAGAAATATGAATAGAAGTTATATTTACAGAATTTTTTGAAAGAGCAGATTGAATTATTTAATTTTAGCAATATTTTCAATATTTTTCATTAATACTTTATAAAAAACACATTCTCTACTTTTTTATTTTAGTAGATCTTTATGTTTTTTTTCTGTTTATTTAATTTAAAATCCTATATTTCTTACTTTTGGGATATCTTAAGGAATTCATAAAAAAAGTCCGCTCTAAAAGTGAAATAGTCAGTTAATATTAATAATAAAAGATAAATGATGAAGAAATATTTCGCAAAATACAGTAGTAATGTATTTTTTAAAATTATGTCCCATAATATGTTTATTAATTAAAAAAATACTTTCTGCGTATCTTTAATTTTTAAAAGTATATATAATTTGAGTATAATTATTCTCGAAATTACATATTAAAATACCCATCTTCAATAATGAAGAAAGAAAGAAACATTATTTAAATTTTACAGTTTTAAATGTAAATTGTTTTCATATAATTATGAAAGAAAATTCAAAAAATATATCCAAAAAACTTATTACACCATTTATTAACAGGTAGAAATAATAGAATTCTCCTTTGATTAAGTGTTAATAGATGGCAGCACGAAAGAGAAAAATCATTCAATTCCCATTCTTTGCAATCTTACTCAGATAAGATTATTTAATAGATCCTTAATTTACATTTAAAACCCTTATTTAACTTTTTACAGATTCCTAGTATAAATTGGATGTCAAATAAGAAAGGGGAGAATTGTAACAAAACAAAATGGGACAGAGAAAATAAACATTAATTTATTTCAATTGTTTTATATTAACTCTAACAGATGGCAGCACAGAATTAAAACGTAGTTGTAAGGAATACTAACAATGAGATAAAAAGAAGTAATGAATTTCTCTTTAATTTGGATTTGAGATTATATTTATTTTTCATTTGTGTAAATTAGACAAGACATATTTGTCCTTTTTTATTTTATTTTTTGAACAGACGTGCTTTTTTTTAAGGATTTTTAGAATTTATTTAATGCTGTATTTACTAACTTTTATTTCTTAAAAGAAAGTAAACTCAATTTAAAATATATGATTTAAAAACTCCTAGTTTATTTGGGAAAAATTATGTTCTATTGTTTAATTTTTACGTAACACGAGTTTTCTTGTTTTTTACCTGAAATCTATATTCAGATACCGATTTATAAAACGAAAAAAGTCATTGTAATCCATTTTTAATGAATTATTAAGGTAAGGAAATTTTGTACAAGCGAATTTTTTCTGTATTTTTCGTTTGTTACTACACAATTTAAGTTTTCGTATATTTTTTTAAGTTAAAATAATTTCTGCAAATTAATGGAATCAATTTAAAAAAAATTTAAATTGAATTCCGTGCAGCATTGATTTTTTATGAAATCTATATTTAAAATTAAAGAAAAGGAAGAAAATATAATAAAAGAGTTACAGAAATTGAGTAAATTTAATGTTTATTTAATTAAAATTTTTATGTACACAATTAAAATATGAGCTGAAATAGGAAACATGAAATATATATATATTTGAATTATTTTTATCTAATTTTTAGATTGTTATTCAAAGTTCTCTTTGCAATTGTAATTATTTGAAAATTGATGAATAATGAAGAGGGTAGGGAGAGGGGGGATTTTCTTAACAATTTATTTTTCGGGCAATTTGAAAAAAAATAGCTCTAAGTTTGTTTTTAACTTATGAAATCCTATTAAAGTAATAACTACTAAATTAATTGCTTCTTAATAACACGAAAAAATCAAAATTAATAGAGGCAAAAAAATATAATTGTAACTATTAAGAAACTCATTTAGTATTATTATAATGATGATAACTGCGGGTCTGTATTTAATGGCTCAACGAAAAATAAATAAATAAAAAATAAAATAATCTATATACAAACATTTCAAATAAAATTAATACATACTGATCTCCTTAGCTTTCCCTTCACAGTAAAAACATTTTCTGCTATAATTGCAACTATAGCAAAAATTAAATTTTTAAAATTCTTACTTAGAAATAATGAAAACGTAGAGAAATTAAAGGCAATAAATATCCGTTTGTCAGAATCATTAACGGAAAAGGTAAAAAATCTCTTTTTTTTATATACAACTTAAAAATTTAACTGTTATTTTACTGGCATGTAAAAAACAAAAATCTGTGAAAATTATAACTTCTGGATGCTTATGTTACGACATTCCTTATTTTAATGGTTTTTATGACCAACTAAAATTTGATGAAAGCAAAACTTACCTATCACAAATTTATTCGGAGAGTTTTTCTGTAAGATGAAGAAATATATCTATAGTAATAAAGAGAGAGTTTGTGTGTGTATTTTGGATGTACTACTAGAATCAAACAACCAAAATGGGCGACACTTGGTACGCTGAAACCATAGATCATTACGACATGATCGTTACATAAAGTTACAATAAGAGATAAAAATTTTAAAAACTAATTACAAACTTTATATTTGTTTTCAGTGCATGCAAATTGAGATAATATTTTACATATATGGATTTTAAAATCTTTATCCTAAGCATACCTAAAAACATTAGTGTTATCTGAATCAGAATTATATATTTCTTCCTATTTGTCCTATTTTATTCCGAAATATGTTCTCGTTTCTTAAAAATATTTGATTAATAAATACTATTTTGAATGTATTGTCTTTTTAATAAATAAAAGTTTAAGGTATCCGACTGCGTTCGGAGCCATGATTTTAAAAAAGCGCATAAATGGATAATTTTCATGATATTTAGTGTCACTCAGATTAGAATACATGAATAAAATTGTTTTAAGGACATTTTGACAAAAAAATAAATTATTCAAAAATAATATTTTGGCAAAAAAATAACTTAGAATAATCTTTTTTCCAAATGTTCTCCTTTTCTGAAAAATTGTTGTATTATAATAATATTTTGTGTGTATATTGCTCAGACCTCTCTACAGAGGCTCAACTAGAATTTTTGAAAAATTCACATTATTTTTAGAGTTACCACGAATTGAAATAATTATTCGCGTTGTTTTCTTAAAATTGCTCCCCTCTGTTGTCGTAAAATATGAATAAACCCACTTCTAAGTTATATATTTCAAAAATTCCAATTGAGTCTCTGAACAGAAGTCTGAGCTATATACAGGCAAAATATTATTCTAATAGATGCATTTTTCACAAAAGGAAAACATTTGGAAAAAAGATTATTCTAAGTTAATTTTTTGCCAAAATATTGTATTTGAATAAATTTTTTTTGTCGAAATGTCCTTAAAACAATTTTATGCATATATTCTAACATAAGTGACACTAAATATTATGAAAATTATTTATTTATGCGCTTTTGAAAATCACGGTTCCGAACGTAGTCCGATACCTTAAATTTGTCTGAATTTATTTCGTCGTGCTTCCCCCTCCTTGAATATAAAAACTTTGATTTTGAGTATTTGTATTATATTTCTATTTTTCTGATAAAATGCTAAGAAAGATTAACTGAATATAGGATTTATGAAAATAAAATAGATCACTAACGTATAACTTGAGTAACAGCAGCAATTTTTTTTATTCTTCTTTTATGTCTGAAAAAAAGAATTGCTTTTGATAATTTCTCGATCATTACGCATTGAAGTTCGGCATATGCATCAAAAGAAGTACTTCAACTTGTCAATAAATAATATTTATTCTTCAAAATTTTTGCGAAAGAGTTATAATGCTTATGCTTTCACGAATTTTAGAAAAAGATAATGCACTCTGGGAACATGCCATAAAATGATATTTCCAGGGCAACTGAGAAACTATGGGAAAGTTGCAAGAAAAGTATCAAAAGAAAACTCATCGTGAAATGTAAGTCGGGAAAACTACCATTTTTAACTGCGTATTTTTCTTTTAAAAATTGTTTTTAAGGGTTTTTCTTCATCATGTACATGACGCTTTAAAATGTGTTTTATATATAATTATAATTCTTATTTATCTCAGCCGATATTTCTAAGATGGTATGGCTACTTTTGTGATTGTTATGAGTCTGTAATGAACTTTACTACGATGTACCCACATCACAATTTTATACATTCTTCTCATATTTTTTCAACATAAAATCTTTAATGAAATAATAAAAATAAGTTAAAGTGCTAGAAATAAATATTAATTTTGATTCGTTTCAATGCGTACTCTGACAATAATGATTTCCTACATCCATAATATAGAATTTCGTGTTTTGATATAATTAAAACGTGTGACATTTTGGGTAAATTATTTTATTCAAAATTTTACGATAAATGTTTAAAAACATTGTTCACACACACATGACAATAATAATAAAAACTTGTGGTTTTAAAATTTTATAGAGAAATTCCTGGAAATATTTATTTATTTGCATTTTTTTACAAAATCCATGAATGTAATTTTGCCTTTTATTATTTCAAATACAATGATCATTATTATTTTTTAAATTTTTCTCTATCAATCTCTGTCTCTGGCTTAGCTAAATTTGTTAACTAACGATATGTTTCTTACAATATGTAACTTATGTAAATTATTTTTTTTTGTATTCAGAAAATGTACTTCCTATTTTGATATAACATTTTCAATGATTTGCTTCAGTCAAAACTTGACTATAAAAATTTAAAAATCACCATTTTAACAAGAATAAAAAATAATCTGAAAAACTCATTAAGAACTCCTTAGTAAAGTTTCTTTTCTTATCTTCATTTCCTTTCAATCTCAATAAATTATTTTTTGCCTTTTTACTTTTAAAATAACACTTATATGCATAATTTCATGTTTCATTAAACTTCTGAAATTAAAACTATAATATTTCACAGCATTTTCAGAAAGAAAAATCTCTCTTATAAAGACCACTCAACAAGAAAACAGCAAAAGATAAAGCCAAAAAGTACAGTCCTTTCGTAAAAATTGCATTCGTAAATCTCCACTTCACATAGTACTATCCAAAATATAACAATAATGTTTTCCAAATTTTTTGACAAAACAAAGCCTCCCACTCAAAACACTCAAAGACAGATGGCGAAAGATAAAGCCAACAATACGACCTCTTCAATGCCTGAAATTTAAAAGGATACCCCCTTGATCCATCGAAACGTTACTTTTTATCCTTTGCTTCACAACATAGCTGACTCTGCGACCACGTCGAAGGCATTAGAATAATCTATACCCTCTCTCACACAATACGTAGCTTTGGAATACATGAATAACATTAGGCTTAGGCATTCATCATCTATTTCTTATCGCGACATTTTATGTTAAATAACCACGACATTAAATAATCCGTGAATATCCTCCTTGATAAGTTTGACGTTGTTTTTGGTGATGTTTCGTTTCATATTCATGAGATGGGATTTCATTTTAAATTATGATTACTTCTCCAGAACTACTTCAACGCAATGCCTCGTTTGATTCGAACAAAAAAAGAAATTATTTGTTGAAGTATTTTCAAAAAGAAGGATTTTGAAAACCACGATTTTTCGTCGAATTGTTGTTCGGGACAAGACAATGGCTTGGTGTTATACCTCTCGCGATTGTATTGTAATTGTGTTTCTTTGTGGGTATCTTTTTTAGCTTCGCTATATCCATTTCAAAAGATTAGTCTTAACAATACGTGGAAATGACATGAAAAGTTTAAACATATAACTGGTGTCTCAATGACTTAGGGCGAATTTATTTTATTTTTTGTAAAAATATTCTAATAAAAATGATGATACATCTGTAGCAGGGGTACTCTCAACCTTTTTTTCTGCTGCGCCGCATACATATGTCAGCTATTTCACGCCGCCCGCATCCTGAGGAAAAGGGGAGGGGAGCTTAAATTGTGGAAAAATTGATCAAAATATTTTAAACCCTGTTTTGCTTCTTTTAATCAATATTTTTTTATTTTTGTCGCTAATACTAAACTAGAAGTATTTAAGAAACACTCCTTCACAATTTCTGCATCAGAAAGCGTTTTTATATGATTACCAATAATAAAGAGTGTTTTTTTCCAGGTATAGAAGTTTAAGTTGGCATTACTTTCCAAGATGGCGACCGATTTAGCAGCTGTCAAGTGATTTATTCTCAGTTTGGTTTGGCAATTCATCAAAACGATCATCAAGCAAGGCGTAGATTCGTCGAATGGGCCCAAAACGAGATTGCCGTTGTTCCCGATTTTCATAAGCGAATTTTGTTTAGCGATGAAGCGCACTTCTGGTTGAATGGCTACGTCAACAAACAAAACTGCCGCATTTGGAGTGAAGCTAATCCACAAGTGTATGTCGAAACACCGTTACATCCAGAAAAACTGACTGTTTGGTGCGCTTTATGGGCTGGTGGAATCATTGGTCCGTACTTCTTCAAAAACGATGAAGGCCACAACGTTACAGTCAATGGTGATCGGTATAGAGCCATGATTACTAACTTTTTCATTCCTGAATTGAACAATCATGATGTCCAAGAGCTGTGGTTCCAACAAGACGGCGCAACATGTCACACAGCTCGTGACACAATTGATTTATTGAAAGGCACGTTTGGTGACCGCCTAATTTCACGTTTTGGACCTGTGAATTGACCTCCAAGATCTTGTGAATTAACACCGCTAGACTATTTTCTGTGGGGCTATGTAAAGTCATTGGTCTATGCGGATAAGCCACAAACGCTTGACCATTTGGAAGACAGCATTCGCCGTGTTATTGCCGATTTACGGCCACAAATGTTGGAAAAGGCATCGAAAATTGGACGTCCAGATCGGACTACATCCGAGCCAGCCCTGGCAGTCGTATGGCAGAAATCATATTTAGAATGCAATGCCACAAGAGTATCTTTCGAATAAAAAAAATTCATGTCAATCGAATAATACATCGTTGTTTTATTGCAATTTAAAGTTCTATACCTCTAAAAAAAACACCCCTTATAACAAACTTCATAAGATGTCTTTGTTACCCCTGTAACATTACCCCTGACAAAACACTTTGTTGCTATCACAAAGAGTATTCAAGAAAGCCTATTTATTACCTCTTGAAAGAGATTTTCAAGGAAAGGTGTCATTGAATGATTTATGTTTAGTGGTATTTTTTTTTAAACACAGCACTTTTGTGACAAATCAAACAATTACTGATCCATGTCTGTTTTTCACTGCAAAATAGTCAACTTCCCAATCGTCTTGAAACGATATATTTTCTTCGAATATTTTTCGTTTGCAAGTTATGAAAGATAGTTAAAAAATTAGTTCCACCCATAAACTGTTACTACTCCACTGTTGTCTGTTATCTCTAACCTTAACCATTACAAATAAAAAAAAAGAATATCAATTCACACTCATACGACATCGACAGCAAAAGGCAAAATTGATATATTTGATTTCTTCGCACCAAATTCTTTATGTATTGTTCTTAAATAAGTGAATTTTTCAGAGCAATGGACACTGATCGGGCCACTTGAAAAGGCTGGGTGGGCCGCTGGTTGAGTATTGCTGATCTATAGTATTGAACTAACGTGCGTTGGTTTTCCTGCAGTCTTACCATTCTTGTGGAAAATTGAGTTTTACAGGGAAGGTTTGCCTCCCTGCGTGAACTTGAAAAATAAGGTTGTAGCAACACTGAAAGTTGTGAACTGGTGAGTTAATTACTTAGGGCAAATGTATTTTCTTTTGGTAAAAATATTGTAATAAAAAAAAAATGATACACATATACGTTGTATAAAAATCGGGTGTGTTGTTTTTCCTGCAGCATTGCTGTCCTTGTGGAAAATTGAGTTTTACAGTGAAGGTTTGCTCCTCTGCATGAACTTTAAAAATAAGGTTGCAGCAAGCCCTAAAAGATGTGATCAGAGTTACCAGATTGATAACTTTATCGCCTTTAGCAACAAACTTGGTAAAAAATCATATCACCAAGAAATCCTCGAGGAGTCTCTGGAATCGACCTTTAGAAATTTCCGTGAGATCGGTTAAAAGGTCAAAAAAGTCGTTGGAGTTCAGAAGTTAGTTAATCAAGAACAGAGTTTAGTCTTGTGCGTTGACTGTGATAAGACAGAGAGACTTTATCTGCGTTGAGTTCCTGCTTGTGGAGCTGTTCTTGAGAGCCGTTTCTGGAGCTCTATAAAGCTTGTTTATGAGGTTTTAACTCGTTTTCCATTAATGCAACTAATCTGTTATAATATTTCTTTGTGTATATACATCGATTTGTTTTGGTGTACCCATTTGTTCCTCCTTGTCCATCAACCCCTTAACTGCCACCGGAGTATTCATACGACTTCTAAGCCAGTGATTTTACTGCCCCGCATATATACCGAAATACGATCCGAAATACGATCTTCCCTTAGCGCTGCTATCGTTAAAACTATTTATTCCAAAGGCTTTGGAATACAATAAAATGACCTTGACAGTGTTTGCGAAGAATCTACATATTTCAGAGATGGATTTGTGCTTTATTTACGCCTTTTCTTCCCCCCCCTTCAATACACTGCTAACGCCCGCCTATAGGGGAAAAAAAGAGGTATTGCGTGATTTTTAATTGACAGTTAAGAGGTAAATAATTGTATTGCTAATCAAATATTCATAGTCGTTTGCTGCTTTTCTCCAAGCAAATTTGTAACAATACATTACCTTATTTTAAGGTTCGTATAGTTCCAGCCCAGATAGAGATTTCAAATTTATTTCCATCATTTTATTAAGAAACCAAACAACACAATACGTTGAACGGCTACAACAACAAACATAAAATCATACGATAACATTACATATAACAATCGATTAAATAAAAATAAATCGGTTCAAATATTATCATTACCACAGTCCCAAACTTATTAATTAACTATTTCTTAATTGTTTAAATTTCCCCATCGGATTGAGAAGATTCGATTAAAATTCCTTTTCGTTGAGATTATGAAGAATCTGTTGCCACATAGCATTCAAAAATTGATGTGTTTTTTTTTTTTTTTTTTTCATTTCCTTCACTAAGTTTCTTTGATAATTATTTAGGCATATTTTTGAGAATTATTAAAGTAACTCATAACGAAGTGTTGAAAAAGGAGATGATCGCATTATAGATGGTTAAAATATATCTATTAGTTTAATTGATTAAAATTTCCTTCTGTGATGCCACTTCTATTATACTATATAATTCTAAAATTTACATTACCTCATTTACTGCAGGAAGCCATCTTAAGTCTCATCATCTTTCTCGGGTAGAAAATTACGAGATAACGAAGTCAATAAATCATTGCTCAGTTGTAACGGAACATTCATTAAATTTTAATCGAAATTATTATATTTTATTGGCGTTCGAATCATATTACAAAAGACTGAAAACCGTTTTGCTTTATTTGTTTCAAACCATTGCTTTAGCTTTTCTTTATTTGAATATTCTAAAGATAATTTATTCTAAGCAAATTAAATGAATGATGACTATCATGGAACGTTATTTATTTGTAATTTACGTTAGTGGTGTCATTCTTTATTCAGATGTATGTGTTAATTTTTAAAATATTAAAGAAAAGGTAGTTTTTTTCATCACATGATTACTTCTTTTTAAATAAATATTTCAATTTAGGTCAAAAATATTTATTTATTTATAATTTTAAATAATCGAAGTGAAAGGTAAGCAATTAAAAGTATATTACAGGTAAACTACTCAGATATTCTCAATTTGTTGTGATAATAAATTCGCACACATACATTTTTTACATTCTGTACATCCACATGCTTAAAAAAGATGCATACATGCAGATAATTTACATATCTCTTCTCATTTTGATTTTTCTTTTCTTAATAAATTGTATTCTTTGTTTAATATATTGAATTTTATTCCTATTTATATTTTCTTAGAATATTATTTTTTTCCTGTTATTTTAAATACGGATCTACAAACAATCACAAAAATGTATATGCAGCATCATGAAAATTTCTGCGCGATAAACACATTTATTGATTTTAATTTTGGTCTTTTTCATTAACAATTTTTATTTCATGTTGGATAAATTTAAAACGAATACAATTAAAAATCGTTTGCATTATTATTTTTTCATCTTTAGTTTTGAAAATTTTTATTTCATAGTTTATAAATTTGTAATAATCGCATGTGTCTTTTTCTTATTGATTAAAAAACATCAAGTTTGTTTTATTTAAGTTAAATATTTCATTTGTACGCTATTTTTTTCTTTGAAATTCTATCAATTTTAAAAGAGAATCAGCTTCGCTTAAAATTGATCGAATACATTATATAAGTAACGTTTGGACATGAAATGAAAAGTAATCTGTGTTAAGTTAATTAGAGATATTCTATATCAAGTGTAATAGAAAGAATTGTTGCGTTTCTCAGAAGAAACTAGACTAAGTGGAGACATAATTATATACATCTATTATCAGAAGGTTTATTGAATATATATGAAATATCTAATGCATATTTCCTTGGGGGAGAATTTATCGAGATTTAATTCAGTGATTTTCTTTCATCTATCTTTTTTGTTTTAAATGTGTATTATGTTTATCTAAAATTTATTATATTATTTAAATAGGAATTGGTGGTTTTAGAGATATTTTTAAGGTAATTGTTACCGGATTATGTATTATCATTTTACGATAATACAGGATTACAATTGTGCAGGAAAGACTGCGTAATAGAATTAATGATTTGCATGGAATAGATTTATTTTAAAACCATGTAGTTATTAAATTATAAAACACGTTGGATTTAACCAAATAAAAGGCACTAGAAGAGTTTTCTTTTTTTAACTAGTTTTTGAAATAAGGGCATAGTTTATATTTAGATCATGAAATTTTTTTAAAAATATTTACGAATTTCATTTTATTTACATCCTTAGTTTAATTAAAAATTGCGTGCACTTATGTATACTGAGATATTAAGTATAAATGGTCCATTGTAATTATTCTTCTTTAAAATCTTGTTAACATCGATATATTCTATAAATATATGTAAATAATTTTAATTAGATTCCAGGGCTCTTTATAATTTATGCAATTATTTTCTATGCCTCCAAAGCTCTGTTTCAGAAAAACTACATTCTGATTTTTAACGCTAATAATTACCCATAAATTTAGTTGAATTTAGCTGATATGAAATTTTAAATTGCTTAAAATAAAACGATTACAATCAATAATTTATTATATTCATTAAGTATTTTCATTTAGTTGTAAATTGAAAATTCATGTATAAATGTTACAATTTATATTCAGTGTTAGAAAATATGCTGAGAGTTAATAAATATGGTAACAAGTGCCCTTCAAGACTTTATGAAGCTTATAACTATTTTGTTGAATCTTTAAAATAAAGCGATAATATTTATATGTATGTACAATGTATACATAATTAATTATAGTTGTAGAAAATAAAAAAAAATTAATAAAAAAGAATGGTAATCGAATATATATATATATACTTGAAAATATATTCATAAGTTCACTAGAATAATCACATATATATAATGTTCAAAATTTTATTTCCTTTTGAAGATATTTTGAATGAAGCTGTCTTGATGGGTAATTAAATAGTGATCTTTCGAAATATATCAGTTTGTGGTTTTTATGCTTTTGGAGTCCGTCTTGTTTTTGTAAACGGTCAAATCTTTTTCTTTTAAAAAATCTATCAATTTCTGCAAATTTAACCATTCTGATTTGAATTAAACAACTTCAGTCCATAAATAAACACACACACACACAGTTTGTTATATATATTAATAAACTACTGATCTTCAAAAAAATTTATTAATATTTACATCTTCCTAAATATTTAGTTTAGTCTTTCTAAATATTTTCAAGGCTCACACTTGTCCGAAGCGTTTTACAAGACTCATACAAAAACGACTTCTTATTTTTCCTTTGTATCAATTTTTTTCAAAAGCAAGGGTTTACAAGATTTATATCTGTAGAATGCCTTTATTGGTACATTAGTTTCATTCAGCTGCCTTTTTTCGGGAAAAAATTGTATTCCGAAAACTACATCAAAGCCGCGTGAATGATTTAAGATGTATATGACACCGACGACAAACTCTTGAAGAAGAATAGAGAAAATATTATACACGACAAATGAGGTGTCACCTGCACCAGGACTTAGACTCCAAACTTTCCGATATTCTAAGGCTTGTCCCGTTTTTCCTTCTCCTTTTACTGATTTTGACATAGAGCTTGTTGTGTTGCACAGTAACAAAACCGCCAAAAGGAATGCATAGTTAGTTTCTTTTCACTTTCGTTCCCATATTTCTTTTTAATTTCTAGTATTCGTAGAAAGTGAATTTTAGCAAATTACTTCTATTCTCTTCCGAATATATATGTATAAGTAACAGAAATACTCAACAAAAAGAATTAAAATATTAAATGATTCTCTAATAGAAGTTGTCAGTATTTGTAATATTAAAAATCATTGTAAATATATTTGTTTAGGAAAAGCACGCTCTCTATATACACTCACACACATATATATTGTCTTATGTGTGTGTTAAATTATGTAATTATACACACACACACACACACACACATATATATATATATATATATATATATATATATGTGTGTGTGTGTGTGTGTGTAATAATTCACTCTATCATTCTTTTAATTAACACTTTTAATAAAATTGAAATAATCTTTTAATTATTTGGTTCGAAACTAACACCCTGATCTTAATCGTAATTGACTAATATTATTACATCATAAATCCCTTTCCCGCTCATTGTAACCAATCAGAGCTCTTATTACAAAAATTTCACGTGGTCTTCAACGTTAGGTATTAAAACCGATGTCTCTGGAAATCTCTCTCTCTTCGTTCGTTTCTCAGTAGTCATGTAGCCGGCTCCTTTTTGTTGTGTGTTGTAGTTGCTTTGCCTGTGTTGTGTTGTCCATGTTCATCGTAATTAATATGCCTAGGTGCTTCAAGATATACAATAAATTGGATTACTAACCTACAAGACTGCCTCGTCGATCTTTACATAAAAAATGCATCAACATACAGAAAATCTCCCCACCGCCCTATCCTTTGGTTCGCTTCAGTAATCAGCCACTCGCCACGTCTTACAATTAGTTCTACCAATTCCCAGAAATATCATAGAATTATGATATATATATATATATATATATATATATATATATATGTAATGATATCAGTTGGTCATCAGAACCAGACAATTCATTTTACATTAACTTTTGAATTTATAATTATGGTATTACTATTTACATTGTATTTACAATTGAATGATATACAAATTGATTTGCCACCCATCCAGTATAGTGGTTAGTGAAGCTGACTGTGGTGCCGTAGGTCCTGGATTCGATTCCCGGAGAGGGAAGCGATATTTGTAAATGTTGATGGGAGGCCAGAACTCCCTAATTTAGAATTAGCCCCTGAGATGGCTTAGAATGTGTTTACGAGTCCCTTGGACCGCATGTGGTTAAATTCCTTTTCGGTAGGGTGCGTCAAGAAAGTTCCCGAAACCCATAAATTGTGAGGTGATGTAACACTGCGCTGGTCTCTGGACCAATCAGAGGCAATTAAAGTGGACAAGACAAAGAGTCCGCTCTAGGATTTTTGTGTGAAAAGTCGTAAAATAAAACGGGACGCACACCGAATTTACAGACACAGAGACAGAGAGCCGATTCCAGAGCTGCAGACAGTCACGAAAAAACTCCGGAGACTCCGGGCATCAACCACGTCCATCCCTTGCACTTTCCCTCTCTCAAGCTAAGTTAAATTTTGATCTTCTTGTAGTGAAGTAAATTTCCATATACTTGTGCTTAAAATAAATTTAATAATGTTTAAAAACTATACGATCAGTGTATGATTTAGTGTGAGATGAGTGTTTTAACTTAATTAGTTAACTTAATTAATTGTCATGATGCGATGTGAAATTAGGAATATGGGTTCAAAGTTTTAGAAGTTAAATAAATTTAAAATAGCGTCGCATCAATGTATAGTGCCTTCGTGGCATGGGGGTACTCTAAATAGCCGTCGAGCCGCAAGTCCTCTAGTGAAGTTGGTGAAACAGGGGTAGGAGGCCCCTGAACACCTCCAAGGTGTTCCCCCTCAAAATCGGGTAGAGAAGAGCAAAATCGTACTGTCACCTGCATGGTGCTGAAAGCTAAGGGTAACGACAGGAGTAAAAATCTAGTTTTTTGTCACGATGAATTTCGTGGACCTTGATCTGATTTTACTGTTGATCAGGCGGCATAAGTAACAACACACACAAGTTGCTATTGATGAAGAATCGTTATTTCTTTATGCGAGCTGCCTTGCTCGTCTATCATCTAACAAAAAATGCGACGTGTTATCGTCTTCATTAATCATGGCGTTCTTAACGTAAATTGTCTACAGCGTGCAAAGCTCCAACATCACAGAGTTGTTTTAGTGCTCCATCAGGCATGCACAAAAACGTTCAGAGCAGAACACCGTGGTCTTCTTCTGCTGGGTAGTAGCGAAGACAGCACCATATATATATATATATATATATATATATATATATATATATATATATATATATATATATATATATATATATATATATATATATATATATATATATATATATAGTCTAATTCTCTACAAACAAGAGATAAGCATTCATCAATTACATTCGAAAAAAAAACACATAGACAGTAAAGAGATTATACAATGAAGGACACTGGATCAAAAATTATAAAATGGATGCGGCAGTATTATAAACATTGCTGACATAGGACAGCATAAATAAAAATAAATTTATATAAAGTGGTGTTGAACATGTTTTTTGGCCAGCCAACCTTCCCCCTTTATGTAAATAATGCTGAGCAAAAACCTATTGAAAGTAATGGATAGGAATATCTAAATCCATTACAAGATAGAGGTAACTCACTTAAAAATTGGAATTGAATATATATATATATATATGTATGTATCTGTGCGTGCGTGTGTGTACACTGTCACAAGTATTTGTTTAGAAAACATAAAAGAAATGCCCATTTTGACAACAATTAAAAATATCGTCAATGGAACAAATGACATCTGGGAATTTCAAAGTTATTATTGATTTTGAAATGTAAAAAAATGTCGTTTAAAATTTAAAAATAACAAGATTTCCTATTCAAATTATACTAATTAAATATAATAAAATGTTTCTGTATTCTTCACAAGTACAAAAATATTGAATCTCAAAAAAAAAAATGTTGTAAGTCATTTTAGAAAATAAAATATTAATTGCTTTGAACAATAAAGTATAGATTTTTAAAATGAAAAATTTTCCAACAAGAATTTTCCATGCAGAGAGGATTGATATCTATACACCTCACTGAAATAAATTTTTAATGGTGACATAAAACAGAGAATATATTTCAGTGACTTAGTGAATACAATATATATTTCCGCTTAGAAGAGATACCACTTTCAAGAATTAACACTCATTTAAATAAAAAATACAGGTTCATGTACTTTAAAGGATTAAAAAAGAAAAGCAATTCAAACATTTTCTGACAAAAAAAGATTTTATTTAGACAATTATGTGTGTACTACAATCATGAATGGTAAACTTTCTTATTATATTTTTCTCAACGTAATTTCAATTGAAACTGTCTTGTAAGGCAATTTTTCCTGTATTTTTCTTTTTACATCTTATAGGTTTACTTGTAGTTATTTATTGAATCTCAAGAGAAAACGACTGTAGAATATATTGCTATAATTTTCCTCTTCTACCTATTTTTTTTAAGTTTAAAATACTCATTTTTTAAAATTACTGTATTACCACCATTGATTCTAAGCTGCACCCCTAATTCTTAAAAAAAAATTTGTGAAAAATGAAAAATAATGTAAATCGGTTTATCGAAACAGATATCGAATTTTATAAAACTAAAATAAGTTTAAAAGGAGAAATAATATAAGAAGTGAGTAATTACCAAGTTTGCCAATATTATAAACTTTTAAATACATACATGACCCTGCAATTGCTCCAATTGCCCCATTCAACGATTTTCTTTCCTTCAATTCTCAGCCACACCCTATTTTTAGTGGCATTAATATTGGAAAAAATGCGGCTTAGACTCGAGTAAATACGGTGTATTAATTAAGTAGTCTTTAATTAGCGGAAAAACTTTTTTAAGAAAGTAAAACAATTTTTTTATTTTTCAAGTAATATATATATATATATATATATATATATATATATATACAGTGGACCACAAAAGTGTTCGTACACTTGCAATTTCTTTTAAAACTTAATGTTTTCGAATACTAAAAACTAATATATATATATATATATATATATATATATATATATATATATATATATATATATATATTGCATTGCAATGCAATTTTTTATGATATCTGCAACTTGTTCTTAATAGAATGAATGACATTATTAATTTTTTAAAAGAGTATAACTATTTTTTCTTAAAAATTAATTATCAAAAAGCTACTTAAAATTACGCCACAAAAGTATCAAAAATCTCAACTTAGCTTTAAATATTGCATTTTTTTCTTAATTATTACTTAGTAGGATATTTTTTAGTGTCCAGAACATTTTTTAAGCTTCTTGGTACAGATTTAATCAGTGTTTTGTAATTTCTGCGTCGATTTTCCACCATTCTTCTGTGATTATTGTTTTTACTTCACATTATGCGTTTATATGCCGTGGTTTTTTTACATCAAAATCTCACCAAATATGTTCCACTGGGCTAAATAAAGTGATTGAAGGGGTGTTTTCATAATTTGGGGGCAGTTATAGAGACACCAGTGGCGTACATGAAGAGCAGTGCACATGGGGTCGATACCCTGTTAAAAAATGAAGTCGTTTCGAATATCCAAATTTTGGGCGGATAATTTAAAAGTTCCATTTAAAATATTTAAATAGAGCTCATGATTTTCAATATGAACCAAAAATACCAAATTACCTAATTCTGTGGCCGATTTGCACCCCCCAAGCAAGAACACTTATACTTACATGTTTTATTGATCCAACTAGATTCCAGGAATTAAGTTTCAGAAAATTCTAAATTGACAGAAAATTGATTGAGATGGCAGAAAATTGAACTATTTTGATTCCGATGGGCCTATAATAGCTTTTAAATGAAAAAATAAGAGGTTTAATCGCATGAATTTATGTGTAACAAGAACATGCTTCAGCATGGAAGTGAAGGTGTTCTGGCGTGGGGGTGTAAATTGGCCTCAGAATTAGGTAAATGGTATTTTTTCATGGTATTATGAATCATGAGCTCTATTTAATTATTTTAAAGAGAAATTTTAAATTATCCACCCGAAATTTGGATATTGGAGAATGACGCCAAGGGCACTGCTCTCATTGTACGCCACTGGTGTCTCTATAACTGTCCGCAAATTATGAAAACACCTCCTCAATCACTTTATTTAGCCCAGTAGAATATATTTGGTGAGATTCTGAAGTAAAAAAAATAAAACGTGACAAACACAAAATGTTAAGTAAAAACAATAATCACGGAAGAATGGAGGCAAATCGATCTATACCAAGACGCGTAAAAGCTGTTGTGGACACTAAACGATATCCTACTAAGTACTAAATTAGGAAAGAATTACAATATTTAAAGCTAAGCTGAGATTTTTGTTAAGTTTATGAAGACTTTTGTCGCGTAATTTTTTAGTAACTTTTTGATAATTTATTTTTTTAAAAAAATAGTTGTACTATTTTAAAAAAATTAATTATGTCATTCCATTAAGAATACGCTGCATATATCATAAAAATTACTATTACATTATATTAATTTTTATTAGTCGAAAACATTAAATTTTATAAGAAATGGCAAGTACACTTTTGTGGCCCACTGTATATATATATATATATATATATGTATACATGACATGGATTCGAGTACTGTCTGAAGTAGTGCTGGAGGTAACTGACACCATTAATTCTGCAGGGCTGTCCATAAATCAGCAGGAGTAAGAAACGGTGGAGATCTCTTCTGAACAGCACGTTGCAAGGCACTCCAGATATATTCAATAATGTTCATGTCTGGGGATTTTGGTGGCCAACGGAAATGTCTAAATTAAGAAGAGTGCTTCTGGAACCACTCTGCAGCAATTTTGGACGTGTGGGGTGTCAGACTGTCCTGTTGAAATTCCCCAAGTCGGTCGTAATGCACAATGGGCATGAATGGTTGCAGTTGATCAGACAGGATGCCTACGTATCTTTAACCTGTCAGAGTCATATCTAGATGTATCAGGGGTCCCATAGCACGCCTAGTGCACATGCCTCATACCATCTCAGAACTTCCACCAGCTTGAACAGTCCCCTATTGACATGTAGGGTTCATGGATTTATGAGGTTGTGTCCATACCCGTACACGTCTATAAGCTCGATTTAATTGGAAACGAGACTCGTCAGATCAGGCAACGTGTTTCTAGTCCTTAACAGTCCAATGTCGTTGTTGACGGGCCCAGGCGAGGTGTAAATCTTTGTATCGAGCTGTCAACAAGGGTATACGAGTTGGCCTTTGGCTCCGAAAGCCTATATCTATGATGTTTCGTTGAATGGTTTGCACGGTGACACCTATTGATGGTCCAGCATTAAAATCTGAAGCAATTTGCGGAAGGGTCGCACGTATGTCATGCTTAATGATTCTCGTCAGTCATCATTAGTGATGTTCTTGCATGATCTTTTTCCAGCCGCAGCGATGTCGTAGGTCTGATGTTGTACCGGATTCCGGATATTCACAGTACACTCGTGAAATGGTCGTAAGTGAAAATCCAAATTTCATCACTACCTCGGAGATGCTATGCCCCATTTCTCGTGCGCTGGCTGTAACAACACGTTCAAACTCACTTACATCCTGATAACCTGCCATTGTAGCAGCAGTATCCTATCTAATAACTGTGCCAGACACTCGCTTTCTTATATAGGATTTGTCTATCCCAGCGCCGCACAGTGCCGGCAGTTTTCCGAATCTGGCGCTTGGAAATTATTTTATGACTTTAAATTCTTCATTACTATATATAATGATCAGAAATCATAGTAATTAATGTAAATTGGGTGTTATTTTCTATTTTTTACTAACAAATAAAGTTAATAGTGTCTTAACTAATTTATGTCCAGTTTGAATTTGATCAAGTATAAATAATTGCTAAGTGGAACTAGTTTTTAAGCAAGGATCTAAGGATATTAACAGAAGCAGTAATTTACACGTGGAAGAGTATATACAATAAATGGTGTAGCAAGTAAAAAAAATAAAATTTTAAACAAATACTATCAAACATAACATTGTACATATACAATAAAGGATAATAGGTTGTGTGTTTAAAAAGACTCGGCACTCTTTGAACATTTTTTTTTATTTCTGTATTTAAAAATTACATTTTAGCATTATATATAATGTTTATTTAAGAAAATCATACGATATAAAATTTTGCACATAGTATTCACACAATTTTACAAATTTAATTTCTTTTAAAAATTTTAGAAATTTTTAAAATTTAATTTTTTTGTGTTAATTAATTTTTTGGCATGAAATATTTGTACTATTTCTGAGGATGTTTTAAACACCTTTAGGAATTGATTTTACAATACCTCAATTAGTTTTGGAGAAAAAGCATAATAATATGTTGATATATATATATGCTAAAATTCAACCAAAAGCCTAATATTTCCCACATTTCAATTTTTTTTAAAAAAAGTTTTCCATTTACAGAAAAATGGATCCCTAATTTTGTTACATGCATATAATATAAGACACATGGGAAAAAATAGAAGTGATTGGTTAATAATTGTGGAAGAAGTAGCATATTGAATGCGAAAAAACACAAACTGAGAAAAACCATTCTAAATTTTATAATTCTGAAAAAATAATTATTATTAGCTTAAATAAACTTAAAATACCACGCTAAATTATTAGCTAAATATTGTTCTTAATAATAATCAAATATGAAATAAATCTAACTTCCCCGACAACCACGCATCATTCGACTTGTAGAACGTTTCATTTTTAAGGCACCTCATCCCTTTTTTCCTACAAACGAGCAGAAATTTTTAACAATTTTTCTAAATTTTAATTTCTGTTGGTTCTCATATTTATCAAAGTCCGTTGTACTCCTAACTAAACTAAAAACAGCATCAATTTTACGCTTGGGATCTTGCTGTTCATTCCACACAATGAATAAGGCACACCGAGTAATACCACCGGCCAACGCTGAAACAAAATCATAACTTAGGGAGTAGCAGGTAGTAGCAGCTAAATTTGATATTAAATTAAAAGTTTAAATCTACTCTATGTGTGTGACTTAAGTGTTATTGTGATCAATTCCAAAAGTTCTACTCCAATAAACACAAAAAACCGATATATGTTAGTAGGAGTTTCATGCTGTGCTAAATGTTATGTTTTCACAATTTTTAATCAAACTTGAACCTAATATGAAAGTCAAATCAAGAAATTACTTAACCATGGCCTGTATTTAAAAAAAATCTTAAATCTTTTTTAGACGAAACGATTAAACTTCTTACTAAAAAATGACGCTCGCAAGTGTTTATTATAGTAAAAAGAAACCTGATCTAAACCCCTTATTGTAGAATATTTCCTTTCACGTACCGAGGACAACTTTTTACCGCATGACTAGAGAACCTATCAGGACCATAAATAGTGTGTGTGGGGGGTTGTTTCGCGCAATTTCATTTTTTGACTTTCCGAGCCCCAGATTGGGAAAACTGCCCACTGTGCGGCGTATTCTGATTGATTCCATATCTCTTTATTTGCATACGCATGTCTGTACCAGTATTTTTTGGCTCTTCAGTGTATATGAAAAGAATGAAAGGCTGGGATTTTTTTTCTGAACATTTCGTGGGTATGCTGTTTTTTTAAATATTCATAGTTTATCAGATTTCATGGATAAAATTTAGAAATTCCTTTGGAGTTATACCACTGTGTGCTTAAGGCTAAATTTAATGCTGAATTATTCGTTTCCTAAAACTTTTTTTTTCTTAAATTCTCTTAAAAATTTATTTATTGTTTTAATTTTTAATTTTTTTTGGTGAGGGGGAAAAATTAAACATAAAGTAGTGCATCACATCAAGAAAAATGTAGTGCTATTACAAGATTTTCACTTGTGTAAATGTGGAAAATATTTCTTTTTTTTTAACCATTCTATAAAATTTTAATTTTTTTGTGATCACTGTAAACAATTTTAGTTAGGAAAAATATTTAGTTGACGATGTTAGCAAACAATTTAGTTCTTTTTTTTAACCAAACAAGAATTTTTCTGTTTTAAAACTGAAAAATCAAATTTATGAAATGTAAAATAGAAAGTGTGTGATTTTGATGGTCAATCGACTATGTTAAGGCTGTCTTAGGTAAACTAAAGAGAGCTTGAACTAAACGTGAAGCATATTTTCAGATAGAAAAAATGCCTCAATTTCTATGGAAATTTGCAATATTACAACTCATACCTTTGTTAACAATATAGTGTTTTTAAAAATGCCAAAATATTCTATGAATACTTTCTTTTTTTTTTGTTTTAATACGTGAAGGCATAGCCCATTTAACATTACGGAAAAGGAGAAAAACGCGAAACACATTTTATACCAGAACAAATGAATAAACTAGGTTAAAAACGGGAAGTAGGATACAAAATTCTGCTCTCTAAAGGACAGTGATCCAGAATATCATATGAATGTTTCATTAATTTTATATCTGAAAAAATGTTCCAAATTCTGGTCCTATTCTTTAACATTAACCGAAGACAGCCTTAATACCTTGGTGAAACCATTTTTTTATGTCTAACACTCTTACAATGCTTCTATATATTTTGAATAATTCTTTTTACCTTAGTAAAACATTAATGATGAAAAAAAAATTTTTTCCCCATTAATCACAAACCAAATATATTTCCCCCTTAAGATCAAGAATTGTACCTCTGCAAAACCCAAGGACTATTTTTTTTAAAAAAAAGAATTTATTTCATTCTACAATAAAATGAATGAAATGTCACTATTATTCATTCCCAGCCGTAAATCTTTCAAAAAAATGTTTTCCAAAAAGGGGGTGGGAGAGGAAGGTTGTGCTTTAATTTTCTTATTTTTCTCCTTGATGACAAAGATGAAACTGGACGTTCTTTACATTCTTTTTGAAAATATATAGTAAAAAAGCAGTCTTATAAATTTATAACTTTTTATACTTTTTCGCGCGAAAATACTTTCTTCTTTTTGTTAAGATCATTAAGCTCATTACGAGTTTATCTTCTTTACATCGTCTTCCCATTAATTGTCTTTCTTTTCCTTTTATTTCTTTCTTCCTTTCTTTTTTTTTGAGTTTTTTACCTCGAGAGCACATTTCATAAAATAAAAATAAAGGGGAGAGATGATGAGAGAAGAGAAGAAAGATTAAAATGTGCGGACAGATATGAAGTAAGAAAGCTTTAATCTCAGAGATTCCAAACACTGACGGCCTCCTACTAGTAGTTCAGAGAGTATTGTTCTTAATATCCCTGGTGACTCCATTTTGCCTGTGTTAATGGATTGCATGTTCGTTAACTTGGTAAAAGGAAATGATTCCCAGTTTCATATGAGTTCATAAAGGTACACTTTACTTTAGATCAAGAACAGGCTTTAAGTCAATCGCGATCGACCGGTGAACCACTATGACATTTTGGTTAGACCGTCTTTACTAACACATAAGACACGCATAATAAAAGAAGCATATTTGTGGAAAATCGAACTCATCTAGAATTAAAGAATCCACTTTTCACTATAGAAGCGACTGTGTTTACTTAAGCAAATGATTCGATAAATGTGTAGATAGATGACCCGTACCCTCAGTGGAAGCGATAGATAACGTTTAACACGTTCACTGCCACTGTAGGGGGAAAAAGTGATCACTGTGATACCTTCCTTAGAAATGAGGTTTTTCCCACACGCCATCTTAAGGGGAGAAAGTATGTTAATGATCAGCTCTTCCGCCACAGCACGGGGTTGGCTATTGAAACATCATCCCACACACCACGTTTCTATGGGATTGGTTTCATGTCATACCCAGTGATGAAACAGGAATCGACAGTTAACAAATGGAAGTATAATGCGTCGGTTTTTGATTCATCGGTCCCCGTATGTTCACTGCTCACTGCATCGGCTTAGCAGTCGCTCATAGTTGTTCAAACTCTCAACTTGACAATGTTTTGTTATTTGTGATTTTGTAGTAAAAATAGTAATCTGTCAGATTTTAAAAGAGGGGTACATTGTTGCAAGTAAGTGTTGAGAAAATTAATCTGTTACAAGTTTAAAAAACAATTTTAATACAGAATGGCCACACCTACGCTACTGGCTGGATCACAAAACAGATTAGAAGTACACTGGAAAAGTCCATCCACCTCTGTTTTAGATTGTTACTTGAAAGATCTCAAAATGTAGTTATCAGACAAAAAGTAATTGCTCATTAGTACATAAAAAAATCAAATATCAGATCAGCGAAAAAATCCCTATTATACGTCAAACGATTAAAAAGAATAATAATTTTTTTTTCAAAAATAGAAATGATTCGAATAATCCATCTTTCCTTCCTCGTCGGCTAGACAGCCCAGAGTGGGTCTTGACTTTCTCAAGAAGCCTTTTCCAGGACAGCCTTTTTTCTGCTAGTTTCTTCAATTTTTAGTTCTCATAACTAAGAGGGATTTTTCTAGGCCATCAATCCATCTTAGATTTTGCCTGTCTTTTCTCCGTGTGCCAATTGGTTGGGCATTGAAGACTTTTTTAGTGATGCGGTCTTCATACATGCTAACAACGTGACCTGCCCATTTCATTCGTTGTACTTTGATGAAGTTAACGATGTCAGATTCTTTATATGAGTGATAGCGTTCTAAATTTGATCTTTTTCGCCATATGTAATTTTATTGAATTCCTATAAAAAAAATTCTTAAAATTCTCCTTTTCGAAGAGACTTAGCGTGTTCTCATTTGTTTGAGATATAGACTACATTTCTATGCAAATAATACAGATCTTAAGAGCGTTTTATACACTAGAATCATTGTTTTATTTTTTCGATTACATTCAGATTCATATAGTTTCATATTCCATTAAGGTATCCGACTACGTTCGGAACTGTGATTTTAAAAAAGCGTATAAATGGATAATTTTCATGATATTTAGTGTCACTTAGATAATAATACATGTGTAAAACAGTTTTAAGGACATTTTGACAAAAAATTACTTAAATACACTATTTTGGTAAAAAATTAACTTAAAATAACCTTTTTTCAAAATGTTCTCCTTTTATAAAAAATGCTTCTAAGATTCTGCTTACATAAAGTAAAGACTTCTCCGAAGAGTCTGAACTACATTTTTTAAAAAAAATCACATTATTTTCAGAGTTGCGACCAATTGAAATAATTATCAGCGCTTTTTTTCCTCTAAATTTCTCCCCTCTGTTATCGTAAAACATGGATAAACCCACTTCTAAGTTATATATTGCAAAAATCATAGTTTAGCCTCTGTACAGAAGTCTGAGCTATATATAGGCAAAAAATCATTCTAATGGAAGCACTTTTCACAAAAGGAGAATATTTTAAAAATGGGTCATTCTATGTTCCTTTTTGTCAAAATATTGCACTTAAATAATTTTTTATTGTAATAAAATTCGTAAAACAATTTCATGTACATTTTCTAATCAAAGTGACACTAAATATCATAAATATTATCCATTTATGAGCTTTTACAAAATCACGGTTTTGAACGTAGTCGGATACCTTATAACATCTATTAGCCATAGTAATTCTTTTTTGGACTTCAGTAGTAGAATCCATCTTTAATGAATATACTTAAATATATCCCTAACCTCAGCTTTAATAAACCTAGGAAAATACAGGTGGACTCAGGGGATTCTTTTAATCCTTATTTAATCTTTATTCTATTTATTCTTAAGAATTCACATCCATGGACTACAGTAAGACTCAGATCGAAAAGCTGTTCTGCTCTGATTGGATGCTCTTTCTCCTGAAAGACAACATTCATTCGACGTGGGATTCACAAATAAATGTCTTGACACACAACCTTCCGTGTTATATAACTCACCTCTTACTCTTTTAAAAGAAACAATTACGCTACACTTTCTTTGCCAAAAAGTCCATTACCCTTGGCTCTCAGCTGCTTAGCGCTTATTTACAACCTTTTAATTTATTATCTTATAATTAAAATATTAACAAAATACTTCATTGTAGCTTTAGCGGGTTTAGCTCGAAAATACGTCAAATTTTCTTTTAATTTGTGTTGAGTTAATTACCTTTCCGTAAGTTTCAATTTGAGAGCTTGTATTTATTTACCTCTCATACAGATAGTGATTAAGTTTATTATTTAAAGTAAATAACTTTATCTCTATTTTTATTCTAGCTAGTTTTGTGTGAATATCTGAGGCCTTATGCGAATCTTAAACTGTTAATAAAATTAGTTATAAACAATACCTTTGTTCGTAGAAATTTATCTCGTAAATTAACTATTATTTATTAACATTGAAAATATTTAATAAATCAATTAGTTCCATTGTCATAATTCAAATGTACTCAAATGAATGAATACGTTTAAAATATCAGAAACGTGTATTCTATTGTGTTAGAACTCTAAATTACGGCTTGGTGATTACACATACATTGGTTTATATGCATGCGTTATTTATAAAATTATAATACAACCTAATAAATACTTGCATCTATTTTTATTTAACACTTGTGCACTGAACGAAAAAATTTAAGGAAAATTGTATTTACAAAAGAAAAGCAGCTGTAATTTTTATGTGTATTATTAAGGTATTATCTAAAGTAAAATAGAAATAAAGCGAAGATCATTTCTAAACAATTTGAGTTGGAACTACAATAACGTTTAACTAAAATTAGTTTTTTTATTCTATTTTCCTCAAGTTGTTTTGTTTTTTAAGTAAAACTAAGAGCTTGTAAAATCAATTAGTTTTATGAAAAGGACTTTCCTAATTTTTATTTTAATTTGTTTAAATCCGATTCCTTATGTATTTAAGTATTCTGTAAATTAAACAGTTAAATAAAATAAGATCTGTCCTTAAAACGCTATAAATATTAATTCTTAAATCTCAGTTATCACTATTCTCATATTTTACAAACCTTTAAGTTTAAAGTATCACAAATAACAATTAATATTCTGTTTTGAATAGTACATCTTTTATTTATATTGTGTTGAGCAATTTTTATGTCAAGGAATATAGAACTTTTAATTATTCCTTTCCTCGTTTCAATTACATGTATTTTTCCTCAGAACATTTTGTGTTAAAAGAAAATACTGTTTTCATTTCAAATGTTGTTCGAAAGCAACAATATACCAAAATTATATATTTTATTGAACAGCTAGAAAATATTCTAAAATAATCTTTAAAAGGATTAAAAAGCTTCATAGTTGAAAAAAAATTTGAAGATATCTTTTAAAAAATAACACTAAAAAATTAAAATATTATTGTTTCTCCAAAATGATTCTCTCAATTCAACATAACATATATGGAAATTTATTGTTTACGCTTACTTATAAGCATGTGTGAAATGAATGTGTGAATTAAAAATGTTACATTAAATTTTAAATCATTTTAAGTATTAATGAAACCAATGATAAGAAATTTAGTAATTTAAAGAAAGGACATCAATTTATTCTTCAAAGTAATTCTATTTATTATATAAATGCATTAAAAAAATATTCATATTAAAGTTTGTCAAGACCGAATAAAAACTGGACATTTTATTTTTACTTTTTAAAACTTGAGACTCTTTATTTCCTATGAAAAATATAATTAAAATAAAGTTATTACTATCGTCAAGTTTCTATTAAACTGTTCGTAATTATTTTTCTAAAAATTATAGTCAAGTGTTAAATCTTTAAAATCAACCACAACCTAATTTTACAAATTTCTGTTAATTATAGCTTTCGTTATTCGTCTTGAATAATAAATATTTGAACAAAAAAATCCTTTGCCTTTAATTAATGTACTTTTACCTAATTTAATTTGTTAAAAAATAACGTTCAAGTAAATGACAAATATTGTTGTCATTTCAGGAAAAGCAATTTGTTTTTTTCAGTTACTAATTTTTGCTATTGATTAAGACTAAAAGTAAACACAATATAAACGCTGGAAAAAACAAAGATTCTACAATTGTACCTTCAAAAATTTTAAGAAATATATTTATTTATTCTAGCAAAAGAATTTCTTTTAAGAAAACTTTCAAATATTCTTAGTTTCTTTAATTACAAATCAAATAATATGTTTTTTTTAATTCTTAGAATTTGAATTTAAAAAATTAAGTATTCTGAAGTAGTTAGTTATAAATATTTTTAATTATGCTTATCCTTACTGTTAAACCTCAAAATGAAATACTTTTTCAAATGTTTGTTTTAAATACTCTTTTTATTACTTTTAGCAATAATTAAATGGAAATACAAATACGATTATGTTTAAACCACGTATTTTCAGCAGTAAGTAAAAATAATTTTTTAAATCAACTTGTTTTACTTTTTGTGTCAAATTCAAAGCACATAAGTGCTTTCCTTAAACTCTAAGTAAATAAAGATTTTGAAATGCTTAATTTTTATATTATACTTTGTGGGATAAAATTGAAAGAATAAAAATTACATTATTAATTACAAATGTGAATTTTTAATAAATTGCTAAATTGAATCTCCAATTCAATAAAAAATTATTTCCTGGCACAATGAATTATAAATATAAGGTCATTTATATTTATAGAGAATTCGGGGATTAGAAACATTGTAATTTATTATATAAATGGTTACCCTTAAACTGGGTCACTAGTAAATTACTTTTTCATGAGCTCATTATTCAGAGTATTATATTTTTTGTATTAAGTTTTCCTGTATATTTAATAGTTATTTCTAGTACGACTATAAAATTTATTTAGATTAATACAGTGGCGTAACGTAGAATATTCGGACCCCCTGCAGTCAGGCTTTGGGCAACCCACAATGCGGGGTTGCAGGGGTGTATGTTTCGCCACTGGATTAATATCACCAGTCAGACTGCACTGATACTTTCAAAGCCATGTGGTCGCTTTGATATTTTCTAAAATTTTGTATTTTTCCTAAAGACTTCTTTATAATTGACCCATAAAATATCATAATTGTTAATCCATTAAATTATATCTTTACTTTACAAACTCAAAAGATTGATTAATATAACTAATTTAAACTTAAAATTAGTTAATAAAATTTTAATAAAATTAAAAAGGCATAATTATCAAAATAATGTGATTCGATTAGGTTTCCCACATAGTTAATTTGGAAATCTATTTCAATGCATTTAATTTTCTAATGTCAATAATTTATTTTAATCTTCAATTTCTTTAAAAGGAAATGCTATTTTAAAATCACTTTTTAAACTATGAAAAAAATCATCAAAAACGTTTGCTATTTTTGTAGCATTTTAAATGTTTCTAAAGAGTAAATTAAATATTATTCATTCCAGAATAATTATATAGAATTAATCTGACAAAATACTTCTAAGATCTTTATTGCTTTTTTTAAGATTTAACTAACTATATAATAAGTGCATTATTAACTTTTTAAAATATTTTGTTGCAAAAGGGAAAAATGTCATTAATATGTATACTATTGTACTCTATGACTATAATATCTTACAGGAAATTTGTATTTAGTAGAGCTTGCTTAAAAGTGATATTAAAGCGGCTAAAAAATAAATTACATGACGTGTAAATATATAATAAGTTCTTGCGTTCGAGAGAATAAAAGCAAAAAAAAAAAAAAAAAAAAAAAACGTTCACTACCTCTATTAAAATTCTGAATAAAATTATTTAATATATACTCTGCAGTAAGTAAATAAAAGTTCTAAGGCTTAAAATTTTATTTTTAGTTAAATAAAGTAATGAAACGACGAAGTAAATCTTGTTTTTCCTTAAGAACTTTTTTTTTTCTTGAATAATAAAAACCATTTGAAGAGGTGTGAAAGTTGCTTGCATATTTTATAATGAAGAAAGAATGATAAAAGTTTATGAAATTATGTATGCGGAGACTTTTAATTAACTCTATAACATTATGCTCTATATACTCTACTTAACAGCTTTCCTGAATTTAAAACTTTAGGAGCAGAAAAAATAAGTTAAACACATTTGTATTCTTATTCGAGAGAATTTCTAAAATTAATAAAAGAACGTTTTGAGTAAAATGTCTACTTCTGCAGAGAATGCTGTTTTTCAATATATAAATGTCTTTTCTTTATTATCTTTAGATATTTTGCATCAACTATAATAAATATTTTAATAATTAATTTGATATCTCACAGTGTTATTGAAAATAACATTTTTAAAGTTCAAATTCTAAGGACTTTGAGAATTCTAAAGATAATGGAGTGTATTTGGATATAATATTAAAAAAAGTTTTCTCATACATTGTTCGTTTAGCTGGATTAAATATTTTAAACTTTCTATGCTATTCATCACACAATATTACATTGTATAAGAAAGTACTCAAAAGTGCGATTTTCGGCAAGAGTTAATTTTCTAATTGCAGATTAAATTTTTTATTAAGGTATCCGACTACGCTCGAAACCGTGATTTTGCAAAAGCGTATAGACAGATAATATTTATGATATTTAGTGTCACTTAGACTAGAAAACGTAAATAAAATTGTTTTAAAAATATTATTACAATAAAAAAAATTATTTAAGTACAATATTTTGACAAAAAATGAACGAAGAATGACCCATTTTCAAAACATTCTCCTTTTATGAAAAATGCTTCTATTGTAATAATATTTTGCCTGTATACCAGTGTTTCTCAAACTGTGGGGCCCGCTTCCTTAGGGGGCGTGATAACCCTACGAGGGGGGCTTGTGCATTTTAGAAAATCGAAAACAAAAGATTATTTAAGACAATTATTAATTTACGGAAGGAAAAACGAACAAAATAAATTCTGACATAATAAAACATAAAATACACCTGTACACTGATATAATACACTTATAAATACATCAGTACTAAACAATGTATTTTATAATTAATTTATAACAATGCTAAATTAAGAACAATTTTAATAATTACCAGTGACCCCATGGGCTTATCATATATAAAATTATGTTAAAAATTAACACTAACCTTGATAACTTGTACGGTTTATAATTAATCCCTTAAATACCGATTAAAAATTACATGATTCACTCAACAATGCCACTTAGACGTGCGTATGTGGTGTATTGGAGAGGGAGGGGGCGGGGTTGAAAAGGAATAAATAAGAAAATCCTCTGAAATAAGTAAATCCTTCGCAAACACTGCCATTGCCATTTTATTACAGTCTAAAGCTTTCGAATAATTTTATGGATAACGGTTCATAGAAATGGTCGTACTTCAAAAAGACGTATATATACTTCCAGCATAATTATCTGAGTTAGACGTTTTTATACGCCGGTGACACTTAAGAGGTTAAAAGTCGTATTGTAGGTTTATCGTCAAAGTATAGTATTATTGAATTCAATACATTGTTAATTATTGAATTCAATACATTGTTATTGTATGGAGGGGGGGTCACGATGAAAATTATCATTGAATAATGGGTCGCAAATATATTGTAGAAAGTTTGAGAAGCATTGCTGTATATAGCTCAGACCTCTGTACAGTCTCAACTAGAATTTTTGAATTATATAACTTAGAAGTGGGTTATATATATATATATATATATATATATATATCCTTGTTTTACGACAACAGAGGTGAGAAATTTTAAGAAATAAACGCCGTTAATTATTTCAATTGGTTGTAACTCTGAAAATAACGTGAATGTTTAAAACAAAGTAGTTCAGACTCTCTGGAGAAGTCTTTATTTTATATAAGCAACATATTATTATTTTAGAAGCATTTTTTCTAAAACGAGAACATTTTGAAAAAAAGGCTATTCTAAGTTAACTTTTTGCCAAAATTTTGTATTTAAATAATTTTTTTTTGTAAAAGTTCCCTTAAAACACATTTGTACATGTATTCTATTCTAAGTGACACTAAATATCATGGAAGTTATCCATTTATGCGCTTTTTTAAAATCAAGGTTCCGAAAGTATTCGCGCGCGCGCGCGGATACCTTAACAGCTTTCCTGAACTTAGAATTTCCGGAGCAGAAAAAATAAGTTAAACACATTTGTATTTTTATTCGAGAGAATTTCTAAAATTAATAACAGAACGTTTTAAGTAAAATGTCTACTTCGAAAGAGAATGTTTTTTTTCAATATGTAAATGTCTTTTCTCATATTAGTTTTAGTTATTTTGTTTCAACTATAACAAATACTTTAAGAACTAATTTTCTGTCTAACAGTATTATTGAATAAAACATTTTTAAAGTTCAAATTCTAAAGACTTTGAGAATTCAAAAGATAATGGGGTGTCTTTGTATATAATATTCAAAACGTTTGCTCAAACATTGTTCGTTTAGTTAGAATAAATGTTTCAAACTTTCTATGCTATTCATTAGCACAATATTGCATTGTATAAGAAAGTACCTCAGAAGTGCGATTTACGGCGAGAGTCAATATTCTGTGTGTGATTGCAGATTAAATTTTTATTAAGATATCCGACTACGTTCGGAACTGTGATTTTGCAAAAACGTATAGATGAATAACATTTATGATGTTTAGTGCACTTAGTATATAATGTATATAAAATATAATGTATATAATGTACACATATATATATATATATATATATTGAAAATGTATATAAAATTGTTTTAAGTATAGTATTACAATAAAAAATTACTTAAGTATAATATTTTGACAAAAAATGAACATAAAATGACCCGTTTTCAAAATATTCTCCTTTTGTGAAAAATGTTTCTATTATAATAATATTTGCCTGAATATAGCTCAGACCTCTTTACAAAGGCTCAACTTCAATTTTTGAAATATATCATTTAGAAGTGGGTTTATCCATGTTTTACGAAAATAGAGGGGAGAAATTTTAAGAAAAAACGCCTATAATTATTTCAATTGGCTGTAACTATGATAATAATGTGAATGTTTCACAAAAAAGTAGTTCTGACTCTCTGGAGAAGTCTTTACTTTTTATAAGCAATATATTATTATTTTAGAAAAAAATTTTTATTAAAGGAGAACATTTTAAAAAAAGGTCATTCTAAGTTAATTTTTTGCCGAAGTATTGTATTTAAATAATTTGTTTTTGTCAAAATGTTCTTAAAACAATTTTATACATGTATTCTAATCCAAGCGACACTAAATATCATGAAAAGTATCCATTTATGTGCTTTTTTAAAATCACGATTGTGAACGTATTCGGATACCTTAAGCTAAAATTCTCTCTTCCTTAAATTAAGGAATAATTAGAAATATTATGCATCTGATTGATATCGAAAATAATATGAGTAATTAATACTGAAAATAAAACATTAAGGTTATTAATGTTGAAAACAATATAAACATTTAATACTAAAAACTGTTTTCTTTTTAATGCGATTGAAGCAATGTACATTGCTGCATTAATACGCCATACACAATAACTTCTTTCGGTACTATCCTGTTTCGCCGGAAAAGGTGATACAAACGACACCAAACGGAATATTCATGCTCTCTGGTAACCTTTTACCACCAGTTTTCAAAAACAAGTTGTGGTATTTTATTAGAGTAAGATCTTTTTCATAATATATCAAAAATGGTTAAAATACCAGAATATGTTTTATGTGTACATTGTGTGTTGTTTCTCCCACAACACCAACTTGGCGGAATTTGCACCTTCGAAGCAGAAAAGTACCTTTTTTTTCCTTAATTTAAAAAATAATTCAGTATTTGATTTCAAGTAATTATTCAGTTTAAAAATACATCGATTTTAACATATCATCATTATTATTTAATTACTTATGGCTGTCTCACAACTGTTCAATTTCATTTCTAATATTTTTTAATTTGTATTTTCTCAAACGTCTCTAAAGTTTTGTTTTAAAATATTAATTGCATTTATTTGCGTTTATGCCTATTTCTTCTAATTTCCATTATTCTTTAATAACAATGTTTCTGGCAAATATAATTAAATAATTAAGATGAAAATTTCTAGTTTCATGTTCTGTACCTTTATCTTGAATTAAAAATCCAAAAATATTTTATATTGTAATTAATCATTTTCTTATTATTTTAATAATTACTTTGTTTAAAATAGCCCATAAATAATCAGTTCCAATTAAAAAGGAATGCATATTTGTGTACCTAAAAAAATTCGGTAACTCAATTCCTTTCTCAAAGAATAAACTTCTAACAACTGATGACTGTTGAAATTACCAACCATTTGAGGATGTTGATGGTACGTCAATTCGACTGTTCGAAATAGCATGCGAAATTAGCGCTTTTACTTTTACTTCCCTGTAGGATTGATTCTACTCTGTAAAGTTCTATAGTGTAATAAATTTTCCTCTGCTGATTCTTACTGCAGTACAGCGAGAATCGTTGTTTAGTGTAAACAAAAAAAAGCTCTTGTCCAATTGGTACACTGGTTATATTGGGGAGGGTTTTTTTCTTATAAAGGAACGCGATACTTAAAAACTAGTGTTTTAATCAATGTTCTAATTGATTTTAATATCAACTATGTTCGGTGCTAGTTTGATATCATGGGGCACGCGTGCCAAGTTGTGGTTTGTGTTCGCCAAGATGAGCGATAACATTACACTATGGTTAACCTTGATATTTTTATCGTCTAGTGATGTGGTTACCATGGGGATAACGTATATTTGAAATAACTTCAATTGTTTTTTTACCACAGTAACTCTATTAATTTCAGACGATTTTAATTCGTTTTCTGTAAAAATTTAACCATTTTCGGTGTAATTGTTCTATTATTTCCGTCTTCTGTATTATTTTGTGCTATTTTTTTTTAATATGGATATTTCTAATATGGGTGAGTAATTGGAATTTTTTTTAAAGAATGAGTGCTGCACTTTTAATTATCACTATAAATCGTTTACTTTCGCTTTATTTTAGAAATGCTTTCTTTGAACGATTCTTGTTCGATGAAATTTGTTGAAGGAACTTAGTTTTTAGAATATTGCAAGTATTCAGTACTTTGTAATTAATATTCATTATTAATTTTAATATTTATAATGTAATTATTTCATTAATAATGTAATATAAAAATGTAATTATTACTTTGTGTAATAATCATATATTGTTATTTATAATTGTTTTTTATACTTATTTATAAATATTATTACATATTGTTGGTTATTTATAACTATTATTATGTTATTTATTTATAATTATTATTATGTTATTTATATTTACAATTGTTATTATGCTATTTATTTATAAATATTATTATGCTGTTTATTTACGATTATTATGTAATACGAGTATTCTTATGCATTATTTTTATTTTATTACAATACGGTGGTTATTCATTTTTTATAATTACTATTAAAGTTTATTATATGATTATTATACATAATATAATGATTATTATTAAATCATACTATATGAATATTCTATACAATTACTACTAAATTAAATTATAAGATTATTATATACAGGATAGAATACTATTATAAGTACATGTTACTTTTTATTATATTATATTGATATTCATTATTTATTGATTGATCTTGGTTATTCTCAATCTCTTCCTTTATCCTTTATTCGAAATTGGTAAAATAAACTATCGTTGGAAATCATGCATTTTTCAACATTATTTTCCTTTCCTATTTATAAACGGACGCCGCCATCTTGGAGTCCATTCCAGTGACTGCCACCGCTTCTTGGCGCGATCTGTATCGCGCCAAGCTCCGGAATATCAAACTAGTTCCACCGTTTCAACTACAGTGTCCAAATTTTTAAACGTTTTATTCTTTCTACTGTTTTGTCAAATCATATAAATGTTTATTTTTAGATTTTTGTTTTCCTAAAATTTATAATTTAAAGATTTATCAACAGTCATTTCAAATATACCTACACATTTAGAAAATAATTGTCTGAAATGCAATTTCTTTGTCTCTTTAGCCTGCCTAAAAACTTTAATATAGTTCTATTTCTAGTTTGATAAATAAAGAATCTACTTCAATCATGGAAGTCATGCCCTCAAATAAATCGAAGTGTTTCTGAATTTTGCTCTTTCAACCATAGCTAGCATGTGTGTGGACCATTGTCTTGTCGTAAAGAGGAACTCTCATTTTACTTAACTTATTTATTTTAACATAAGAGATACTCACAATTGAGTGAATTTTTAGTAACGTTGAACTTTTAAGCAACATATGAGGGCTTTTGGTGACAAACCTCAAAATTCTGAACATTGTTCAAGCGGTGAGAACGACACCTGAGCTGGCACCTTCCACACTACGCCAACCGTAGAACTTAGAGCCCCGGAAAATTTAACACCCTATACGGTGAGTATTTAGTTTAGCTATGGCTCAAACCCATGACACATCAGCCACGTGTATGTGACCATGACCACTAGGCCACCACGGCCATATACTCACAATTAAAAAGGGAAAATAGTTACAAATATTTAGAAATTCTTTCATCCTAAGTCGGAGTAAATTTTACTAGATGGTATGCGGGGATTAATTCTTTTCATTAAATTCCCCCAGGCATTTTCCTCTCCTAGAAGAAATTCGGTACTATTCATATTAAACAGTTACACAAAACTATTAATCACTTAATTTTATCAGTAATATATTACCGCGCTATATAATTATTTTGGTATATTATTAATCAGTGTAGTGTATTATAAATTAATTGTTGTATTAACTATATATATATATATATATATATATATATATATATATATATATATATATATATATATATATATATATATAGTGGGCCAAAAAAGTGTTCGTACACTTGCAATTTCTTATAAAATTTAATTTTTTCCACTAATAAAAATTAATATAATATAATTGTAATTTTTTATGGTATTTACAGTTTGATCTGAATAGAATGACATAATTGATTTTTTGAAAATAGTATATAACTATTTTTTTAAAAAATTAATAATCAAAAAAAGCTACTAAAAATTACCCCACAAAAGTCTTCGTACACTTAACAAAAATCTTAACTTAACTTTAAATATTGTATTTCTTTCTCAATTAAGTGCTTAGTAGGATATCTTTTAGTGTCCACCAAAACTTTTAAGCATTTTGGTATAGATTTAATCAGTTTTTTGTAATTTCTGCATCGAGTTTTCTCCATTTTTCTGTGATTATTGTTCTTACTTCACATTTTGTGTTTATTTGTCATGTTTTCCTTTTTTACGTCAAAATCTCACCAAATATGTTCTACTGGGCTAAATAAAGTAATTGAGAAGGTGTTTTCATAATTTGGGGACAGTTAGAGAGACATCAGTGGCGTACATTGAGAGCAGTGCGCTTAGCGTCATTATACAGCTAAAAAATAAAGTCGTTTCCATTATCCAAATTTTGGGCTTATAATTTAAAATTTCTCTTTAAAATGTTTAAATAGAGCTCATGATTCACAATATCAACAAAAATTACCAAATTAGCTTATTCTGTGGCTGATTTACACCCCCAGACAAGAACACTTCGACCTCCATGTTTTACTAATTCAACTAGATTCTTGGGATTAAGTTTCAGAAAATTCAAAATTGATAGCACATTGATTGGGACGGCAGATAATTTAACATTTTTTGTTCAGATGAGCCTATAATAGCTTGTAAATAAAAAATTAATGAGTTTAATCCCATGAATTTATGTGGAACAAGAACACCTTCACTTCCATGCTTCAGCATGGAAGTGAAGGTGTTCTGGCGTGGGGGTGTAAATTGGCCTCAGAATTAGGTAAATGGTATTTTTTCATGGTATTATGAATCATGAGCTCTATTTAATTATTTTAAAGAGAAATTTTAAATTATCCGCCCGAAATTTGGATGTTGGAGACTACTTAATTTTTAACAGGGTAATGACGCCAAGTGCACTTCCCTCATTGTACGCCACTGGTGTCTCTATAACTGTCCCCAAATTATGAAAACACCTCCTCAATCACTTTATTTAGCCCAGTAGAATATATTTGGTGAGGTTCTGAAGTAAAAAAAAAATAAAACGTGACAAACACAAAATGTGAAGTAAAAACAATAATCACAGAAGAATGGAGGAAAATCGATTCAGAAATTACAAAAAACAGATTAAATCTATACCAAGAAGCTTAAAAGTTGTTGTAGACACTAAAAGATATCCTACTAAGTACTAAATTAAGAAAGAAATACAATATTTAAAGCTAAGTTGAGATTTTTGTTAAATGTACGAAGACTTTTGTGGCCTAATTTTTTAGTAGCATTTTAATTATTAATTCTTTAAAAAATAGTTATACTATTTTTAGAAAATTAATTATGTCATTCCATTAAGAACAAGTTGCAGATTTCAGAAAAAATTACAATTACAATATATTAATTTTTATTAGTCGAAAACATTAAACTTTATAAGAAATTGCAAGTGTATGAGCACTTTTGTGGCCCACTGTATATATTCATTATTATATATTTCTATATTATTAATACACTGTACTATTAATATTCTACCGTTATTCATTGAACTGTTTAGAATTCATGAAATAATAAAATATTATTTAACAGTATGATTCTCATTTGAAAGTGGTGTGTGTGTATTTCCTCTTTAGATGATTATTTTTCATAACTTTTTCTCCAATACATTTTATACAATGAATTGTACACCGGAAAAAATAACAAAACAAATATAATGGCAGATAAATTGAATACTATAAAGTAGAGATACAATAAATGAGAAAATAGAGACATATGGAATGTTTTTTGGTCAATAAAAACAGGCTATATATATATATATATATATATATATTACGCATTTTTTGTGACACAATTGGATGTGTAAGATGCCAAATCAAATAACAGTTATTGTCACTTCAATGGACAGCGACTTATGGCCCATGCATGTGTGTAATAACTTATTAATACATCTGTTTTTAACATCATGGTATTTTTTGTACGAGAGCAATGCTTAGAACAACTCTTGAATATATGTGAGCAGTATAAATTTTTATTTTTTTCACTGAAATAACAAAAGGTGTGTTAAATTTAATATTCTGAAAGCATTTTGTGTATTCACGAAATGTCATGCATATATGAATTTGATTGCAAAAGTCATTCTCAAATGCATAAAAACAATTCGAAATGTCATAAATGTTTCTTTCGTAACTTTTTTTAGATTTCAAATTGACATAAGGGTAATAAATATTTAATGCTCACTTTTTTTGCTTAAACGTTATGAAATTGGTCGATGGCATATGAAGTAAGTTGAAAGAATTTAACCAAAATATAATGGATTTCTTTTTGTATGAAAAATATATTAAGTAAAATTATGTGCATATATGTATTTTTTGAATGCATATATCAAATATTGACAGATATAAGTCTCTACTTGTTTAGCAAAGTTTTATTCCTTTATTTATATATATATAGAATAAACCTTATAGTGGTGCATAATTTGTCGTACAGAGTGGACGATTATACAATAACAACGTAAAGGTAGGGCATGACTGTATTATTGTAGTATTGACGAGGCAGTAGTGTGAAAGTTAATCCAATTTATTCAACATTTAACATACAGCGTTTCCACATCACAAGAAGCAGACATAATGGCACAAAACACAGAACAGAAAACAAACACACAACGCGCTGCTGCAGCTGACTACATGATTAAAGACAGAAGAGATAACAACAGAGTGTGGGATTTCGAATTACGTCGGTATTTATAACCAGTGGGATATCATATGATTTAGGAGGTGGATGGATGTAGTTTCAAAAGTCCCCGGTAGACGGGTAACTAATTAAAAATAATTACACGGTTGTCCTGAAGGACTGGACCATAATAATTTAAGATCTATTAAAGATTAAATTACTCGGAATTATTACATATATATGTGTGTGTGTATGTGTGTGTGTGTCCGTGTGTGTGTATAGTATCAGAGTGGTCAGTATTTCTTTGTCGATTATCATATTTATGTTGTTATATCGATAAAACATATTTTTCATATTGTAAACAATTTATTATACATTTAAAAACATGCACAAATGCACATAAGAACGACACAAAAACGAATGGCACAAAAAAGACGGGTACTACTTGACGAGGACAAGAAGCGGGGCAATTTTGGATTGGACTTAACTTCGATTCCATTATTTTATTCTCTAATTTTGGTTTATTGTCTCATATTCCATGCTTTGTTATTGCGCTACCTTTGAGGGAAATTACTATCCAGCAATTTTCTATGGACTTGATAATTTCTTTTCTGAAAGGTTTTCTGAATTTTAAGCAAGATTTACAGCTGTTGAGGAAAAATTCAATCCCAGAAATTTAATTCAGCACCTTTATATTCCATGTGACCCAAAAGTTTATTAACATTTGGAAGTTCAATAATTCATGAAATAACATAGATTTAGAGTTAAAATTTGACACTCATGCTTCAGGTGACATAAGGCTTTAATAAAACCAAAAAAATACAAAATTGCCAGCAGATACCCCTGGATAGCAAAACGTCATTGCCGCAGCATGAAAATCGTGCATAAAATAAGCTGTTGTAAGAGAGGAAACAAATAATCCAGCTATCGCGACATGGAGACTTTACCAGGGAAGGCATAATTAATAAAGCTGTAAATTCAGAATGAAGAATCTATCACCGAAGTTTTACTATCGTATGCTGAGTGTAACATGCTTCACCTCAGCACATCTTGGACTGGACTGGGAATGACAGTCTACTTCTAGTATCGAACTTCATTAATCTCAACGGTTTCAATGATCTGGCCTGAATGCATCTGACCGGACGGGATATATGTAACAACAACAACGTATTTATTAATTTTTATCAAGCATTTTATTTAACAGTATACATTTTTCAATTTAGCACATATGTTTACCACTACAATTACACACTTCAAAAATAACCTTTTATGCTCTCTGAAATGAAATGAAACATAAATAAAACTTTCTGCAAGACTACATATTTCACTAGAGGAAGTTAAATGAGAATTCTTCGTTTATTTCACTTCAAACTAACTGCACTGTAAGCATCAAGAGAGCCACTCCTTAATTCTGTAACGTGAGAATTGATTAGGCGCGTGGTTTGTTACACATCACTTAATCCTTAATTAGATTCTGGACAGATTCCGGGATTTTATTAAGCGTCATTTATTACCGTCCAAAGTTTAATAAAACAGAGGAAACACAACACTTCGATAGATTTCAGGTGGTAGTGCATTAGTTGAAGCCCAATGGACTGGTGTTAATTTAATGGTATCTATTATAGTAATGATTCTCTCTCTCTCTCTCTCCAGTACAATCAAGGAACAATACAGTTCTTAATGGGAAGGAATAGCGACATGGATTCTCAATGAAATGTGTATATCAGATTTGATTCCGTTGTTTTCTGGAATTAATTTAATAAGCAAATTCACAGTTAATGAAACTACATATTACGATCCCATTTTATTTTTTAAGCCTTTCTGATTTTGGTTTCTCTGTTTTGGTTTGTTTTGTTTTTAGTTCAAAATGTTTGTGTACAATTGAATAGAGAGAAAACAAAAATCATTCCAAATGACAATTGCTCAAATTTTAAAATTATAGAATTTTAACTATTTAACCATTATTAACCCGGAAGAAATCACGCCTTCGATACTAAAGTTAATGACGTGGGGTCATTGAGTCACCCCCCAAAAAAATTTTTTAAATCATTTTTACTGTACACGATAAAAATAGTAATTCAAGTGAATAAATGGAAGTGCAATTACCTACTTTTGAGGACTTTTTAATTTTTGTTTGATAATTTGAGAAAAAAATCATTCAAACTGAACTAAAATATTTCAAATTTGCGTGCCTATAATAAAGAATACACATCACACACATAAAAACTTTCCACTAACATTACAGAAATCATATTTATAAATGATTATGATGATTGTGAATTAATAATATTTATGATATTATATATTATATATATATATATATATATATATATATATATATATATGCTAAACACAATCACAATGAAAGTTTCTAACAAGAAAGTTGGTTTTACGCTTTTTTTTATCATTTTTATTTCATAAATAAAATTAGTATTTGCCAATAAAAATACTTTAAAAAGTTCTCAAGAATTCAAAATATAAGCTCCGGTCACGTAAAAAAACCCCAAACTTTTTTTAAGTTTTGTGATATTTTAAGAAAGCATAATAAATATATTTTGCTATAAAATTTATATAATTTCTAAATTTATTTGAAAATATTTCTTCACGAAAACACTTCGTGTAACTTTTCTTTTTAATGTGTAAAGGATATTTAACAAAATTCTCTTTAAAATGAGTACGTATTTTTGATATACATTTTATTATATATTGTTTGAGGTTTTATGAATATTTGAATAACCAAATTCTTTATTAAGAACATATCAACAACTGAGAAGAATTGTAAAATAGTCTATATTTTTATCTCATAATAAAATGTGAAGACATTTTCTTATGTAAAGGGTGTTTTTTTAGAGGTATAGAACTTTAAATTGCAATAAAACAACGATGTATTATTCGATTAACATGAATTGTTTTTTATTCGAAACATAATCCTGTGGCATTACATTTTAAATATGATTTCTGGCATAGGACTGCCACGGCTGGCTCGGATGTAGTCCAATCTGGACGTCCAATTTTCGATGACTTTTTCCAACATTTGTGACCGTATATCGGCAATAACACGGCGAATGTTGTCTTCCAAATGGTCAAGCGTTCGTGGCTTATCCGCATAGACCAATGACTTTACATAGCCCCACAGAAAATAGTCTAGCGGTGTTAAATCACAAGATCTTGGAGGCCAATTCGCAGGTCCAAAACGTGAAATTAGGCGGTCACCAAACGTGTCTTTCAATAAATCGATTGTGGCACGAGCTGTGTGACATGTTGCGCCGTCTTGTTGGAACCACAGCTCCTGGACATCATGATTGTTCAATTGAGGGATGAAAAAGTTGGTAATCATGGCTTTATACCGATCACCATTGACTGTAACGTTGTGGCCTTCATCGTTTTTGAAGAAGTACGGACCAATGATTCCCCCAGCCCATAAAGTGCACCAAACAGTCAGTTTTTCTGAATGTAACGGTGTTTCGACATACACTTGTGGATTAGCTTCACTCCAAATGTGGCAGTTTTGTTTGTTGACGTAGCCATTCAACCAGAAGTGCGCTTCATCGCTAATCAAAATTCGCTTATGAAAATCGTTAACAACGGCAATCTCGTTTTGGGCTCATTCGACGAATCTACGCCTTGCTTGATCATATTTAAAATGTAATGCCACAAGATTATCTTTCGAATAAAAAAATTCATGTCAATCGAATAATGCATCGTTGTTTTATTGCAATTTAAAGTTCTATACCTCTAAAAAAACACCCTATATATATGCTTAGATCTATCAATGAATAGAAGATATAGTAACATAATTTTCAGAAGTTAGGGATAAATTTCTTTCGGTGTGATAGTTTATAATTTATTTAATCTACATTTTTTTTTTAAAAAAAGTTCTTTGTGTGTTGAATATTTGTTAATATTCACAAATTTCTTTCTTTCTTTCATTTTTAGGTAAGTTCTTGCTGCTTTCTGATGTTCCTTTTAACAGGCTGATAAAAAATAACAATGAAAAGGATGATGATATATGTTTGAAATGTGAGTTTAAATATTTCATTTGTATTGTTTGTTAAATTTTTTTCATATTTCTGAAAGGAGTAAAACTTAAAAACGCAATTGAAACATCTTCAGGACACTATTTTTGCTCGAGTGTGAGCAATCGTGGCACCCTTCTTGTACACAGCTTACTCATGTCCAAATTTTCAGATAATATACAATATACCGCAGTTTTTAAAATGTGTGCTATATCTGGTAGATTGCGCACTTTCAAACGACAACCATCCAGTACCGCTTATGGGATTCCCTCCCCTTTCTGGAGTCGTCACCTCATTTGGTCGACCACTGCGATGCTCATATTTACAGTTTGTGCGGCCTTATGTAAACTCTGTTACCCAATACTTTACTTTTGTATATGAAGGAGCAGACTCTCCCAGAGTAGAATCTAGTTGAGCTTTTATATTGGTTGGGCTGAGGCCTTTTGAATAAAAGTATTGTATCAGATAATGATGACCAATTTTCTCCATTTTCACAAATTCACTGAAAGCGTTCACTATATATATATATATATATATATATATATATATATGACATGTTATATATATATATATATATATATATATATATATGACATGTTACGTGTCAGAATCTGACTTAATTTTAAGAAGAGCGTCTTTATTCGATGAAATCTGTACAAGCTCTGAAGCTGAGCGGAGAGAGAAAAAAGAACGCCACGAGATGTTTTAAGTGGATTCACTAAAAACACAGATGTGGTAAGTATCGCGGCTTTTATGATTGTACTTGAAAGTTAATGCTGACATACGGGGATTATTAAATCTAACAATCTGGAATTAGACACGTTTATTGACTAGTCCATATGTTCGGAAGAAATAAATGGGTGATTAGTTCGATACTTGAAGATGTGAACTGAGAAAGATGAGTTAAGTGCTAGATAGGGAATTTAGTTTTTAATCTAACTTAATTATATATATATATATATATATATATATATATATATATATATATATATATATATATATATATTCGTGGTTGCCAAACAAATACTAAACAACGTGGTCTCTTCAAACTTGATACACAACCTATGGCCAGAAAGTTCGGTAAATGAGTCTCTAGAGGTCGCTGCTGTACTAGTAGAATATCAATGCTCTGCGCGTGGTGAAGGTCAATATCTGTTTGAACATGTTTGCAATTGGCAAGATCCCAAATGCGTTTATTCCCTGTTAGTTTAACGCGAAAGGTTTATTGTGGATTGTCGCTGTGTGGAGAGTCGCGGCGCACACACCACCTTGGTTGGACGGCAGTTCCTGGCCACGAATGGAGTTGTAACACTTGATCACCTCCCCTTATTCACCTGATTTGGCACCTGCAGACTTCTTCCTCTTCCCCAGATTGAAGACAGCCCTGAACGGAAAGAGATTTACGGACAACACCGACATTCAAAGCAACGTGACGGCCGAGCTGAAAGCCATACCGAAAGAACTGTTTTACAGAAGTTTCCAGGACTTATATGCTCGTTCCCAACAGTGCATTACCTCCTATGGAGATTATTTTAAAGGACAGTAAATTATATCTTAAAATAAATTTATTGTTTTCAAATAAAAATTCATTCACCGAACTTTCTGGCCACAGGCTGTATATGCTTTGAAATAGATTGCGTACTTTCAAAAATACAGTGATGTTTTTCAAAACAATACCGGCAACTTTCGGTTGGCCACGGTACTTACTTCTACGACCACCCTCTTAACTGCAGCAAAATTATTAGTGCAAGATTTTATATTGCATGCTTGGAATAAAATGTGAAATCTTTCATCTAGTTTTACATCTAAAATACAAAAAACAATTTCTTATTCTCTTACCAAAAGCACTATTTGTTCTTTATAACAGAAGTTCATGACCTATATGGAAAATATCGTTAGTAATTCTATCATCAGATTACTTACTAGAGTGGCAAGAAAGGCCTAAGTATCTCAAATATAATAAAGATAACGAAATTTTCTCACATGTTCTGTTCTTTATTGACATTGTTCTAGATATCAAGTGATGGGAAAAAAATTCATTTCGTTCTTAAAGGTCATCCAATCTTACGATACTACAAAAATACGAGTAACATTAATCTAGCAAAGCAAAACATAATTATTTAATTAGATTAAAAAATAAAGTACTTAAGTTAGAATTTCGAATGAAAGTTAAGTTAGAATTTCAAACCTGAAAAAAAATTTATACACGAAAACCGTTTAACACAAAACTGAGGCTACTAAAATATTTTTTCGTATTAAAAAAAATTCGAGAAAAAGAATAGTACAAAAAACATATTTCAACAAAATTAAGTTTATTAGAGTTTAATTTATTTATATAAATATGTATACATGAATGCGTTTATTAAAAATGAATGGAATGAAAACATTCTCATGAACTAAATGATATTTAATAGAAAATTTTCAAGTATTTTGAAAAGCAAAACATTTATTAAGTATTTAAAAATAATATGATATTTATCTTTGTATCTTTTTGGCATCAAATTGTCAACAAAAATTGCTCTACATCGTCCATATTGTAATTCATTTAACCCAGAGATTCCTGCCATTTTTCTTTTTTTTTGTTGCGAGACACTTTTAACAATTTAAACATTTGGTGGCTCACTAACAATAAAATAAGTTTAAAAGAATTTTACTTATTTATAATATACTGTGTAAAATAGTTTGTGATAATAATTTTCAATGTCAAGTAAAGTACGTACAACAAAGACAATAAAATATTTATTGAGTAATTAATTTTATAAATTAATTATAAGAAAACATTTAATGCGAAATTTGAGTTTGTTGAATTTTGATAATTTCGTTTAAATTTGGTAGTGAAAATGATAATGCCATTTTTATTTCGTCTCATTTACATTTTAAAGATTTTCTTTTTTCATTTTCGTATTTGTTGATGCTGAAAATCCAAATTCACATAAATAAGATTCAGAAAATTGTAACAAAAAATGTAAAGCTTTTTTGGCTGTGATTAGATTATCGCCTTAAATTTAATTTCTACTATTAGCTCATACTCTCTATACAGGGTGTATCTAAAATCTTGGGCAAAATTTTAAGGGATGGTAGCACATTTCAAGACAAACAATAGCAAATATGAAACTTGGGGTCCCAAACGTCTTCTGAAGGACATAGGTGCCTTAGGCTTAGAGTTCGAAATTTCAAATGATTATAAAAAACGGAAAATTTGATCGATTCGTTAGCGGTTTAAATTTTTTTTTGTCAGTGTTTTCTTGAAAAATAAATTTTAAAGATAAAGCTCAAAGATGTCTATAGAGGGCGCTTTAAACTTTGGAGTAATGAACAACTATTTTTTACCGTATTTTTGTGTCACATTAAATTCTTTCAAAAGTTTAGACTTAAACTTAAATTTTGAGCTCAAAATCTAATTCGTTGGGGGTGGTTAAGCAGCGCAAAGGAATTATGTTCAAGAGGTGAAATTTGAAACCCCCTTCCCTCTCAACAGAGTTCAGTGATTCCCGATATTGGTGTAGTAGACCAGGCAGCAACTACTACCTCCTACACGAAAAATTAACGAGAGATGGGTGACAAAATTTAAAAAAAATATTCATAATGGACATGAGTAATTTCTCTGTTTAAAATAAAAAGAAACAATTTGATGTACTCCCGTAGTGCGTATGAATGAAGGTTGAATGAATGATGACACGTAGAAAATGGTACACGAATGATTTTCTTGTGGAATCCCAAAAAACTGATAGAAAGATTGCCCCTCCAGCAAAGATGCAGGCCTCACACCGCTGGCGAAGGGACAGTCGAACATTAGCAAATACCCCAGGCATCTCCAGGATTTCGCCTGCTACGACGGCAATCCTCGCAACCAGGGCCTCGCCGGAGTCGCAGGAACTTGTGTAAACAAGACTCTTCGTATGGCCCCAGAGGAAGAAGTCAAGGCAGGAGAGGTCAGGTGAGCATGCCGGCCAATTTACCGGACCACCTCGTCCAATCCATCGCCCTGAATAATCCTAATGCCCTTCACCCATCTGCGCTGAAATATGCAGGTGCTTCGTCATGTTGGAACTACATACGAGCCCTTATGTTTGCTGAAACACTTTGCAGTAGAACTTTACATCCTTAAATGCGGTTAGCACCATACAGTTTAATCCTTGTGTACTACACTTTGCATGCAAATCGGGTATTTTACGAGGAGAAATTGCTCATGTCTGTTATGAATAACTTTTTTTATTTAAGTTTGTCATCCCTCTCTCGTTAGTTTTACATTTAGTGGGTAGTATTTGCTGTCTAGTCTATGACCGAGGATCGTGAATAACTGAACTGTATCCAGAGGAGGAGATGAGTTCAAATTTCACCTCCTGAATACAGTTGAGTTTGCACTACTTAACCATCCCTCGGTAAGTAATAATCGTAAAAAGATTGGCATCACAGAAAAGTACCGCTTCACAGTGGTTGAGAATCGGTGATTTAACCATTGTAATATTTTATATTTTGTTCATTTTCAGAAAGGAAACTTTTTCGTGTTAGGCGATTTTCGTTTCGTGTTAAGAGAAAAAAAATGCATAAAAATACATAATATTTTTTTGGAACCATTGTATTATTTAGTGTTAACCGATATTTTGTCTTACGCTTTTTCGCGTTGAAAGTATTTTACTGTGGTTTTTTCCCCTCATGGGCTACATTTTAACAATTTAGCCTTTGTAGAAAGGACAAGACCCCAAATGCGAGAGCCATTTCATAGTGGCATCATCTAGTGGCGGCTTCACTATCAAGTTTGAACGCTTGAATTAATTAGTTTTAAATTAGAAGAAAGAAAAATTCAGATTTTTAATTGATGGCACCTCTGTCTATTTGTAACCGAAAAGCTTTACTTTAATCTGTCAGTTATCTATTGATTATGTGTTCATATTAAAATATAAAATAATTTTCATTTTTGTTTCATTTATTCTTAATGAATTAGTTGATAACAATAATTAATTCAAAACACTTTGAGCTTGTAGTATGTAGGAAACGTACTATTCCATTAATAAAGATATTAAATAACTCAGCGAATTACATTTCTATAAATTATTCATAAGTACACATAATGAATGTAAAGTAGATTATATTAATGATTAGCACTGGAGATTTAAAGATTCAGATAGAATATAATCTTCAATAAATACACATATTTTGGTTTCCATGTAAAACGAATCTTTATTTTAGATAATGGTTAAGGTAATTACACGAGGTATTTTTTTAATAATTACAAATTTTCTTAAACTCTAAGTTTAAAACCGTCGTTTTAGTTTTTTTCTTCTTTTTTAATAATAATAAAATATACCTAATGTTTTTCATGGTATTTTGCGACATATTTAATACCGTTTTTTTTAACCAAAATCTTTCTATTCTAGAATTTGTATTTGTCTGGTTTCTTCTTGTAATTCTTTCCACAAACGCCAAAAAAATTACTCCCAATTAACGTTTATTTTTTTAAAAAAAATTCAGATATTATATTTTTATTAAATAAATATTTATTTTTTCAAAATTAAATTATATTTTTAAAACGACAGTATTTCTCTTTGTATTATAAACGAATATGTGAACTTACAATATTCAAATGAATCACATCACAACACAGTTCTTTAATAAAATATTAATGATCCCTCTCACTCAGATAGAAATAATAATCAAGTGTTTTAGAAATTGATCGATTTAAACCTTTTTAAATTTTAAATATTTCTCAGATATTAATAATTTAGTTTATATAATAGTTAATTTTAATTTAGTTTATTCTGTAAATAAAACGAATACATATTTTTCAAATTGTTAAAATTCTATATAGAGATATATGAAATTTTTTTATTATCTAAATAATGGTGGATTTTACAATAAAAATCGCTATAATTCACGGTTCGAATAACATATTTTGCTTGCATATTAAGTTTATAAATCCCAGAAGGTCTTCACACCTTCTACAGCTCTCAGACACAACTACCAGTGTCTAAAAATACAAATAAGTAATGTTTAAGAATTTTCGCAAGCACTCGCTAGTCGACTTTTTAACGGTCAAAACAATACTGAATTTCAGCGAGTGGCTCCTATCTGTAGTCTGCACGGATTTTTCGAGAAAGATCTATTTATGTCATCGATCATAATATTAGTAGATTTCTCCAGTAATTTTCAAAAGCATTCATATGGTCACCAACTCGCAAAAAATGTTTAACAACGCCAAAAATGATGCCAACAAGGTTTTACCGCCAATATTTTGCCAAGTTTTCATTCAATCGTGAATATTACAATTATAATATAAAATAAATACCACAGAAAGTAACATTAAGGGGACATGATACGATTTACAAAAAAAAATTTAATTTATGGATTTTCAAAATTTTTTTAGTTGTCTCCTATGTGTTGTTGCTATCTAAAGCCATTTTTGTGCTCAAAAAATTTATAAAAAGCTAGCCATTTAATTTTTTAAGGAAAAAGCTTAAAATTTGTGAAGTGATTTTAAAATGCTACTCCTCCCCTACAAAAATTTACGTACACGCATGAAATTTGACTTACAAGTACCTTAAACTATGCATAACAAAAGTTGGTATGGATTTTGTGATAACATGATTGGTACTTCTACAATACTTCTTTTTATGAATGCTTATTGAAAATTCTTTAAAAAATGTATAAATTCTGAGTTCAATTATTTTTTTAAAAAAATAAGTAATGTTTTGATTCAAAAATGCATACCAACTTTTGTTACATGTACTATTAGCAATTGGTAAACAAAATTCAAAGCGTTAGGAACAATAGAAAAAAAAGCCTTAGCATTTTAAATGAAGACAAAATAGTTATTTTATCTTTCTGAGATAAATAAGTATAAAGTTTTGATTTGTTATAGGGATGTGAATTAAAACGAACGAAAAAGCTATCATAATTCTGCGTTTCTTAAGTTTAGAGCTTTCAAATTTTGTGAGGTTATAGAAAAGCATATGAAACATAATTTAGACTAAAAAAATTAGATTTGATTTTTGACCTATTTTTGTCAATTGAGTTGTACTGTGTCCCTTTAATGTATTACATCCAAATATAAATTATTTACACTATATTTAAAGTATTCATTACACAAAATTCGTAACAATATATTCCCTTTCTTTGAATATATTTTTAAATTGTCACTTTAAGATAGGAATTAAGATTCCTTAACTGAGAGACAATTTGATGTTATGGTGTATGATTATTTAATACAAAGAATATTTAATAAAATTTCTTCAACCTAGTATTTTAATTTAAAATATTATTTTTTAGAGTAAATGTTACTTAATCTTCTGATCTTTTTTTATATTTAAGCAACGATATTTTTCACATAATTTAAACTTTATTACAATCATAATGAAAATAATAAAGGTTTTTAAAAAAACAAAAAATTATACTCTAGACATTCTTTAAGATTGATTTAGGTATTAAAGAACACTTATCGAGTTCAATTCTTTAAGAATTCTGAACTTATTTCAGTATCTCAGACAGATTCAATGGCTCGTTAAAATGAATTATTTTACTTTGAAGCTAAAAAAATCAGCAGTTTTTACCGAAAAACTCTTCGTTTTTTAGGAAACAGCCCACTTAAATAAAACAAAAAGACTTTATATCTTCAATAAAAGAAATTTATTATGATGGTTGATAGTCTGCACTTAAAATACCCATTCAGAATTCAATAGAAATAATTTTTTGGAACATCGATTTACGGATGCCAATTACTTTGTCTGCATATCTCAAAGAGGATATATTTTGCCCAATTATGGTTTAATTTTCAACAGTTTCAAACTCAAAAAGTGCAGTGTGTTTTAAGTTCAGTCTCCCAAAATGATGAGGGTTTTGTGTATATTCGGATAAAAAATAACCCTTAAAAAACTAAGATTTTCTTTTCATCGTACTAAAATTTTTCACTAGTTCTAAAAGATTAATATGAGAAAAGTTTTTCTTTTGGGACATATAATATATTTTTTAAAAAATTACAAGTGTCTTTTGAGTGTGTGTCAATTCCTCTTTTTCACTATAGATTATTATTTCATCGTTCCTCCCTCTTTTGTATGTGTTGTTTATACGTGCTTGAACCCCAAAAATGTGTGTTTATGTGTGAGCAGTTGTGGATTTAGGTCGACTTAGGCTAAGGGGTCTCATAGATGTTAGTGCGTGATAAACCTTAAGTAAAACTAAAATATAGTAACAACCTCAATTTGAAGTACCAGGTAGTTGTACTTACATTAGAAATGGTGTTTTTGCACTTCTGTTTGAACAGCACAACAAAAAAATTTCACACTGTCACCATGACGCTTCAGCATTGCCAATGCCATTGTATGAATGCACCAACTCAAAACCATTAAGAGTAATATGTGTATTTGCTTAAATGTGCTGAAATTCTTTTAGTACTCATATTTGGCAAGTTTACCCATGTATTGTTTTAAAAATTTTAATCTTAAACCTATATTATTTTATTCTTATTGTAAATTTTGGGAATTATAGACGATGCGTGATGCCGTCAGTTGCATCCTCATCGTAAATTCGAAGTCTAGTACATGTTATAGATGCAACAATGCCTTTGTAGCACTCGAGCAATAATCAAAAGTGCTCCTTATCGCTCGCTATGTTACTTTGTGTCAAATGTTTTTACAAATGTTGTGCTGTAAGAAACGATATGAATTTATATGCTGGATATATACACCTATAAATGTAAAGGGATAATGACACAATATCATTTGCAACATCAGTTTAATTGGAAATTTTTATTTCAGAAAATGGTTAAAACATTTGCGTGTACCTGATAAATTAAAGCCGGAGTTTTGAAGATTTCTTAAGATTAAAATATAACAGAAATTCCTTTGAGGATATATCAATGGAGAAAACAAAGAATTATAGGCACAGTTTCGAAACTTTTAGTATTTATAAAAGTTTATTTTATTGTATAATTACAAAAAACGGAAATTAGTTTTTCAAAAATATTTATGAGTAAATTCTTCTTATGCAATCACACCTTACACAAATTTTTCTGTGATAAGCAGAACTGCATCACAAGAAGACCACTCAAAGATAAATAATAATTATTATAAAATACAACATATTTCTTGAAACAATATTTGTAAAATTCAATTTACTACTGCACTATAAAAAATATAATTATTTTTCATACATTTCCAAATCGAGATTATGTGGGAAAACCACTGAAATACATACGATAAAAGATAAAGACAGCAACACAATTCTTTCAGTACCCAAATTTTGAAAGGATACCTTTTTGATCCTACCAAACGTGACTTTTTATATTTTACTTACAAACATAGCTAGCTGCCTTTGTGACCACGTTGAAGGCATTAGAATAATCTATACTCATTATCACAGAATGCAGAGCTTTGGAATACATGAATAATATTAGGCCAAGGCATTCATCATCTATTTCATATCGCGACATTTTATGTTAAATGACCACGACATTAAATAATCCGTGAATATCCTCCTTGATAAGTGTGCCGTTGTTTTTCTCGTGAACCTTATTTTTCATATTCATGAGATCAGAATTCATTTTAAATTATTATAACTTTTCCAGAGCTGTTTAATGATGCTTTATTTTTTGGTTTAGCAAAAGGATTTATTTCTAGAAGTATATAAGTTCTTAAAAGAAAATTTTTGTAAACCTTGATTTTGTATCAAGTTAATGTTGGATAAAAAAAGTGGCATAATGTAAAACATCGTTATTGTGTCACTTATTATTCTGTTACACCAAATTCAGAAGATTAGTATGAAAATAGCATTAAAATGGCTGATATATTATTTGTAGTTATACGTTATTCTAGCAGCACATTTATCCCCTAAAGCGGTCTTCTTTTCGGGGGAGGGAAAAATGGTTAAAAAAAGGAATATTTTTTATTGTTTATAGCTAAACACCATGCTAATTCCCGCCTTCACTACAAAAAAATGCCGGGAGAAAAACATTTCAGTACCATAGACAAACGGCATCACCTTTCAAAAATAACAGCACTAAATTATACACTATCAGAATTAAAAATAAGCGCAAATCAAAGAGAGAAAATATCACTGATCGTACAGCGTACTGGCTAACTAAATATGGCCAATTTTCAATAACCCGTGCGTTCTAGGGACAAACTACTTAACGGGTTATTATAATAACTCATATAAATTATGAGTTTAATTGAAGTATTTATTTTTAGGCGTATTTCAGTGCTAGGGTTATAATATAGTGGATATGGATGAAAAAAAAAGAAAATTTACGGTTAAATTTGTGAAATTAATAGTGTGTTTAATATTCGCTGAAACAGTTTCGCTATCCATGAGTGAAAGTGTTTATGCTTGAAAGATTTATAGAGCTTGAGTTTACACAAAATTAATTTCAACAATGAGAATAAATTAAATTTATTATGCACGCACACATACACACACACATATATATACAGGATGTCCCAGAATTAGTGGGGAAAACATTAAGGGGAGGCAGGGAACTTTTCACAAGGATTCAGATTTGCAAGCAATCCATGGTCGGAAACGTTTTTGTTCGGGACTAGGTGGAGTTTTTCACAAATTTATTTAAGGAAACAAACCTACATTACCGCATTTATTTGAGCTGTCATTGCCCGCAGAAGAGTCTTACAAACACCGAGTTGGCAGTTATGCCCTTGATTTACAGACTGGCGAAAGGAAATGCACTAGCAGCAAACAGATTGTATCTCTGAAGATACACATAGACAGATGCACCGCGGAACTCCAGATGTTTGCTAATTTGCAACACTTTTTGTGCAAATATGGATCATTACGTGGTAATTGGCATAGTGAGGATGGGTCACGAGGGACTCGAACTGCCGACATGGTACTCGGTTCATTGTTACATGCAAAGAACAACATGTAATAGATACCGTGACCCAATCTCACTATGCCTATTACCTCGTTATGATCCATATTCCCACAAATTTCCAGATGCACTGGGGTTCCGGTGCATTTCTCTCTTAGTGCCTTTCACGATAAAATTTTTCTGCTTGTAGTGCATTTTCTTCTATCAATCCATAAGCAAGGTGCACTTTTTCCAGCTTGGTGTTTGTAAAACGTTTCCACTCACCCCTATGAAGATTACAGCTCGAATGAATGTTGTAATGCAGACATATTTCCTTAAATTGTCTTGTGAACAACGCCACCTAGTGCTGAACAAATAAGTTTCCGACCGTGGGTTGCTACTCAAATCTGATCCTAGCAATGCCCCTACCTCTTCTTAAGGTTTGTCACAATGATCCTGGTACACCCTGTATAAGTGCCCTTCATTAATAAATATTATACATTGAAATACATTGATGGAACAGAATTCTTTACAAAAAATGACCATATAGACCTGTTATTGTTGAAAATTATGTAAAATTCTCCGCATAATTGATTCTGTGACTCTTTTTAGCTCGTTATTATTTTGCTAACCAGAACGTAATTTATTGTGTTATATATATATCTCATGTTAAAAAATAAACTAAAAATTTTATACAAAACTCCCTCACATTGAGCTTTTTTCATCTATTGAAACCACTACCAGTCTAATCAATATGAATTCTAATATCAAATTTTTTTCGACTTAACTCATTAACTGCCGATCAAAAGTTTCTCGATTTCTTCCCCATGGACTCTATTTTTCACATAGACATGTGTATGCGATGTATTGGGGGGGGGGAAGAAAAGGCACAAATAAGTAAATTTTTTCTGATGTAAGTAAATCCTTCCCAAACACTGTCAGGGACATTTTATTGCATTCCAAAGCCTTCGGGATAGTTTTGCTAATAGCAGTGCAAAAAGAAAAATAGTATTTCGGTAGGAAATATACATACGCGTCTGGAGTGCTTAACGCACTGATTGAGCGAAACGGATATATACGTCGGTGGCAATTAAGGGGAGAAGAAATATTGCTTCAATCCATTTTTTTTCATTATATATCATTATGACGTCGTAAAATTATATTTATACTAAATTAAATTAAAAACATGAATCTCAGAGGTTATAATACATTAAAAGTTTTGTCGAATATGTTTCGAAGCATCTTAAGTAGAAGGATACGATTTAACCCTGTCTTGAATACTTTCGAGAGGATCGATGTTTCTTTAAAGAGCCTCGCAGTAACATGTAATTGCGCTATCACTTACATCTGGCACTAGACAACTCCTTGTAAATATGTATACAATATTCAAATATGTATACATATTTATATATATACTAAGGATATAGTTATGTAAGGGCAAGTAATATATCCTTTCGCTAGTGAATAATATATCAAGGTGAAATCGAGATTAATTTTAGTTACGAGATATCTACATCTTCCTTACCATATATATAATTCGTTTGTTTATGCTGGCATACTCAATTACGCAGATGGTGTGGAAGCCGTTATGGATTGGAGTAAAGATTTAAATTTGCTTAAATGCTTAGGATTCCTTAAAAAACTCGTAATGAATCATTTATGTTAAAATCCGATCACTTTGATGGCATTTGATTTATTTCGTAATAATATATTTGAAATTGGACAACATTGCTTTTATTTTTCGATTATGCATATATTATGAGAATAATGTAGCATGGCAATTCTCTGAATAAAACTTTAAGAGTATTACTTTTTTTACTAACTTCCCCACATATCTGCATGTATGGGAAATAAAGGCATTAACTTTTAATTTAGGTCATTTATTTCGAAATATATTTCTTCGCAGTATACAAAATATAATCTTTGTTGTTTCTTATATAGGGGACATGTTTTAAATTCTAATGATTAAAATGCAATTACTTTATTATATTTCTGAAAGTAATACTACGCGTTATGCAACCGAGAAACTTTTTAAAAATATATATTAATATTTCTATATAATTTTAAAAAATCAATAGTTTAATTTTTGTCTAAAATTGGAGTTAAAACAAAATCTCGTGGTAGGAGGCACACATATTTTTTTTTCGAAAATTTGACTCTACATTTAAAAACAATAACTTTTCTAAAATTTAAAAATTGTTAATTTAAGAGAAAAGCTGAACTATAGGGGAGGTTAAAACCACACACACACACACACAAATTGATTTTGAACCTTAATTCTATTAAACGAAGGCAAACATTAAACAAAATCAGCATGCTTCAGAATTTAAAGTATGAAATTACAAAAAAAAAAATTGATCAAAGTAAATAATTTACTCAATAAATGTAGTAATCTATTTGAAAGACATTAGCTTGGTAAAATTACCTACTTAAAATAAAAGAAAGCATACTTTTTGACTAGTAGTGTATTTTGGGTTGTTAATAGTGCATTTTAGTTATAAAGTTTATCATAAAATACAGTTTCCCAGATTTAGGTGGTGCAATAAAAATATTATCATATTTCCTATTTATTGTAAAATAATATAAGTTATACCAACTAAAATTTCATTTATATTAGATAACTTAAAAACACCAGTGCTTCATGAAGTTTCCAAGAAATATTCTGCATGAAGGGTATAGACAACCTTTTAGCTGTGCCGTGCCAAACCATTTTACTAATGTGATTTAGCGTATCACACATTAGGACATATTTGAAATAATTCGATTCTCACGGTAATGCATCCAGAGTTAGATAATATCGATCAATAATACAGATTTACAGTTTTATTTTACATATTAATTTTATATTACTTTATTTATTAACAAAAAATAAGCAACAAAACATACAATTTCTTCAACATAAATTTAAAAAAAATTAAAGTTGTACAAATAGTACGTATCTTTCAAACATATTTATTAAAATATTAAATATATAAACAGCATAAAATATAAATATTTCTTTTCAATATTGTTAAATAAATAAATAAATGTTTTAATACAAACCTTGTCTTTGTAATGCTCTACTTCATATTGCAATATGTCATAGGTAAAGTGAGTGACTTCAGTTTGACACGATTCTGAACATTCAGTTGTTAAAGAGTTTCTTTGTGGACTCAAAATATTTTTCGTATGAGAAAAGATTTGTTCACTTAGATAAGTAGAGCCAAAAGCAGAGAGCATGCAGTTTTCCTTCTTCAACCCCTTAAATCTCTCTAGCAATGACATAAATTTACAAAATAGCTGTAGAGACAATAATACAAACAATTACAAAATATCTGTATCTTTAGAGTTACTTTACAGATTTTTAGGTAATTCCTTAAATCTCCATAATTCTGAAGATGTTTGTCAAACATCAATTTCCCTCCACTCAAAAATTGATAAATTTATAAAGAAGTGCAGAATGTCACTGAGAATTGTGGCGCGTGCAAAATGTGGTATGAGTGCTATTGCTCTAGATAAACTGTAGTATCCAAGCTGATTTATTTTCAGTTCATGCATTTCTGAACTTTCAAATAGAAGATTCTTATAAAATTAATAGAAATTAATATCAGAAAAAATGACGTATTTCTAGGTGTAGCACATATGCGTAGCTATTATCATATATTAAAATATACAAATGACTAAGGATATTTATATTATTAAAAGCATTTTTTGCAAGAAAGTTACCAATATGTGAGCAAAATTTCATTCCTAGTGGAAAATTAGTCTTATCTAAAATTATTAAGACTCATAGAATAATATGAACAATATAATATTTATTTAGAGATTTAGCATTACATTGTTAGAGAGTTTATCTTTTTGCTCGTATCATAATTCCTTTTAATTTTAATTTTTTAAATACACCTCATACTTCTGAAACATTGAAGTATTAAACTTAATACTTCAATGTTATAAAATTTGTGTACATCCCTTTTTTCCAATTTAGTATCATATCTTATGTGCAATAGAATTCCTGTCGTTTACCTGTTTAAGATCTTAACATCCCTTTTTTCCAATTTAGTATCATATCTTATGTGCAATAGAATTCCTGTCGTTTACCTGTTTAAGATCTTAAATATTTACCATCGGCAATTATTTTTCAAAACCAAGGAATACTCCGAATCTTCTAGAAGAGATGTCCAAAACGACATCTCTGTGCCAATTTTTCATTTTCTTCTGCCAGTTTATGACAAAAGTTAAAATTTGTAGCAAAGTTTGTTTTGCTACAACGTCTACATCTACACATGTTCTTTTTTTACCTACTGAAAAAGTTATTTGTGACAAAACCTGTATCCAACTCGTACCAATGATTAAGATGTATGTGGTATCAAAGACAAAGTCTTGAAGAAGAATCGAGAGAACGTAACACAACAAATGAGGTGTCACCAACAGTAGGACCTGGACTCCAAACTTTCCGGCATTGTGTACTAATAGACCCGTTTTTCATTTTGCTTTTACTGAAAATGGCATGTGACTCATTGTATCGAACGGTAATTGAACATCAAAAAAGAGCATAGTGAAGTTTTTTTTTTGTTTTTTTGTTTTATTCTAGTAGCGATGTTTTTGTTATGTTTTAAAGTCAGTAAATTCTTAATAATTTAACTTTATACATACTTACGATAGTTTTTAAATGGCCTTTCCTTTCTTTAGATAAAAAAACATACATTTTTTAAAAAAAAATGTTAGTGATGAACTCGAAATTTTCAAAAAATAAACGAAATTTTATTTTTAAACACTGGAAAATGTAAATTCTGAAATCCTTTTTTCAGTTTCTACTATTACTTTATTATTTACTACTATTTACCTATATATATATATATATATATAAAATCCAAAATATAAAATCAAATATAATATATATATATATATATATATATATATATATATACAACACATAAATGATAATATAAAAATATACAGATAGTTATAAACCTAAGATAACTATAAATAGGAAGAAAAAGGCACAGTAGTACAATGACAAACTCCTGGCCATAGGAACCAGGATTGCAGGTTTAAACATGTTTTGGGGCTAGCCAACCTTCACCTGTAGTCTGTCATACTATGTACGTTGTTCAAATTTCCAATCATTAGGGAAATACGTTTTATTCATCCATTCATGTTCAAATACATTTTTAAAACTTGTAGTGGATGACACTTGATGTTAACACAAAATCTTCTGATATTAATTCATTAATTAAATTTTATTTTTTAATTTTAAATTTATTCTACATTATTTTTGATGAAATTCGAACAACCACCAACATATGGCACCAGAAAATTTTTTAACGAATTTTTCTTGGCTTCAAATACTTTTTTTCCACCCACTAAGTTCAAATACATTCTTTTAAGCTTATAGTGGATAACACTTAAAAAGAAAAAAAAATCTTTCAAATATTTATAAATTAGTTTAATTTAATCAATTAAAATAAAATTTTCTTTCTTGACCTTAGTATTACAGTAGAAAGTCGTTTATCCGAATCAATTGCGACCGGATACTGTCAAGGCCAAAACTTTGATACTGTTCGGATATGCGATTAATTGGATAACCGAAAGCGATCCATGCGGTATATGAAACCGGACACTTACGAATATTGAAAATCATCACCTGCGTGAATTGTACTTGGAAAAAAAGCAAAATAGGTGCAAAACGTCGCAATTTTACCTTTATTGTGGAAAATAATCACTTATTTTTCGCTGTACCATTGTACACCTTCGATTTTTCGCTACAAGGTCTATGATACTCTTGAGCAGCAGTAATTGAGTAGGACAGCACTCTGTTGTTCGTACCACTGCATAGCTGTCTCTAACGCAGAAAACGCGCCAGCATTTGATGTAACCTTACTACTTTCGTTGTTGTTGTCCTCGTTTTCATCCGTTTCATCGGCGACATGGCTGGATTCCTCTTGTGTACGGTCGTCACAATCTCGTCATTATTTAGCATTTGAAACCCACAGTCTTCTGCATCACATGCCATCCAGGTTTCTACATCTTCGTCATCGCATTCTTGAAATCCTTAATTTAAAATGGTTTCTCGGCTTTTTTTATGTCAGAAATTGTTGACTTTCCAACAAAATAAAACTGCTCTAAAGACGCTCCACTTTCTCCCTTCTCGAGACGGTTCAATATTTCAAGTTTTGTCTCTGTGTTCAAGACGTTGCGCTTCCTTTTTGAATTCGAATCCATAGCAGTTCACAACTCAACAAAAGACGCACAGACCCCCTCACTTTGAAACAAACTGACCTAATATTCCGCGCAGATGTTTACCAAATCCCACAACTGAAATTCCCCAAATATCCCTGATCTTAGGTTTTAACGTCACATTTGGCCTCACCCGAAACAAGTGTTGAGCATTGCACTGTAGGCAAACGTATTCATATACAGTAAGTGTAAGTGACAAAAAAAAATAACTGGTCCGGATATTTCTCACTCCGGATAATAAACACGCGGATAAACGACGTTCTACTGTACTTTTTTTTGTATCAATAATAATTTTATTTTTTGCAAAAGAAACATGCATGTAAATAAGATAAATGATGAATTCAAACAGTAATCAATAAATAAGATGTACAAACACACATAAGCTATTTTAACGAAAGGAATGTACAAATGTTCCATTATTTGAAAAATTCTTAAAAGTTTCATATCAAGTATAAAATAAGACAGAAAAAATTGTATTTACTGAACAAATATTTAAATTTTAAAATAAGAAGTTTAGCAATGTACATGCTTCAAAAATTGTGCTCTGCAATATACATCAATTATCAAAATTTATTTCCCTAAATTTATTATGAAGATTGTACATTGAAATAGTTAACTTATTACAATGTATCCTTATAAAGGTTCTTCTAGAAATACACATGTAAGTGCCAGTATACTCAACTAAAATAAAAACAATGAATATATATTTAAATGAAAAAGACCTATGTGGTTTAAAAACATATTTCTCCACTTTTGATGGTTTTTAGTAAATCAAATACCTAAACTTGCATTTAATTGTAAAATTTAGAATTTTTTAGATTGCTTTTTTTTGTAGAATTACCAGTGTTTTACCCCCTTCTTGATTTCTGCCAACATTCTGTAAAAATATTTAACTTCTATAGCAGGATCTAGATAATTGAAAAATATGTTCTGTTATATATATATATATACATATATATCATTCCATGTAAGCTTTTTTTGTTATATCTTAAAAGTTTGTTGTAGAAAAATATTAGAATGTGTTTCTTTTAAAATATTTTAAGTCAAAAATGATTCTTTTAACCTAAATTTGGAACAATCACAATTGTTTTGTGGCTTAGAGTGCAAGAAATTCATGATCAGCGATGAAAGATGCATATCATGACTTGAAGTGTTTATAACAGTGATGTCTGGGACAGATTGTGATTAATTAGTAAAGCAGTCGTTGATAGTATTTTAGTTTATTACAATGAGTCAGTAAATTGTACTGTACTCAAAACCATGACCAGAGCGTGCGACTGCCACAGGCGTCAATAGCGCGTAGAGTGAAGCTCGTACTCGTGGTTAGACTAAGGACAATGTAATAGTAGAGTAGCTACATGCAGGTGAGTTGAGGTGTTCCCGGGCCGGGTGTTTATTCCAGCTGATTTCTAAAGGGCTGGGATTTATCATCCGCACACACACAAATATATATATATACATACCTGATTTCATATAAATTTTAAAAATAATTTAGAATCTGAATTATTGTTATTTAAATCCCGCAAGTTGAAAATTTTTTTTGTAACTCAAATTAATTTATTTTCATCCTAAATGAGAACAATCTTAATAGTGGTCCCCCCCTCCACGCCTTCTCCCATTTTTGTCATTTCTTAGAAGCAGGACTAAATTAAAGTGAAGAAAAAATTTTGTATCTAATTCGTAAAAGTACTACAAAAATAATTAAATATCGGCTTACAAAGCATTTCTTAAAAATATAGCTTAAAAACGTAGAGACAAAGGATATAGAAACTGGTGTCCCATGCAAATGAAATGCATTTTCTTAAATCAAGATATATCTTTTTTTATGAATCGCTTGTAAAAAAAATGCTAGTATTTTTCAAGACATATTATTCTCAACCACGCAATTTTTTAAATAATGTTTCTAAGAAAAGATTAAGATTATATCAATTTTTTAATTCTTTTATATTTGATGAACGAAGCTGACATTTGATATTTTTTCTCCAATCTTCTTATTCAAAAAATCAAAAAATTTAGTCTTCGGAGCTTATAACTTTTTGTACTTGTAGTCTGATTTCTTAAAATCTCTAAGCTCGTTAAGACTTTATCCTCTTTACATCATTTCCCCATTAATTGTCTTTCTTTTTTCCTCCTCTACCTTTTTGAGTTGACTTTTTACCTCAAGAGTATTGAATAAAATAAAAATGAAGGTGCAGGAGAAGGTTGGAAGGAGGGAAAGAAAAAAAATGAAAAGAGAGAGCTACAGAGGCACAAAGTAAGGAGAAGAGCTTTAATCTCAGAAATTCCAAACAATGACGACATCCTGCCAGTTGAGAGTATTGTTCTTTCTTCCCTGGCGACTCTATTTCGCTTTTGTTAATGGAGAAGGTTTTGATGGTATGTTCGTTAACTTGGTACAATGAAATGATGCCCCTTCGCTTCATAAAGCGTTCGGAACCATTTTGTTTTAGCCTGCGTTACGCTGCGTTTACTTTGATGTGTTTGAGAAGTTCCACTTTCGAACTGCAGTTTTAGGTAATTTATGAATGGGGACTTTGAAGTATTTTTTTCCCTTCTAAATGCTAAAGTTTTGTATGCAAAATATCTGTTACTCTTAGCGAAGCATTAAGTAGCGCAATTCATGAGTTCTGAACTGGAGTTTAAATGGAAGTTTACAGATGGATTCCTTGGGATTAGATCAGTGCTTCTCAAAGTTTCAATATTTGCGACCCAATATTCAATCTCAATTTTCCTCGCCCCCCCTTCCATAAAATAATAATGTATTGAATTCAATAATATTATCACTTGGATGTTAAAGTTACAATAGAACTTTAACCGCTTAAGTGCTACCGGCGTATATAAACGTCTCACTCAGCCAAAGCGTTAATTCTCCCTGACGTACATACACGTCTTGTGGAAGTACTATATTTTCTGGGTACTGCTATCTATAAAATTATTCTGAATGCAATAAAATGACTTTTGAATGCAATAAAAGGAAATTGACAGTATTTGCGATAGATTTACTTATTGATTCGTTTTCTCCTCCTCCCCCTTCCCAATTCAGCACATACCCACGCTAGCATAGAAAACGGGGGCTTTGGGGAGTGAATCACGTGACCTCTAATTAACAGTTAAGAGATTAATTACAAACCGTACAAATTATCAAGATAATTGCTAATTTTTGCATATAGTTTTATATATGACAAGTCCGTGGGCTGACTGGTAATTCTTAACCTTGTTCTTAACATAGTATTGTTAATTTAAAATTAATTGTAAGATACACTGTGCAGTACTGATACGTTTATAAGTGTATTATATCAGTGTTAAAGTGTGTTTTATTTTAATTATGTCAGAATGTGCTTGTTTGCTTTAATAGTGTGAATGAATAGTTTTTTTAAAAAAATATAATTTTTTTTCCAACTTTCAATATGCTCGCGCCTCCCTTGTGCAGTTTTCACGTCCCCCTAGGGGGCGCGCCACACAGTTTGAGAAACGCTGCATTAGGTATTTGTTATAAGATATCTGATTTAGTAGGAAATATTAAGATGCTTATTGATACGTTAATTCTTTTTATTTCTTCAAGCATTTAGCTTAGAGCTTCTCAAATTTTCGATATTTGTCAACCAATATTCTATCATAATTTTCATCACTTTCCCCTTCATACAATAACATTGCGTTGAATTAAATAATACAATAATTTCTTTTGACGTTAAACCTACAATACGAATTTAACCACTGGTGTATATAAGCGTGTCGCTCAGCCAAAGAGTTAATTGCTTCAGACATGTATATGTATACATCTTTCCGAAGTACGATCTTTTCTGTGCACTGCTATCCATAAAATTATTCCAAGGGTTTCGGAATGCAATAATAGTCTTGACAACAGTGCTTACGAAGGGTTTACTTATTTCAGAGGATTTTGTTTATTTATTCCTTTCCTCCCCCCCAATGCATCACATACGCACGTCTACGAGGAAAACAGTGGTGTTTCGGAGTGATACGAGTAACTTTTTATCTGTAGTTAAGGTATTAATTACAAACAGTACAAATTATCACGATAAGAGTTAGTTTCTGTATATAATTTTTGTATGACAAGCCCATGGGGGCACTTGTATTTATTAAACTTGTTTTTTACTTAGTGTTGTTTAATTAGTTGTAAAATAGATTGTGCAGTACTGATACACCTATATGTGTATTATATCAGTGTAAATGTGTATTTTTTTTATTTCAGAATGCATTTTGATTGTTTACTTTCACTAAATTAATAATTTTTTTTCCCTCAAGATTCAACTAAAAGACCGAGAAGAATACTTCTCGACTCCTACAATCCACCATAATTTTAATAACCCGTGCAATTTTTATTGCACAACTATTGCTAAATTTTTTAATTCTATATTTATTTTTATTTTTCTTCTTAAAATTTGTCGTATCCCTACCATCCGGGCTTGCCCCTCCCCCTTAGTCTTAATTTTCTCTTTGAGAGACTTGAGCAGCCTATGAGAGTCGATTTCATCTCCCGCCATGCACCAATAAGAGAGCTTCCTTTCAGCTCTCCGCCATGAACTCAGAAATCCGCACGACCCAGGAAATTACTCCAACGATTGGCTCGACCAATCAGCTGCTTCCTACAAGCTAGCAGGATACAGCCCACCGTCGTTCCACATATATTTTTCGGATATGGTATGGAGGCTCGCTTCGCGAGCCATATGCCCAGAAAATGTCACCGTCACCGTCAATAATTTTTTGAATAATCATTTGTTTTCGACTTTTTAATATGCTCGCGTTCCCCTCATATAGTGATCCCTCTCTCCTGGGGGCAAGCCCCACGGTTTGAGAAACGCTGATTTTTGCGTATTTTTACAGCGGTTTTGGTTCATTTGACGCAATTTCTTTAGTTTAAATGAAGTTTGAAGTAAGTTATGTAGCCATGCATACACACAATATTTATTTTTAAATGCATAGTCATTTTTGAGTAAATAATTCATTTTTATTGTACTACATAAAATATCAAGTAAAACATATTTTTTACTTGATTTTTTTTTGTTTCTTGCTGAATACTGTATCTATAAAGTACAAGATTTTGATTGCTTTTTAAAATTAAGAATGAAAGATTGGATTCATGTCCATTAGTTCAAAATTAAAATTTCTTATAAAGTATAACAATATATATATATATATTTAATGATAGGAGATCCTACAAAAGATTTGTTATTGAGCTTTCGAATTCTCATTTCGTAATAAGCTCTCCTAACGAAATTTTAAATAAAAACTATAAATTGATACTAATTTAAGAAAATCATAAATAGTTCTTAGAGGTTTTTTTCATAAATGGAAAGTAATATGATATTGGAAGCCCAGAGGAAGTATTATCACTTTAATTATAATTATTCTCATGAGTTTTTTTAATTATTCTGGAATTTTACAATACCTAAAAATTTGATGTACGCAAAATCTTTTTTATATGTAATTCGAAGTATTATTCATTAATTTATATGATTTTAGTGTATAAAAATGCATCAGCTCATCAAAGATAAAAATGGAGAGACATATTGTTAGTTAGGTTAACCTATTTAAAGCAAGTCAAAACACCCAAAGATAACCTTGAAATAAGCTGATTGTTCGTGTCATCATATGACGTCATATTACCTGTTGGCTGGCAAGTCACTTAAAAATTAAATTTTAAAAAATCTAAAGTTAATTTCAAAAAACTCTCTTCGAGGTATACAACAGCATCATTACTTGTAGTTTCTGCGTTCCAAGCATCATATCTAGGTTGTGTAGTTTTAATGCTACATTCAAAAAATACACAGAAACAATTCGCTTTATTAGTATAGGACATCACAAATATTCAAACTATAACAAAAAGTTAATCATTGGTACATGACGCATTATAAATACATGAGTGTGTATTTCAATTATTTTTAAACTCGGAACTAACATGGAACTGAAAAGTGAAATAGATATAATTACATACTATAGCTATAATGTAGTCTTTTGGTTTTTTTCAGTATTGTGTTTCGAAATTTTGCACGTTACATTTTCATCAACAAGTTGTTCTTATTTTGAAATTCTTTAGTGTGTCTTTCATTCTGTATTTTTAAATATCTGAAACCAAGTTTTATTGAAAATTTATTATTATTTCGTATTAAATACGAATTCTGAAGCGTATTTCAAACACATTCCTTACATAAACACCCTGTTTTGTTATGCTATTTTCATTGAATCTGCTCATTATAGAGTGTTTAATTGAAACTGGGGCATCAAAATGAAATGATTATTTTGCAGAAGCTTCATTTTTTTATGTCTCATTACTATTATCATATTATTTATCAATGGCAATAAATATTCCCTTTTCTGTATGATATTCAAACAGTTTGACAACGTATTGTTTTTAAATTCCGTTATTGCAAATTACATCTAAATTCAACCACAGCGCAATATATCCGTACAAAATGATTACTAATTTATTGAATTTGGAACTAAAACTGTAAAACAAAAAATTCTCCGCTTTGACTTTTGGTTTAAAATCAAAGCATGAATATGAAAGAATACTTTGCGCGTTATTAGTTACTTTTTTAAAATAAATTAAAGCAAATACCATATTCATTGCTTTATTAATTACTTCTTTCAATATCTAGTGCTTTTCTTTAGTAATATTGCAATTCTTCTTATCGTGCTGACTTTTCTAATCGTATAGAAGAACTTGTATTCGAATGCCTTATCCTTATCGTTCTCATAAAGCTACCTCTAAATGTGTTATCAGCAGGATATGGTATCTTCCCAGTGACTCTTACTTCTACTCTCTTGGGCATCATTATTTGTTCTCTTTCTTTACTTACCCGGGGATCTTTTGGTTTCCTGAGAGATCTCTTCGCTTTCCTTACTCAAAGTGAGAAACAAATAATGTAATTTGGTGTAATTACTTTTGATAGTTACTCTTATATGAAGAAGATATAAATCATTTACAATATTATGTGTTAAAATAAATAAGGTTTCTGTGAGAAAGATGTTGATAACAGTAGAAATAAATTTTCATATACCTGGTTGGTTTAGTTTTAATGCTGCATTAAAAACACACAGAAAATATCCTTTTATTAGTATTGGATACCGCTAATATTCCAACTAAAACAAAAGTTAGTCGTTGGTACAAAACGCATTATATATACACGTGTGAATAATTCAATTATTTCTAAAATCAGAATCAACATAGAATTTGAGAGTGAGATAGCTATAATCACATGCTTGGGGCTAATGCAATCTTTTGGTCATTTTCAGGATTGTTCTTCGAAACTTAATACATTACATTTACAATAATAGGTTGTTTTTACTTTGAAATTCCTTACTGTGTATTTCATTGCGTTTCTGGTCCATAAGGCATTACTTAACCCTAATTCACTGGCCTAATTCAGTGACAGCTTTAGAAATCATAATATGACTCCCTTTTAATCCAATGACTTTTTTGGTATTTTTAATTTTAATAACTCTACACCTCTGATTCTTGTAATTTCTGTTTTTATCCAATTTTAGTACGATATTATTTTGAACCATTTATTTTACTTATATTTTGGCAGGTTTTGATATGTTTTTGAAATCCAAATTCCTTCATTCTTGGCTTTGTAGGAATTACAATTTGTCTTTTATTATTTTATTATGTATATATATATATATATATATTATTATACCTTTATTTGCTTTTCTTTGCAGCCCAGTAGTATTGGTAAATATAGGGGAAGGCTGGCTGATTTTAAAACTATTCTTAACTATACAATCTTAGTCCCTGCAGCTAAACGTTGTTTACTGTTATATTAGTGAGGATTTCTTATTTTTGACCAATACTGTAGTATTATATTTCTTTCTATTGTATTGCCTTTTTAGATTTATGGCAATTTATTATATGGTTTCTTATGTATAATAAGATTAAAAATATCCGGACACCTCTAGAAAGATTAGATTCAACCATAATAATGGCAAGCTGCTAGCTCCCAGATAAGTAAATAAAAGCATTCAGACGAGTTCTCGATCATAACTTCGTAGTTAGAAAAGTACACTGAGAAGAAAATGTGAGCTGAATGATTTTAAACGTAGTAATTGATCAGTTGTCATTGTTGTGGAGAATCTGCTTGTGACGTTTCTGTTGTGTTAGGAGTGTATCGTTTCGCTGTACATGATATTATCATGAGTTGGAAACGTGCACAGGTTATAAATGGTTATAATTCGTAACTTAGAAATCAGGACTGCGCTTTTAAACCAAACATTACCGCAACCAATGCCAAGTATTCCTTACAGTGACATAAAATTCAACGCTGCAGCTGTAAGCAACAGTGATACGCTTTTTGAGGCGACAAAACAAAACGTATTATCTGGCCACTCGATGGCAAAATGGGGTGTGGAGATTGTTGTATGAACGCTTTGAAACTGACTGTAGTGTGTCCCAATTCAAATTTGGAGGTGTATGCATAATACCTTGAATGTTTTTATATTTAGGCCTTGAAATTTTGATACCTGTGCAGAAAACTCTCAAAACGGATGCCCATCTCATTATTTTGGACGATCCTCTTCTACCTACATTGTGGCGACACTTCGTAGAAGGCCCATTCCTACTTTAATCGGATTGTGCTTATGTCTAGAGCTCAGACTTAAAACCAATTATACATTTATGAAAGGAATTAGAACGTCGAATGCGAGCTAGAATATTGGTTTACATTTGCTTTGTTTAAATATCGCATACTCTGTGCATAAATTAATCGTGTATGTATTACTATCATGCATATATATATTTATTTATGATGATAATTTTTTGTATAACTATTATTTTTATCTATCTATTTATCTATGTATGTATGTATCTGTCCATCTATCTATCTATATATATATATATATATATATTATATTTATATATATATATATATATATATATTTATATATATATATATATATATATATATATATATATATATATATATATATATATGATGTGTGTGTGTGTAAGGATAATTAAATTAGATTAAAAATTAAATTCCCTATCTAGCACTTAACTCATATTTTTCATTTCATCTTCAAGTATCAAACTAATCACCATTTATTTCTTCCGAACATATGACCTAGCCAATAAACGTGCCTAATTCCAGATTGTTAGATGTAATAGTCCTGTATGTCAGCATAACTTTCAATTTCGGCAACCTGATGTCTTCAGCAAAGATATGAACAGCGCCGTCGAATTTATATCAAATTCTCCAAATCATTTATTACGGTCGTTGGCGTTCGTTTTTATTTTAAAATTATTTTACTATTAAGATTAGTTTTACGTTAAGATTCGAAATTTATTCGCAGATAGAATCCTACCGGCTTTAATTCTGACATGTTTTGAGCCAGAATCAGACTTAGTTTTAAAAAAGGTCTTTATTCTAAGATTAGTACATCTCTTCTGACGCTAAGAGCAGGGAGGAAAAAACACGCCACGGTGTCGTTTAAGTGGGGGGTTAACACTAAAAATACCGATGAGGTAAGTATCGCGGATTTTATGATTGTACTTGAAAGTTAATGCTGACATATAGGGCTATTAAATCTAACGATCTGGGATTAGACATGTTTATTGGCCAGTCCAAATGTTCGGAATAAATAAATGGGTGATTAGTTTGATACTTGAAGACGAAATGTAAAATATGAGTTAAGAGTTAAGTGCTAGATAGGGAATAAGGTTTTAAAATAATAAAAACAGTATGTTGACAAAAATATATACAAACGGTTGATGTTTGAATATTTTTATAGTTTTACGTTTGTTTTAATTATAATGTTAGACATTATTGTATGTTTACTAATTTGCTTGTTGCATTTTAAATAAATTCAGATTTATCTATAAAGTATTATTCAAAATGTACTTTAATTATTTTAGTAAAAATTCCTAGGAAATGAAAAATAAGGAAACACATTATGAATCATTTGTTTTATTTCACTTATTTTCTTTTTAAGTAGTAAATGTTTTATTCTTACCTTACGTAAATACAATTTTCAGACTGCTATTGTATAAATTTGCCTTTTTTCTAAAATTTTTCTTGGAAGGAATAAACAAACGCAAATGGCAAAAAATATAAATATTAAATCTTTAAAAATTAAAACTCTCTTCATATATTCGGGAATTAATTAATTTCAATGCCGAAGGTACAAAATAAATATTTGCATAAAATAAAAAATGAGACAAAAGTAAAGATTAAATAAAAATTGTTTCATGGATGGATTTAAAGGAACATCTTACAGCAATCGTTTTAAGCAAATTTTTAGAAAAATTATTTAATATATTTTTCAGTTTTGTATCCATTTGCTTACATATATTTTTATATTTTCGCATCAATTCTGAGAATGTGTCTTAAACATTATGTATATTCTGTGGAAATGAATAAAATAATTTTATTTAGTCGCCTACCCTAGATTTATTATTACATTCAAATTATATTTAAAAGTAATTAATTAGTAACAATTACTGAATGAATTTAATTTGTCAACAGATTTCAATTTATTCGAAATTTAGGTAATTTTTTTAAAATGAAAGTAAAATTGTGTAACAAACCTTTTATTAAATCATTCAAATTTCTCCTCAAAATGCAAATAGAGAATTAAATTTATAAATGTTGATAAAAAAAATTCATTTTTAAAAATTCGAAAGAATAACTTCGAACGTTCGACGGAAATGATTTCACGGAACCTAATGTTTCTAGTTAAATAGTATTTACATTCCTTTTGAAATTATTTAAAAAAAGTTCCGATGAAGTGTCACTGCAAAATCCTGATTTTGAAAACTATTCAATCATCAGACCAAAAAAAAAAAAAAAATTGCTGAATATGAAAATACCTTTAAAATTTTATTCTTCACCGAAATTTTTTCCTGTAAAATAGAAGGAACTCATTAATTATTCGATTCTTTTAAAAAAAAATGAAGCGTAAGATAAAAAAAAATTAAAACTCTTTTTTTCCCTCGTCTTTTTTGGGAAAAAAATTAAACAGGTTTTGTATGGAAAAATGATGAAGGGAAATGAAATGATCCGTTGTAGAAATGGATTATTGAAGAGAGATTCCAATAAATTTTTCCTGACGTGACTTTTATAAGATTTATTTGGAAAAAGTTCATGTTATAAGAAATTCTCTTTTAACACTTTGATTAAAGTGAGTTTTATTACATTTATTAATTTCACGATACATTGTTATTTAATGACGAATTAAGCAAAACAAGTCCTGATGGTAATTATGTTCAAATAAGAGTCGCTATGCAATGGTTCGGTGGCTGAGAAGTAGCTTGTCCGCCTATTAAGGCTAAGGTTACGAGTTCGATTCCAGCCGGAGTCGAAAGATTTTCTAGAAGCAAAAATCGTAAGAACGCATATAGCAGGGATGGCGAACCATTGGCACGCGTGCCATTGATGGCACGCGGCACAATATTTTGGGCACGCCACCGTTCAAAACGTTCAGCCGCGATTAATTCTTCAATCAAGGAATTTTTAGTGAGATTTTCTCAGTTCAAATAATTATCAGAAACGCTCAAGTTTATTATGTACCCTGATGTGACTTCATTTGATAAACTATACTTGCACCAATTCAACGTTGGAAATTGAAGAATTTGAAATGCAACTATTGATTTCTAGTCTAGTTCAATGTGAATCCAAAAACTTATTGAAACAAGGTAAGAGTTAGAATTGATTAAAAAAGAAATATTAAGAAGCAATATAAGTAAAAATGCCAGTAACGAAATTTGGGAAACATTAAATTCGGTTCCAGGTACGTTTAACTGTTTGAAGAAGCAGGCTCATGCTATTTTAACCGTATTTTAATCGACCTATGCCTACGAATCATTATTTTCAGAGATGAATTACATTAAAGATTCGCTTAGAAACCATTTGGCCAATTCAGCATGCATTCTGCTGAAAGTAACATCTTATCAAATTCTAATACTCGTATAAATTATTTGTTATCTAATCCGCAACAGTAGAAATCATACTTATGTTACTTTATATAATTTGAATTTTAAGTTTTACTAAAAATTTACTATGATAAATTGCAAAATTTATTTTTCTGTAGTAAATAAAGAGTTTTGTGTGTTGTTAGTATTAAGTTTTATTATTTTTCCAATAATCACAAGTCAAAATAATTTGACGGCACGTGTATACCTCATTTAGCATTTCTTTAGAAAAAATGGCATGTTGATCCATAAAGGTTCGCCACCCCTGGCATATAGTATCATTATGTGGCATGTAAAAAATTCCTTGAGCATCAATTTAGTTCTTATGCTCTTGACAAAATTAAATCATGGCATTATTTAGCCAACGAGTGGTTGAATTGAATAAATTCAAGCGTCAAAAATTTGGTTGTGGTACTAGATTGTGCTACAATGAAATGTCACTCATTTTTGTGGTTTTGCCGTGTCAGCAAATACGTCTGCTGAATTGCAGTACATTCGAAAGATGTTCAAATAGAGCAGATATTTCTTTGTTTATATATCATACATGAAAGTGCGATAATTGTATAATAATTGGAATTAGTAATCAAAAATTCAACTTTAGCCTAATGTGTTGTATGTTTTAGTTAATATGTAAAAGCTAAAATTTTAATAATTGTTCAACAATTAAGGGAATTTCTTTTTCCTCTCTCTGTCACTCTACTTACTTTGTGGTCGCGGTAGCCTTATGGTCAAGGTATCGGATCGTGGCTGGCTTGTCGCTTCGAGCCCAGTACCACTAAAGACTCGTCATGTAGTTGAGCGATGTACGTTAAATCTGTCGAGAGCTCAAACGCCTTACCGTTCATGTGGTGTGGCAGTTACGAGAGGGGGTGCCAGCTCAGGTGTCGTCCTTGTCACTTGACCATGGTCCAAAATTATAAGGTCTGTCACCAAAAGCATTCGTGTTGCTGAGCAGCGTGATGTTATTATTCACTCAATCACTCAATATTTACTTTAAACAATCAAATGTATCTAAAACCAATTATTAAGCATAAAATTTTTAAAAAACATAAAGTAATACAGTTAGGTATCACCATTAAGCATTTTCTTTAATAACAGTAAAATTTCAATGATAAAATAAGAAAAAATATGTCCTTCTAAATTGTGTTATCATAAAATCAAAAACATTTAGTTACTTTTTAACCTAGAGCATTAACTATTTATGTTTTCTTGATTCAATTTACTGTTTTTTTTCTATGAATCTAATGTTATAATAAATTTTTTGTATGGTAATCTTCGACAAGTTCAAAAATGTGTTTCATTTAGTTAAAAAATTTCTTGAGGGAATAGAAAATTCTCATTTTTTTTTCTTGCATTATGAGTATTTATTTTTATTCAGGTTGTCAAAAATCTTTTCATTTTTTTAACTGGTTGTACGATTTTGATAGCGATTACGCTTAAATGAATTACCAAACCATTATTTTTTTTTAAAAAAAATGTTTGGTGTAAAAGTGCTAGCTTTTTATATGATGCTAAAACTGTTTTAATCTCATTATGAGTTTTTTAAGGATTTGTTCTGCTACAAAATATGTAACAAAAAACTGATTAAAGAGGAAGGGCAAAAAAAAAAAATTTGATGAAATTCTCAATAAAGTCATTAAAGACAAAAGACTCTTGAGCATTAGTTCCTCCCTTAAAAATTCTAAAATAAAATTATATATATATATATATATATATATATAATGATTTTAGGAAATAAATAAATCTTTAAACTCAAAACTTGTTTTTCATTAAAAATTAATGAAACAATGAAGAACTTTTTCTTGATCTTCCCTTAAAAAACGAGCCCGTTTGTCCCCTTACTTGAATTACAATGAAAACTAAAAAGATAAGGTGTAATATATGCTTACACATTTCACACACACCATATATGATAAAAGTAAAAGTTTATCAGAATGTTTATGCTAAATCAGCTACGTAGAGTTAAAAGAATATAAACGTTTTTAGTAAAAAATATTCTTTTATTCAAGGATTCAGTTTTATTTTTCATAATTGGTTCTCTTTATTTGATTTATTTGATTTGATTACTCTCTAAAGCAAGGATGGGCATTAAATCGATCGCGGTCGATCCGTGAACTGCCAAGACATTTTTGGGTGACCATCTTTACTAAGACCAAAAACGCGCATACTAAAAGAAACATATTTAAGGACCAAAGACGCCAGCTAGAATGTACACTCATGTCCATAAATTAAGGATAATGAAGTTCAGGCAAAGAAAAAGACAGAAGCAAAACAAATTTGAATTATTTGTAAAGTCTATTTATTAAACAAAAGGTAAAGAGCAAAAAAGATGCTATATGTTTGACATAATTAATAAAAATTGCGATTTTTACTCACTGGAGCAAATTTCAAAAAATAACCTATTTACAAAAACAGTATAACATGGTTAGTATGATGGTTAATACGGAATATGTCTCCCGGACGATGCAATACAGGCCTTCAACGCCTAGGCATGCTGAGTATTAAATTATCTTGGGGAATATTACACCACTCGTCAAGCAATCCCCTCCGAAGTTCCGGCAGACAGGTGGGAGGGATTTGACGGGCTGCAATTCGTCGGCCAAGCATATCCCACACATGCTCTATTGGATTCATGTCCAGTGAGTATGCTGGCCAATCCATACGGATGATATCCTCCTATTGAAGGCATTCGTCTACAATGTTTGCACCATGAGGGCGGGCATTGTCATCCATAAACAGAAATTCAGCACCCATGGCACCCCGAAACAAACGTATATGTTGTTCCAGAATGACATCCCGATAGATATGGCCTGTCATCGTTACACTCTGAACATGCAGGTCAGTTCGGGAACCATGAATAATTCTTCCCCAAACGAGCCATCCTGCACCACCGTAACGGTGTCGTTCAATGGTGTTCTCATGGTGGTAACAGGTACCTGGCGCTCTCCATATTAAAGTCCGGCGAGAATCAGACTGCAAGCTAAACCTGGACTCGTCGGAAAACATCACACAAGACCACTGTTGTGGTGTCCACAATGCATGCTCTCTACTCCAGGTTAATTGCAAGTGACAGTGAGGTGCGGTAAGTGGAACACAGCTGACAGGCCTATGAGCATATGGACCAATGTTCCCTAAACGTCTGTACACGGTCTGCCTTGAAACTGTCGTACTGGTAGCTGAAGAGAGCTGACGAGACAGGTCTGATGCTGTGCTCCGTCTGTTTCTTTTGGCAGTAACTGCCAAATATATATATATATATATATATATATATATATATATATATATATATATATATATATATATATATATATATACCGGTCCTCATTAGGCGTTGTAACTCGGGGGCGACCTGTGCTGTAACATCTACTCACATTACCATCATCTTGGAATCGTTGCCAAAGCCTGGAGATGACACTCTGGGTGATTCCAAGTTCCTCGAGTACTTCCAGCTGGGCACGTCCATATTCCAGTCATTCAATAATTCTACCACGTAAAAAAATCATCCAAATGATTCCTGTGTGCCACAACTATGCGGTTATTGCACTGAAAGGCTTTTAAAGCGCTTGTGAACAATTTTACTTTTTTGCCATCATTCCTTATATACTCCTCTCTTAGACTCTCGTCATTGTGACGTACTATTTGCGACATTTGGAGGTTTCCTGTAATTTGCATACTCTTCTTTAAGATGTGTGTGATAATTCTACAGGTGAAATTTTTATTTCAGAGTTCAATTTCTGTGTGATTCTGAATTATCCTTAATTTTTTGACATGAGTGTAGAATCGGCATTTCGCAATTGATGTGAATGTGTTTATTTAAGCAAATAATTCTATAAAAATATGTAAAACAGGGGTTTCAAATTCGCAGTCCACAAAGAGCATTTTTGCGGCCCACTCAAAATATGGGTGTACAATAATGTATAATAAAATAACAAAATTTCTCCCAAAATATTAAAGACGGTAGCAGAGAAGAGATGTCAAGTTATTGGACGTACATATATAAAAGAACAACAAAAATTTAATATGTTTATTATAATACATTATTCGAAATAAACCTATGTTTCTATGAATTTTGATTTTGTTTGCAGCAACCTTAAGTTAAACCTTGTTTATTTGGCCCAAGTCACCCTTTGAGTTTGATACCCTTGGTGTAGATGTACCTTTATTGAAAGCGTACGATGACGCTTAACACGTTCATTGCCCCTGTAGGTAAGTACTTCTCAAAGTTGTAGTACTCGCGACCCAATATTCAATCATTATTTTCATCGAGCCCTCCATACAATAACAACGTACTGAATTCAAAAATACTATACATTGACGCTAAAACTACGATACGACTTTAACCTCTTAAGCCCCTCCCCGTGTATATAAACGTTTCGCTAAGCCAAAGCCTTTATTTCTCCAGGCGTACATATACGTCTTTCCGAAATACGATTTTTTTCTGTAAACTGCTATCCGTGAAATTATTCCAAGACTTTGGAATGCAATAAAAGGATCTTCCTTGACAATGTTTGCGAAGGATTTACTTATTCCAGATTATTTTTGCTCCTTTATTCCTCCCCATCCCCCAATACATCACGTACGCGTGCTTACGTGGAAAACAGTTGGCATTGGGAAGCGAATCACAAGACTTAGGATCGGCAGTCAAGGTTTAATTATAAACCGCACAAAAATTATCAAGATAAGTGTTAATTTTTGTTATAAATCATATATATGACAAACCTATGGGGTCACTGGTAATTAATAAACTTGTTTTTAACTTAGAATTGTTTAATTAATTATAAAATACATTGTGTAGCTCTGATATATTTATAAATGTAATATATCAGTGTAAATGTGTATTTTATTATTTATTATGTCAGAATGTATTTTGTTTTGTATGCTTTCAGTAAATAATTTTTTTAAATATTTTGTTCTCGACTTTTCAATAGGCTCACGCCCCCCTTGTAGAGTTATCACGCCCCCCAGTTTGAGAAACACTGCTGTAGGGAGAAAAAGCAATCACTGTGATACCAGCCTAATCAATGAATTTTACCCAACACGTCGACTGAAAGGGAGAATAATTATCAGCTCTTCCTGCGACAGCATGGGATTAGCCATTGAGACATCACTTCACATCACGCGCTTCTACAGATTCAAGTTTTGGCGTTGATGTCATGTATTACAATGGCGCGAGACTTAACAGAAAATAAATTAAGTACACATTCTTCATTTCCAGATGCATTGGTCTACATATGCTCCCTGCTAGCTTGCATTGAATACCTCCACGCTCCACTGTCTTGCAGGCGCTCATAGTGTTTTGACAATTTTGTGTTACTTGTGTTTTTGTGATAAAAATAGTAACCTGACATATTTTAAAAGTAGGGTACAATGTCGAAAACCAGTGTTAAGAAAAAAATACTTACTATTTTAATACAGAATGGCCAGACCTGCGCCAATGAGCGGATCGTAACACCTTAAAAATATTAGTAGATCATACCTTGGAGAAAAGTCCGTTCATCTCTTCTCTAAAGCAATGCGAGTGTTAATAGCGAAAGACCACGTAATTTCAAATCGCGATCGAGTGACGAGGGCTCCGCTTGAAATATCACTCTACTCTCCAAAGTTTCACATTACGCTAATGTGAGGACTTTGAGTCACAAATTTAATTTTTCAAAACTTCTCTACATGGTGGGTTTTCATTGAATTCAAAATCATGACTCGTCACGTTCATTACCAAGGTCACTTGATTACCACATGTACACAACTGATTGTCTTAGTTTAAATTTAATCATACATATATAGAACTGAGCAAAGTAATTTAGTGATTGATGTATGAATACAGAAATGCTATAAATTTCTTAAACGATTATAACATACTGCATATAGAGTATAATATATCATTAGAAATTAAAATACGAAATTTTTGTAATATCCCTTGGAAATACGGAAAGGTACGTTTTACAAATAATTGAAAAGGTAATGCACGAAAAAGTGTTATTTGTCAATGAGCTTAAAACTGATAATACCCTTAAGACTTTGAAAAAGTTTGTTTTAAATAAGTGAACAATTTTCTTTTGAAGTAAGGTCTGATATTTACAAATAACTTAATATTGGAATCCACAAAAGTGTTATTGGCGATACACCTCGACATTTCTAAACCTGGTCGAGTACATCTGAATTCAATAGTAAGATCTTTTTCTAATATATGGCTTAATGGCTCTGTTTAGTTTGTATTATTCAAATGAAGATAAATCTCAAATTCTGCAATCAAGTTACATCAAAATACATACATTAAAAACTTAGTTGGATACCTTACATAAAACTTATTAATGACAGATTTCGTAATTTAGATACTTAATAAAATGATACTAGAAGATGATACTTGATGATTGGATACTTGAGCGGGAACACTTTACTCTCATAAGTATTACTATTTGCTACCAAACTCTTTCCACGTGAGAGTTTGAAAGCCTGTTCCTTTTAAAGAGCAGCGTTAAGCATTAATCCTTTAAAGCAGCCTCATAATAAGTTATTGATGAAATTCTACTTAAGTCAGTGTTTCTCAAACTGTGGGGCGCGCCCCCTAGAGGGGTGTCATAACCCTGCGAGGGGGGCGCGAGCCTCTTAAAAAGTCGAAAACAAATTCTTTTAAAAGTTATTAACTTACTGAAAGTAAGCAAACAAATGCATTCTGACATAGTAAAAAATAAAATACTCATTTACTACACAATCTATTTTATAATTAACTTAACAATACAAAGTTAAGGACACGTTTAATAATTACCAGTGACCCTATGGATTTGTCATATATAAAATTATATGCCAACATTAACACTTATCTTCATAATTTGTGTACGGTTTGTAATTAATCTCTTAAGTGCCGATTAAAAATTATGCAATTCGCTCTCTCTCCAATGCCCCCGTTTGGCACATAGGTAAGCGCATGTGGTGTATTAAAGGGGTGCGTGGTAGAAAAGGAATAAAGAATCAAATCCTCTGAAATAAGTGAATCTTTCGCAAACACTGTCAAGGTCATTTTACTGCTTTTTAAAGCCTTCGGAATAATTTTATGGATAGCAGTTCACAGGAAAGATCGTACTTCGGAAAGACATATATATACGTCTGAGGGCAATAAACGCAGTGGCTGAGCGAGACGTTTATATACGTTGGGGGCTTAAGAGGTTTAAGTCACATTGTATGTTTAACGTCGTAGTATTATTGAATTTAATACATCGCTATTGTATGGAGTGGGCGAGAAGCAAATTATGATTGAATATTGGGTGGCAAACAATGGAAGTTTGAGAAGCACTGGCTTAAGTTCCTCATCGGTAACTATGAGTTTCACGGACATCTACATTCCCAATTCCATTAAATTTGAAAATGTGAAAAAATATTGAAGAATTTCAGCTGTTTGCTCTTTTTGAATCATTTTTGAAAGAAAGAAATTTAGTTAATAATCTTTTTAACATTTATACAATGACTTTTTAATACCAAAAACGTAAAGAAATCAATTTTTAAAAAAAAAGAAATTTTGAAACTTTTGATTAAATATAGAGTATTCCAATTATTTTTAAAAAAAACTAATAAAAATTCTTTACTCTGTCTTATTCAAAATGGTTGGTATACGGAACCCATAAAGTGACATCTTCATTTACGACAAAATCTAGACATGAATAAAGAACGCAACTATTTTCTGTAATAATTATATCCTATTCCAGAGGAAGTGAAGTGAGAATTTTTTTCGCTGTATTTCATATGAACTTTATTCTAAGTATCAAGAGAATCATTTATTAATTCTGTAACGTAAGAGTTGATTAGGTGTGTGGTTTGTCACACATCCTTTAATATCGTTAATTATTTTCTGGCCAGATTCTGAGATTTTATTAGGTGTCATTTATTAACAACCAACGGTTAATGAAACGCAGTAAATTCGGCACTGCTCAATTTCAGGAGTCCATTCATTAAAGCGCAATAACCTGGTATAAATTAATTTAATAGTATCCATACAATAATGATTCGCTTGGAATGGAACTTTAACAAGCATCTTTGAAGAGGAAGTGCGATCCTCCTTGAAATGCGGTTAGAAATTCTAAGACAGCTTATTAATACTATCCAATTAAATAAAACCCTAATTGTACATAAAGTTTTTGTGTGTATAAAGCATTCTTTAGAGAAAATATGACTTTTTCTTCAAATATTCAATTTTCTATAATAAATGGGCGAGTACCTCTTATGGTGAACATATTGAGTAAATATCATGCGTACTTAAATTTATTAAGACCCATAAAGACAGATTTTTAAAAAAAAAAACAATAGATTTTCAAAAGTTTTACATAAGGGAAACCTAAGATAAATTCACTTATTCAGAAAGAGACAAGATATTCAAGTATAGCAATTATAATTTGATTTCTAAATGTAAATCTAGACAGTAGGCTCCCAAAGTGATTCCTGCCCTCCCCCGAGTGTCCTTGTGACTGCTGATAGAGTTATGAGCAATTTTAAGGGGTTCTTGAAGGGTCTGATATATAACAAAATATTTGTGACCTATTTCCATTATAGTAAAGGTTAAAATAAATTAGTCGTGATTTTACGTGTTAAAAAATTTTACATTGAAATTTGAAAATTTTAGAGTATAATTGCGTCGTGCAGTGGAAGTCGGACCTTTTGTGGGTGAGGCAGTCTATGCAGGTTTAGGAAGGAACAGAATATTACCACACGCCTATAAAAACTCGTCTAAAATATATTAGTATAAAAGAGTGGAGAAATGTGTAAAGGGAATGTAACAAATCATCCTTAGTTTTAAACCGAAAGCTGTCTTATACTTTGTATTTGTAAGAAGATTAAGTACGTTACGTATGCATGTTTTGAATATTATTGATATGTTGTACTTAAATTTATTAATCAAAGTTATATTTTTGTTAAAGTTCAGTTATAAAATAGTTTAGAAATATCATTTTCTTTTATCATATTTAGGATATCAAAGTTAAATTTATGATTTTTCTACTTAGAAGTAAAGTTATTTAATTTAAGGATCCTGGGCAAATTTATAGTATAAAAAGGAGTTAAGAGTTCATGGACAGTAAAATTAGATGCCTCTGGTTTAGAACCAGCGTATTTTTATTTTTCATTTTTGCTACAACGATTATACAGCCACTCAAAGAAATTCTGTCAAGAATCACCGTAGCTTTCAGTACACGATTTTAAATTATAACTACGATGGTCGGAATCTCAGCTGGAGTTGATTTATTCAAACATGCTCAATATCAGCACCCAAATTTCATAACTTAAAATGTATTTTATTGTATCTTATTGTTTATTCGTGTTCAAAATCTTCATTATTCTAAAATTTTATTAAGTGTTTTAATACAGACCAACTAGTTGTGAGCAAAATTTCTCTGTTACGAGTTGCTTTATTAATTATTTTTATTTTTATTAACCTATTATCTGTATTTTTTTGCATTATTATAACATTATAAATATTATTCGTTAAAATCACTTCAACACGGTTTTAATTAATATCGCCTGTTACACTTTCGTTTCACGATGAATGATTTAAAAAAAAAACGTATGTAGAAAATTGTAAAAAAGTTTCTATTCGTATTATGGTATCGAAAAATAAACAAGGTATCATAAAAATAGAATTTAAATCAGAATAAAATTAATTCAAAATGATGAAATAACTAAAAATATAAAGCTCGTGTATTTATGTAAAAAAAACGAGTTATTCTAAATTTCTTGTTATACATTCCCTTTGAATATTTTTTGACAGTAAAATAGCAAGCTAGTTGCTAAATATGTTTCTAACCTTCTACAAAGACTGACAAAGAAATGAAAAAGGATAAATTGATCAAATATCCATTATATCTTGAAACATAGTTATTTTGCTTTGAATATTTTGAACTCAATGCAAATATCTCATTTTGCGCTTTAGTGTTTAGAAAACAACAGTATCTCTAATCCCTGATTATTAATATTCCAGAACGCAAAGAATCATATGTATATAATAGTAAACAAATAGTAACGTCATCGAACAAATATGATATCCTCTTACATATAACATATAAATTAACTTCAGATAGTATTTATCGGAATGATACAGTTCTTATGAATAACTTAAAGTATATTGTTGTTATAGTTTATATTACAGATGCGTCACATAACACTGTCGACTGGCTTTTTGAGGGCCTAATCTGCTTAGTGTACGAGTAAGTTTTGTCTCTTTCCATCAAAAGAATGACTCTAAATAAATTAGTTCCATCTTCAACATAGTATATGTTAAAACAATTAAAAGTTTAAAGAGAGAGAGAGTCTGTGACTTCATTAAATTTTCAACTAATTTTCTTAAGTGGTTGCTTAGTTACCTTTTTACATGATATTGTATATGTATAAATTACTAAGCGTGAATGAGTTCAACTTGAACGCATTCACGCACAAAATAATTAGTTTTGTCTAGACTACATACATTAAATTTTCCCTAAATAAAAGGGTTTTGTTGCAGTTTGGTCAAATATAGTCCTTGAGCAGTTAAAAGAAATGAAGCACAAAGTGTGATGAGAATCAATGATATGAAACTATCAAAAGTATCAGTAAATTAACTATAAATCATTATTGCATTATCCATTAAAATGGGTTCTCTTCAGCATGTATTGATTATGTAAAATGTGTGATACAATTAAGATTTCCAAGCAAACATTTTTTTTTATTTATTCAAAAAAAATAGAAAAGTGATTATCTTTTACCTGGTAATTTAATTTGACAAAACTGATTTATAGCCAGTTTTGCTCAATTATTATTATAAAAGTCTGTTATTTAAAAAAATTATTTACTAATGCAATATCACCTCTCTTTCCATACTTATACTCATCTTTCTTTATAACAATGTATGATTAATGTATATAAGATAAAGAAAAGAAAGGCTTAAGAGTGTTTAAAATAATATTAAATTATAAAGGCATGATGTGTGTGTGTGAAATTGGCTAAATTAAAGTGGTTTGGCTTTACTTTGTTCTATCAATTCTACACATTTTTTCCATTCACCTTCCCAATTCTTTTAGGCAAATACCGAAAAAAGAAATAGTACGCGCTTTTTCGTTAGTATATAATGAAGTTATTGTGTTCTGTCACGAAACTGTGCTGCTTTGTACCCTAAGTACCCATAAATAAAACATTTAAATCTACGCAATATTTACTGAAATTGCTTTATCGTGTAATTATTTTACTTAATTAGTTTCAGTGTACCTTGAAAAAAGTATGAGCGTCATTCAAGCACGTTTGTGTTTTCAAGCAAGAATTACTTCCTTTAGCAAATGCAAAATTATCCCTTCGTGAAATTTTGGTATCATAGTGGTAATGGTATCAGTTACCGAAAACACTTATTATATCAGCCTCGTCGCATCATTACACGCAATGACAGGCATATTGTTTGCAGAATAATGATGGAACACACTGCCACATAGGAACCATATGGCAACAAATATACCCTATTGTACTACACATACTATCCTACGTCATTTACAAAGCAATCGAGTGTCACATTGCTGCGATTGCCTTTGTCTCAAACACTTAAACCTTTACGCCTATTATGATGCATTAAAGTTTTACCGGTTTATCCATTGCGTGCTTTGGGCGGGCTCTCAAGGGCTTGGACGGGCTCCTATAAGCTGGACTTGACCAGAATTTCTGATTATAAATTTCGATCAGCCAGTGCTAAGGAGGCCTGAAGATCTTCAGCACCCAGAGCCCAAAATGTGCTTAAATTGGTCCCACATTGACCAATAAACAAGGACAATTGAATCGTACAACATAGTATTCGCAGAGGAATCAGACTTCTGTCTCCCAAATAAAGATTATAGGATTAGGAGTCTGAAGAAAAATCGTTTAGTTCCTGCATTATATATTGGCGTATAGCTACTATATCCATTATGATTTGGGATGGTATTGGATTCCATTTCTGCGCTTCTTTACTACGCATGAACAGTACAGTGACTAGCCAGTGCTATATTTTTGAAATTTCGGAGCTTTTTATCCTCCCTTTCCTTCAAAACGCCTGCTATCTCTCCCCAACAGGTTAATGCATGACCACATATGGCCTACAATTTTCAAGTCATCTTCACCTACCAATTCCAATGCTACCTTGACTTACATATTATCTAGACCTTACTGAAGACGCTGACAACTGATGATTGGAGAATGAATGATGCAATACATGACATAAAATCTTTGTCAATTTTTACTCTTAGAGTTCACTCTCTCCCTATACATACATATATATATATATATATATATATATATATATATATATATATTTATATATATTAAATATATATATATTTAAATATATTTAAATATATATATATGTGGGGGGATCTTAACGGAGAAGGTTGAATTTTATGATTTCCAAAAAAATTTTATTTTACATGTAAGTTTTCATCCCAATTTTTTCTATAAAAATTTTTATATTATTCCTCTCCCCTTGAGAGATTCATTTCAGTTCTCTTTTCTTAATTTTTTTTTAAATATATTGTTAGGTTCATCATCCACGTGGGAAAAAAAAGGCTTAACTTTTCAACACATGGCTCTATTTTTTTCTCTATAATGTAAAAAATTTCTGCTGTACGGGGAAGGTTGAATCCTAAAAGCATTGCTAACCCTAAATCATTGGCCTAATTCAGCGACAGCTCTAGAAATCATAATAGGTCTCCTGTTTAGTCCAAAGACTTTTTTATATCTACATTTGTTGTGTCTCGTGAATTCCAATTTCTTCCTTCTTTAGCACTGTAGGTTCTTCATTTTTATTTTATTATACTATATATATATATATATATATATATATATATATATATATATATATATATATATATATATATATATATGGGTTCAAATATATTTTTTAAACTTGTAGTGGTTGACACTTGATGTTAACACAGTTCTTTCAAATATTAATTGAGTAATTAATTATTCTTTTATTTTAAATTTATTTTGCGTTATTTCTGATGAAGTTCGAACTAGCACCAATACATGACATCAGTAAGTTTTTCTTACGAATTATATTTCTTCGCTTAAATACTTTTTCCATCCACTAATTTGAAATACCTTATTTTTTATATCGTATTGGATGGCACTTAATGTAAAAACAGTTTTTTTTCAAATATTAATTCATTAATTAAGTTTAATTAACTAAAATACAATTTTTCTTTGTTGACCTAAGTTAAAATTGACTTAATTTTTTTAAATATTACTTGTTAATTATACTCTTTACATCTACTTGAGAAAAACTACTGTTATATTAACTTCAAAGTTTTATTGCTTGTAACAAGATATTCAAGCTCAAAAATGTAGTCGGAAACACGAAATGATTAATTATTATTTCAATAAAAAATCATCTGTAATCATTGTATTAAATATGTATAATTATTCAAATAAAATGTGTTTTATTACTAAATCTTTTAATTGGTATGAAATGATGATGAAGCATATGTGTGTATTTCGCTTCATTTGTTAAATTCTTCCAGATGAGCAAATAGCAGATTATAATAATTAATTTTAAGTAAGTATTTGGTGTAAATAGGCAGAGATAATTAGTAAGAAAATTTGTCCACTCTATAATATGTTAAGTAATTTAGCAAATAATTTTTCAATAAACTATTTATTGAAAGCATTCACAAATTAAATAAATATTAACGATTAGCAATCAGAATTAAATGGTTCCGAATATCATACTGTACGTATGCTTTTTCATTATTATTTGATTTGATGCAAACGAACATGAAATACTTTCATATCGGACTACTTTATGTTTGTGTTTATTGTTACATAATGACATTACAAGTTTCTTTTTTTCAATTCTTACTATTATTCACTATCTGCTATATACACAGCAGTGCGGCAAATAAGTTTTAAGGCTGTCTCCGTAAAAAGAAATAGAAGCAAGAAATTAATTCCTGTTTTGGTTTTTTATTTAAAATAGGACCCTCCGGCTTCAATGCACTTGTTATAGTGATTTATTAAGGAATCGAACGCCTGTTGTAAATCACTTTGTGGAATGGCCTGCAAAGCATGTGTCGAAGCTACTTGTAAGGTCAAAATATCCTCGAAACAACACCATTTTAATTTTATTTTAAGTTTTGGCAACAAGGAGTAGTCTCAGGATGCTAAAGCAGGTAAATACGGTGTGTGGTTCAATTCTAAGACATTATTTTTTGTCAAAAATCGATGAACAACAAGGAAGGTTTCACTGGATGCATTGTCGTTTAACAAATAGCATCTGCTTTCAGTCCGATATTCTGGACGAATGCGACGAATTTTGGTCATCAAACGCTTTAAAACAGCTAAGTAGTACTGACCTGTAATTGTTTGTCCAGTTGAAACAAATTTTTGGCTTACGGTGAATTTTTTGACTTTCATTCGGGCTTTGGTCGTTTTGTTTTAGGGTCATATTGGAAGCATCAGGTCTCATAATTTATAACAATGAACTTTAAGAAGTTTGGATTGCTTTCAGCGTCTGAAATGATGTCTCTGGCAATGTGCACTTATCATTGCTTTTTGTTCAGGGGATAAAGTGCGTGGAACATATTCAGCGCACGTTTTTTTTTTTTTTTTTTTTGCTCAAATCTTCATGCAGGTTGATTTGAATCGTTTCTTTGTTTATTATCAAAGAGTCTTCCATCATTTTTAATGACGTACAGTGATCGTTTGTTGTATTTTCTCACTAATTTCAGGTGTTCTATATGAAAATGGTCTTCCACTACACTGATCATCTTCTATCGCATCTCTTTCATCCAAAAAACATTTGTGCCTCACAGAAACGTTTGATCTACTTAAAAAACAATCACCATAAGCTTGTTTTATTAGTTGATATGTTTTCGAAGCACTTTTACCAAGTTTTGCGTAAAATTTGATTACATCTCTTTTCTTCATCTTAAAAAATCATGAAAAAGATTCACTTCTGCAATGAACTCTCGTCTTCTCTCAGCTACTTAACCAAATGCCATCAACTTGTTCGCAGTGTGTCAGAAGACCGTAAAAATTTTGAATCATGCGCATTTGCACTCATGGCGCCATTTCAACCTACTCTCTGGGACGAGTCTTAAAACTTGTTTGCCACACTGTGTATATCTTGTTCAAATTTTCAATCGTTAATAAAATACATTTTAAAGCTCTCGATTGAGTTGAAATTTATATACACTATTAATTTGGATGACAATACGGTAATTTAATTATAATTAATAAAAATTAATCGATTAAAACTAATTATCCAAAGAATTATAAATACGGCCACTTTGGCATCATTTTTGGCGAATTAGTGATCATTTTAGCTATTTGTGTCAAAATTTTAAAAGGCCTTTTTTCTCACATTTAAAAGCGATCATTTGAGCTGACATTTTCTATACACTATTGTTTTGGGTGGCAATAGAATAATTTAAATATAATTAATTAAAATTAATTGACTGAAACCAATTTAAAGAATTACTCATGCAACCACGTTGGCTTCATTTTTAGGGACTTGAGTCAAAACTTTAAAAGATTTTTTTTCTCACGTTTCAAAGCATTCATTTGAACTGAAATTTTATATTGACGATTGTTTTGGATGACAATAGTATACTTTAATGATAATTGATAAAAAAAATAAGTGCCACAAAATACTGTGATTCTGTCATATGTATATACATACTTATATTAATTATAATTAATTGATAAAAAGTAACTAAAAGAACATTTTTCTTTGTTGACCTAAGTATAGGAATGGAATTTATTTTTTTATATTACTTTTTTATAATGCTACATTCAATTCTTATCTCAATAGTGTTTTGGAAATAGTAAATAAGCTCTTATTGTTGGATTTTGCTACTCAAATTTTCTCCTGTAATTCTCTCAGTAATTTATTTGTTAAATTAAATTCTATGTTTAATTAATAAAAGAGTTCTGATATACGTATACGGATTAAGAATATATAAATTCAAATATACAATACAAAAATTCAAACACCTGAAACAACCAAGCAGATATTTAACGAAATCTGATTTAAAAAAAATTAATCCTACATAATATGATAAAATGCCATACTAAGTAGAAAATAACAAAAATTACAAAATGATTTATGTTACCAGTTATAGCAAAAATTTTTTCAACCGGAATTAAATTTTGTTTTCGTAGCCCCATTTGAACTTCCCTCTTTTTTTATATTCCAGGGGGAAATTCCAAAGGGGGGAGAGGAGGGGGTAGGATTCATGCTAAATTAATCTTCTAAAATCTACCATACAATATAGTTAAGAGAGTACATCTATATAAGTAGAGATGATTCTCTTATAATATTAATGCAAATCATTTCTTTCCCTCTAACTAAGCAGAGATTATTGAAAACTATCTACATAGTTTGCATTTGTGTGTTATTAAGAAATGATAATTGTTTAATAATTTAACAAGCACTTTAATCAAAAACAAGAAGTTAATAATATGACGTTTTAAATTATACGTGAGCTTTCATGTTTCAATATATTCAATGTTAAAGCAATTGTAAGTAATTAAAATTTTTAGTTTTTAAAATTTTGCATAAAACTTTTATTTTTATGAATGTGTGGCGGATAGGGAAAATGAGAGCTGCCATGATTGTATATTCCTTCCTTTGTTTTATCTTCCGCTGGGTGGCAATTCAGTGTAATAACATGTCTTCTTTTATAAGAGAATATTTTTTTGAGAGATGTACTTTAAACAATTGCCTAGAAAGAGTTACTTTTTAGAGATAAAATTATTGATCGAACTTTAATATGTGTTTGAGCAAATAAAGAGTTTTTAAAATGTTTACTGTACACTTCTGGGCTGTATTTACTGAGCTATTAACAATGAGAACGAGAAAAGCTCCTTTTATTCATTGATTAAAAAGAGAATTATTTTTTATCTTAATTACTCATTAATTAAATAGATAAAAAAATTGATTTTCTATACTCCTTGTATAAAGTGAATTATCGATATCAATGAAGTATATTCATAGTAATCTTTCTAGAAAAGTGTACAAATGTGCATCTATGAAATATTTTTCTAAGAATTTAAAATTTAATTTTACATATTTGAGTTTCTGAAATATTTTAAATTCTCAGATATTTTAACTAGTTAAATTCACTAATTAGTAATATAAGATCATTTTTTTTAAAAAAAAAATTCTATTTATGTCTATAACATATTCCAATACTAATATAAACATTGAAAAGCACTAAAATTATGCAATTAGTAATATTTAAATAAATGAAAAATCAGTTTATAAAGGATATCAGCATGTTAAACCGATTTATTATAATGTTGAAAAATATGGGTATTTAAAGTAACTTTTTACTTGTTTTCTTATTTGAAAATCGATTTCAAAAGATTAGAGAATTAATTTCCATAAATATAGTATAGAGAATGTCTGCAGAAATGTTGAGATGTAGAAATTCCGTGAAGGGATTGTGTGACACATTCAAAAGAAGCAGTATCATGCATGTACTATAAAATCAGTATTTGCCAGACTCGGCAAAGATCTTATAAATTCAGTGGTAACTCTGAATATATTATAATCATAACAGAGTTAATGTTATAAATGTAATAGTGTCTTAGAATATGTAACAACTGTAATAGGCATTTTGAAAGTAATCATGTATCAGAATATGCATTTAAATAATAACTTATGATAGGTTAGCTGGAACATATTCCATACGTAATTGGATATTGAAACCTATTACCAGAATGTGGAACTAATAAGTTGGAAATTATTACTTACAAAAATAACAATTGACATACCTGTATTCCGATCCCTTTGGATCCCCTAATACATAATACCTTATTTACATATATGATTCATATTAACTGTGTTATTGAAATATTTTTAAGTGATAAGCTGATGTGAAGCATTAACCATAAAAATTATTTTGGTTTATGTAATTATGTGTTTCAATTCTATTAAGTTTTAAATTGCACTAATTATATATGATGTTTCGTTCAAAAAAGGTTTTTAAACTTCATAATTTTTAAACATTTATCACATGTTCTTTTTCTGAGATTATTAACTAAATTTCTAATTCAAAATGAATTCACTAAACTTAAAAAATGTTAAGCTTAAGCAAGCATACATATTAAACGTAATTAATATTTCAATATTAACTCGCAGTTATACTGAGTGATCGTAGATTTCTTTCTTTTAGCGTTAACTAGTGAAATTCAAGTTAGTTTTTTGTTCATTGGAGAATAGTCATTAGTTTCTGAATAATAATTTTAAGAGAATGGAATTTCTGGATCAGAAAAGGGAGGATGCATAACAACATTTGGGAAATAATAGATTGAAATTATATTAACCACCTAAACTTTTCAACTATCAATACACAAATCAATGGTTTTTCATTCAAAAACAGAACCTACTATTAAATTTTCTTGCAAATACTCACGTTTAAGTCAGCATTTCTCAAACTGTGAGGGTCGTGATAATTCACAAGGGGTCGCGAGCAAAGGGAAAAGTCGAAAACGAAAAACAGTTTAAAAAAATTATTAATTTACTGAAAGTAAACTAACAAAATACATTCTGACATAATAATTTTTTAAAAAAAAACTTCTACATAGATATAATACACTTATAAAATACAATGTGCAGTACTGATACATTTATAATTAATTTAACAATAGTAAGTAAAGAACAAGTTTAATAATTATCAATGACCCCATGGGCTTGTCATATATAAAATTATATACAAAAATTACCACTTATCTTGGTCATTTGTAAGGTTTATTATTAATCCCTTAATCGCCAAATAAAATTACGCGGTTTGCTCCCCAATGCCACCGTTTTCCTCGCAGACACGCGTATGTGATGCATTGGGGGGAGAAGAAAATGAATAAATAAGCAAATTCTCTGAAATAAGTAAATCCTTTCCCAAACACGATCGATGTCCTTTTATTGCATTCCAGAGCTTTCGGAATCATTTTATGGATAGCAATAGATCGTACTTCGGAAAGACGTATATATGCGTCAGGGCCAGTAAATGCTTTGGCTGAGTGAGACTTTTATATACGCCGGCGGCACTTAAGAGGTTTTAAGTCGTATTGTAGCTTTAGAGTCAAAGTGTAATATTATCTATTTCTATACATTGTATCTGTATGGAGAAGGGTCGCAATGAAAATTATGTTTGAATATTGGGTCTCAAGTTTTGAAACTTTGAGAAGCACAGGTTCAAGGTACTGACGTTTTCAAATTAAAACTCTAATTGAATATGTAATCATATTTAGGTTTCTATAGTCAGGTTTACTTTATGTATAAGCTACATAAAGCTGTGTATGTAAAAGTATGTAAAGCTGCTCAAGTAAAAGTACTTGAAATGCAAAGCAACTAGTTTACAGGAATCTTTGAGAAATCTTTGTAAGCAATGTAAATTTTATTTATACCATAATAAACAATCCCTTCTCATTTTCAAAAGGCACTCCTTAAACTTTGATTTGTGTTTATAGAATTCTAATATTGGTTAGATTTTAAGCAACTGTTACTTTAATTATTTACCCTTTATGCTAACACTGACATAAAAAAACAGGCTTTTAATGGATAATTAAAATGATTTCTTTTACTTTTAAAGAAGGAAAAAAATTAATATTTCTTATTTAATATGAATACTCATTTTTTATCACATAATGCATTAAAATAATAGTTAATAACATTTGCCTAAGAAATCTATCATTGTATAGATCGCCTCTATTTAGAACGTCAAAGGAAAATTCAATACAGAAAACAGCCTTTTTAAAACACTCCCTTATCGATTTATATATACCAATTATGCTGCCTTTATAGCAAAGAAAGAGCTGTTCCATCCAATTATGTTTTATTTTCAACGGCTTCAAATAGAGAATGCACCGCATTTTTAAGCCTGTTCTCTTAGAATGTTCAGAACTCTGTGAATAATTCGAACAAAAATATAAGAAATTAGAATGCGAAAAAATCGAAGCCTTCTTTTAATAGCTCTGGAATCTTTGAATCCACTGAAAGATTAATATTAGCAGCATTTTTCTTTCTGGACATAAAGAGTCTTCTTATACGGTGATTATTCTTCTGAATTCCTCTCCTTCGCTTTGTATTATTGATTTTTGTTTTTATCATTCCTTCTTTTCCCGGTGTGTGTAGTTCTCTGCCACACCATTTGTCTTCTTGCAAATGTGAAGTAGGCTCTGTTGAGGCCACAAGCATGGAAGTTATAGTTTCGATAGTCAACAAACCATGAATGATATAATAACCGGGTTTGTCTAAAAGTTCTTGATTGATTTTACCCTAAAGTGTTATTCCGATTCTAATAAAAACGAAGAAGAGTTATTAGAAATACTTGGAATACTGTCCAAAAGAATGATAAATGTTTTTGAAATTGTTTCACTGAGAAAAATCAAAAGATATGGAAAACAAATGGAATGTTAAATTTATGACATTTCTTATTTTAATAGCACTAATAAATTTTTTACTATCTACTTATTTAAGTGTTGTTTTCTCTATTTTGATTGATGTTTTTTTAACTAAGAAAATTAAGAGTATGCAATTTTTTATTAAAAAATTTAAGTTTATTTCATTTTTAATTTAAATGTGGATAAAAATTGTCGAAAATTTAAAAAAAAATGTGCTTGAACAATTTTTTAGATGAGTTTCATTGAAATTTGACTAAGATAATTAATTGAATTACAAGATTGATTTTATTTCTGAAACTCTCTGATTGCATCATATTGAATTTAAATGAATTTTATATTTAAAAAAATGCTGTTCTTCTTGTAAAAATTATTTGCTCACAGCTTTCTGGGCAACACAAGTTATTGACAAACGATTATATATATATATATATATATATATACGAAAATGGCCCACAGTAAAAACAAAGTCTGACCATTGCACACAGCGTATGATCAGAGTATAGAATGCGTTGGAGGAAGAAAGAAAAAACGCGTGGTCAGAAAAAATAGTTAATTCGCTTCAACCCCAAAAAATGCACATTAACAGCGACTGCAATTTTTTCAAAAATCATTAACGCCTCACCTTGAAAATTCATGAAGGCTATTGACAACGAGCCTCAAGTTTGATCCTTGGTCAAATCATGAAGAGGGCTTTTGAGCTGGTGTTCCACTCTCCAAACTTCCATACCTCTCCAACTTATAATTTCGACAGTTTTAATATGCGTCAGTCCATTGCACGACGGGTCTTTAGTGACACTAAGACTTGAATCCGCGACTAAACAACCCCACCCAAGAGTTTGTAATCATGACCAATCGGTTAATTTGATTGACCTAAGAAGGTCAACCTAATTCTCACCAGAAAAAGTTTCTTACAACTCATTACGATTCCGTAAAGCTCTTTTTTTATACTTATATATATACTACGGGACATTGAAAATGCAACTTCAAGAAATGATCCAAAAAAGGGGGGATCGGCAAGTAGATTGAGATAGCTACGAACAATTGTCAAGTTTATTTTGAAGTGGTTACTTATCATACAGCAAAAACAGTATCGGCTCGGCAACCTGTACAACTACTGTGGAGAGCGATACACAAAGCTACAGTCCTAGATACAGTCAGTAAGAGTGTAGATAATGTCTTGAAAGATGACTGCATTCCTTATTAACCATTTGCTATAATTCGTCTTCTGACAGTGGTGTGGACAAGAGATGCCATCTGGACTATCCCGTCACAGATGTGTTCAGTTGATCCGAGATCAGGAGATAATGGTGGCCAGAAAGGCACATGTACATCTTGCAAAGTAAGTCGGCTGATGTTTTCAGTGTGTGGTAGGGTATTACTTTGCTAATTAAGGACATCGACCCCCCCCATCAGGTACAGCGACTGTAACGGACCACAACACATCATACATGTATCGTTAAACCTTCGTAGTAACCTGAATACAAATTATATGTAACCTGATATTTTACATAATGGTACCATAAACTATAATACTACATTGTCGTGTGGTAGGGCATACCACCGATACTAACGGATTGGACCTGTCACTGCGTAGATACCACACTTGTTCACGGCAACCATTATTAGTCAAACAGAAGAATAATTTGATTAAGAACATGACACATTCCGTTGTCCATGTGGTTCTAGCCTGGCACTATTGCAAACGGAATCGTCTGGGCTGTGGGTTTGATGACAATCCTCTAAACGAACATGACTGCAGGACACTAGTATTCAAACGACAGATAAAGGTTCTGTTTGTTATTAGAATACCAAAGATATCCTGCAACAGAACTAGTTTGAAGAGCCATCACTGCTCGTTGGTGGATGTGTCGATCCAGGTATATTGACGACGCTTTAACCATACCGGCATTCCTCAAACCTATCTATTTTCTTTGTTTCAACATATTTGCTACAGTTTATGCACCATAGACGCGTCCAAATGAATGTAAGCTAAAATTTGAAGTATTGGCCAAATTGTCGTACTTGTCGACAAATAGTTTGTCTGCTGGAACCACCCCAATTGGTGGTGACATGGAATTATCTTTTATTTCACGTGTCTTCAGAGGAAAGGTAAAATTTATAAAGGCAGAGATAATAACACTATATAGATTATTCTACTGGTTCTGTATATTCTATTCAGTACGTGACATAGCGCTGGCATTTCATATCATTTGCATTACTCGGTGAGGTTGCATATTTTTCGGTCACTCTTTTGGAATATTTCATTTTTAATGTCATATGTAAATTTTTCTGGAGTTGATAGGCAACTTGTAAAAACTTAACAAAGGGAATGTTAATAATTCTATAGTGAAAGAAAAGATACAGTAAAACAAGTAATATAAAAAAAAAATTTAATCAATTACTACTAAGATCAATAAATAAAAATTTTATTTTAGCTACTTTTTATTAAATAGTTACAATTAATATAAATATGTATATACATATGACAGAATCACAACATTAAGTGGTAATTAAATTTTATTAACTATCATTAAAGTATCGTATTATCATCCAAAACAATCGTGTATATAAAATTTCAGTTCAACTGAATGCTTTAAAACGTGAGAAAAAAAAACTTTTTATGTTTTGACACAAATCGCCAAAGGGGTCGCTAAGTTGACAAAAATGATGGCAACTTGCCTGTATTTGTAATTCTTTAAATAATTAGTTTTAATGAAATATTTTTTATTAATTATAATTTTACTATTGTATTGTCATCCAAAACAATCATGTATATAAAATTTCAGCTCAATTGAGCACTTGAAAATGTATTTTATTAATGATTGAAAATTCTTCTAAGATAAATAAATAAATAAATAGAGAGTGTGAGATAGTAGTAGGAATTGAAAAATTATAAAGGAAACGTCTTTCATTTGCTCTACGGTAAGATATTTAATTTATTTATAAAAATTTATTTTATTGAGCTCTAAAAGTTAAATTTCAAATTTAAATCCATTTAGTTGATTTTTTTAATTAAGTTTTTTTTTCCGTTTGAATTTTAACTATTATTGGGAAATATATTTTTATAAAATTGTAAACACCATTTTCAAATGTGTGAAGTGTTCTTTATTCGAACTGTACATTCCAAGCTAAGTTGAGTTGTTAGTTTTTAATTCTACACATCGTAGTTTCTTTTTTTCTCCATTGACGTAGAGAGTTTCTAAAAATACAACTGTATTCCTTTCTACAGCATTGTTTATCTGGCAACCATTCTAACGCTTTTAAGATTGTTTAGATATTGAAGATCTAAGAGTGAAAATATGGCTTTGAGAAGAGTCAAGGATACATAACAAACGGCCACCGTCTGCCATAACACACATTGTTACAATTTCACATTCTCAGAGATAAATATTTCGCGCAGAAATAGTTTTTCTTACTTTCTTTGATTTTGACCATATGACTAAAATATGTATTATGGACTTATAACCTGGACTTCGAACCATAATTTTTTTCGTTCCGGTCCATTTAAAAATATATATTTATGTTCAGTTCCAGTTTTCGTTCCAACAAAAATAACTGTTCTTGGTTGAATTCCAAATGAGTAATTTTATTTTATGCATAATCATATATATTTCAATTTTATTATATTGAATTAAATCTGCCTTCTACAAGTAGTTTCGAGATAAAATGAAACAGAAAAAATATCGGTAGTTGGTTACAGTAATAAAATGACAGAAGATATGTCGAACTGAGCTAAACGGATATTTTTTTTCGGTTCTGTACCAGTTTTCGTTCCGATCAAAATAATGATTTTTTCCGGTTTTCGGTCCAGTTAGGCCTGCTTATAACTAAATACCGTGGAATAAAAACTCAAATTCACTCCCAGAAAGGAATCTAAGTATTAAAATATTTTGTTCTTTTGATATTCCAAATGATATTGTAAAGAAAAAGAAACATATCTGAAAACGTTGTATTAAATTTATGTCATATTTTCTTAGTCTCTCCTATCTTTCTTATAACTTAACAGTTGAAAAATGTTTTAAAAAATTGTTTAATGTATTGAAAAAAGTTATGAAAGGCTTTAAGGAGGTTAAGATAATTCTGTATAAAAACTATTTTAATTGGACACTTGTTAATTATTGTTTTTAAGACTTTGCTTAAAACATATAAATGGAACGTTTTATTAATCGTATTTTAAAAGGTTGCAAATTTCTTGTCTTTTTCCAGTTATTTATCTTTTTCTTTACATTATTAATTAATTATACAATACATATATATTACTGTTTTATCTGTCTTTTGAAAGAAAATAGAAAAATTTAAAAAAATTCGAGTTATTTCGGATTATTATTTTTTCTTTTATTCGGAGTAAGATGAAGGGTATATTATGTTTTTATTTAGCATTGTACGTCAAAAATAGTTATCCATTTTCTTTACACTTTTAACGCCAGTACTTTTCCTTTTTTTTTTTTTTTGCACTTCCTCTGCATCTATATTTTTCATTTAATCCATTTATAATCTTATTTAGAATAACATAATTTGTGGTGACAGAAAATTTAGTTCTAAATTAAAGCCTTAATTCAGTGTTTCTCAAACTTTCTATATTAGCGACGCATTTTTCAGTCATAATTCTCTCACATCGTCTCCCCCATACTATGGCAACGATTAAATGAAATAATAATGTGATTTGACGCTAAATCTACAATATGACCTTAATTATAAACCGTAAAATTTATCAATATAGATATTAAATTTTGTATAAGTTACCTTTAAGCAATGGGATAAGTAATATGCTACTTTTCATGTTTCAGAATGTGCTTTTTTGCTTCCTTTTGTAATTAATAATTTTTTAAAATAATAATTTATTTTCCACCTTCCGATATTCTCCCACCCCTCACGTAGGGTTATCACGCCTCCTTAGGGGGTGCGCCCCACAGTTTGAGAAACACTGCCTTAATTGTTAGCAAGATTAATTTTAAACACTATTTTAAGGTATATATATATATATATATATATATATATATATATATATATATATATATATATATATATATATATATATATTCCTACCGAGTTGCAAAGGGGGAAGGTTTTGGCGCCTTCAAACTAGTTTAACCCCACTTATTCGGTCCTAAGTCCGAAATTGCTTTCTGACTCGCTAGGTTCTTCTTTTTTGTAGTTTTTTTTTATTTCTCTATAATTTTGTTCTTCATGTTCAGCTTTTATATTTTTATTACGCTATTTCTTGTTATGTTCATTATCTATTTTTTCTTGTTTTTGATATATAATACATATTTCTTTTTTTTATATATATATATATATTTCTTTATATATATATATATATATATATATATATATATATATATATATATATATATATATATCGATACTAAAACACACTCCTGTCATTTTAACATAAGAGTGCACTTTAATCTTACACCGTCCTTAAAATTTTGAAATATTTTACAACTATGCCATTTTCAATTTGAGGGAAAAAGATAAAAACAAGTCAAACATTACGATAGAATACATTTCAAGCTGGGAAAATTCACTGATTCAAACAAAGACGTGTAATAAAATATATATAATGTATTCTATTCCCAGCGCAATTGAAAAGAATGTAATATTAATATTGGAGTATTTTTTTATTTGAAAAAAATAAGATATTTTCTTTTCTTTAAAATTAGTTGTGAGGGCAACTTGTGACTGGATACCTTTGAAAGCGTTATTTTGAAAAAAAACCCTGCATAAATTGATATTTTTTTAAATAATCAATGTAAGTAGAATTAGAATATATAAGATATATAGTTTTAAAGGTCACTTCTGCTGTAGACATTTTATTTACATCTGAAGAGACCCTTAAAACTCTTTTGTCAAAGTCAAAGTTCTTTCTAGAGAGAATTAATTAAAGCTCCTAAAAAAAGATCACTAAACAAATATACTGAAAAAACCATTATGAAGGAAAGCCCCGAGTGATGTTTGCTTTTTTTCAAAACACCATTTCATTACATCACAGATACATATTTTTTCCTCCGTGTGTGCATTTTTTGTATACTTACACATTGCTTTCATGTTAACTTTGTACAAAAATATTTTTTCTTCCTTGTGTAAGCTAAAAACAGATACCTTAGAAACAATAGATTTTGTTTTCAAATTTATTCTTAAGTTATGCCCTAGGCGTATGCATATTTAATTTAACTAATTGAATAACTTGTGAAAATTTCATTTAATTAAGAATTTTTTTTCATATAAGACTATTATGCATAACTAATATTTAATTTTTGACACATTTTATCATGCATGACGTCGGCTATGTTTGGAAAATATAATGTTGTATCAATTTGTAAATACTCTTTACTCCGTGAGCAATTTAGATTTTTTTAAAATTCCTTGGTTGTGTTGTTTTTATTAGTTAATTTGTATTTTATTTTTTTTTAAAAAAAGGGCAAAATAATTCTTAATATAAGAATAAGAGGATTAGCGAGAAAATTAATGTCATTGGGATAAAAGCGTGGGGTGCTCTATATTAAAATTGTTATAATTTCTTACTACTTCTATTCCGAAATGCTGAGTTAGTGTAAAAATGTAGTAGAAAGCACCCACGCTTTTACCACAATGACATTATAATTTTCTCGTCAATCATTTTATTCTTATATTAAGAATTATTTTTTTACTTCTTATTTCGATTCACTATAAAAGCGTGTTTTTTACTTTTTTTTAACTATAATTTATTTTTCATTTTTTTAGTTCAATCTGCAATAAAAGCCTGTTTTTTTAGTTTTTAAAACTATAATTTGTTCTTTGTGGAATTTATCCTTAAGTTTAATATTTGGAACCGGAATTATGTGGCTGCTGGAATTAGTCTTGCTCTTCAACGGATATTAGTTAATGGGACTGAAGGTATTTTTTCTCTTCGTATACGGGGCCTCAGATGAGTCCCATATCGTAAAATTTCAAAGCTATCGTCTCCATAGATACAGGTTTAACTAATACAAATTAGTTGAGAAGAAATATTAGATGTCAATCGTAATATCGCCTTTTAAACGTATTGCTTTCTCAAAATAAAAAATATATATTTAGCAGTTAGAACATAAATTTATCACCTTTTAAACGTATTGCAAAAATTTTAATTCGTATTATCTCTTCTATACGTATAAAAAAATTTTTTATAAAGATAAAAATATTATTTAGCAGTAAGAACATAAATTATTTTTATTCACATGCACGAGTTTTTTTTTTAATTTTCATTTTCAGGAAAGTTACGCACCCACCCTACCCTTTTTCTCATAAAGAACACTTTTTTGTTTTATTTGTATTAACCTCAAACCTATTTGCGGTTTTAGGGTTGCTCCTTAATCTTTTAGTTGCCAAATCTGGAAACGATATAACGAATTAGTCGCTAAATCTCGAAATTCTTAAATCCTTATTTATGAGGATCCTGATCAGGACAATGAAACAAAATTATGAAATTATTGTATTGTCATCGGTCCTTGACAAGTGTGTAAAATTTCGAATTAATCTGACCTTTTAAAGTGGGTAAAAATCAAGTTAAAATATTCCATTACATAGAAGTGAAACTTATAAAAGCGTGTTAAAAAAAGCATTTACACATTAAATATTTCTTTAACTACTGGAAATCTTTTAAAATTATTTCATTGAGTGTGGTTAAAGTATACGTTCCAAGAAAAGACAGCAATAAACTAAAAACAAATGAAAACTTTTCTTTTGAAGTACTTATTTTACTTGGGATATAAAAAAAACATTTTGTACCTACTTTTTTTAGGAATGTAACATTTGTTTTCCTTTCTTTTCACAAAAATATTAAACAAATTTTTTAAAAAATCAACGGCAGGATTTAAATGCTGTAAATCGTATCACCATACATGTTTTAAAAAAAGAGGCACGGAATCGAAAAGCAAGACTCAAAGTTTTAATAGCCTTCCAAATTGCAACATCACATCTTATTTACCAACAAAAAGTAAGCAAAATTACGACAAAAAAACAACAATTTGATATGAAAAAAGTCTTCAAATTAAGCACGAAACATTATGCAACAGAGAAACGCATTACTGGTCAAGAAAATAATAAGATCACGATAGTATTACTTCTGGAACAAAAAAAAATGGCGCAATTGGAATCTAAAGAAAAGAAAATGGCGGAAAGACGAACTAAAACTGAAAGAAACAGAAAATAAAAGCACGGCACACACAAAGGAAACTGCATATTGGAAAACGATTAACCGTATCTGGTATGTCTATGTCAATTTTCCACACATCAATTAGCATAATACATTTATTATTCTTTCTATCTTTTGTAAAAGTCGATGATGGGGCATTCCTTTACTTTGAAGACAGTTTTATCACGAGGTTAAATAGGAAAAAATAAATAAAAATATTCAACTAATGCCGCAATTTCGTGTTTCATTCTTTTATTGCTATTCATTCAGAAACCACGTAACATCAGGAATACATTAAGAAATCAGATCCAACAGAAATGCCATTTTTATGGTTCTTGTTAACATTTCATTGAATAAATCATTAGACATGTCTGATGAGTTCTGAGAACTACATTATGATTCCAAGTCACGGGTTGCTTTTGAAGTTCATCGCTTTGGCACGATATGCCTCAGAATTACCTGGAATATTTAAGGAACTTTTCGCAACAAGTTTTACAAATCGATTTTGGAAATAATGGATTAACCTGTTACTTTTAATTCGCTCTTACTAATTTTATAACATTGATAGTGACTGTAAGTATTATTAGGTATTATGTAAGTAGTTTAAAAGTAATAGAATAAAACTAAAGTAGATTTTTTTGTGAAATAAACTTATGTCATAACTAATTCTTCGAAAGTTCATTCTAGAAATTTGGCTTCAGAATACATTCTAAAATTCTAGAAACCTGTTTGACACAAAATAGAATTCAAAGAAACTTCCAATCGCATTTATAATACTAGTCTGATGTATGGTTTTTAAGTGCGGTAAATCAACTTGTGTATTATTTCGTGTTAAAATGTTTTATTTCAAGAAATGTTAAAGTGATAAACTAAGCAAATTTATTAATACTTCTGTGAGTGACACGTCTTGTTGGTAAGGAGAGGCTATTTATCCAATGATTTGGCTGAAGGAGCTATTAAAAATGCTGAAGCTGAAGTTGTTATTACCACAAATTTTACATTGTATTTTGCCAGTGGAAAACAAATTGACTTTAATGGTGAAATATTTGTCATTCTATCAAATTTGTACTAAGAAAGGCAGTGTGAAAAGGAAAATGCAGGGTGATTCCTAAAGAAGTATACAGTTTCAATGTATTATAAATCAAGAACAATTTAATAAATTAAATGTTACTTGTTACATAATTGCATGGTATTTGTTAAAGTTTTGTTAGAAACAGTCACAGATGTTCTATGTGTGAGCCTTTAGTTGCACGACCCACAATGATCGAGAAATAAATTTCTGCTCAAACGTAAGTTCAATCAAGTCCATTGGTAGTGGTTGTGATATACTGTTTCAGCTCCGCTATATCAACAAGAAGGAGAGGGAAGAATGCTTTCTCTTTTACGAGCCCCCACAAAAAGAAACAACAAAGTGAAAATCTGGACTTCTGGGTGACGATTTAGCAAATGATATATTGTAGTCCAGGTCTCGTCCAATCTATCGGTAAGGAGGTAGATGTTGATCGAGGTAATCTCGCCCTTTGGTAGTGTGCTAAATGTAGTAGTGTGCTATCCAAAATTGGAGAATTAAGTTGTGAATGTCGTTCTGCAACTGTGGCATCAACCAAATAGTTAACACACCCAAAAAAGTGGTCCTCGAGACATTTTCTAAATTCAAAAACACAAAATGCCTTTTCCACTGCAAACGCCGCCATTGACACTGACTTGTCACATGACACGAATGCTATTGCTTACGTCAGGAGCGAGACATAAATTTTAAAAGTACATCTACCATACGGTTCACAGAGGTGATGCTTGTCTTTTATTGTTTCTTTTTTATGCTACTTTACTATGACTGTTTCTTTCTCTACTTTATGTTTCACCAGGTATTGTTAGTTTTATTGATTCCAAGTTGGAAATTTCGACCTTATTAACTAATTACCAATCATGTGAGATTTTTAGGATCTGCATAGCAAAAATAGATTTTGGAATATTGTTATGAATTCTGTGTAAAATAGTGTAAATAGTTTGCATTTGGATGTGTAAAGCATTTATATTACTGTATGTTATATTTATTTTATGCTAAAAATGAAATCTTCACAAGCAACGACATTCATTACGTTATAATGGGGATTCAATGAGAACTTGGCGAGATCTTGGCGATAGAGCCAAGTTGGCATCATATTTGGCGGCCATTTTGATGACATTGGTGACTATGTTGGCGAGTTCGGAACCTTCTGGATTCTTCTAGAAATCTGGGGATAAATACGCTAATTTCACACTCTATGACGCAACGGATCTTTCATGAAGTTTCCACCGGGTCTATAAATAGAGCGTTGCTCACCGCAAGGTGGTAGTCTTATTTCAATCTGCGATTAGTGAGTTTTGTTTTGACTAGGGATTAGTGAACCTTTTCCTGAACCGTGATTACCGATTAGTTCAGCTGTTCTTGCGAATAATCTTTTACATATGTGTATTTTAAACACTGATAAATGTGCTTGAGTGCTGTTTAGGGTGTGAAGACCTTCTGAGATTTATTCTGTGAATATTGCTGCTGAATTCTGTAATTCCAGGACTGTAATTTCGTCAATAAATTCTCATCACTCTTAAAGAACTGTTTTGTACTTTGTGACTGATTTGCATAAAATTCTCGAACCCCAATCAACGTAACAATATAAAGAATTGCATTATATTGCAGTGGATTCCAATTTATGCAGCAAATATAATTATGAAAATGAAGATAAGTTTGCCTAGAGTGGATCTCTCTCTCTCTCTCACTTAAACTATCATTTTCTATATAAAGCTTATATATCATGCTTTTAGAAACATAGCCTTTCCAGTCTATATATTGACAAGGCTTCGGAAAAGAAATGGAGCTAACTCTTTTTCAATTTTTACTATTGTAGCTCACACTCTCTATATATTTATTTATTTATCTTGGTGGAATTTTCAATCGCTAATAAAATACTTTTTAAAGCACTCAATTGAGCTAAAATTTTACATGCATGATTATTTTTGATGACAATACAGTAATTTAGTTATAATTAATAAAAATAATTGATTAAAACTAATTATTCAAGGAATTAGCAATACAGCCACGTTGGCATAATTTTTGGCGACTTGTGTCAAAAAGTGAAAAGGTTTTTTTTCTCACATTTTAAAGCGCTTTTTCAGCAGAAAATTTCTATACACTATTTTTTTGGCTGAGAATACGGCAATTTACTTTAATTAAAATTAATTAAATGAAATGAATTTTTTAAAGAATTACAGATACAGCCACGTTGGTTTCATTTTTAGCGACTTCAAAACATTAAATATTTTTTTTCTCACGTTTTAAAGCATTCCGCCAAACTGGAATTTTATATACACGATTGTTTTGGATGGCAATACAATATTTTAATGATAATTAATAAAAATTAATTACCACTTAATGTTGTGATTCTGTCATATGTATATACATATCTATATTAATTGTAACTATTTAACAAATAAGATAAAATAAAATTTTTCTTTGTTGATCTAAATAGGAATTGACTTACAAAATTTTTTTTATATCAATTGTTTGAATAACCCAACAAGAATTTCTCGTTCCTTGCCTGCAGCAATCAGTGTGTGGCCTGTTTTATACTTGCCACTGGTCATGGCTGTTTACGGACCATACGGAATTACATATTCAGATTTCTACTCATGTTGGGAATATCTCATACTCACGACTGGTATCATCTCAATACATGGCTTGCTGTTCTAAACTGCTTCTATGACGTCATCTCTAATGATCATTTATCCCTCATCTATTCATTATTTCTGTTTTTCACTATTCCTATTTAAAAATTAATGTCCATTTATACATATTACGGGGATTTCACAAACTGAATTCCCCATACCAAACATCATAGTAAAGCATCCCCAGATATTAATCAAGAAAAATGTGCTTGAGAACTCATTACACTTATTACAAAATAACAAATTTGAAATGAAGCTGATTCAGTGAAAAATCATAGCACACAGTGAAGAGGACTGGATGATTTCTTGTGGCTTTTAATAAATATCTGTCGAAGTGTATTTTATTCCTAACATCAATTTCAAAGAGTAAGATAATAATATGCATGTAAAACCGCTGAACCAACTCTTGTGAGTTTTAACAATTTTATTCATTTGATATAAGTTGAATACAATTTTCTGAAAAAGACTCTTTAGGCAACACTTACTTATATTTTTTATATCCAAATGAAAAAGATGATAAAACTTGTTATTCTGTGGTAAAATTTCTGGCGGAATACATTATGAAATATCCCAAAGTTTTGAGTTTTGTTAATTTTTCTGCTTAAAGTTATTTTGAATGCATTAAATTTTTCATATTAAATGCAGCTCGTATTTCCACACGTTGCTAAAAAAATAAAACTTTACATTGAATTTTCAAATAGTGGGTAATATTTTTAAATTAAATGGATAATGTTAACAGTATTTATTTTTAAAGTATAACAGAACAGCATTGCATTTTTAAAATATGTTATGTAGTAAATAAAATCTAATTATCATCAATAATTAATGATGTTAGATATGGAATTAAAAATCACTTAGAAAATCTTCCATAGAAAATAAAAAGTACATAAAAGAAACAAATATCTAAATTTGTGTATAACAGGGTTTTTTTTCTTTCTTTTTTTTCTCTCTCTCTCTTTTCTTTTTCTTTTTTCTTATGAGGAAGAATCCGGAAATGCTGACAGAAAGCATCCAAAGCTTAGGAAATTATTCTTTTCTCCATTATTAACGTATAATACAGATTTGTTAAAACATAACATTTAGCAAAGTTTTTTGTAATAAGATTGATTATATTCGATATAACAATTAGTGAAAACTGTTTTCTATGAAAAAACGCATCTGTTCACAATATTCTGAGAAAATCGTCTGACATCAATTTTTTTTCCAAGTATCTCCAATGAAAAAAGAAATCTATTATTTTTTTCATGTCTCAGAAACGCGTTTGTAACTCTTCAGGTAATTAGATTAATTAATTATCTTCCGAAATAATACAATTAATATGAAAATAATTTTAGTTTATCGCATGTAAATATTCCAAAGAATGGCAATTAGTGTTGTAAAATATGAGGTAAAATCGAAGATAATGTTCTTTATAATAACCTTGCGAGTTCTCGCGTGTTCTTTGATATTATCTCAGCTTTATTTTTATTTTACTTATAATTCTGGACTATTAATTATATTAATTACTAATATCATTCATAATATTTTACTGCCTTTAATCGTTATTTTTACAATCTAAACGTATGCAAGGTAAAAATATATCTTCTAATTCATTTAAATACACATATTCAGAATAAGATTTCTTATATATTTCCCCGCCTTCTTTTTTGTTTCTCATCATATAGCTTTATAATTCATATCGAGTAAATAAACATTTAAAACAAAATAAGTGATATGAGCAGTGGTGCACACAAGGGGGAATACGGGTCCAGATACTTTCCCCCTCACCCTTGTTTTTAGTTTCTATTGATTATAATCCTATGTATATGGTATGTAAACTTAAATTATTTATTGCTAAAAGTTTATTTTATAAATTAACTTTAATTGCTTATTTAATAATTTAATTTTACTGTTTTTGTGTTCCTGACAATCAACAAAATCAAAAGAATATTTTTTCGGCGTATTAAGGAACGATACGTGAATGGTGGACATTCGAACTTCACCCCCCCCCCTCTCCTCTTGAAAAATTTTTGTATGCGCCACTGTGTACAAATAATGACTACAATAAACAAAGACTTTAAAAACTTAATATGTAAAATGCATACTATTTAAAAGAACTAAAAACTTGATTTATATTGATGATTCGTTAATAGTTTAATTTCATTCTGGAAAAAAATAGCAAATTCTCTCTTTAACAATATCATTTAAAATTTTATTTCGGCGCAAATCTTTTCAATTTCTAAAATTCAGAAAAGGGATTTGACAAAAACTAAAGTCTCCTGATCCTTTGGGACGGGAACAATATGATGGAAAATTACAATATTAATGAGAAGAGGTACTCAAAAATAGAAGAAAAATATCCCATCGCACCATCAATTTTCCTATAACTAGCCTCCTCTGTTCAAGTTATTAATCATGGATGTCATTACCTAAATGTCGATTTACATGCTGGAATTTTACTGGTGGGTTTTCTTATCTTCTTTGATTATTCAGATTCATTAATTTTCTAAAGAGCCTTTTGGCATCATTTTTATTTTATATTCATAGTTAAATATACCATTAAATGGATAAATCACTGCTTTGGGCTTGCAGGCGTTTTTAAAAAAATATAAATATATCATTGCATTAAGGGGTATTTACTAAATATAAAATTTATGAAACATTTTCCTATTTATTTTCATTATGTATAAAACCAATAACATCATAATTTATCTACTGTGTAAAAGAATTAATTTTAGATTTCTGCGTCGTTTCTTAGAAAATGTATTGACACTTAAAACTCAATAGTTTTATTTTAATGATTATTTTGCTTCTTATATATTCTTAACATGTTTTCATTTAAAAGTATTTAAAATATATGTGCGGAATTTATGCAATTTTTTCAAAAAAAGTAATATTTTTTTTGTAAAAAATGTTTATTTTTTAGTCAACATCGTATTTAATATGTGACTATTGGATATTACGGGGTATAGCGCACACCTATGCTTTCAAGCTACGATTTTTAATTTTTACGAATATTCACCGATAACGCACACCCCCTTTTTTACGAAGAGATATGAAATTTATTTGCGCAATGCTCTTATGTTTTGAAGTTATTTATTCGAAGTTTTATTCTAAATTTTAGAAAAAATTAGTATACTTCTCTAGAACAACAACCCTGTAAGTTAATTAGGAATGCCATTTCTTTTAAATAAGCAATCTTACCAGTTATGAAGAAGTTTAATTTTTTTCTGTGCTCTCATCTTTTATCATTATAAAGGATGTTTTTTTAGAGGTATAGAACTTTAAATTGCAATAAAACAACGATGTATTATTCGATTGACATGAATTTTTTTTAATTCGAAAGATAATCTTGTAGCATTACATTTTAAATATGATTTCTGGCATAGGACTGCCACGGCTGGCTCGGATGTAGTCCGATTTTCGTCCAATTTTCGATGACTTTTTCCAACATTTGTGGCCGTATATCGGCAATAACACGGCGAATATTGTCTTCCAAATGGTCAAACGTTTGTGGCTTATCCGCATAAACCAATGACTTTACATAGCCCCACAAAAAATAGTCTAGCGGTGTTAAATCACAAGATCTTGGAGGCCAATTCACAGGTCCAAAACGTGAAATTAGGCGGTCACCCAACGTGTCTTTCAATAAATCGATTGTGGCACAAGCTGTGTGACATGTTGCGCCGTCTTGTTGGAACCACAGCTCCTGGACATCATGATTGTTCAATTCAGGAATGAAAAAGTTAGTCATCATTGCTCTATACCGATCACCATTGACTGTAACGTTGTGGCCTTCATCGTTTTTGAAGAAGTATGGACCAATGATTCCACCAGCCCATAAAGCGTACCAAACAGTCAGTTTTCTGGATGTAACGGTGTTTCGACATACACTTGTGGATTAGCTTCACTCTAAATGCGGCAGTTTTGTTTGTTGACGTAGCCATTCAAGCAGAAGTGCGCTTCATCGCTAAACAAAATTCGCTTATGAAAATCGGGAACAACGGCCATCTCGTTTTGGGCCCATTCGACGAATCTACGCCTTGCTAGATGATCGTTTTGATGAATTGCCAAACCAAACTGAGAATAAATCACTTGACAGCTGTTGAATCGGTCGCCATCTTGGAAAGTAATGCCAACTTAAACTTCTGTACCTGAAAAAAAAACACTCTTTATTATTATTTTTATTTTTATTTTTAAAGCTCTCATTTTTATACCGAGTGTATAACGCGCACCCTTTAACTTCGGTCTTATTTTTTGTGTTCAAAGTGCGCGTTGTACGCCGGATTTTACGGTAATTGTTTTCAAAGGAATTCTGACTGATATGTAACATCTTCTCTTAAATATTTATTTAGCTTTTATGAAATTATTCTCTGCAATTGAAGAACAACAATTTTGTGGTTTTTGATCCACATGTTCTAGGTTTGTTTCTTGTACTTTTTGTGTTAAAAGTCCGCGTTATACACCGGATTTTATGGTATATTTAGGTATTTATATACAGTTTTATTTTTTGAAACAGCAAATGTACTTGCAAATAAATTACTGTAATTAAATGCGAACATATTTTTGCGCATTTTCATTGTTTTAAAATGAACTTTATAAAATTTAATCTTTCTTAAACTTCGGATTTTCTAAGCATAAGCTATGAGCATTATTATATATTTCTTTCTTCCTTGTATTCTGTATCGGAATGGAAAACTTGCCTTTTTATTCATGAATTCATACATTAAAAGATAAATCCTTGTATTTTCAATAATATTATATATGACGTAAAAATTTCTAGTACGAGTAATACGTGTCTTCGTCTACAACTACAAATTATCTCAAACAAGGGGAGTGTTAATAAGGCAGTAGATTTGTCTTTTTACACGAACATTTTCTTTTTTGATCGGACACGAACACAGAAAAAGAATTCAGAAACTTTTATTTGAATGTATTTTAATAAAATCCATTTAAAGAGAATAAAGTTCATTTTTTTTATTATGAACCAATCAAAGTCCAACGGAAACACAACGAAGTGTTTTTCCAACTATTTAAAAAAAATTTCATTGCGTTAAAGTACTAGAATTTTTCTTATCTCACCAAATTTAAATGTCCTATTGTTTTATTCGTACATATGTCTCTTCACGGCAATAAAAAACCCAGCAAAATGAAAATCTATTATCAGATTATTTCGTTCTTGTTGTATATCTGTATATTAGGGGTTTCAAACTTTCATGTTTAAGGTCTAAATTAATAAATTTGTAATGATCCGTGGGACACATGATACATTGTGATCATTAAATTTATATAAAAACAGGAAGGTTTATATATATAATACATATATATATACATATATATATATATATATATATAATAGTTTAAGTTTAAGTTCTCTACTAATGAGAGATGAACATTTATGAAGCAAAACAGAAAAAAAAATTGAGATCGTAAGAAACCAGACACTGAAGAATATATCAGAGAATAAAATTATAATAGAGTTTAAAATATAAAAAATGCGATAGTATTATAAACATTGCTGACTTAGGACAGCTATATTTATAAAATAATTTATATAAAAGTGGGGTTGAACATATTTGTGGCCAGCCAACCTTCCCCTTTTATGTTAATAACACTTAGCAAACCCTATTGAAAATAATGGATCGAATATCTAAACCCATTATAAGATAAGAGTAACTTATCTAAAAAATGCAGAGACAGCGCAAAATCTGAGTACAATAAATAATTTATTGCCAGATTCTGGGCCCAAATGCAAATTCAAACATTGGGAATTGCAAAATTGTAGCACTTAACAAAAGTAAGAAAAGAATAGAAATATAAAATTTAAAAGAGGGCTTATAAACGACCATATTTTTAGTGATACTAGAGTTTTGTATGAATTAAAAATAATAAGTAATTTTATTTAGAATATGGAGGTAACTATATACCTAGGAAAAATTATAAATTTATAATAATAAACTATTATATATATATATATCGCTTTCAAAAAGTTAAATGGAAGTCGAATTAAAATATTTTACAAACCTGTAAAAAATAAGATTGCACGTTTCTTCCAAAAATTTCTGAGATTTTATGCATAGTCGGGTTTTTTTTATATTTAAAATACATTAAAATTTTTGAAATATTTGTCATTTTCGGAAAATTTTATCTCAAATGGTCATAATTAATTGCATCAGTAAAATGTTTAAAATATCGAGAACAACAGAAAAAAATGTTGTTTTTTGCGACAAAAAGCAAACTAGGCAATTTTTTTGAAAATGCCTCAAATTTAAATGAGGAGTCACTAAAATGCCTTACGTGGGTCATACGTGTTCCGCGGGCCACAGGTTGCAGATTGTTACTTTATAGTATCGAAGACACAACAGTGAGGTTATACTTTGTCACCTCGATATTCAAGCGGAGTCGTAGTTCCACTTATGTGCCGTACATAATAATGAGGACTGCTAGACATTAAATGTTAATAATCCTCGAAGTCCTCACGCAGTTTATTATGGAAGTTTCGAGAGGTATGCCAGAGGTCAAGTATCATCTTGATCTTTTTGTAAATGTGGTTTGAAATTAGGCCTATTTTTGGAAGTTTTAGCTTAGCTTTTAATGCCTCGTTAATTTAAATCAAACAAAACTTGTCGAAGAAGCAACAAGAAATCGAAGTTCTAAATTAAATTTTAAGCAAACAATAATTTTCTTCATTTGCAATTTTAAATTAATCTATAACATTTTATTTTTCAATTTTGGTGTTATAAGGAGGAACATAAAAGTAAAAAATTTATGCATTCGAATGCTCTTTATTAGTTATATTTAGTTAATACTTTTTTTTATTCACTTCATATTTGAATTTGAATATTTATGTGAAAAATTTTGCTTATGATTTGTTAAAAATGCATAAAAATTTCATTAAGAATTCTATGACTTTTTAATAAGTATATAAGAACTGCCATAAAATAATTTTTTATTATTTTTTACAACGAAACAATATAGCGAATGTTATACTTACTTGTCCTTTACAATTATTTTTTAATTACTTAAGTATGTAAATAATTTTAGCTAATTTTATTTATTTAAAGGAAAATGCCCACTACATAAAAAATACTCCAGTTACATGGTGCATGACAGAAAAGCGAGCAGAAAAAACCAGAAAATTTCCCTAAGCGTTACTGAGAGAGGTATAAACAGTTTAAAAAACCCATAACACTAAAACACCTCACTAGACAAAACACTAAAAAATATTAAAAAAACGTTGAGTATAAAATTGATGTATATTAAGAGCTCAAAGTCTCAAAACTTTACTTTTAGAACTTTGAAAGATATATTAAATATATTCTCATAAAACCTGTTAAATATTTTATAAAACTTATATACTGAGAAATTATCGGTATAATTACATCTGATAAATCTATTCTCGAATAGCAAATAGCTAATGCAACTTCTCACTGGTACTGAAAAAGAAATACTGCTTAAAATATTAATTGAGTCAATCATATTATAGATGACTTTGTATAGAAATAACACAAAAAATATTCGGGATTTCAAACTCGGAATGCCAAAGATTTGTACAGATAAGAGGAGGATAACTCTAGTGAATAAAAATATTTTCTTCTATAAAGCAAGCAACTCTCATAAACCTATTTTACAACATTTCCAGAACTTAGATTTTATTTTTTAAATAAGGGTCCTAAATACGCAAAGACCAACCAGGGATGTCTTAAAACTTCTTGAAACCCCGGGACTCTACGTAAAAGAAGGCCTGCACCTCTACACGAATGTAGGCCTCACCTATGAGCCTTTCGCGGGCAGTGGCTAATAGGTCTAGCCACATAACAAAATTTTTTTTCTCCAAACGGGGGCTGGATATTTAGTTTATCCACATGCGTTAATTGAAACTAAACCGCATAAAAATCAATATAAAGGGCAGCACGATACCGTTTTTTGATTTTAATGCCTGATGGGTAGTTAGAAACAGTTTTTCTCGGTGTAAATCTACGAAGTGTATTTTGATTACTATAAATAAAATTTCTTATCTATGAAAAGAATTTCGAGAAGACTTAAGTATACTTTTCTCTCATATGAATAAATTGAACAAAAGTACAATTAAAAAAAAGATTTTTTATAGGTTTTTGGAAAACTTTTATATGTGGACAGAGGCTCTATCCACTGCCCACATAGAACAGGAAAATGACATTGAAATGTTCGCTCTTCCTCCCCTCGATAGAGAGCACTTAGAATCACGTGAGAACGTTGGGGGTGGAAAATATATATAAACAAACTTTGTTTACAATATGTGGTACAAGATTCTTGGGTTCGAAAATCTTTCACTATAGCTTTTCTTTGCGTACCACTGTCCCTTCAAGCAAACATTCCTACTTGCTTTGAAAATTTCCACAGTAAATAGCTCATCAAATTGTGAAATAACTAATTTAAATTTTCAAAAATATTATTTTATTTCTAACTTTTTATGCTAAAATTAAATAAAATATAAAATGAGGATATATACCAATTTCAATGTATATTTTAGTAAGTATTCTATATTGTATAATTATTCTATTATTATTTTATTATACTTGTACTTTTATTTAATTGTTATTGAAATAGTTATTAGCATAAATGCTAATTTGTCATAAAAAGTTTATTGTAATATGATTCATTATTTCTGTCCTGAAAAGTAAGTTAAATGTCTTCAGTACGCAGTGGCTATAACGTCTAGCCACCACCCAGGAACAAAACCCTTGATCAAATATTTTTTTGAGACAAAATAATGTTTATAAAGGATGAGAACTTTACATTTAGCAATTACTTTATAACGTAAAATTGTTTTTTTGGCTTGGTGCCAGCGAAAGGGTTAAAAATAGACAATACATAGCACAGATATTATCAAATGCTATTACAAATAATAACCCAAAACAAATAAATATGCATGACTTACAATCGGTTCGACCGACTGCTGCCTTTTGACTGCGTGAGTAATGATGGTGTATGACGGTAGTTCTATTCCTCTACATGGACGACGGTCATCCCATGTAGCCAATTAACATATCATCCAGAAATCCCAGTGTTTCGTAGAATACACAGAATATATCATTCTTTGTATAGAATGTGTAGAATACATCCAGAATATATGATAATATATTTTGTAGAATACAATATAACATTTGCCTGTTGAAGTTATTCGAATTATGATCTTACAGAGACTGAGTTTGTTTTGCTGCGAAAAGTGAGTCGGACGACTTTGCTTGTTGCGTCAAGTGGGTCTGGTGACTTTTAATTGCTCTTTTTGCGGGATGAGGGTGCCACGACACATCAGAAGGTTTGCATTTTTCTTTTCAGCTAAGGTCAACAATGTTGCAGATTAGAGCCCGCAACCTATCGATTCGTAAGCAAGTAACATACCATTAGACAAAAGTGATCACTCCTGTCCGGAGGCTTTCAATGGCTAATTTAGAAACTGCCACATAACACTTTTTTTTAGAAAATATAATCGCCATCTTTGAAATTTACATCTTAGGCTTTAAATTCAAAGCAATCCAAAACATGTCTACTTTCTCAGTTCAGAACATCTGCTATCAAACGATAAGAACACTTTTCTGTACTCTAAAAACATCCAATATTTTTAATCTCCGTCAGACAAATGCAAGAAATGTACATAATAATCATATAGAATTCTGCAGAAGTCTTTTTATCACTCGACCTTTTCTCTTTAAAAATACAGAAAAGGAATTCGCACAAAATCGACTTCACGACAGTCTGAGTAACGCGTAAAATTTCACATTTCCCTTCGTTCATTTCATCCTTTTTCTGTAGTTTCCCATCCGAAAGATCTATAAAACACAGTAAACAATGAAAAGCTCGTAGTTGTTTCACTTTCTGCTTCGATCCTGATATTGGAAGAAACTCGACATTGGCTGTAAGCTGTTGCACAAATGGACTACTGTTAGGTAAATAAAAGTGAAGATGGGCGAAAAGGAACTGTGATTTTATTCATGTGATAAAGATCTAGAGCGGGAAATGAAAACATATGGATGCTTAGTTTCCCAGCTTTTTCTTGATGTCCTCTTAAAAAGATATTCTTGTTAAAAGACTCTGCTTTTATTTAAATAGATTTTTTTATGACAATGTTGCAAAGGGAACTGTTATTACTTTCCGTAATTTTATTCGCGTATGTCACAATGTGATATACAATTTTATTCATTTAATGCTTGAAATAGGTTTTTATCTATTCTTTTTATAGACTTTTTTCATTTACAGCAGATGAGTTATTTGGTACATGATATCTGTTTGAGTGTAATATATGGAATAAAACTTTTTTATTACAGTGCTTCACGTTAGTATATATATTTGATTGAAATATTTAAGGACACTAAAAATCTATGGACATCACACAGATTTTCATTCAAAATTTAAAAAAAGTTAAATGCATTTTAACCAAAAATATATAGACATGTCCAAAAGCAATAAAAAGTCCAATACAGTGTGAACAAAAATATAAAGACATTGCAAAAATTTCAAGTAATCTTTTAAAAAGTCCAGTTGTGACAAATCTATACGGAACTTTATCACTAACCTTCTGAGTCGTCCTTTTTAGGGAAATTTAATTCTCTACCGATTTCCAATCAACTCCAAAAAGCGGACAGGATTCCTTGTTATATGCAGATTAGATAAAGTATTTAAGTCAAACGGAATAGTAAAGTTAGAGCAGTAGGAGATAGAGATTGAAGCAGAAAGTTATAGTGAAGTTAAATTGAAGATTTCTTGTTGGAGATAATTTACTCTCAAGAAGAGTTGAGATTCCGTTGGTAATTATTGATTTATAATTAAAGTCTCATTAAAGTTTTAAGAGTGAGATTAAAGTTAAATGTTCAATAGGAACATTATTAAATATAATTCTGGGATCTCTTAGCGTGGTAATCTCTGCGTGATCGTTATTTAATTGTTAATTAATTGGATCATTAATTAAGTTAATTTAAAGGATATTACCTTTAAAACCTCATAATACTAGTTAGATATATTTGTTAATAAGTCTTTGATTCTATTTGGATAAGATAACCAAATAAAGAAAGTTGTTTATAAAAATGGCTTCTGGTTCTTACGTGACTCCTATTTATTCTCGTTCTCAAAGTGAGGTCCAAGGAGACCTTCACACAGTACATTGTAAAACATTTTTGTACTTGTATTAATTCTCTGACAAGTATTTTATAAAATGCTTCTATTTATGAATATTGAATGCAAAAAAAGGCTTCTTTTTATAAAATTTCTTTATATGCATAAATTTAATTATATCCCCAAACAAACGTGGTTAGATTTATGCATACATATATAGAAGACTGATTCTATTTATAAGGGATTTGTCATTTCTCCTTTAATTACTGTTTTAGAAAGTATTACTGAGTGTGTTTTTAATTATTTTATATTTTAACTTATAATAATAATTGTGTATAAATTCGTTACATGTTTCTTCATATTTTTGTTAAACCATAATTTATAAAATATTTCTACTATTAAACGAAAAAAACATCAAACTATATCTCCAAAAAAATTCATTTTATTGGAATACAAATAATTGTGTACAAACTTTCTTCACAAAATTTTTAAGACATAAATAAAAATTTGTCAAACGTTTTAGCTTACATTTTGTGATAGTTACACAATCTAAACACACCACTCATAGATGTACAAAATGCAAACTTTGCAAGACAATACAATATTAGATTTTGTTAACTTAAATTAATTAATTAAGTTGAACTGTGTGACTACTTTTAAAGTAACACATTTATTTTCCACCTTTTTAAGGAAGACAAGTGCAAGCATTTTTTTGTTACAAAAAAAAAAATAAAACCGTGAATTCTCATAACAATGCAAACCATAAAAAGAATGATCAATGGGCTTGATATTTCATTTTGGTGGTCTATCATGGAGAACACCATATCTTACTTTTATTTAATAAAATTTCTTTGACATGCCATCGAGCTCAAAAAACAATTTCTCAAATAAATAAATACTGTAACCATTCTAATACGACTCAACAATGAAAATAAAAACTGAAAGAAAATGCAATATCTGGAATAAGGTTTGCAGAACAAAGAAAAAAAAGAGAATGTTGGCTAGACACCAAAATCGAATATGAAAGAACACAATGAAAAAAGAGAACGGTAAAGGCAATATAGGGAACAATAAACAGAAGAGATGTAGCAACAGGTGAACGGAAATATACTTGATTAAATTTAGAAAAAAGAAATGAAAAAAGATTTAATATATATCCACACATAGAAAGAAATATAACTAAACATTATTACTAGCTTAAAGTCGTGTTTCATCAAAATGAAAATATCCTTTCTTTATTATTTAAGTAGCGAAACAAATAAAAAATATTCGAAAAAGAAAAGTCTTAATAAAAGAGTTCCGAATTAAAGATTTCATTCTGTATATTTCAATAATTTGATTTTTCCCCTTTCAAAATGAACGATATTTACGTTTTAATGGTATTTTATGTTTAAATGGATTATAAAAGTTTCGAATACATTCATTGTTTGAACATAATTAATAAAATTCCCACTGAAAAGGAAGGAAAATAGAATAATTAGTTCATATTATAATTCTTGAGGGAATTTTAGAACTAGATTTCATTAAAAAAATTATGGGAATCATAGCTGATAAAAGAAAAAGAAGTCATTCAAAAGCTTCCTAAGTAGAAATTTTATCAGATAACATATTCAATGTCATTGAAGCGAAATGTATATGTTAGTATAAATGATTAAAAACTGTAAACTTGTGAAATTATCTTTACATAGTGTCAATTTGACTTTAAAACTGTTTTGGGTAATTTTTATTATTTAATTTAATTTACATTAACCTATTACTACATTTTAAATCTTTTATAACGTTGTTATTTTAAAAAAAAAAATTCAAAATGCGTAGATTTTTATATAGTCGAAAGATGCACTTTTTTATCTTTAATATTTATCAGATCATTATGAAATTTTGCAGGAATAATTGTTTATACCTATAACATTTAAAATATTGTTTTGAAAAATATTTAAAACATTTTAATTTGCTTAACAGTTGCTCAACATTATTTATATTAATTATAATTGATTCTTATGATTTTAAATTTAAAGTAATATCCCTATAAAAAATTTCTCTTTATGTTTAAACATAAGGGGGGGGAATTCGACTTAAAGTTGCAGTACACTTTTTTTGCGAAAACACTCATTGTAAATATTTATTTAATAGAATATCCTTGAATATATTCGACCAAATATTTAACTCGTTGCTCGAGCTAGATTCTGCTAAAATGTTTTGGCACTTACGTATTATCGGAACAATCGCCAACTTTCAAGATAACTCACCAAGTTGGCAAGTCTCACTTCGCGTGAGTCGTATTTTCTGAATCGGTAATCATGAGCTTCGTTTCGCGTAATGTCGCTTATAAGTTGCGAATATTTAACTACCAATATTTTATTACCATGCTATTGAAAATGCTTATGAACATTTTGTACTTACGTGCTATATAGTCGACCAATTTTGCCAAATCAAATGATGTCGCCAAATGTTGTCATCATTCTTATTATTGTGTTCGTACAGGTACTGGGTATATTTCAGTTGGTGGTCGCATATCGCAGTATTTGGAGCATTTTTTTTTAAATTTAATAAAAATAGGTTGACGGTATAAATACGAATAATGAACATTTTAATTGTTAAACGTCTAAATTTTGTATTTCGCTTCAAGGTATCCGACTACGTTTGGAACCGTGATTTTAAAAAAGCCTATAAATGTATAGTTTTAATGGTATTTAGTGTCACTTAGAAAAGAATACATGCATAAAGGTATCTTAAGGACATTATGACAAAAAAAATATTTAAATACAATGTTTTGGCAAAAAAATTAACTTAGAATAACCTTTTTTCAAAATGTTCTCCTTTAAAAAAATGCTTCTAAAATAATAATATTTTGCTTATATAAAGAGAAAAACTCTCCAGGGAGTCTGAACTAGGATTTTTGAAAAATTCACATTATTTTCAGAGCTATCACTAATTGAAATAATTACCCCCCCCCTTGTTTCTTTCTTAAAATTCTCTCATCTGTTGTAGTAAAAAATGAATAAATTCACTTCTAAATTATATATTTCAAAAATTCTAGTTCAGGTTCTGTACAGAGTTCTGAGCTATATACAGGCAAAATATTATTCTAATAGAAGCATCTTTTATAAAAGGAGAATGTTTTGAAAATGGGTCATTCTATGCTCATTTTTTGTCAAAATATTGTACTTAAATAAATTTTTATTGTAATAATATTCTTAAAACAATTTTACATACGTTTTCTAATCTAAGTGACACAAAATATCATAAATATTATCCATTTATACGCTTTTGCAAAATCAAGGTTCCGAACGCAGTCGGAGATACCTTAAAATAACTATCGAAATGTATTTTCTGTAATAAATGACCCAAAGATAACTTGAATAATTCTGGTCTCTTAATCTTTTATTATAAAATGCTTTTTTAAAACCTCACTTTAAAACCTCACCATGATGTTTCATAATGGATATAAAAAACTTAAGATATAAAATTTCGTTTAAAAATATTCTAATCATAAGTCAGGCATTTTCAGGAGTTATTTTCTGAAATATCAGCTAACCTCACAGATAAAAGAAGCATGGAATCCCTTTTTTGCATTGGTTTGACGTGATCTATATTTTGTAGGTAAATATGCGCATACCATTTGAAAAGCTTTGAATAGTCTGAGGAATCTTTAAAGTACCTTCAATCACATTTCCTCTAAGGAATAGTGAGAAAAATGTCTTTAAAAATCAAATAAGACTGAATGGTTATTTTTATCCAGTGTAATATCAATGCTTTTGCTGTAATTTCAAAAAATATATTCATAAAGGGTATTATTTCATAACGCCCTTAAAAATATCTTCATTTTTTTTAAATTGCGCAAGTAGGTTTTTTTTCTGTTCCAAACATTTTGCGTGGTTTGATATTATGGTAGTTTTTCTTGAATTTATTATTAATAAGCATAATATACATATTTCTATACAGGGTGGTCCCAAATTCATGGCACAAACTTTAAGGGTAGATACAGGACATTGTAAAAATCATTTATTATATAGGAATGTATGGGCACAAGTGACGCGGTGAAGCGCAAACAGGGGAAATAAAAGAAAGGGGAAATGGAATTATCAGTTGGTTGCGTTGCCAGTAGGGGGCAGTAGATGTCTAGCCACCGTTCAACATGACGCACCTCAGTAGAGGGAAACGTAATTCCCAATTATGATCTCGTCTACGATGTGAGACTTTACGAATTCCTCAAAATGCAGACATGCATTACATGTACGGCCGTGCACTAACAGGTAACAGTTACACTAATAGGGCTCCCATATCTAAAAAAGGGCCCCGAAGGAGCTTTCATACTGGGACCATCAAAAACTAGCTACGACCGTGGCCGGTTCAAAGAATTTTTCAGCGGTTACATCGTCAACTTCGTGAAACACGTTCGCCACACGTCACCAGGCATGATGATGGACGACGAAGAGGTGTACGTTGTCCAAGCCTGAAAGAAAGTATCTTGAACGTTGTGGCTGATAGACCAGAGTCAATTGCAAGAGCTGCTACTCTTCACGCGTGAGCCATCAAACCATCTGCAGAATGCTGAACTAAAATCACTTACATCTCTTCTATTTTCATTGAATATAAGCTTTGAATCTTGCAGGCTCTCTTCTCCGACTACTAGCGAGTGCAATGTGCTCTGCAGCTGGACTTCATAGCTCATGTGCTGAACAGTTACTGTAAACATTACACTTGTAAACGAAGTTTTCAATAAACACTTTGCCTTTCCTCTCATCTCTTATTTTATGGTGTTTGTGCTTCATTACTTCACTTGCACCCATACATCCCTATACAATAAATGATTGTTACAATATTCTGTACCTACTCTTAAAGTTTGTACCATGAATTTGGGGACAGCCTGTATATAGGTGACAAATATGACTTACACATCATGTAAATTTCCTTTTAATTTTCCTTCTATTTTATAATTTAAAAATATTACATCAGGTGAACTGAAAATAGTTTTATATAACATAAATAAATTAAGTTTTAATAGAGAGAAATATTTAGTAACTACAATAAATTAAGCAGGTATTTTCATATAAGTAAACATATATTCAGACTTGTAAAAGTTTGTTGCATATAAAATTCTTATTTTCTTCCTTATTACTCTTTCTCTTCGTGACTCTTAGATTTTTTATTCATTGGTTTTAATCTATTTATATATAGATTTAAAATATATTATTTTTGCGAAACAGGTTTCTAAAATACTATGCAATAAATAAATACGTTCTTAAAATTATCAACCAAAATATTATTTATTCAGAATAAGTAAGAGTTTCATGAAAAACTGCATTAGTGAGTGAGTGTGTTTTTGTAGGTTTTTTTATACGGAGCAAAGGAGCCAGAAAAACTGCATTGCGAAATACTGATTATGTGGTCATTGTAAAGAATTTCGGAAGCTTGGCGATACATAAGATTATTGTTGATTTATAGCGTACTTATGAAAAGTATTATAATTCTTTTAATATATTATATGCACTCTTACTTTACTAAGTTTTAATAAAGACTAAAATTAAACGCTTTTTGAATACATAATTACCATAAAAATCTGTAACTCAATAATCTAAAAAAATGAAATAATTATAAAAAGTTTATTCTTTTTTTTTTTTTTTAGATACAATTTTTTTCTATGGGATTGTATTACAATTTCACACGAAATAAATTAAAATACGAAATCAAGAATAACATAATTAGTATAATATTCAATAAGAATAATATTTAAAAAAATTAATAATCAATAGAGAGAGAAAAGGACTCACATGCATTTGAAATAAAAAAAATAACCAATGAAAATTTTGGCAAAAAAAATTGTAATAATTTTTTTTTAATTTTAAAACTGTTTAAGGTATCTGACTACGTTTGGAACCATGATTTTGCGAAAGTGTATAAATGGATAATATTTATGAGATTTAATGTCACTTAGATTAGAAAATGTGCATAAAATTGTATTAAGAATAGTATTACAATAAAAAATTATTTAAGTACAATATTTTGACAAAAAATGAACATAGAATGACTCATTTTCAAAAAATTCTCCTTTTGTGAAAATTGCTTCTATTATAATAATATTTTGCCTGTATGTAGCTCAGACCTTTGTACAGAGGCTCAACTAGGATTTTTGAAATACATAACTTAGAAGAAGTTTTATCCATGCTTAACGACAACAGAGGAGAGAAATTTTAAGAAAAAAACGCAGATAATTATTTTAATGAATTGTAACTCTGAAAATAATGTGAATTTTTCAGATGTCATAGTTGATCCTCTGTGCAAAGGTCTGAGTTATATACAGGCAAAATATTATTATAATAGAAGCATTTTTGACAAAAAGAGAACATTTTGATAAAAGGTTATTCTAATTTAATTTGTAGCCGAAATAATGTGTTTAAGTAATTATTTTTGTCAAAATGTCCTTAAAACAATTTTATACATGTATTTTAATCTAAGTGACATTAATATCAAGGAAATTATACATTTATGAGTTTTTTTAAAATCACGGTTCCAAACGTAGTCGGATACCTTAAATAATCTTTTCCATTTTTCAAACGCTAAATATTTTTATGTTATCCAGTAGAAATCTTTTGCAGCCACTGAATTCATTTGATCATGAAAAACTGCCATATGTTTTGCAATTTACAAGCATCGCGCTTTTCTGCAACTTTCGACTCTCCATGTGTCTGTCCTTGGATCTGGACATAACTCTTGTTGCGCATTAGCGATGTCAGCGGCTTCTGTTAAAGTAATCCCAGATCTACAGTTTTCTCATTCTGCGAGACAAACTTTGAGCAGCCGACGGTTTTATGGATGTCTGTTTTCTACGGACTGCAAAGCAGACAGCTAACTTTTCTGAATGTGGTTTTTCAGGACTAGCTTAAATTTTAAGACACTGCGTAAAGCCGTATTATTTTATTTAAGTTTGATGTCTGAAAAGGGAATAGAAAAAAATATTACAACTTTTGGTTCATTTCTCGTGTTTTTCTTTTCCTTTTCAATGAGTGACGTAATAGTAATACAGCAACAGTGCATGAAATTTCGTAACTGATGTGACAGTTTAATATGATTATCTAACACCGCAAATTTCTATGCAAATAGGCGATAAGTTTTTTTTTATTTTCTATAGATTATGTTGAGTTTACAAGAAAATAATAAAAATAAGTAAAAATAAAAACAAAATTAATAAAAATCCCAATTTTAATATAATCTCAGTATGATTTTATGAAAGCACTACGAATTGAAAATCAATCTCATATAAGGTGAATTAAAATGGTTTTTTTTACTGTCAAAATAAATTCAGATATTGCGAATATCTTTAAAATAATAGAATTATAAATATGCAACTTAAAGCGTTTTATATAGCATTTTCAATTATTGCTTATGTGGAAACTAAAAACTTTTTTCTTTTCTGCAATATTTTACTTTTAGAAAAGTTTTTTGCCTCTTTATTGTATTCAAACAACTTATGACCCTGCTGCTTGAATAATTTCAAAATATCTGAAAATGTAATATAGAGATTCAGCTATCTCTCTAGAATTTACTTTCTTTCGTACTTGTGTTTTTTTTTTTTTTTACTCCAGTTATAGATTTTCCACTAAAATCATTTTGAATTAGTTCAATTTTTTTAATAAAATATAATACATTTACTTCAAGAAATTAAATTGTTTAATTTTTTCCTCCACACTGGAATAGTATGAATGTGTACAGAAAGTAAAAATTTTAAATTTTTCCTTTTTAAGTAGTCTTTTTTGCTTTATATATAGTAAACGTTAAAAGCTCTTGCTTGATTAAAATTGAATATTTTTCATTCTTTTAATTTATTCATCCAGTAAAATCTTATTTTAAATAAAACAGTCTTGATGTATATTTATAAATGTATACTTTGTTATGTTATCTACTATTAAAACATTTTAAGCATTTTAATTCTTATATTTATAAAACGAAGATTTTAATTTATCGGTGTAAAAACTTCATATCTTTAAGAAGTCATTTTAGCTGGGCAGATAGTTTTTTTAAAAAAAAATGCTTTTGCGAAAACTTTGAAGAAATGAGGCTAATAATTTTGTTTCCCTTTCTTTAATAATGAAAGAATAAGTTAAATAATGTTTAACCCTTTATCGACCGCATTATGATTTACAGCAGTTTTTTTTCATGCGATATTTTTTTTTGAATAACTACATTCAAATTAAGGGATATACATATACAAAATACTCAACTTCGGAAAATTTAATTAGTTAGAGCTAATTAATTAATTAAAGATATTCAACTGTAAAATTAATTATACGCACTGTTCACTTAAAATAAATAGTCAAATCATTTTCTAAGGTCTTAATTTACATACAAATAAATAAGACACCTTTTGACATTGACTATTTTTCGGGACAAAAAATGATTATCCTTGCAAACCGCTGAAAACACAATTTCTCCTATAAAACTGTTTGACTTTCCCGCTAAAATACTCATCATAGAACCCGTACTGCCATATATCTTGTAAGAGTGGATTTCAAAGAATATTCCTGCTAAATATCGTCAGAATATTCATACAAATGGTTATTCTACATAATTTTAAAGTGAGTGGTACTTATAAGTATCGTCGGTTGTGTGTGTGATAAAGGGTTAAAATATGAATTGTTTTATATGCTCTGAAAGTATGCGTGTTTATTGACTTTTTATTATTATATCCCGCATCATTTTTAATCAAGTTATTTCAAACGAGAATGGTATGACAAAGATGTTTAGAACAATTTGAATTGAGATAGCATTTGAAATCTCAGTATTACAATAAGTCATGCTCGGATATCAATTTTGAGCTGATATTACGCTTTTATCAATTCGATCACGCTTATACCAATTTTGAACTCAGATATAAATTATACTGTGAACTCTCTGTCTCTCTCTTAATATATTATTTTGTCTAACTGACTTTAAAAATATATTTTGAAATTATTTTGAGTAATCCATCTCATCTTGTTTATATATTGATCTAATTATCTTTTCCACTTCATAAATATTTTCTGTAACTTATCCCAAATAAAACAGACTTAAAATAATACGTCCAAACTAAACAAAGTGAGTCCGAAATGCGGCACAGTAACTTGCAAGAAAAACACTGAAGAGAAAGAATCTAGCGACGTGTTTATTTTTTCCCGAGGTTCAGCAATCGAACGATTAAAAGATTTCCGAAGTCAGAAGATAATCAAAGCAGAGCAAACCTAATCATCTCAAAGGGTTTAACGATTCTGTGGAGTCGCAACTTTCCTGCCCTAAATCCTCTGTAGAAAAGTATCGAAATTTTGTTTTTCTTCCTTACCCAATGATTATTTCAGTCTATTGCTGTTGTTGAAGCCTTATTAGTATGAGATGTGTGGGTTGGCCTTTGATTTCTAATTAACAAGGTATTAAGTTAAGTGCTTGTTAAAGGAAAAGGTGCAGCTTAGAAAATTGAAGTTTTTTTTTTATTTGTTACAGTTTTTATTTTTAAGAGTATTAATCTGTACTTTATTTAGGGGTGCGGTATCCCAGTGGTCAAGAAAACGGATCATGGCAGGCATGTTATGAGTTCGAGCCCAGCACCTCTAAAGATCCGTGGTGTAGGACTGCGATGCACATTAAATCTGTCGAGAGCTAAAAAGGTCCTCCCGTTGGTGTGGTGTGGTAGTTAGGAGAGGAATTGCCGGCTCAGGTGTCGTCCATGTCACTTGACCGTGGTTCAAAATTACGTAGTCCGTCGCCAAAAGCACTTGTGTAGCTGAACATGCAACCTTAATATTCACTCACTCACTGAACTTTAATTTGGGGTCGCGGTAGTCTAGTAATCATAGTAAATAACTCGTTTCCTGTGTTTTCGAGTCGTGTGTTCGAGTCCTGATGCCTCTGAAGACCCACCTTGTTGAGGGGCTGCAGCACATTAAATCTTTCGTGGTGTGGTGTAGAAATTAGAAAAGGGCACCAACTCCGATGTCGTCCTCGTCACTTGACGTAGTTCAAACTTGTAAGGCCCAGTGCCAACAGCCTTTCTGTTGCTTCAAGTGCAACATTAATATCAATTCATTTACTTGAACTTTATTTTTAAAAATGAAGTAAATGTGCATGTACACCAAGCCTTTTTACATCTTAGGTACACATGTGGAAGCCCAGTGGCTGAGTGGTAGCGTATCGCGCTTCCACGCGCTAGGTACTGGGTTCAAACCCCGGGTTGAGCAAGGTCAACTCAAACTTTCATCTTTTCAGTGGGTCGATAAATGTACCAAGCTTGCTTGGGAACTTAACACCGGGGGTTTCGCGGTCATGAAAAAAGAGATGGGAATAGTAGACATTCACATTCTATGGGCTGTTGTGCCACTGAGTTTAGATTTTTTTATTAGATACACGCACACCGCCGAAATACCGTACAAAAAATATATGAATTATACAGTCTAAGAGGAGGATTCCCCATACACGTTATCGAAAGACTCATATAAGATTGATTAAGCACCAGAGTTATTTTGAAAAATAATGCAACAAAGAGCGCTACAAAATGACCTCTAAAAGTTTTCATGTATGCTTGCACACATTTACATATCTGTGAAAGAATAAAAAAGAGACTAGAAATAACAGAGAGAGCAATTGCTTATTTTTCCCTATTTGTTAGTGGTTATAGTGACCAAGGGGTCATAGTTTCGAGCTCGTGGCTAGAGTTATCAGTCGCGGAGTCGAAACCTAGTACCTCAGAATACCGACCTTGTAGAGGGGCTGATGTACGTTAAATCTGTCAATGCTCAAAGTTCACTTGTTAACTAGGCTTGAACATTGGGAGAGGTGGGTTGGCGTGGTGTGGTAGTTAGGAGAGGGGGTGCCAGCTCAGGTGTCGTTCACGTCACTTGACCATGGTTCAAAATTACGTGGTCCGTCGCTTAAAGCCCTCGTGTAGCTAAACAGCGCGACGTTAATATTCAATGAATCAATCGGAGAGGTGGGTTCCTGCTCAGCAAAATCCTCTCACTGGTGTGGTATGGAAGTTCGAAGAGGGAGGTTCCAGCTTTTATGTCGTTCTTGTCCCTTGACCGTAGGTGAAGTTTACGAAGTCCGTCACCAATAGCCCTCGTGTTGCTTCAGTGGGCGACATTAATTAAAATCAAATCAGAGTCACTATCTGTTGATAATACGCTAATTTGTTTACGATCGCATGAATAAACATTTCTGCCATTAATGTAAAGATCTACCGCATCCATCATACCTGAAGCTAATTAAAGTTTTCCTACAGTAATATACCGGGTGGGCAAAAAGTCCGTAAAAACTTTAAACATTCATAAAATCCGGAGAAATGAACGAAAAAAAAACTGTTTGCAGGATCAGCATTAGTATATCACGGGATTTTTTTAAGCTAGAAAAAAAAGTAATTCGAAAATCATCCGGTAGGTGGCGCTGTTACAAGCGTCTGTAGTGGAAATATGCAAATTAGACGGCTATAAAAACCTTTGCTCTCAATGAATCCACATTCATTTCACCATTACAAACAGTGAATGTGAACAAGGATGCTCGGTGCGCCGGATAAAGCTTGTTGGTGAAGTTATTTTACATGAACGAGGAATCAGCGACCATTGCCTTGCGTAAATTCCGAGTTCAGAAAAATGTGAAGAGTGGAAAGGGCCATTTAACACCTGTAGGTCTCTTAAAGCTTGTTAAAAGTTTTGAGGAAACTGGAAAGTTGGAGGATCGAGCATGAGCCGGACGACCATGCTTGAAAGAAGCACGTGCACCCTGCATTGCTGTCGAAATGGAAGCGATTGCTTCTGAAGCAACTTCAGGGACCCTTCGTCGAATCCTCTAGCTGTACCCATACAAATTACAATCGTGCTATGAACTTTTGCCAGCAGATACCGCACAGAGGGAAGCATTTGCGAAGTGGGCCTTCTCTAAAATGGAACAGGATCCCACCTGGGGTTTTAACATCTTGTGGACAGATGAAGCCCATTTCTCGCTTCATGGTGACGTTAACAACCATAACTGTCGCATTTGGGTGACCTCTAATTCACGTGAGTACACACAGAAGCCATTGCATTCCCCAAAAGTGACAGCATGGTGTGGTTTCAAGGGTTCATTTATCATAGGACCCTTCTTCTTTGAAACGCAGCGCCCAGTAAATGGATGGATAACGGAAACGGTAAATGCTCAACGTTATCTAACGCTTCTGCGGGAGACTGTAGTGCCATGTTTAATTCAACGAGGTCAGATTTCGAATGTCACGTTCATGCAGGATGGAGCAACCAGTCACACTGCTAACCCGGTTAAGGCATTCCTGATACAGACGTTCGGGGAAGACAATTGTTAGCAGGCGCTGCAGCTACCCATGGCTCCTCGGTCTCCAGATTTAACACCGGCAGACTTCTGGTTGTGGGGATATTTGAAACCTCGCGTGTATCTAACCGGTCCATCAAGTCTGTCGGAACTGAAAGATGCGATCCGCAGAGAAGTATCCTCCATACATCCGGACATGTTGCACTCTGCCGTTGCTGGATTTGTCACTCGTCTGGAATGTCTTCTCCCCTGTGGTGGTGGTCATGTGGAACATATTCTGGTGTAACAAAGTTGTGAAAGTTTTCTTTTCATTATTTATGCATTGTTTCTTTGATTTGCGTACATCAGCGCCACCTACCGGATGATTTTCAAATTATTTTTTTTTCTAGCTTAAAAAAATCCCGTGAGATACTAATGCTAATCCTGCAAACAGTTTTTTTTTTCGTTCATTTCTCCGGATTTTATGAATTTTTAAAATTTTTACGGACTTTTTGCCCACCCTGTATATATATATATATATATATATATATATATAAGTTTTGAAGAGAGGGAATAAATTATTTTCCAAATTGTTTTACCCATGTTAAACAATTCTTCAGGTCTCGTTAAAGATTTACGGCGTGTTCTTCATTTGGAAATACGTTTAGAAAGGATTTTCTACATTTACATCATGTTTAAGACCATAATAAGTAAAATAACAATGAATTTCATCCGTTACACAATCGATTATCCTAATTAGAGTTCTTGTAAATCAGCTGGTTACAAATAAAAAAAATATGAGTTTTCCGTGAATTATGTCATTTCAAAACAACGTAAAAGGTTTTAGTGTATATACCAGTTTTTTTTCTGCTTTAAACAGTTATGAAACGAGTAGCAAATATTTCCTAAAATACATATGTTATTAAAACAATAATTGTAACAATATATTTAATTATATATTTATGGTATGACTCAATAAAAAATCTTTCTAATTTACATCTTTATTTTTGCAGGTAAGACATGTTACCAATATCTCTGCCTCTCAACATACATGGAGAGGAATTCTACCCTCTTTAGACTACTTTGGAAGCATGAACAAATCCAGCCTGTATCAAAGTGTCTCATTATTCTTAGAATCCATAGTCGTGTAGTTGATAATTTCTTATATACTTTAGTCCAGGTGATTAATTTGCATAAGTAAGGTTATTATAGTAGTTTCAGTGATATGCATGCTGTGTGATAAAATTATTAATACTTAAAAACTTATAAAATTTATTTTCTATACTTAATGCTGTACTTCATTTTTTTTAACCTCTTACCTGCCACTGGCGTATATATCCGTCTCGCTCAACCGGTGTGCTGAGTACTATGGACGTATATATACGTATTTTCCAAATACGATTCTTTATGCTGCTGGTAAAATATTCTGAAGGCTTTGGATTGCAATAAAATGACCTTGGCAGATTTTGCAAAATATTTACTTATATTGGAGAAAAATTTCCTCTTTATGCCTTTCATTTCCGCCCCCCTCCAAGACATTGTGAAAACCAGTGGCACTGGGGAGAGATCCCGGAAATGTTGATCGGCAGTTAAGGGGTTAATAATAGTAAAATCCCGAAATCACGGTTTTAGTATTAAATTAAATTAAAAAAGTGTTACCCAAATAATTGCATGATCTTCATTTAAATGTTTTTAATTTTTAAAAAAAAAACTTATATTTTTGAGACTAGTGAATATATTTCATTCACGAGTTCATGTCGGCCTTAGAAAAACTTTACAATGATACCATACCTCGGTTTTCTTTCAAATGGATTTCATTCTGTTTTTTTTTTTTCTCATGTACCACTTTGTTTAGTTCCAATATTAACATTTAATGATTGATATCAAATTTTCATTCCATAACATCTGATTATTTTTCCAAAATAATTGGCAATTATAAAGCCTCATGACATGGATATCTCGCATAAAGTTCAAAGTTTCGGCTCTTAATTTTGAACTGTTTTTACATTTTTTTTCATTTTTTAAGCATTAAAAATATTTCTTTTGTCATTGACGTTTGTATAATCTTGCTCATAAAATATTAGCAATTGTAGATGGACATTTAATTATAAGGAGTAAAATTGTGAAAATCCCGAAGGTAAGTTGCAAAGTACCGAAAAGCAAAGAATTTTCCATGTAAGATATTTTATTCCGAACAAAAAAAATGTGTAATTTTCTGTAAGAAACATGTTAGTTCACAGCAAAATAATTATTCGCGTATTTTCTTTTTTCTAAAAATGATCTAAGTCTTATTATATTTAATTATAGCACGTTTTTTTAATTTATACGTTTAATTACTCATGAAAAGAAAAAATTAGATTATATATAAATAACTATATGATAGAATTGTTTACTTAAAGTACGAAAATAATATTTTAATTTTTACCAAATATATATATATATTGTTAAAAAAATTACATAACATAATATTTTGGCTGTTTTTTGAGAAAAAGACTTTTTACACAAATAATTATTGCATTAATTTTATTAGAAACTCTTTCTGAAACTCTAAATCTACATATAAACTAATTATGAGATCTTACGTTATTCGTGAAATCCTTTTATGCAACTGTTTCACGGGAAAATGATTAGAAAAGACATCTGAAGATTAGTGACAGTAATATTCAACAATAGATATAAGTCCTTGCTTATAAATTATTGTTAGCTTACAAACATATGAGTTCCACGTTTACAATTTCACTCGCAATAATTAAGATTACCATCATAACTCGATTTCTCACTTGCGGCAACTTATCACTATCTTCTTTCGTATGATTTACGGGTTTGTAATTTCTGAGTTCAAACCTTAATCGCTTGGCTTCACACTATGATTAAAGGTTGCATTCTACTAATGAATTTTGAGCAGCATTAGACTGAGAAAGCAAATGAGATCTGTCGTTTTTATGTCAGAATTATGAAATCTTGATATCTTTCTCTTGAAATTTTCCATTTTCTTGCGTCTACTGAAACGAATTGTTGAATTCATCATCTTTCTGTTTGTTAATGCGATGAACTCGAGTTTGGAACGCATTCCTCATCTTTCACTGAACTAATTTATGTAGGAAAAATGATTTTTTTATTTTTTTTAAGAATTACCAATAATTTTTTTTTTTCTTTTTGATTTTTAAGTTCACTTTATTCTACATTCTTTTTTTTTGGCAGTTCAGTAGATTTATGTATTATCAAATCTTTTTCAATGAAAAATATTTAAATTGTTTAATTCGCTCTGTTAACATTTTAAAGTTCATTTACTAAGCTTGGATTGTAATTAGGGATTGCAATATTGGACCAAAAGTTCAATACCGGTACTCGGTATTGTTTAGATCTTAATACCGTGATACCGATTTAAATGCCGGTAGTAGAAATTTTAGAAAAAGAAAAACACAGGTGTCTGTTTTATCTGCCAGTTTTATTAGAGAGTGTAGGTATCACAAAAATAAATTATAAATTATAACATTACATAAAGAATCACAAAAAAGTAAAGGAACATCTTATTTATTTAAACCACAAGGAAGTATAAATATCCAAGTATTTACCTCTAAATCCCTAATCTTCAAATAAATCGATTTCTGATTTCTGTGTTGTATTTTGGTCTGCTGACATTTTTTCAGTTATCACTAATTCTAATTTTTGTTCAAGAGACAATTCCTTTTCACTATGGACATTAATATCATCATCATCTTCGATAACTGTACCGAATTCTTCTGAATGGGAAAGGTTTGTAAGTAAAACATTTTAAGAAAATTTGCTATAAACTTGATCAACGTTGTGAGTTGATTAGTCTCTTTTCTTCTTTTTCATTCTTCTGTGCGATTAGTTATTCTTATACATTATTATGATATGATATGCAAAGGCAATGTAAATAACAGACTCCCCAATTAAAAAAATATCGAAATATTACGCACTTTCTTCACAACTACAACCTTGTTTTCATTTTTACGAATATTAGACTACGAATCTTCCTCGTGTGCAGTATCACTTTGAGCTGTAATAGGATAACTTTGGCCCGCCTCCTTGGAAGATTCACATACGAGGGGTGTCCGTAAAATAAGTTCCACGAATTTTTTCACATCAAAAACTGGTTTAATTGCAAAGAATAGTACATTTTTGGAAAGTTCAGTCTTTCTTTTATTTTTCTACATAATCGCCGTTGCGTTGTATGCATTTCTGCATTCTAGGCACCCACTTTTTCAAACCAGAGTGATAGAACTCTGCCGCCTGTCCGTGTAGAAAATTAACAACCGCGTTTTGCACCTCTTCATCTGTCTGGAATTGGGTTCCGCCAAGGTTTTCTTCAACTCGGGGAAGAGATGGAAGTCACTTGGTGCTAAGTCTGGGCTGTAGGGTGGGTGAGACACCATTTCCCATCCAAATCTTTCGACGAGGGCTGTGGTTCGATTGGCGGTGTGCGGTCGGGCGTTGTCATGGTGAAAACGCACTCCTTTTGTCAGCATTCCTCTTCTCTTGTTCTGAATTGCACGTCTAAGCTTATTCAAGGTCTCACAGTACCGGTCAGCAATGATTGTTGTCCCGCGAGGCATAAACTCGCACAACAATACGCCCTTTCGATCCCAAAAATGCTAGCCATGATTTTCCCGGCAGACAGGATTTGTTTGAACTTCTTTGCTCTTGGCGACGAAGGGTGTTTCCACTGCTTCGATTGCTCCTTTGTTTCCGGTGTGGTGTAGTGTACCCAGGTCTCGTCACCAGTAACAATAGAGTCCAGAAATTCCTCTTCGGTTGTTCCGTGAAAAGCGAGAAATTCTTGGGCCGCTTCAACTCGCTGCCGCTTGTGGTCTGCAGTGAGCATTTTTGGTACCCATCTTGCGCAGACCTTTGAATAGCCTAAATGTTCAGTCAAAATCTTGTCAATTGTGGTTTTGCTGACCTCCGGAATCTTTTCGCACAGTTCCCGAACTGTAGTCCGTCGATCTTCAAGCATTGCCGCTTCGACTTTGGCAATTGTTTCGTCGGAAGCCGATGGCCGCCCTGCACGGGCTTCGTCGTGGACGTCTGTTCGGCCATTTTTAAAGTCCCTGACCCATCTGCGCACCATCCCAGAGCTCATACACTCTTCTCCATACACTTGACAAAGTTCTTCGTGAATTTCCTTTGCCGATTTCTTCTTAGCGGCCAGAAAACGAATAACAGACCGCAACTCGCAGCTGGCGGGAGACGCAAGAGGAAGCTCCATCGCTAACGGCTGCTGAGCCAAGAATAAACGTCGCAGCGACGCTAGCTTGGTGAGGGATTGGAGTGGGGAACCAAACCACCTGCCTCTGTTGCCTGGTCGCACATACAAACGATCCTAGCGCCAGTGGTAGCCCGTGGAACTTATTTTACGGACACGCCTCGTATTTTATCACATTTCCTGTTTGCACGATGCAGCTTTATATTCACAAATTACTTTCACCCATTAGGGAGACATAAAATTAAAAGGCATACTATTTTTGCTATGTTGGTGATCTCTGAACATATAGTGTGTGGAGACAATTTAAAAAAATTCTAGTAAATACCGAAAAAACGGTATTTAAACTTGTGAATACCGGTATTACAAAATTGTAAAAATGGCTAAAAATACTGGTATTCAGTATCCCAATATTCCAGTATTGCAATCCCTAATTGTATAATATAAACTTCAGATTATTTTTAATACATTTTTATTAATTTTTAATTTAATTTTTAGCGGCATTGGAAACTCATTCTGCCTTTTCCATCATTGAAGAATTGAGATTAAATTTTTCATTTATTTCAATGACAACTTTCTATAGCCACACACATAGTGCTTATGTATTTTACCTTTGATAAATTTCGACTAACGAAACGCGCGCGACATCACCAATTCCGGGAATGTCGCCAAATACTACCATCGTTACTATTACTGTGTTCATCCATCCGGTATAGTGGTTAATGACGCTAGTGTTCGAATCCTGGAGAAGACATGGATGTTTGTGTATGTATATTGTTTTTGCGGCATGGGTGTACTCTATTGTGCTCAAAGCTAAGGATAACGGCCAGCGTACTATTAGCCACTTGCCACGTTGAATTTCGTATGCCTTGTGATTTAATGCCACTGTTGATCAGGCGGCATAAGTAACAACAGCATTAATGTATTCAAACGTGTGCAAGAAGTGTTTCCACTGTTCACTGTATATCACTGCAATAAACAACGTCTTTAAATCGACGAAATTTAGTCGGCAATATAATACGCAAGTACTGATACTTGAAACTTAGTTTTATTTCATTGAATGCAATTATTTTATTATAAACGATGTGTTCAGTCCTTGAAAAATAAATATACACCAATTTAATTTGTACCAATTCGGCATATTATGCCGTAGATCCATTTTACCAAATCAAATTACGTTTGTGGCGATGTGATATCTATATAAACTAGTAATAGCCTCCATGCGATGACGATTGTTTTGGCATGGTGGCTAAGATACTCATTTTCGGATCGGAAGGTACCCATTTCTAATCTAAATTCATTGGTGACCCTAGCCGTGCAAAGAGAACCGCAGCAGTTGTGTCGCCATATATCCACCGCAAAGGCAACCAAGCCGTCAGACATATGACGCAACTAACAAAGCCATTACTCACGATGATGCAACCCACAAGCCGTCCCGCACGTATGACGTAATCCACAAAGTTGTTGCACTCAAATTAACGTTCCTGCTCACACGCTCTCCACGAATATCGTATCGTTCCTTTGCCTATTCTCCGAATCACTGGCAAAGGGGTAATGTGGTGATGTGATATCTTTATAAACCTGTAACAGCCTCCATGCGATGACGATCGTTTTGGCATGGGGGCTAAGATACCCGTTTCCAGATCGAAAGGTACCCAGTTCGAATCCCCTTCACGTCTCTAAATGTTGTCAGTGCATTCGCGATCAAGATTATTTCACTTGTGCATGCGTGTGAGCAGCATTTCACTATTGCCTTCTTATCGCGGCATTTGGCTACGTCTTTTCGTTTGATGAAATTGGTCGATGGTATTATGCCCACATAAGTACCATATATATTTATAGCTTTTCAACAAAACCGTGAATAATTTTTCTTCGCAACAAATTATGTAAACTCGAATAGTTAACTTGTATCTCAAAGGGATGCTGCACCTAAAAATTCTGAAAGAAAACCTTTCTGCATAATATGCGAACTATCCTCACGTTTTGTAAAAGTGAAAATAACTTTCTTCGAAAGAATGGAAACTTGTTCTAATGATTCAAAATGTCAATTAAAACTTATCACTGATTCAAGGAAGGAAATTACAAGATTTCTCCTGCACAACTTTGATATTTTCAATAGAGACTAATTGCTCTTTCAAAAGTTCACTAAAAGTTAATGAACTTATAATGAAATTCTTGCATGCGCCATAGATAGCTTTAGGAAATAATCTTTCCATGTGATATTTGATATTGTTATTACTTCAGAATTGTCTTTTACATATATATATAATTAATCATGAAGTTCGAAGGATCTAAAGATTACAGTATTGGACTACATGTTTCTTTTTATTTTAGCTCTTATCTATGTGTGTTATTTATCTCATAATTCATTCAATTCATGAAAACTTATATACTGATGGTTCCTCTATTTAACAAATCATTTTTTACCGATTATAAAGGAAAGGATTGGGAAAAAAAAGAATGGATTTGTATAAATATTTAATGAAATGCATTTTATTTCATTACATTCATTACTAAACTTCAAATAAAAATGTGTTCTTAATTTAGAATGTAAAAGAAATAATAATGAAGATGAAAAATAAGAAATGCGATATCTTATGGTTGTTTTAAAACAAAAATTCTAAGACTAATTTTGTTTAAAATAACACTTAATTGTTTCACGGTATTTTTAACCAATTAATTACATGAAAATTTCTCCAGCGCGTTTTAAATTAATTTGGATTCCCCGCAGAAAATATTTCACACAACTAACTGCTCTAATTTAAATTGTTTTCAGTTTTAAATGTTGTAATTATAGGAAAAATAAATCTACGTAATAAGTCTTTTAAAGAAAAATTACGACTTAACCGCTTAAAGAATAAAATACTAAATGGCTGTTGTGCTAATAATTATAAATAAGCAAATTTTGTCTTAAAACTTCTAATTTAAGATAATTAGATTAAAATAAAATAAATACATCTTCTTTATTGCAAATGAATAGGAATATGTCTTAAATGAATGAAATTTTTCCTGTAAATTTCAATAATATTTTGAAAAAATGTTTTTATTAAATGATTTTCAGTGCGTTAATAACCATGTAGCAAATATGCTTAAGATATACTTATTTATAATTATCAAAAACATATACTTATATTAAATAAGTTATTTACGTTCTCAAAATTAATTGTGTGTATTATGCCAGAATGTGATCATCTTGGATAGTACGTATAATACACAATATTTTTTTGTAGAGAAAAAATTATTTTTTATATCTCTCAAAAATGTTAACTTCTTTTTTTTAAAATGCATATCGTTATGTTAATACAGGTAATTTTTTTCGTACATTTAATTGGCGTGTTCAAGTTTTCTAATATATTATTTGATGATGTTAAATAACGTCTCTCTCGTTAGCAGATCTACTTAATTAAGATCATTGATATTTAAGCAAAACGTGTAAAATGGATTAAAATATCACTTAATTAACCATGCAATTTCTTAATGGATTCATAATTAGAGATGATTCATTTTTTTACAAAAGTAAAATTTTATCCACACAATTATTTCAATTATTTAGGAAAGTAATATACATGGAAGTCTTCAAAGAACGAGAGATGATGAAGTAATGTATTCGAGTCCTTATTTTTACAAAATGCACATCATTTTTTTTAAAACGGAGCTGCTAATTGGTCTTTTTAGGAGTGGACTCCAGGAGAATGTGCAGACCTAGCACATTCTCCTGGAGCTGGTATCACTTTTTAGTACCTATATACTATATAGTATTATATAAACATATTAACCATACACAGTGAAAATCGGTTTACGTGAAACTGAAGGGACTGAAATATTTTTTTTTCGTTTTAAAAGAAACTGCAAAAAATATAACGAAATATAACATTTATTAGAGTACATTTTATTTACATACACTCGTATATATGCATGCATTTCATAAAAATCAATGGAACTAAACATTCACACGAACTTTAATACAAAATTTTCAAGTTTTTTTTAAAAAACAAAGTATTTTTGGAAAATAATCTGATATTTATCTTTGCATTTTCTTTTTTAGTATCGAATTGTCAACAAACTTTTCGGTATCATCCATTTTATTATTCATTTCAATATTAGAATGTGAGTCTTAATAACTGCACTACTTTTTATTATGTCATATTGCATCAATGATATTTTTTTTAGCTTTGAACACACTCCAAAATGTCTCCGCCTGCCATAATTGTGACTATGTACGCATGATCATCATCTAATGAAACGAATTCTTTCGATGATACAGTACGACAATACAATTAACTAGAAACTTTCTCTTACACTCCTCTTAAATCTCGCCTTTGAGGCAGGTGTTTCTGATATTTTATTCATCCCCAAAAGGAAATTGTTTTTCGTATTAAGCGATTTTCCTTTCATGTTAAGGTATCCGACTACGTTCAGAACCATGATTTTAAAAAAGCGCATAAATGGATAATTTTCATAATATTTAGTGTCACTCAGATTAGAATACATGCATAAAATTGTTTTAAGGACATTTTGACAAAAACATTTTATTTAAATATAATATTTTGGCGAAAAATGAACTTGGAATAATCTTTTTTCCAAATGTTCTCCTTTAGTGAAAAATGCTTCTATTAGAATAATATTTTGCCTGTATATAGCTCAGACCTCTCTACAGAGGATCAACTAGAATTTTTGAAAAATTCACATTATTTTCACAGATACCACTAATTGAAATAATTATTGGCGTTTTTTCCTAAAAGTTGCTCCCCTCTGATGTCGTAAAATATGAATAAACCCACTTCTAAGTTAAATATTTCAAAAATTCTAGTTGAGCCTCTGAGGAGAGGTCTGAGCTATATACAGTCAAAATATTATTATAATAGTAGCATTTTTCACAAATGGAGAACATTTGGAAAAAAGATTATTCTAAGTTAATTTTTTTTGCCAAAATATTATATTTAAATAAATTTTTTTGTCAAAATGTGGCCTTAAAACAATTTTATGCATATATTCTAATCTAAGTAACACTAAATATCATGAAAATTATCCATTTATGCGCTTTGCTAAATCACGGTTCCGAACGTAGTCTGATACCTTAAGAGAAAAGTAATGTATGTAGATACGAGTAGTACATAATATTTGTAGTGTCTCGGAACCATTGTAGTAGATCCTGTTAACCGATATTTCGTCTTAAGCGTTAAAAGTATTTCAGTCTATGTATATAACAATTGTCATACTAAAATCTTGAAACCCAGCTTTCTCCCCAGGGAGGTACTACAGCTCTGACGATGCGAAATTGTACTAGAAATTTAATTTTGAAGAGAGTACTCTAGTCAAACAGGCACTCCAGGAATCTTTAACTTGCTGCATAATCTTACGACATGGACATAATCTATTTTCTGCATCATGAAATCCCACCGACTTGGTCCGGGGTCGAAATTTGTTTGTACAAGGCCAGCGTCTAACCAATTACACCACAGAGCCTGTTACCCGCATCCTATAAAAAATAAAACTACATGTATCTTATATAAATGGGATTGTTTATTAACGCCGACCTTATAAACATCAAAAAGACTATTGGCTATGGAACTCGTTATTTTGAATATCGTAAAGAGGAAGACATCTGGGTTGACACTCCCCTCTCCAAACGTCCACACCACACTAGCATGAGGATTATAAGTCCCAATAAATTTAATTTGTTCCAGTCCTTTATATTAAATTTTTTCGGTGACACCTGGACTCCAACGCATGACTCGTCAAAAACAACTCAGGTTACAACTACGCCACCATAACTATTCGGCAAACACCATTTTTTACCGAAAAATTGGAGGAAAGCTGAATTGCTAAGATGTCTCAGGGATGTTAATTCTGTCTCGAGAAATGATTGATTGATTGAATATTAACGTCGCAATGTTCAGCTACACGAGGGCTTTTGGCGACGGACCACGTAATTTTGAACCAGGGTCATGTGACGTGGACGGCACTTGAGCTGGCACCCCTTTCTTTTAACTACCACCCACACCAACGGGAGGACGTTTCAGCTCTCGACAGATTTAACGTGCATAACTGCCCTACACGGCAGGTCTTTAGTGATACTGGGCTCCGTGACAAGGCAAGCCACGATACGATACCTATACCACTCAGCTACCGTGGCCTCTCTAGAAATGATAATACAAACAATTTTCGATTAGATGCAAGTCTTTGAGTTAAGAACTAGATAATTCGATTCTTTAACACATTATTTATAAAGAAATAAAGCTTCAAAAAAGTGTTAAATGTTTGAAGTATAATGATAATTTTAAAAATTATACGTATATGAAAATAAGGAATACAGTCGAACCTCTATATTGCGAATTTTTCTATATAGCGAATTTTTCCTGGAATCGTGAAAATTTCACGATTTCGTAAAATAACCTCTGTACAGCGAAGTGCATTTTCTATATAACAAACTTTTTCTTTTTTGTGATTCAATTTTTTTTCTCCATATTTTAAAAGTATTTCTGAACATTTCAAGTTTTTTTCTCTCTTTTAACATATTTTATGGTGGTCATAAATCTTGAACTGGTTTTATTAGATCGTAACTTGCCGAGAGCAATAGAGTTCTGGATGTTTCATCCAAGTAGTGCCATCTTTAACCCTCATTGTCCAGTTCACTAGAAACATCATCAATATCCCCTTTCATACTCAGTGGAGTTGTTCCGTGTTCTAATTATGAAATAATGTATGTCAAAAAAAACTTATATTCTTCAAATTAGAAAATGTGTCCTTCAAATTCATTAATTTTAATAGAAAATTATGTACTTAATATTTAAAATACAGTGTATTCTTCGACAATCTTTTTTCTTGTTTTCCTTGCAGTTTTTCTTTCTTCCTTTTTTAGGCGGGTAAAATATATAAAATAAGCATATATTAATTTTAAAAAAGATGTTAATAATTACTCTTTTTAATATATAGTGTTTATAAATTTAAAATTTGTTTGATGTGGTTAATAAAGAATATTAAAAGATGAACCTCTATGTAACGAATGTTCCATATTATAAACATTTTTCCGGGATTTAGAAAATTCGTTGTATAGAGGTCCGACTGTATTTTGGTCAGAAATATTAACTAAATTTTACGTTGCACGTGATATTTTTTCTAAAATAGTATCGCTAATTACAAGCAATAAGTTGATTTATAAAGTTAAATATATCCTTATTACACTGTAGCTATTATATAAATAGAATGATAAATTATACTTTTTAAAAGTAAAAAAATTGCACATTTTTAAAATTTTTAAAAAAACTTCAAAATTTTCCAAATATTTCGAAATACAAAAGGTACATAATACTAAAATTAGGTAGGGTTTAAAGAGTGTGCTACATTTTATAAATCTGCACAAAGTTTTATACATCAAAGTCTACTATTTCAGAAAATAGCATGCGCAACGTAAAATTCACATATTTACTAACAAAATTTTCCTTACTTTCATGTAATTTTTAAAATTATGATTATATTTTAAACATTTTGCACTTTTTTTAAACTTCATTCCTTTTATAAATAGTGTGAAAAATAATCGAACTATTTAATTTTAATTTCAAATATTTATATATATTTGAAAACTGTTTATATTTCCAGCTCTCGAGACAAAATTAAAACGCCTCGGACCCTTTAGAAAATGGATTGCTTAGGAAATAAATTGATGAAAAAGTACCAATTGCAATAGACGTGAATAAAATATAGAAATAAATTATTCCATGTTACTATAAAACCTCACTTGTTGAATTTTTAATTCTGTAAACTGCTTGCCTTGAGTTTTTAACTAAATTCACTTTAATTTGTGTTCGGGATAGATGTATATTCTGATAAAAATATAATTCGGAATAAAGATTGAAACGGAGTGATTTTTTTTTTAATCAAAAAAAAGTTTTTGATCAGAAATTTCTTATTTATAACAGAGTAATCTATACAGTAAATTAACATAACAGCTTTTTCTTCAATAAATAGGAATTAATTTAAAATATTTAAAAAAATTTTTTTGAATGCCTGTATAATTTTCTCTTTCTTCTGGAAAGAAGATAATTCTTTATAATAGGGTTAAAATAACGAATATAATGAAATTAACACTCTAAAGATTACTTGGATAAATAACCATCCTTAATAATGCAATTCTAATTTGAGTTCAAAGTTAATTTATTTTGAATTATCAATGCAAATTGAAAATCGAAAACCTTTTTAATAAACACTTCTCTTGTTGGATACTTACACAAAGGTATCATAAAAGATTTTAATAAAACTTATTTAGAAATTCCTAAGCCATGGAAAACTTCTTCGTTTCTAAAATAAAATTCGTAATTGTAAATAAGGAAATATTTACCTTTAATTGTCTTAAGTCATGTTGAGGAAATGAAATGAAATGAAGCTATTTACTTAAGAAATTCATTAATGAGTTAGAGGAGAGATAGAATTTACTGTGTAAACAAATTAAAAAGGGGTATAGGTATAAATTATAATTAAATAAATTAAAGTGTACGAGCATATATATATATATATACATATATATATATATACATATACATATATATATATATATATATATATATATATATATATATATATATATATATGTTCAGAGTACTGTTTTGAAATATAGCATACTAAAACATTATAGATGCTTTTGTAGGAATCAGTACCAATAAATATTAATATTTAACTATGTATATATATACACTCAGGAACATTGAAAATAGCGACCCAAGAAGAAAGCATCGGATTGAAATGAAATTTAATACACATAATGACACAGATGAGAGATTCACTTGATCTCAAAAACAAGACAATTAAACGAATACAGGGTGTGCAACGACACAAATACTGGGCAACTTCAATAGCGCGTTGGACCACCTCCAGCTGCAATACATGCCGACACACGGTTCGGCATTGAGTAGATTAGACACCTTATGTTGTCCTGAGGCAAATGGGCCCACAAATCTTGAACAGCCAACTCTAAATCATGTACAGAGTGACACGATGGCATCTGCCGTTTTAGCTGATCCCACACGGGCTCTACAGGAGACAAATCGTTGGAGCGGGCCGACCATCGAAGAGTCTGAAAATGACGTAGGAAGTTTTGAGCAACTCTTGCTGTATGCGGACGAGCATTATCTTGCTGGAAAATTGCTCCTGGGAGACCATTTAGGAAAGGTCCTACATGGGGTCGAAGAATATCATCAACGTAGCGTTGACCCGTTAAGGTTCGAGGAATCACAATTTAAGTGGACTGGCTGTCATAGGCTATGGCCCCCAGACCATTACACCAGCTGTGCGGGCAGTGTGACGTAGAACAGTGTGGGGGGAATTGTACCGCTCACCATGGCGCCTCCACACCCGTACACGGTTATCATCTGTCCCCTAAACAAACCTTGATTCATCACTAAACACAACCTTTTGCCAATCTGTGACATTCCACATTGATCTGGCTTGGCACCATTGTAGACGCAGTTGCCGATGTTCCGGTGTTAAAGGGAGTGCACGGAAAGGGCGCTTGGATTTAAGATTTGCTTCTGCAAGGTGTCTGAAAATAGTTTGTGGAACAATTGCTACGCCTACGTCTGCTCGTATCCTTGAACGAGTCAGAGGGGTCCACAAGTGCTTGCCGCACTATCCTTCGATCCTCTCTCCTCGTGGTTTTCCTGATCGCTCCAGAACCGGTTTTCCGAGCGTGGGTACCTTCTCGTGTCCAATGCTCCTAACAATTTCTAAAGGCATATTCCGAACGGTCGACCTGGCTAACAACACGGCGCGTCGACCAGCCTGCAGTTTTTATCACGATGATCAGGCCTCTCTCAAACTCGCTTAACTGTGAGAAATGTCTTCTAGCACGCTTACCTGGCAGGTTTCGCTTACCAAAGTCTTCCTACATTCGGCGGGTAATCGTCACGTTTATGAATCTTCGAATTTGCGCTGGCTTATATAGCACCCTCTTCCTGATTGTAGAGCCACCTCGGCGTGTATGAGCATGCGTATTGGCCCAAAACTCGGATCATTTGCATATCACATTACGCTGTATTTATTTGCAAAGTTTCGAGATTGTTCTTAGCTTCCTTCTTGGTTCGCTATTTTCAATGTTCCTGAGTATATATATATATATATATATATATATATATATAAATATATATATATATATATATATATATATATATATATATATATATATATTTAAATTTACAAAAATCACAATTATATGTGAACTCTTAGCAATATTTTTCAAAAGCTTCATAGCAATTAGAGAAAGAGTAATAAACTTCAGTAAAAGTATTGCTAAACAAAATAGATGAATTTATCTGGAGAATGCACTATAAGTTTTAATTTTTTAATGAAATTTAAAATTTTTGGAGCTGTACTAGTAAATATTATAAGAAATGCGACATCATTTTTCATCGGACCATTATTTAAATGGCAGGCCATAACTCAAAAAATATTCATACAATAAGAAATATTTTAGTATGTTCTCTAGAAGATAATATAAATATCGGGTTCAAAAGATTTTATAGAAATAAATTTATAAACTTTTGAGTTATCAGATTCGTCATGATAAATTTTGAACAATTTAAATACACACTTATGGTAGATGAAAGACCTACTTCCGGTCTTTCTTATTTTATAAAATTGATTGCAGAAACAAAAGAAAGTATATTTTGTAAACCCAAAATATGGCCCCATTGAATAAAATAAAAAACAAATAAGTGTTTTGACCAATTTTGGACATTTTAACGTGTTTGGATACCTTAAGGTATCCTCTTGAGCTATATTACCTGTATATAACTCAGACCTCTCTATAGAGACTCAACTAGAATTTTTGAAATATAAAACTTAGAAGTGGGTTTATTCATATTTTACTATAACAAAAGGGGAGCAATTTTAAGAAAAAAACGTAAATAATTATTTCAATTGAAGGTAACTCTGAAAATAATGTGAATTTTTCAAAAATTCTAGTTGGGCCTCTGTAGAGAGGTTTGAGCTATATACAGGCAAAATATTATTATAATAGAACCATTTTTCTCAAAAAGAGAACATTTGAAAAAAAAAGATTATTCTAAGTTAATTTTTTGCCAAAATATTATATTTAAATAAATTTTTTTGTTAAAAATGTTCTTAAAACAATTTTATGCATGTATTCTAATCTGAGTGACACTAAATATCATGAAAATTATCCAATTATGCGCTTTCTTAAAATCACAGTTCCGAACGTAGTTGGATACCTTAAAGAAAAAAATGTAAATATATATTTATTATAAGAGGTTTATAATCAAGTAATAAGTCTGAACAGTATAATAACTAGGTGCATCGGAATCTGTGGTTAAAATCTTTAAAACACTTATAGCTCAATGCGTTGTTAGGTTTAAACTGAGAAAGAAGAGTTAAGAAAAAAGATTATTTTGTAATAAAACCATGAGGAAGACTTCAGATAATTTTAAGTCAGAAATTTTAATTTGTGTTACGGTCTCAAAGAAAGTAATAATATCTAACATTTTAACAAAAATTTATATCTCAAAATATTTCAATTATGATATATCTGATGTAAATTAAAGTTGTAGACATGAAATTTAAATTCAGTGCCTCAATATTTTAAAGATTTTACAATTTGACTGCCGACGGTGTGTATATCCGTCCCGCTTAACCGGTGCATTAAGTTACCAGGACGTGTATATACGTGTTTCTGAAGTGCGACTCTTTCATTTGCGTTTCTATCAGTAAACTATTCCGAAAGTTTTCGAAAGGAGTAAAATGACATTGACAGTGTGTAATTCAGGGAGAAATTTGCTTATTTATGCCTTTTCTTTTCCCACCAATAACACTATATATGCTTGCCTATGTAAGAAACGGTGACTTTTGATCGTCAGGGAAAAGGTCGAAAAAATATGTGTGTGCATCAATATTAGTTTAAAATTATTAAATATACATATTTTTACTTACGCATACGTTAATGGTTTCAAAAACAATGATTTGGAGTTTAAACTACAAAACCTTAGATGAAAAATAAACGTAATCACTTTTAATCAAAAAAATTATGATATTTATAACGATAATTATAACATCAAAAGATGGGAACAAATGAGAATGAATGTAATTAATGAGTAAATATATTTGAATTATAAGATTTTATTATTTTAAATATCAGTTCATTTTAAAAGTTATTTGTCAAGATTTAATTTAATTGGTAGTGATATTTGTCCATGTGGTCATGATGTTGAAACTACGTTGTTGTATTGTAACCTATGTTTTTTAAACGAGAAAATTTTAAAAATGAGTTGAAATGTTTATGAGTTTACTGGCTACCTATTGTTTCTTTGTTGGTCAATTGTTCTGAAATCCATAATTTTTTAATTAGTTGTGTGTTTACTGTACAGATTTTACAAATTTGATATGTTTCTCTCTCCTTCTTTATATTTTTATTTTAATTGTCTTTACATTTTTAGATAATGCTGTTGTCACTTACATCTGTAAGCCTCATGTTATGCAATATGGAGCATGAGGAGTTACGCAATAAATTAATTAAAAAACCTTTTTTTTAAGTATCAATTCATAATCTTTTAATGATGGATTATTTTATAACAGCATTCCTATTGATATAATTAAACCTTTTGAATAGTGGATATTTCTAAAATCGATTTGAAACAAATTATAAGATAACTTGTGTTCATGTTATCGGTATAAATCCAAAGCTGAATTAAATATTTATGAATATATATATATATATATATATATATATATATATATATATATACAGGGTGTTTCAGCTAAGATGTTACAAACTTCTAGGAGAGGTAGGGGACAACAAGACGACTCGAAGTATATAGGCAATGCTGGGTCGGAAATGCTTTCCTAAGGCTCCACGCGCCGACAAAATTTAGGGTGCAAAACTTCAACTGGTCTTAAAAACGGGAAAAATTGTCAAAACTCTTTGAGTTTTGGTCAAAATTATTGCTATTATTTATTATTTCATAAAAAAAATTCTGAGCAATATTGCTGCTAAAACATCGCTAGAGGGCGCTTTAGACTTTGGAACGCTAGGGAAAAAAATTTTCAATATTTTTTTAAAGTTTTTTCATGGTTTTCATAAGTTGAAACTTTAACTTGAATTTTGATACCAGATTTGGTATCCTCCGGGGAAAATTGATGTAAAAAATCGAACATTGTTCAGGGCACTTAAAGCACAAACGGTGCTAAAAAACGAGCAAAATGTTGGATTTCGGTGCGGTTTGCGCGAAAAGCATTCCTCTGCTGACTAATTTGTTCAAAACAAATTTTGACATTGTTGCCAAATTTAAAACCAGAGGTGCTTCAGACAAGTAAAAAGGCATTTCCGACCGATCTTTCCTATGTGATTCCGAGTAATCTAGGTGTACTCTTCCACCAACGAGGTAGAGTACACCTAGACGACTCGGAATAACATAAGAAAGGTGGTCCGGAAATGCCTTCCTGAAGCAGTAAGACCATCGAAAGCCTGATACGTAGCCCAGGAATTGCAAGTGTCGTGGCAGTGAATAAAGCGAGCAGGGTTCTCGGCGAAAATTTTAGCGAGAGAGTGTTAAAGGCAGAATATGCAAATTTCACCGTCGAGAGTTGAATTAGCCGCCAGAGGGACAGAACGATAAGAAGAAGTCCGCTGGAAGAAAGCTTTATTTCCATCGCACACAGACTGGCTGTACGATGGCAGAGTACACGAACGCAGAGAAAGCAGATATGATTCTGGTGTACGGGGCCACGGATTGCAATGGTCGAGCCGCTCAGAGGTTGTACGCCAAAAGGCATCCTGTCAGGCGGACTCCTGCTCATACCATGTTTGCTCGCCTACACCAGCAATTATGTGAGACCGGTTCATTCCAGAAGGCAGCACGTAATCGAGATCGGACGGCACGTACCGAATTGAACGAGGAAATTGTACTAGATATGGTAGAGACCACTCCCAGTTTAAGTACACGAGGTATCGCTAATGAAATCGGGATTTCATACAGTAGCGTTTGGAGGATTCTCGATAATAGTGCCCTGCATCCATTTCACTACCAGCGCGTCCAGTCACTAAAAGAATGTGACTTTGCACTTCGTCAGGCCTTTTCACAGTGGTACTTGCAGCAACGAATTGCAAATCCCTTTTTTGCAGCCTCCGTGTTGTTCACAGATGAGGCGTCTTTTTTGAGAGAGGGTATTTTCAACACCCATAACATCCACTCGTGGGCAGCAGTGAACCCACATGTAACACGTACTCGGGCTGCACAGGATCGTTTCCTGGTTAACGAATGGGCTGGCATTCTAGGGGATCATCTAATAGGATCCTACATTCTGCCTGATCGCCTGACTGGTCCACGCTACCTGATATTCTTGGAACAAGTTTTGCCAGAGTTATTGGACAGCGCACACGTTACCGCTGCGACTCGTACTTCCATATGGTTCCAGCAAGATGGAACCCCGCACATTTCAGTATTTCTGTTCGGAATCACTTGGATGCAAAATGTGGTGAACGATGGATTGGCCGTGGAGTTCCAGCGCATTGGCCTCCCCGATCGCCAGACCTTTCCTGTTTGGATTATTTCTTCTGGGGGCAAATGAAATCCTTGGTGTACGAAACACCCGTAAACAGCGCCGAGGAGCTTGTAGCACGCATCAGTGCAGCAGCCGAGGAAATACGAAACACTCCAGAAATGTTATCGAATGTTCGACGCTCCATGAAGCGAAGATGTAAAGCCTGCATCACATGCGTCGGGCGTCAGTTCGAACACCTCCTTTGACAGCAGTTTTTCCTTCTTTTCTTTACTTTTTCTTTTATGATTATGCATAGCAGTTAGTAAACAGCTTTTTTCCTCCTATTTTGAGTCTTTCTTTGTGTTTTACTTCTTGTGATTTGGTACTTGTGCTTTTTACCCTCTTTTACTAAAATTTTTTGCTATAAAATTACTTTTTTGCAACACAGACCAACTCGAATCTCATTTAGGAGGAAAAATTGCTAGTAATTATTCGGCTTACACCCAATCACAAAATTATCCAAATGAGTTTCCAAGTTGCAATGTCTGAAAGCGCCCTCTGGCTTTGATTAATGGCTACCAAGTCAAAATTTATTTTGAACAAATTAGTCAGTAACGGAATGCTTTTCGCGCAAACCGCACCGAAATCCAACATTTTGCTCGTTTTTTAGCACCGTTTGTGCTTTAAGTGCCCTGAACAATGTTCGATTTTTTACATCAATTTTCCCGGAGGATACCAAATCTGATATCAAAATTCAAGTTAAAGTTTCAACTTATGAAAGCCATCAAAAAACTTAAAAAAATATTGAAAAATTTTTTTCCCTAGCGTTCCAAAGTCTAAAGCGCCCTCTAGTGATGTTTTAGCAGCAATATTGCTCAGAATTTTTTTTATGAAATAATAAATAATAGCAATAAATTTGACCAAAACCCAAAGCGTTTCGACAATTTTTCCCGTTTTTAAGACCAGTTGAAGTTTTGCACCCTAAATTTTGTCGGCGCGTGGAGCCTTAGGAAAGCATTTCCGACCCAGTATTGCCTATATACTTCGAGTCGTCTTGTTGTCCCCTACCTCTCCTAGAAGTTTGTAACATCTTAGCTGAAACACCCTTGTATATATATATATATATATATATATATATATATATATATATATATATATATATATATATATATATATATATATATATATTAAACTTGCTTTTATAGGACGCATAATCTATTAAATGAATTTTTCTCGCAGGAAAAAAATATTCAATTGTATAATGATTGTAACGATCAAAATATTTTATTATGAACTGTGAGAGGAATACTAAATTTTGAAATGTGAAACATTCCTCAGCATTTCAGATTGAATTTCAAAATATATTGATAGTCCTTTTAATTTCTTTATTTATTGCTTTTATTCAAATTCATAATGCGATTTTTAATTACGTCTTTTATTTACATAAAAATATTTTTGAATTAGAAATGATATTTGTCCAAAGCTTATAGAACGTATAACATCATTTCTAATGATAGCACTTGGAACTATTCTTTGTGTAACAATAAATTATGTAATAATAGTAATTGAATTCCGATTATGGTTACATTCTCCGCGTAGAATAAAAATTTGTAACAGCAATGCATGCGTAAATATTTGAAAAAACCAATGCATAAAAGAAGCAAATATTAGCTATAACGTTTTGCTCTTCTATTTTATTCAATGCAGCTTATTTGCCTTCGTGATTTATATACCATTTGAAGGATGGAATTAATTAATTAGTGTGAATTGAAAAATGTCTTCTGTCTCATAAGTTACATAGACTGAGTTATGAAAATCTGCTAAAATTAATGCATCTATTAACATTTTTTCTGGATAGAAGATACTAACAACGAATTGTCAATAAAAGATATAAATAAGATAAAATATAACGTCTGTTGTAAGAGAAGAATTGGAAACAATTTCTTACAGAAGTCAGATGAATATTATCCGTACGTATAGTTAAATTTTTTGGAATATTATGGGGGGGAAAGTGATGAGGTTTCAATAAAAATTCAAATTAAATGAGATGTTACAATTATATTACTTGAAAAGGTACAAAATTCAAATATTGCTGGACAGAACATTATAAAAAAATGTAATTTCTAACATGGGAATTCCCAACAGTTCCATTGAACACAACAGGGTTCGGTAAACTTTTTGCTGTGGTGTACCAAACCAATCCACCAATTTGTGAGTCAGGGTGCCACCTTGTAGAAAATATTTGAAACACAACGATTCCAGCGCTAATGCATGCAGAATTAGGGAATAGAGGTCAATAACGTAGGTTTTAAGTTTCATATTATATCATTTTTGTATTATTATACATTACTCGCAGATATTTATTAACATAAAAATAAAAAATATAAAATATATCGATTCTTTCAACAAAAATTTAAAAAAAATAAAATTGTTCATTTTTTATGTAGTACGCATCTTTTAAACGTATTTATTAAAACAAGAAATAAACTAAATAAAATATAAGTATTTTCTTTTATAGTATCCGACTACGTTTGGAACCATGATATGGCAAAGAGCATAAATGGATAATTTTCATGATATTTAGTGTCACTTAGATTAGAATATATGCATAAAGTTGTTTTAAAGACATTTTGACAAAAAAAAATATTATTTAAATACAATTTTTTGGCAAAACATTAACTTATAATAATCTTTTTTTCAAATGTTCTCCTTTGGGGAAAAATGTTTCGATTATAACAATATTTTGCCTGTATATAGCTCAGACCTCTTTACAGAGACTCAACTAGAATTTTTGAAATATTTAACTTAGAAGTGGGTTTATTCATATTTTACGACAACAGAGGGGAGCAATTTTAAGAAAAAAAACGTCAATAGTTATTTTAATTGGTGGTAACTCTGAAAATAATGTGAATTTTTCAGAAATCATAGTTGATCCTCTATAGAGAAGTCTTAGCTATGTACAGGCAAAATATTATTATAATATAACCATTTTTCACCAAAAGGAGAACATTTGGAAAAAAGATTATTCTAAGTTAATTTTTTGCCAAAATCTTTTATTTAAATAATATTTTTGTCAAAATCTCCTTAAAATAATTTTATGCATGTATTCTAATCTAAGTGGCACTAAATATCATGAAAATTATCCATTTATACTCTTTTTTAAAATCACGGTTCCGAACGTAATCAGATACCTTAATATAGTTAAATAAATTTCATTTTAATTCGAACCTTGTCTACTTCTTATCGCAAAATCAGGGGTTTAATTTGTGACTTTCAATTTGGCACAATTCAGAATGGTCATTTGCTAAGAAACTTTCTTAGGACTCAAAATATTTTTCCTGTTAGAAATTATTTGTTAAGATAAATACGTAGAACCTAAAGCGAAAAGTAGGATTCGTGTAACTTTCTTCAAAGGATTAAATTTCTCCAGCAATGACATTTAAATTTAAAGTAGCTGTCAATTTATCGTTAAAGTTATCTCTTTCAAATTATTTTAAAATTCTATAATTGTTGCTTTTCATAATTCTGAAGAGTTATTACAGTAAGGTCCATTTCAAAATTTTTAACTGTCATTAACTCAAAAAGTAACAAATTTGAAGAGTGCACCGAGAATTGTACCACGTGTCAAATGTAGCAGCCTGCCATAGGTTGCCGTTTCCTGGTATACTGTTCTTTTTATTAATATTCTGTACAGATTCAAGATATAAAAATAGGTTAAAAATGACCAAATTTGGTCAAAACACGAATTTTTGTTTTTTATTTTATTGAATAGAGGGGTCTTTTGGCTTAAAAAACACACTTTGTTTTATTTCTACGTTACCTAGAAGCCAAGTTACAATCAATGTTATAAAATTAGAAAAATCTGAAGGAGGCCTTTGATCTATCAGAAGCGGGCATTTAAATTGCTCAAAATCTAGCAGGAAGAGTATGATAACTCAAAATGTTATAAACGTACTTCTATAAAACTATTTGAACCTAATATTTATATTATTTTCTAGAGAAAGGGCCTTAAAATGTTTCTTATCGTATGAATATTTTTTGAGCCATGGCTTTTTATTTAAATAATTGTCTTATAAAGAATGTCACATTTCTTGTAATGTTTACTCAATTAGATCTAAAATTTTCAAATTTTAATAAAGTATTAAAATTTAAGAGTATTTTCTAGATAAATGCATTTACTCTGTTTTAATAACACTTTTACTGATATAAGTTTTTCAAAAATATTGCTAAAAATTTCACATATAATTGTGATTTTTGAAAAATTAAAATAATTTTTTTAAATATTTTCATAAAAAAAGTTAAGTATTAGTACCTATTGATATTGATTCCTAAGAAAGATTTATAAAGTTTAAATATGCCAATTTTCTAAAAAGTACTCAGACCGTGTTCGGATACCTTAAATTAAAATTATTTTTAACAATACTAAATAATTTATATAGTTATATAAGCAAGGTTTTGTTTGGGAAGTTCCAACTTCAATTTGATTATTCCATTGCATTTGTTATTTAATTTCTGAATTATACATTTAAAAATTTCAAAATAAATTCAATTTTATTTATTCCCCGGATATTCAATACATTATAGTTCCTAATATTTGTAAGAAATATAACTAAGAAATATTTTCAAAGTATTGTCAATTGCGAACTTTTTTCCTTCGGATAAATCTATAAACTCTCAAAGAGCGCAACAAATTTGCTGGAAAGGAGCTTTGGAGAACATCAATCTCCCATGCAACAGTAGCATGGAATGAGTCCAAAAGAACGAAAAAGAAAGAAAAAAATAAGAGAAATCTTTTCTCATCTCGCTCTCTTTAACCCCTTCCACACTTGTTACATCCTCCAATCAGCAACGACCATCCCGGCATCCCCCGCGCAATCCCAAACCTTGGCACTAGATCGAACGTTTTGCAGTTTGGTGAGAAGAGGCCTTTCTAACGTGATCGTGTGAAATTCTCACATCTATAAACACTGACAGATCGTTACTACGTTGCGTGCTTCAGTCGCGTTTTGAAATTCAGTTAAAGTTTGGTTTGGATAAATAATTACTGAATTTAGAAGCAAGGAGATATACTGGAGCGAAATTTTAGTAATTTTTAAATTTAATGTTTGTTAAATAATATATAATTGGAAAATGGCATTGGAAGAAAAAAGTGGAACTGTTGCTGTGAATAATTCTGAACAACCCCAGCCTGAAAAGCCCCAAGTTAATCAGGTGGAAAAAGCCCCAGCAGAGGTCAGATAAATTTTGTTTTTCATTGCTTATAATTTAACATAATTAATTGGCTACTAGAGAAAATTAATTTAGCAATGAGCAGCTAAATATAAACATATATTCTATAGATAAATATGGATTTGCTATAGATATATAAATACAGACATAAATTTATTTATTTATTTCCAGAGAAATAGATTACGAACTAAAATTTAAGGGGACCTTAAATAAAAAGAATTTATTATTAATAAGTGTTGAAATAATCACACATCAATCAGTCTTTTCAAACAAAAAAATACATAAATCAAATATAGCTTATTTTCATTCTTATTAAAACATGATGTTCCATATTCTTAATTAATACAGTAATAACATTGTTTAAATTAATTCAAAAGTTTGACGTATGTAGTAAAGTTTACTTTTTTTCATTATTTAATATTGTATCTAATAAAATCTTAGAAATGTAATGTAAAAATTGGATTAAAACAAGTACGTATATTAAATGAGAATAAATATTAAAATGGACAAAACATGTAGCTACAATTTTAATTCGAAAATTACACGCTTTGATTAATTGGTAGTATAGTTATTGTAATTATTGGCTTCAAATGCGATACATAAATATAATTTCCCCCTAGTATTAAATACAAATCATAACACACTGATTTTTGGTTCTCAAAATTGTCCTTCCAATTAAAGTTCTTTTGAATATCTATGTAGTTATTTGTTTCTTAATGCAGTAGTAAATATTCTTTCAACTGTAACTGTTTTAAAATAAAAGCGAGGAATCCTTTGCACAAAGTATTTAAATAAGAAAAATCTATTATGCATTTGGGAATTGAATATAAATAATATTTATCAGTAATTAGAATTAACTATTAATTAATTTATAGGTAAATTAGTACTTTATGAATTTGTGTTTCAAAGTGTACATTTGAATATTAATTGCTATTTTAAAATAATAACATTAATTTGTGATTTTCTTTGATAAAAAAATATTGTGTTCTGTACACACACATAAAGCAATTTAAAATATTAATAACGTTAACAACGAAGCGCGTTCAAGCATTGATATCTTTTGAAATTGCAATCACTTTAATGTTAAATAGTATTTTGCGCGATTAAAAACTAATTTTTATTTTTCATTTTTCATTATATCTCGCCTAATAAATATAAATAATGTAACATAATTGGGATTTTAAAATAAAGCAAAATTAAATATTCTTTTGATAGGGATGTAAAACCGGTCACACACACACACACACACACATGAACGAAAAATGCATTCTAGCATTGAAAGTAAAGATATGCTATTGAAAAACTGTAATTAAAAATCTAATGTAAAACTTTATTTTGTGTATAAATTGTATAACAAATAAATAATGATTTTCATGTTACAAAAACTAAAAAAAAAACTTTAAAAAATCAAAAAATACTTATTTTTTGTTTAAGCCTACAAATTTTTCTCCTTTTAAAAATACTGCCAAAAATTTAAACTAACCTACCTTTTTTTAAAAAAAAAAATGTGGTACAAAATTTTATTACCGAAACTGTATTTTTTTAAAGAAAATGCAAGACTTTATTTTTACATGGGATTTGTTAGCAAAGGCAACATTAAAGAAAAGTATGCTCCCATTTCTCACTCATAAAACAATTTCTGTGTTAAATATTTTCGAGAATTATTGCATTGTTAAATTTTCTGACTACCTGCTTTATAAATTTATCATATATCTCTTATGCAAAAATAGTATTCCTGAATCCCCGAGGGAAAAATATGTATGGTATAACAGTTTTTGAATTTAATATATATTATCCAATATTTATCTTTAAAAAAAGTGTTTGTGTTGCAGTTGTTTAAAGTCTTTATATGCTATTCTAAGCAAAAACGTGTCTGATATGCGCAATAAATTGACACACCAGCGTACTTTATTTAATATTAACTTTCTTAACTTTACCAATGTGTTGATGAAAATACAATTGAGCAAAATACAAATCGAATATAGAAAATTTAGAAAAATTTTAGTGTATATATATGATTTAAATTCATATTTACAGAAATATTCAATTTTTTAAGGATAATAATTTATTTTTGCAGTTTCTTACTTAATAAACTGAATAAAAAGATTTCAGTTATAAGCAAAGAACAAAAAATATGTTTGAATAAAATATTTTGGAAGTATTTCCCTTTTATAACTGAATTTTACGAGTGTAAGATGAAGTGTAGTTATATCCTAGGGCTATTTTATGTCACGACTATGAAAGTATTGGAACTCTTTATGAAAAATGTATGCTATTTGAATATTCTAAAATAAATAAGGTACTGATAAAAGACTTTCAAGTTTTCAGACTGATAAAAATGTCATCATTATAATAGTAGATAAATATCGTGACAGAATACATAAATATAATATTCAGATTATAAATCTACTGTAAGTAAAGGTGAAAATAATGATTTAAATAGTCATGAAAATTAAAATATCTTAATGGCAAAGGAAAATGTGATGTTAATTCTGTTAAAGAGTATACATTATTAAATTCTGTTTCTTTGTGATAAAATCATAAAAATGTAACTATATTTTTAAAGCAAATACGGTTTCTATTCCTATGTAAATTATTACACTTAGCATAATACTTTTTATAAATCCGATATTCATTAATAATTTATCATTCGTTTTAATATACATAAGTTTTAAATATCTTTAAACTTTTAACATTAATTTTGCAAATGAACTTTATGTCTTAAATCTTTTTTTCAGATAAAATAGTATCAATCAAAGTGTTTTTAAAGGAATTAAATACGGAAAATAGATATCGTGTGAATATGTACCACATTACAGATAGAAAAAAGGGATTATTTTAAAATTTATTGTTAAAATTTAGCTTTCCTTTTTTTGAAATGCATTGATCAAAACCCAAATGTCTTAGAGAATGTTGGTAACATTTGAAGTTTATAAAGGAATTCGGAATTTTATATTACCGAAAGTCATCTCTTTTTTAAAAAAATACTTACATGTGTGTGTGTCAGAAGCGCACACAGAAGTTTACCAAGGGGGTCCAGGGTCGAAAGTCCACCATTCTTGTATCATGTTCCTTTTGATTTTGTCGATTTTGGTGAACAAAAAACAGTAAAACTAATTATTGAATAAATAATTAGTATTAATTAATAAAATTAATCATTAAAAACAAATTATTGATTAAATTTTACGTATTATATGCTTAAAATTATAATCAATAGGGCAAAAAATCTAAGGGCTTTGAAAAAAGGGGGGGTCCGGACCCCTGGGGCACCCGCCTTCTGTGCGTCATTGGTATGTGTGTGTGGTCAAAAAGTATTTTATTTTCTTTAAAAAAAAAGACATTTACGACAAATTATGGAATAGAAAGTACAGTATGGAAAAAAAGTTAAAAATTGGGGCAAAATAAATGTGTATTCTAAGTATTGTTTGATAATAAGAAAAATAAATGGAAATGTTTCTTCATAAATAAAAGAAAATTTTTAAATTTTTCAGCTACTTCTCAATGACCTTAGTAACAGATACGATAGATCAACAACCTAATAACTGATTTTCCTGTTTGCAACCTTGATCGTTTTTAAAAATTGTCATATTCACACACAATAATACGATCAGTTAACAGATTTAGATTGGTTGGGTTCCAGAATCTTCCTGTCACGCAATCTGGAAGTGGTTTCCACATATATAGAACTTGTTCCTTTATAGTGAATCCAAGTTGCAAAGTTTGGGATCAATATTTAGATATTTTGTTCTTATACCACATGAATATAATGGTCAACTTAAATTGGCTTATTTCTCAAAACACCATTACGTATTTCAATATTTATTCATTTCATGTATTTTTATATCTCGAATACTTTCTGCGATTACCTGTAAATGCATAAAATTGCACTGCTATCTCATACTTGTTAAGTTTTAATATAATAATGCTTTGTGGTTCCTGATTTTTTTATAGATTTCTTTTCAATTGACTTATTTTTACAAAGTATCCATCATGATGTAACCGCAAATTAATTTAATCTTTCGATGTCATTTAATGCAAAGCAAATAAGTCTTTCAATATAATAATCATAAAGTTATATCCTTAACATTTAGTTTAATAATAAACTTTTTTTAGGATTTGTTAATATATAAGATAAAAGTTCAACAGTACGATTTTTCACTCTGAATAACTAAGAGGTTTTAGGTTATTATATTAAATACATTTTCAATAAATCAAGTTGGATATATTAAATGTTATGCTCATAATATGTTTGCAAAAATATTAATCTTCAAAAACAACAAAACACATTTAACAATGTTTCAATATTAACCATATACAAAGTTATAAACACAGAAAAGTAAGTAAAAAGTATAAATCTTGACGAAATAAAAGAAATGGCTGAACGTTCTTCTATGGGAATTTTAACACGTAAACGGTGTTGAAAATAATATATACAGATGACATTAAAAGGCTACGCCTTTGACATACAATAAACGAAAATTATATCTTAAGGTATCCGACTACGTTCGGAACCACGATTTTAAAAAGGAACATAAATGGATAATTTTCATATTTAGTGTCACTTAGATTAGAATACGTGTATAAAATTGTTTTAAGGACATTTTGACAAACAAAACTATTTAAATACAATATTTCGGCTAAAAATTAACTTAGAATAACCTTTTTTTCAAAATGTTCTCCTTTTGTGACAATTGCTTCTATTATAATAATATTGTGCCTGTATATAGCTTAGACCTCTGTACAGAGGCTCAACTATGATGTTTGAAAAATTCACATTATTTTCAGAGTTACATCCATTTGAAATAATTATCGGCGTTTTTTCTTAAAATTTCTCCCCTCTGTTGTCGTAGAACATGGATAAACCCCCTTCTAAGTTATATATTGCAAAAATTCTAATTCATACTCTGTACAGAGATCTGAGCTATATATAGGCACAATATTATTATAATAGAGGCATTTTTCACAAAAGGAGAATATTTTGAAAAGGGGTCATTCTATGTTTATTTTTTGTCAAAATATTGTACTTAAACAATTTTTTATTGTAATACTATTCTTAAAATAATTTTATATACACTTTCTAATCTAAGTGCCACTAAATATCATAAATATTGTCCATTTATACACCTTTTCAAACTCACATTTTCGAACGTAGTCGGATACGATAAACAAAAAAAAAGCTTCTTTCCCAATTTCTAACCCAAAATTTTATAAAAAATTAAAAATAAAATTATTCGTATGTGTCTAAACACTAAGAGAATCTCGTTTTCTGCTTGATTTAAAAAAACTACTCCCCCCCCCCTTAATTTTAAGCGAAAAAAATGCTAAAATTTTCTAGGCAAAATAGTTACGAATAAAACATTACATTTATTTATTTAAGACAGCAGGAATCAGAACGTGGGAATCGTATTTTTTAAAAACACTTTAAAAATTATAGAATTAATTTATACAGCTAAAAAATTATCTCTTTCTATTGGCATAAAATATTTATTCTTGTGTAATGGTAATATATCTTCATGAGATGTATTTATCTCAATCTTTGCAAAATGAGTTTTACTAATTAAATTTTGCACCGAAACTTATAAATAGCTTTGAAAATGTTCAGCGTATCTGTTTTTATCTTCCCAACGTAAGTTAATTAAAACAAATAATAAAATTTAATCTTCGAATTTTTCATTATTTTTAGACTTAAAATAAAACGAAACAGAGATTTTATTTCCAAGCAATATTTTTACCATTGCCGATCTAGGGAAATTTTAATCTTCGTCGTTTGTTATTTTTATCATAAAATGAAGTTAGTCATTTTGCTAATTTAATTGAAATCCGAAACCTAGAAAACATATAAACCTTGTAGGATCTTTGGGTATTTTAAATTTTTCTAAGCGAGTATTTTTCATTGAAGAGTATGTTTCAAAGAATATAAGCTTATAAATACTGTTTTAAAATGTATTTATATCAAACTTGATGTAGTAGGTATGTTTTTATTTATGGGGAGAGATATTAAGTATAATACTACATAGCTAACTCCTCAGATCTCACAAATGTTGGATATTTCTTAACTAGCAGCTTAAAAATTCCTTCACGTTCTTTTTGTACGTGGAGATAATGTCGGTTAATTTTTTTCCCTTACTATTAGGTGTACAACTTTGCTTCCGCCGTTTTTTCCCGAAATTCGAGACTTTATTGTAAAAAACTGATTATACATTTAAGATTCAATAATTGCGTTCAATAACGATCGCCTGTGATTGTTTCAGTCGGTTTTAATAACTCATAATACACTACGTCGACCTGGTCCCACCAAATGCCATGCTTCGATGTCAAAATCACCGTTCTTGAAGCGTTGAAACCACTCTCGGCACGTTCTTTCACTGATAGTGGCTTCACCATAGGTATTTGAGAGCATTCGATGAGCCTTCTCTCGGCCGCAGATTTTTTCATATTAAAGCAGAAAATTAAAACCTTCCGCAAATGACGAGAATTTAGCTCGTAAGCTGACATGTTTAATCGAGAATAACTTTATGATGCAGACACAAATCGACTAATATTTCGATGTTGTTGTGTTTACAAATACCTAAGCTTATTGTATGACATCTTCGATCTATTTATTTCGACTACCACTTACCGCTACAGCCATCTATTGCAAAACGGCGGAAGCAAAGTTGTACACCTAATATATTATTACAATAAGCAAGAATGTATACTTTTCAGTATGTTGTTCACTGATATAGAGGGGGAATGGTTGCCTAGTGGTCAAGGTCTCTGACTTGTACTTGACGTATCATGAGTTTGAGTCTAGTGCCCCTGAAGACCCGATTTGTAGAAGGGAGGAAATGCAGGTTATATCCATCGAGGCACAGAAGTTCTCCTGTTGGTGTGGTAATTAGGAGAGGGGATGCCAGATCAAGTGTTGTCCTCGGTACTTGACTATGGTTAAAAATTACCAGGTCCTTCACCTATAGCTCTCGTTCAGTTTTGTAGTGCAAAGTAAATATAATACTCCTTCACTCTTTGACATAGATATTTGTTAATACATTTCCAATACTTTGACATGCGTTTTAGATAGTTAAGATGAAATAGTTAAGGTACAATTACGGATAAAACAAATATTATTGTAAACAATGCATTTCCGTTTTTTCCGTGTGTATCATATAAAAAACAATTTTTAACATTTTAGATTAACGCAGTGCTTCACAAACTTTCTATACTGGCGACCCAATTTTCAGTCAAAATTTTCATCGCCCCCCCTTCATACAATAATAATGTATTAAATTCAATCATAAAATACTTTGACGAAAAAGCTACAATACAACTTTAATTATAAATCGTACAAATTATCATGATAGGTATATAATTTTATGACATGCTTATAGGGTTACTGGTAATTATTAAAGTTGTTCTTCTTAGTATTGTTAAATTAATTTTGAAATACATTGTGCAGTACTGATACATTTATAAGTTTTTATATATATATATATATATATATATATATATATATATATATATATATATATATATATATATATATATATATATATATATATATATATATATATATATATATATATATATATATATATATATATCAGTGTAAAGGCTTATTTTATTTTTTATTACTTCAAAATGTATTTTATTTTGCTTCCTTTCCGTAAATCAATAACTTTTTTTTAAAAAAAATTTTCGACTTTTCGATATACTCGCGCCCCCCTTGTGGGGTTATCACGCCCTTTTAGGGGGGCGCGCCCCACAGTTTGAGAAACACTGGATTAACGTTTGTAAATAAACTATTGAATTTCTTTCATTTTATGTATTATTATGTTGATATACTTTTATCCTAATTTTTTTTATTAACAAACCTTACAAATTTATGCTAGTATTTTTCTTCAGGAGTATTTATAGTTTTATTTACTTGTGTGTATACTTGTTTATTCTTACTGGTATATATTACTTGTTTATAGTTTTATTTACTTGTTACTTGTGTTGCTTTCTGTATTATACTATGTTTTTGTCGTACCATATATAAAAGTCAATTTTTAGCTTTTTAGATTAACATTAATACATAAATTCTTATTAAATTTCTCTTTTATTTTATGTATTTTTATATTCATATACTTATCCTAATTTAGGCAACTGAATTCTTTCTCCTCAATAAACCTCGGAATTTTATACTAATTTTTTATTTAAGAAATATCTATATTTTTGTTCTTTTTTTATTGTTAACATTAAAACAATTTTTATTTTGCTTTTGTTGAAAATAAGTGAAGGTTGGGATATTAAAAGAACCGAAATGAAAAAAAAAATCTATTAACCAAGTGTAGATTAAGTTTTCCTGAAAAGCTTCTCTTTAGGACTTTTTCAAGATACTGTAGTCTTTTATCGTCTGCTCTTCCATTCAGAACTGGCCCCAGACCATTACTAATAGCACGAAAAGAATTCCAGATACGGCTTTTATCTAATAAACTACCTGAGATACGCTTCAGCATCTGACAAAACGGCTATTCTCTCACATGGAAAGAAAGGTTCCAATTTGTCCCAAAGCGAGATATTTTATAAGAGCATGGGTAGGAATCAAAGAACTCATTATCTGTCTAATACCATCATTGGATACTTATCTTCTAAAGCACATTGAAATACTTGCCAATAAGGTTCAGAAATAAGGAATTTATGGCTATAAAATAGATATCGATCGGCTCTTGATATGAGTGGTTATTCATATTTGGATACACTTGAAATTTTTAAAATATTAAATTTTGATTTCATTCCTCGTTATTTCTTCTTGTGTTATTATGAATAAATTTTCTAAGTTGGAGTTGGTTCAATTTGTATAAAGAAAGCTGGAGCTTACTATCCTAAGATAGTTATAGTTTAAGGTATCCGACTACGTTCGAAACCGTGATTTTAAAAAGAGCATAAATGGATAATTTTCATGATATTTAGTGTCACTTAGATTAGAACACGTGTATAAAATTGTTTTAAGGACATTATGACAAAAAAATATTATTTAAATACAACATTTTGGCAAAAAGTAAACTTAGAATAACCTTTTTTCAAAACGCTCTCTTTTTATAAAAAATGCTTCTATAATAATAATAATATTCTGCTTAGATAAAGTAAAAACTTCCCCAGAGAGTCTGAACTAGGATTTTTGAAAAATTCTCATTATTTTCAGAGTTACAGCCAATTGAAATAATTATCTGCGTTTTTTTCTTAAACTGTCTCCCCTCTGTTGTAGGGGAAATATGGATAAATCCACTTCTAAGTTATATGTTTCAAAACTTCTAGTTGAGCCTCTGTATAGAGGTCTGAGCTGTATACAGACAAAATACTATTATAATAGAAGCATTTTTGACAAAAGGAGAACATTTTGAAATGGGTCAATCTATGTTCATTTTTTGTCCAAATATTGTACTTAAATAATTATTTATTGTAATACTATTCTTAAAACAACTTTATATACGTTTTCTAATCTTAGTGACACTAAATATTATAAATATTATCCATTTATACGCTTTTTCAAAATCAAAGTTCAAGACATAGTTGGATACCTTATGAAAGTATAATAGTTTTGATATATTTGGTTCATTCTGGCTTTTTTGTATTGGTCCATTGTGGTCTGAAATGTTTGTTTATATATATCCAACTCATTTTTATACGGTAGATACGTTCCTTAGAAAATCGAGCAAAAAAAAAATGTGTAAAAAAATACAAGTGACGTATGGTAAATTTGGGGATATGTTCCACAACTTTAAAAAATCGTATAAGAAGAAAAATACTTTAAATATTTTCCCGAAACACCGTTTAAAAAAAGAAAAATGAAATCTACGTTACATATTTATTATACAATTCATTTTTTTATAACATTTTTTTTTTTAATTAGAAAAATTTAGCCTACATACAACATATAAAAATTGAAATTCAACCTAGGAATAAAACTACTAACAACAAATAAACTGTACTTGATGCCAAGCATGCATTTTTATTATGAACTCGATCATAAATGCTATCATCGGTAGATGTATGAAATATGTCTAGCACTGTTGTAGGTTTTAATTCAAATGAAGGATTTCATTCAATATTAACTGCCTCTATTAGGTTTTTTTTTGTAGCCACAAAATCTATATTTAGCATTTTTGTTTCTTTTTTTGGTTTCTCAAGTTGCTTATACTGAGTGTTTTTTCCAGGTATAGAAGTTTAAGTTGGCATTACTTTCCAAGATGGTGACCGATTTAACAGCTGTCAAGTGATTTATTCTCAGTTTGGTTTGGCAATTCATCATGAATAGACTCATGCCTGAACAACGCTTTCAAATTGTGCAATTTTATTTCGAAAATAATGGTCGATTTTCATAAGCGAATCTTGTTTAGCGATGAAGCGCAGTTCTGGTTGAATGGCTACGTCAACAAACAAAATTGCCGCATTTGGAGTGGAGCTAATCCACAAGTGTATGTCAAAACACCGTTACATCCAGAAAAACTGACTGTTTGGTGCGCTTTATGGGCTGGTGGAATCATTGGTCCGTACTTCTTCAAAAACGATGAAGGCCACAACGTTACAGTCAATGGTGATCGGTATAGAGCCATGATTACTAACTTTTTCATTCCTGAGTTGAACAATCATGATGTGTCCAGGAGCTGTGGTTCCAACAAGACGGCGCAACATGTCACACAGCTCGTGCCACAATCGATTTATTGAAAGACACGTTTGGTGACCGCCTAATTTCACGTTTTGGACCTGTGAATTGGCCTCCAAGATCTTGTGATTTAACACCGCTAGACTATTTTCTGTGGGGCTATGTAAAGTCATTGGTCTATGCGGATAAGCCACAAATGCTTGACCATTTGGAAGACAACATTCGCCTCGTTATTGCCGATATACGGCCACAAATGTTGTAAAAAGTCATCGAAAATTGGACGTCCAGATTGGACTACATCCGAGCCAGCCGTGGCAGTCCTATGCCAGAAATCATATTTAAAATGTAATGCCACAAGATTATCTTTCGAATAAAAAAAATTAATGTCAATCGAATAATACATCGTTGTTTTATTGCAATTTAAAGTTCTATACCTCTAAAAAACCACCCTATATAATTCTTGATATCCTGCTGTGCACGTTTTATGTCATCATCATGGATAAGAAAATGTTGTTTTACACTTGAAGCAAATTTCAAGACCTCGCGAATTAAATCAGCTGTTAGTAAATGAACTTCACCATCAAATTTGTCATTATCAATTTCTTGATTTATCATAAACTGTCATAATATCGATAAAATTGTCCTCAATCCATTAGCATGGGTCCCCAAATTTTGTTGAAATTCTAGTTGGTACAAAAAATTCGTTAAATTCGTCTACCATGTTATTTTAAAATCGTGTAAAAAAAAGAGTTGGATGTATTTCAAAATTTCAATTTCCTAAATTTTCTAATATTCAATACTCAATCCTCTCGTGTTGTAAGTAGTAGTTGGTTGCCAAACAACTTGCGTTAAAAAGTTTGATAAGGCATTTGAATATTACAGTTGCAAACATAAAGATCATTAGCATTGAGAGCTTCAATAAAGACAATATCGGAAACTAGCCTACAACAATAAATAATGGCATAGTATGTTTATAAGATGTCCATGGTCCGCCAGCAACTCTTCAACTGACGGTTTCTGGAATTGTCCGCTAGGAATCGCTGTCCACATATTGCTTTGTTAAAGTACTAAAACATCGTTTATTTGTTAAATTTATATATGTCTAGAATATGGCAATAACTTTTTTATTGCACTCAGATTTAGCGTGGGCTCTGCATTTTTAAGTGCAATTTTTAGGTAAGTTACCTCTATCTTGTAAAGGATTTAGATATTCCTATCCATTTATTTCAATAGGTTTTTGCTCAGTATTATTTACATAAAGGGGGAAGGTTGGCTGGCCAAAAAACATGTTCAAGCCAACTTTTATATAAATCGGGAAACATAACTATTTGCTATACTCACGAAGTAAGTCTTACAATTGACCTTATTGCATCGACTTTAAATCTATAACTGTTAATACTAGTAGGCTACAATTTTATCATTATATTTTAATAGTATAGTGATTTTATTGGTAATATTTAAATTTCTCCTAATATTATTCTTTACTTTCCCTTTGGTACAGTGTATAGGCAAATTTTAGGTGAAGGTTGGCTAGCCCTAAAACTTGTTTAAACCTGCAAACTTAGTTCCTAAGGCCAGGAGTTGGTTAATGTACTACTGTGCCTAATATTTCCTATCTTGACTAGTTATACTTAGGTCTTATAGCTATCTATATATATATATTTATGGATTATATATATATATATATATATATATATATATATATATATATATATCTTTATATATCTTTATATGTAAAAATCTTCTGTGCGTGTGTTTGTCACTAAACTCCTCCCTAAACGGCTGGACCGATTTCGATGAAACTTTTTGTGTGGGTTTAAGTATTTTCGAGAATGGTTTAGATTCACAATTCGATCCTATATCGCAAGTAGTTAAAAAGATATTAATTAAAAACATTCAAAAAATACTACTCCACATTCACCTGCATTGTTGTAACAATGCTATTGTTATAAAATAAAATTTCCTTTTAACTGAATGCTTTAACACGTGAGAAAAAAACCTTTTCAAATTTTGACATAAGTCACCAAAAACGTCGCTAAGTCACCAACGTGGCAGTATTTGTAATTTTATAAATAATTAGTTTTAATCAATTAATTTTTAATAATTATAATTCAATTATTGTATTGTCAACCAAAATAATCATGTACATTACATTTCGACTCAATTGAGCGCTTTAAAATGTATTTTATTAACGATTGAAAATTCCACCAAGATAAATAAATAAATAAACAAATAAATAAAATATGTATAGAGATCGTGAGCTAATAGTAGGAATTTAAAAAGACGTAAGTTGGCGTCGAAAATTGATTTTCAGCCAAACTGGTCAAACCCGGTCTTTATTGTTACGAAAATGCAGACGATTCACGCTTTTTAGCGTTTTTAATTAATATCTTTTCAAATAATCTTTATATATGTAATTCTTCTGTGCGTGTGTATGAAACTGAACTCCTCCTAAACGGCTGGACCAATTTTGGTGAAATCTTTGTCTGTTCCAGTGGACTCGAGAATGGTTTAGATTTATAATTCGGTTTAGAAATGTTTATTTAATTAATTTTTTTATTTATAAATTGTTGATCTTGGAATGTTTTACATTGGATCCGGCAGACTGCGTTACGATCGCAGTATCGAATATTCAAAAACCTTTTATTTTGAATTTAAGATGTATATATATATATATATATATATATATATACATATATATATCCAAAAGTTATGGCTTATTATTACGTAAATATCCATCAGTATATAATAAACTGTTCATCTGTGGATTAAATAACCCTCCGTGAGTTTTGGGTTCTAATCCATTCGGGCGCACGTGCGTGCATTATTCGGCAATCGCAGACGATAGAATTTTTACACTGGCTTCATTAATAAAGATGTGGGCGCCACAGCAAAAGGTGCAATGTGTACTTCGGTTAATGGAATTTAAATGAATCACGCGTGGAGAGCAACGAGCTCGAACAGAATGGAATGTCGATACAAAAACTATGCACCAATGGGAAGAAAATTAAAAAAAAAAGGCTGGAACTTTGGTATCTAAAACTTTAAAGTATTCTTAGATTTTCGTGATAGGAGGCAGTGTTGATCGTGTGCGTGATTCCATTTGCAGGAGTCCTGATAAGTCTATTAGGCAAGCCAGTATCTACATACCATTCTGTTCGAACACTGGTTTAAATTTCGTTAACCAAAGTAAACACTGTACCTTTTACTGTGGCATCTGCATTTTTACTAATGAAGTCAGTGTAAAAAGTGTATCGTCAGCTATTGTCAAATAATGCACTATCGTACGGCCGATCGGACTAGACCCAAAAAATCTCGGAATGTTGTCCAATCCACAGATGAACAGTTTATTACATTTTTATCGGTAGTTCCATGATAATCTGCTATAACTTTTGGATACTTTAAGCCCGGATACCATATATATATATATATATATATATATATATATATATATACCATATATATATACCCAGATACCATATATATATATATATATACCATATATATATACCCAGATACCATATATATATATATATATATATATATATATATATATATATATATGGTATCTGGGCTTAATGGGAATGTAATGGATTTAGATATTCCAATCCATTACTTTCAATAGGTTTTTGCTCAGTATTATTTACATAAAGGGGGAAGGTTGGCTGGCCAAAAAATATGCTCAACCCCGCTTTTATATAAATTATTTTTTTATATGTTAGCTGTACTAAGTCAGCGATGATTATAATACTGCAGCATCCATTTTATAATTATTAATCTCGATTGTTCATGTGTCCTTCATTGTGTGATTTTACTACTGTCTATGTGTTTTTCGAATGTGATTGCTGGATGTTATCTCTTGTTTGTAGAGAATAAAACTATATATATATATATATATACGAAATTCTGGTTGAGTATTAAATATATCCAAAATACTATTTCGCAATAACGTGAAAAATATTTTTTATTTGTCTAGTTGTAAGTTATTTTATGAAGAAGCGAAGGTTTCTAATTAAATTACATCTCTTATCGTATATTGAATTAATATACAATAATTCAATACACGATAAATTTATACATTTTAATAAATTTGTTGTATTTTTGGAAGATTTAACTCAAAAACATTTCTTGTGACTGTATTAAATAATTTATTTTACAATTAAAATCATGTAGTTAAGATAGGAAAAAGCAGAGATAATTAAACTTAATGATTATTGAATCGATTTATATGAATAATTTATTCGAAATGTTGGCTGTACTTTCCTTGCGTGTCTTTTTTTTAAAGAGATCTAATTTCAGATTTAAATACAAAACCTTTTTTTTTTACAAAGAAAATGTATTACTTTTAAAAAGTATAAGAATGAATTCAAAATCGAGGAGTTTTCAAAAAGGAAACAAGATATTTTCTGCTTGATCAAGAAGCCAACAAAAGTTTACTTGAAGCTTTTCTCCGAACAGTTTAATCACCCGAAAGCTTTTATAAATCGTGGAATCAATTTATTGGTTTTCTGAGCTGCTATTATCCATAATTTTCTTCCCAATATCCATGAGAAATGACAAATTCCTTACTGAAAGCAACATCTATTCAAATTTTTAACCAAATCATGGTTATTTATAAAATATATTTCTAAAGGAATATATAATATTTTATTGAATTGGGTTTTAAGGTAATAAAAAGACTTATATTTCACGTTTTGCTTTTTTCTTGTTAACTGAATTGATTACAGAAGAGTTTTCTATAAGATAAATGCACTAATATTTCATGTAAAATATCTTTCTATGCAATATTTTTTGATGCACTTTCTGATCTCATTAGCATGCAGTTGTATGAATGTATGATGATGTGAACTGAGAGTTATAGTATTAATAAGAGTTGAGTGGTTATAAAAGTTTTAACATTATTAACCCCTTGAGTACCTGACCGCTGTTACTCCAGACTCGTTCTGAAATACTAGGTGGCAACGCGGACTGATCCGAAGTACTGCGCCTGCGCGAGGTCCCACCAGTATCATTCAGTGATTACCTCTCAACGAGAGTGGTTGTTGAGCTTTACCAGAGAGCGTTGTGAAGCGATAGTTTAGTGTTTGTCTCTCGGAGAGAAATCTGGGAGCTCTGCCAGACAGCTTTGCGTGAAAATTTTACATCTGCTGGAGGTAGATCTGTTGGATGCCACGCCGGCCAATATTTTGCTTATTTTCTCTACAATTGTCATAAAATTCGGAAGGTATTGATTTTTACTTAAAATACATACCGATTGTATATAATTTTATGTTGTGTGAACATGATTTAATAAACCATTGAAAAAGTTATTCAAGAGTCATCATTGACAGCGCTAGGACATTACACCGCGCTATCTAGCATACTCGTAAATCCCAGATTTCTAAGGATACTATCCTTGACGTTACAAAGCACATTTTATTTTTCCTTTTAAAATTGAATAAAGAACACGTTCTTTCGTGTTTCGTTTTACTTTCTAAAATTTGTACAAGCGTTTTTGTTTGCTTTTGATTTTTCATGGCAATATGGCGTCATCGTTGGGTTTCAACAAAAGTGGCACACTGAATGAAATCCCAAAGTGACAAATCCCAAACACAATCCCAAAAAAAGAAAATTTACCTTATAGTATTTCCTGTGCTCGTTACACTGATTGTGCACCTAAATAAACCGTGTATCCACAAGAGGTTACAATAGGAATTCTCCTATGCAAAGCATGCATTCACTAGTGGTTATATGGACACTACACTGATAACAGTAGGAGTGTCGACCGAAGTTTATACTGATTTGATACACGTAGCGCTTTCTACCGGCCGGTTCTAGCAGTTTTGCCGCTCCGGACAAAAATGGAAAATGCACCCTTTCTCTAAAGCAAAAAAATTATAATTAAAAAAGATAAATTGTTTATATGGACACACACCTGTAAAGCTTCAATTATTCTTGCGAACAAAAAGACAGCATAACAATATATATATACATACAAACACAAACACACACATATATATGTATGTATATAAACTTTATATATGTATGTATATATATTATTTTAAGTCTTAACAATGCAAAATAATTCGAAATTAAGGGCATAGTTATATGCTATTTCAAGCGAATAAAATGTGAGAGAAGAAATTGCCCATTCTTGCAAGCCGATTTCTTGGGAAAAGATTTTACAGATGATTCGGATCACACAATCGTTTATATTAACTTATAGTAACTATACTCAAGACTAAAACAAAACATCTTTTGTGGCACTCTGTCTACTTATTCCCCCTCTCAATTTCTGGATAGCTGACACCGAACATTGTATAGGTCAGGGGTGACGAACCTTTTTGGATCAACATGCCATTTTTTTCTAAAGAAGTGTGTAATGAATTATTGACGTGCCGTCTAATAATGAAACTGAATACCAGCAACACAAAACTCTTTATTTACTACGAAAAAGTACCATTGGCACTGTATAGTTTTAAATGTTTTAGTTATATATGTAATTCAAATTATTAAGTAACATTAGTGTGACTTCTGTTGTTGCAGATGGAATGATAAATAACTTATAATAGGATTGTAAGATGTTACTTTTTTAAAATGCATGCTTAATTCGAGTCATCTGCCAAACAGCTTCTAAGAAATTAGTTATTTTTGCTGTGGCTCACTTTTTTTGATAAGAGGATTTGTGATTTTTTTCTTCCAAAATGCCTTTTACAGACGATGTTCTGCATACCATTATTCCAGAACATAAAACACACACCGCTTTGTTGCTATTACTAATAATGCCATGTTTCTCAGTCCACCAAATTTGAAATTCTCTATTACACTTACTATATTCCCATTTTGTTCTTTTGCTGAACTAGAGATGTTAAATGACAGTTAAAAATCTTAAGTATAACACAAATAAACTTTAAAATACAGTTGTGTCAGTGAAATTAACTATGCTATGCGTAGACAAACTTTGCATCATAAGCAACTGTAGTCTGCGACATAATTAAGTTAAGACAATATATAACAAACGAGTGTGCTCCTCTATCACTCGCGTTTGTTTGTAATACTTTATGATGAACTTTCAAAAATAAAATGCAAACCATTTTGATCACTGACGTGCCAAAAATATTGTGTCACGTGCCATTAGTGGCACGCGTGCCACTGGTTCACCATCCCTGGTATAGGTGAAAGGAATGTCCATTGTGACCCCACTCTGGGATGAAGAGAAAGCTACCAGTGAAACATGTGGAAGGATATAAACATTTCATGATTTAACATATACACTCATGGACAAAAAAATTAGCGCGCCAAGAAATAATTGCGGCATCGTGACGAAACTTGGCATGAAGGTACATGGTGGCGAGATATGCAAATGATTAGAAATGCAGCGTGATTGCGCATTGCGTATAGCCGGTAGAGGGCGTTTAACATCGTTCTCCGTGGAGTATAAAACAGATAACCAAACCTTGTTTGGATGTGCTGAATCGTTTACGAAGGAAGAACTGAGGTAGACATGCCATTACGCCGTTTTCGAAGACAATATGAGCAGTTGTCGCAGTTTGAAAGGGGGAGAATCATTGGCATATGATAGAAGCTGGGTGGTCAGCTATATGAATAGTTCGTCAATTAGGCCGCTCTGATTGTGTTGGGACCAGTGCATCCGAGAGAAGACCAGGACATGACCAGGAGAGACATGAAGACCAGGAAATGACCAGGAGAGCCATGAAGACCAGGAAATGACCAGCAGAGACATGAAGACCAGGAAATGACCAGGAGAGACATGAAGACCAGGCTCAGGACGCTCTCGACAGACCAGTTGTCGAGAAGACCGTCACATCGTACGAAATGCACGCGTACAGCCAACTACTTCATCGGCCGCCATCCAGGCAGAAGTAGCACCTTCATTACGGGCCCCTGTGTCTTCTCGAACCATACGAAGGCGCCTGGATGAAAGACACTTGGGATCGCAGCGCCCATTGCGTGTGCTGCCCTTGACGCTCACTTATAGACAGTTCCATTTGGAGGGGTACCGTGCACGAGGAAACTGGATTGCAGAGGAATAGAACCAGGTCATCTTAAGCGACGAATCCAGATTCAATCTCAGCAGTGATACAAACGTGTTCGTGTGTGGAAACCCCGTGGTGAACGCCTCAATCCTGCTTTTGCTTTACAGTGACACACCGCTCCCACAGGTGGTGTGATGGTATGGGGTGCCATTGCATACAATACACGGTCACCCACAGTATTGATCCGTGCCACCATGACAGCCTAGCGATATGTCCATAACATCCGACAACCACATGTTGACACTCTTGCAACGGCTCCCAGGAGCCATTTTTCCACAAGACTATGCTCGGCCTCACACGACAAGGGTGTCACAAGACTGTCTCCGCACTGTTACTACCCTTCCTTGGCCTGACCGATCCCCAGATTTTCTCCAATCGAGAATATCTGGGATCCTTCGGGAATGCGAGTTGGGCATCCTAAGGGTTTGAACGAACTAGAGGCAAGGTTACAACAAATATGGAACGAAATGTCTCAAGACATCATACATAACTTGTATGCCTCAATGCCTGATCGTATTGCATTGTTTATTCGCGTTAGAGGGGGTTCAACAGGGTATTAAATCCTCCGTTCTTTTGCCTTTTTCTCTGAAATAAATGATCCTTTTTCTTTAATTTTCTAATCATTTACCTATATCAAAGTAGTCATTACGTATGTACATTTTTTGTTCATTTTGACGAATCCTTCTTGGTGCACCTCAAACCTGCAACGTAACATGTAACATGTAACTGACATAAAACATACAGAGTTCAAAATAAGGAAAACAATTACATTAAATGAAATACTAAATTCACACCCAATATAATATTTCAGAAAAAATATATAAAAAAACATTTTTCAAATTCGATCTAAATGCATCCCTTAAAATTTGCGACCTCGGGCAAGAGTCCGGTTTGTCCGGCCCTAGTCTCTACAGGCGCAAAAGTACATTTGTTGACATACTTTCCTATATGAAATCGGTTTTCTGCTATATTCCCTTCCTTCCTACGAAATTTGAATGAAAAGTTTTAAATTACCCTATATATATATTGCATCTAAGAAACATGTGTACATTTTTTATAAATATTTGATTATGAATTCTTCTAATAATGTGTTACATTTTTAGAGTAATATTCAGCACATTATTATTCTTAACCAAATACATCTTTGATTTTAAGTTTCTTAAAATTCATATAAACGTTATGTTTACTTAAATTATATGGTTGTATGTGTTTCAATGTTTTGTGAAGTCTGCAAAAGGATACATAGTATAAATTTGTTATATTTTTCATTGTTGTCTGCTTTATTAACGTATGTACAGTATTCACATGTTTAAAAAAACTTTATTTTCTTGAGGTATCTTAAGTTAATTAAGTTTTACTCTATTTTCTTCGTAATAATAACACCGAAAATATGTGTTCTTGTAAGATATATTTATTATTAAACTATATTATTCCGTAAAACCATATATTTAAAGTTTAGTTCCTTACAGTAGAAGGCCTTTCTTATGGTTTAGTCAGTTTTTGTCTGTATAATATACTTGAAAAACATTTTAATTTATTTGTAAAACAAAATTTTTTAAAGTAATTTTCTTAAAACATTTCTTTTTCATTAAATTTTTTTTTTTGGATCACATTGTGAAAAGTCTAAATAAAGCCTACAATGTATAAAAATTATATTGATTTTGAAAAATAGTATACACACACACAAGCACTAGCTATTATCTGAATATAGTTAATTTTAACAATATGTAAATAATGGGTTTTTAACTATAACCTTCGCACTAAGCCATAACGATGCTTTAGATGTTATATTTTTAAAGTAATAATATATATATATATATATATATTATATGTATATATATATATATATATATATATATATTTTACAGATTTAACAAACAACTACGTAAACAATAAATTTTAACAATATGTAAATAATGGGTTTTTAACTATAACCTTCGCACTAAGCCATAACGATGCTTTAGATGTTATATTTTTAAAGTAATAATATATATATATATATATATATTATATATTGTATATATATATATATATATATATATATATATATATATATATATATTTACAGATTTAACAAACAACTACGTAAACAATAAATTTTAACAGTTATGTAAATATCAAAATTTTAACAATAAAAGAATTTTACAATAATCTTAATTAAAGTTTAAATGATGGAAATCGTTGAACAAAATATATAGTTTTTCTAAATAGTATGTAATTGTTTTCCTTTAGAAAAATAAGCATGATTTAAATAATCAGAAATTTAAATAATTCTTTAAATTTTAATTATTCTTTTACAACATTATTCAGAAATATTTATTTCTATTTTCAGTCTGTAAGCAGTTATTCTCAGTATTATTTTAATGTTGTTTTACACATTTTTATTTATGTACACACTATGCACAAAGTCAAAATCTTTAACTCTCAGACCGTCAAGGGATTTTAATGAATTGTGTTCATAAATTGTTACCATAATGCAAAAGACTAAGAGATGAAGCCGAAATATACTTCTCCCGATATGTATCCGGGTATAACAATAAGTCTCACTTAAAAAAAATTATCCCGTTGAACACTCGGGCATAACTTATTGGAGCTCTAAGGTGTTGCCCTAGATATTCTCGGGCATAAAAGTTAAAAGGCTAATTGAATAACCAAAAAAATTAACTTTTATGCAGACTTAAGAAACAAGTATTATTGGTTACCGTCTACCAATTACTTCAAGTGAAATGCCATCGCCAGTTCAAAAAATATCGCCAAAGGCTGTCATCGTTACTATTACTATGTTCGTACATGCACTGGAACGGTTTCCACCCTTGGACGCCCATCAATGCATTTGACAACATCTTTTGATTTGACGATATTGTTCGAATTATTTTGAACAAGAAAACAATATCTATCACATTGTGATTAAAATAACAATTTATGCATATTTTATTCCAGCCATATTTTATACATGACTCCGAACGCTTGCAAGTTTTATGACTGCCGATATTCAAGAAAAGTCTTAAGTTCGTATACTACTTTCCAAATTGAGTTGAAATGTTAAAAAATAGGATTTCTCTCTCTCTGATGTTATCAAACTTAATTCTGAGGTTAAGGGGCTATATTTTAGCCTAGATGTAAACATCCTGCTTTCGTTTTAACTTAAAATTATTAACCCTTTTGCGAATGATTTTCATATAACTTTCTGTGCTACATTTTATGATGTTAATTTAACGAAACAAAAGTCTAAATAATCTTATTAACAAGACCTAAAAAATTATGGATTATTCTCAAACCATTTGAATTTCTGTTTGGAAATGCCATATGCATTTGTAAGTACATGCTACTATATATACAATTATTCTCATTAAATTTATTCTTTTAAATAAAATAATTACTTTCGAGCTCAAAAGGCAATTTATTAAAAAAAATATTATTAGGAAAGTTTAATTGAGTGAGCAATCTATCTTAATTCATCATTGAAATTCTGCTGATGGTTCTTTTGCCTAATTAGTTTCAAGGAATTACTTTAATTCTATATATGATTTTAAGTATGTATTTTAGTTTAACATATTCGGAAAAAGAACAGTAATAGCTTATGCAACACACATCATAAATATTTTAGAAAATATAGGCCATCCTTTAAAAACTTTTCATTCTAATATCTTGAAATAGAAGGAAAGATCTATTTTGTTCGATGCGTTCTCTTTAACCTTTCAAAAAGTTATTTTCTAAAATTTACAAGCAGGATATATTTTGATTAGAAAATAGCATTACTAAAAGTAAATAAATATTTAGATCAATTATCATTTTATTCATATTATCAGGACTTATTATTCGAAAAAAAATAGTAATGAAAAAGAGGAAACTATATATAGAATATTACAAACTATTCAATAAAAGTGTAGTTATACAGCTTATAAAGGGTTTCAGTTTCCTTTAAAAAAATGGTATATTTTAACTGTTTTGCTTATTTAGATAAAAAAAATTCATATCTAAACTGGTTTTTTGTTATACCTTTGATAGATGTACATAAAAATGACTAGATATTTAATGGAGTCAAGAAAATGATTAAATTGTACGTATTACTTTTTTAAACCTATCATCTTAGGTACTGTATTCATAAATTGTTTAACCCTTTATCTCTACCAACGGTACTTATAAGTACCGCTCACTTTAAAACTACATAGAATAACCATTTTTACGAATATTCTGACGATACTTAGCAGGAATATTCTTTGAAATCCACTCTTCTAAGATGTATGGCAGCGCGGGTTCTGTGAGGAGTATTTTAGCGGGGAAGGTGAATAGTTTTATAGCAGAAATTGCGATTTCAGCTGATGGCGTTTTCAGCGGATTGGGAAGATTATCATTTTTGTTCCGAAAGAACAGCTAATGTCAAAATTTAAGTGCCATATTTTTTGTATGTTAATGAAGACATTAGAAAATGGTTTGACTATTTATTTTAACTGAACAGTGTATAGAAATAAGTTTACAGTTGAATATCTTTAACTAATTAATTAACTCTAACGGATTAAATTTCCCACAGTTGAGTATTTTGTGTGTTTATGTATATCCCTTAAAATTTCCAGTGTAGTGATCCAAAAAAAGTTGCATTAAAAAACTGCAGTAAATCATAATGCGGTAGATAAAGGATTAAAAAAAATTCAGAAACATACTTCTGCTAATTCTTTATTTTTGCGCTTATGGAGATGATTTGTGATATATGATTGATGGATTATCATAAGTCAATAAAATATAAGGTTTGAATTCTTTTTAACATTTCCATTCAGCAGTGATACGCTTGAACTGTTTATTCCAGATAGAGTTTTTGGAATGGTTCACCATGAATTTGCCTCAACTAGTGAGACAGCGGTAGCCTGGTAGTCATGAACACGCAATTTACCGGCATATCATGAGTTTGGGCCTGGTGCTACTGAATTCCTGCCATGTAAAGGGGCAAATGCACCTTCAATCTGTCGTGGCTCTAAGTCCTACCGATAGGGTGGTGTGGAAGTTCAGAAAGAAGGTGCCAGCTCAAATGTCGTCCTCGTTGCTTGACTATGTTAAAACTTTATTTGCAGTGGCACTGCTGTCGCATGTTTTTGTGTACTTATGAATGCACGTTTGTGATGCATCTGCCCCATCTTCGTATTGTAAGAAAAGTTATGTTCATCTAATAATTGTGTTCGCTTGAATGATGTCCAACCAATTTTTACAAGCAAAAGCTTTTGTTCATCCATTAAATTATTGAGAATGCATGTTTGAGAATTTGAAAATAAGAAATATTCGCGAGTTAAACAGAGTACGGTTCAAAATTACGAGGTTCGTAGCCAATAGATCTCTTTTTGCTTTATATTGAGACGTTAATAAGCAATTGTAAACCTAAACTAGTGTTTACTGTACTTTTTATGTAAGTTACAACCCTTGATTGCATGAGAATTTAAATACTATTGATAAGGTCAAACCATAAATTTACATTTAAGAAATATAAAATAATATTGCATAAAGGAATTCATTCTTTTAGAATTTATAAAAGTAAAACAATCGAAAAATAATGGAATTAAATTTTATGGATGTTTACAAGTTGTGTGAAAGAAAATATTCATCTTATAAACTTTTGCCCTGCGCCTTTTTTCGATTCCTGCTATTAGTTCACTCTCTCCCTATATATATATATATATATATATCTTTTTCAAATTTTGAATCGTTAATAAAATACTTTCTATTCATCCATTCAATTTCCGATACATTTTTAAAAATTAAATCATTGATAAAATTAAAGACTGAATAAATAGTATTAAAAAAAGTAATAGTCCATCAGAGCATATACAGATAGGAAAATCGTCCGTTGTGTATCTGTAGCGCAACTCTTAGCGCGTTAGACTTCTAGTCTAAAGATCGTGGGTCCAAATCCCACCTGATATAGCCTAATTTCTGAGAATGTGATTTCTTTTTTACTATACTATTTTATTAAACTAATTAAATTTAATATGTGGATAAACAAGAGAATGAATGAAGCAACAAACAACAAAAAAAGTCCAACGCCATATATAAAAAGAAAAATGGAAATTTGCAAGAAAAATCGCTTTCTATTTGGTCACTTAACATTGTGTTTCTGTCATATGTATATACATATTTATATTAATTGTAACTATTTATTAAAAAATAACTAAAATAAAAATTTTCTTTGTTGTCCTAATTAGGAATTGACTTAATTTTTTTATCTTTTATATTATACTTTTCTTTCCTTATGTAAAAAGGGTCCCGGTATATTTGTATCTTCGGGTCTTTGTTTGTATAAAAAACGGATATAATTTCAACCATTTTATATATTCTTAAAAATACTACAACTTTTTCATCTTTTTGATTCTCAATGTATAAGTATTTCCAAAGTCCATCAGTTCGCTTTTCTAAAAAGATTGTAAGTAACAAAAAGTCATTTTTTACCTTTGAAAATGATTCAATGTCCATTCAAAATAAAAACCCCACTTTTTTCACAAAGAAATACAAATAACTAAAACGTCAAATTCAATCCAAGAATAAAACTGATCTCCCGCAGCATTACATAAACCAGAAACACTTCCAAAAAGTAACTTTCTTAATCGAATATCTCCTTCACGTTTCAAAATCAATTCCCCCGTCTTATCTGAACCATGAAGCTCTAAATAGTTTCTCAGCGCTTTAATAAAAGTGAAAATAGCGAATTTGAGCATTCAGCTGATCGATTGGGTATTCATCCGTTAGGACGGGCACGATATCTTACCTCGTCGTTAATCCAGTCAAATGTCAGAATCAGATTCCGAATCACATAAATCACAGCATAACTTCATCTAATCACTATTAAGGAATGATAAATGGCAAGAAAAAGTTAATGCGTATATAGAAGGGATGTCATCTGTGAGAGCGTTGTAAACATGGGTTTCGATGGTTTATGCTGGAACTTAATGGACAGTGATGCTGTTAAGCAATTGCATCAAATATAAATGATGTTCACATTTTTTGTGGTAATTAGTTTTGTGTTTTGAAGTAAGCGATTCTAAATTTAGACTAGATGAATAAGAAGATTAATTCTCCACTAAAGTTATCCAGGTAGCGCTAAGAGATGGTTTTAGTATTTTAAAAAAAATATTTTAAGAAATAAGGCATATATAGTGCAATATCAAAACACTTATTTGTTTATTTTAATTTAGAAATTCTGTGTGGAATAGTTCAAAAATATTTATTTTTATTTCTAAGTTATCCTGATTTTTTTTTTACAGCATTGGGAATTAAAGCTTTGTTGCAGGAACTAACATTTTCCCTATTTACTTAAACGATATGTTTATTAAATTAATTTACTTTAGCAACATGATCAATTTCTCCTTCACGGGTTTTATAATAACTATCCACTACCTTCTTTTACATGTTTTGTTGCATGATTGAGAAAGTTAATACTACTTACGTACTTTGTTTCACAATAAATTTCTGTAGTTTAATTTAAGTATTGATTCTTACATGTTGTTTTTTTCTTTATTTGTTTCACTTTTGACAGTTTTACTTTCTCGTAGTTAATCATAGTTGTCTGATATACTTTATATAAAGAGAAACATTGATTATTGTTAATGATATACATCAATGGGACCATGCTTTTAAAGAAACTTACTCTAAGTAGTTAAAATAAGCTCCAATATCCACATCTTCTCATCTATCATCTATCCCACATCCTCTCATCTCTAATTAACTAACCATTTTTTGGTGCAGCAAACAGTGCCTCACAGAATATCTGTTTGCAAAAAACCGTAAATTTTGGTAACCCTTGAACCAGGGATTCCCATCCTTTTTGTTGCTGTTGCTGTACACTTTTAATTATTTCAAAATTTGTCCACCTCACTAAATACAAAATAAGCTTAAAATAATTTTATTTATCTGTAATAAACTAAAATCTATCCACGAATACTCTTTGATTGTTTCTATAATACGGCCGAATGATTTGGTTCCGGATTTGATTTTTTTTTCTCAGAGTAAAAAAATTTTAAAAGTATTTGTCGGCATGCTTCAAGATTTCAATGGCACAGTGTTTGAGTAAATATTAACGTCGCACTATTCAGCTACTGGAGGGCTTTTTGTGACGGACCACGTAATTATGAACGATGGCCAAGTGATGAGGACGACACCTGAGCTCCACCCCTCTCAAGACTTTCACACCACAACAAGGGAGGAAGTTTGTGCCTCTAGACATTTAACGCTGAAAATCTCATACATGGCAGGTCTTCAACGGTAATAGGCTCGAACTTATGACACGCATGTCACGAGTCTGTTATCTTGAACACAAGGCTACCGTGGCTACCATAGTGGTCGATAATCACTGTCATGGATCCACCAGTCAAATCCTTTCGCGGGCCGTAAGTGTCGTAGGCTTTTTGTTAAAGACCTATCCTTATTATTTGCTCGTAGATCAACTTAGTATAGGAGTCTTTCTATCCCTGAGATATCCCCCCATGCAGGCATGAGATGATGGAACCATCAAACTGACAACGCGAACACACTTCTCACAGAAGTCCGCCTTTATTAGTCAGTGCATCGCCTATTGCTTTAATAGCCAAAGATGGGCACTGAGTAGTAAGTAATAAAAGAAGAAGAGTTGAACTTTTCTAAGCCTACGCGTTTGATAACATGACCTAAACCAAATAATTTTTTATTATATATTGAAATGCAAAAGTATCACAGAAATATTAAGTAAGTAATTGAGAAGTAATTCGATATATTAGCAACACTGTAATTAAAATAAATTGAAGTTTATTAGATAAAGTTGATTGACAGTTTCGCATTTGATGACTCAAACCGCAATGGTTATCGTCAAATTTGGTGACTATCCGAAATTTCTTGGTTATTCATTTATTATCTTGAAACCGAATAATTAGATTTCATACTCAAGTGTGCATTGTTTTCGAGTATGCGTAAAATGAATAAAAATAAGTTGTTTTACTTGTTTATTCGGATACTTTTTTTAGCATAAAATATCTATATTATTGTATCTTATACTTAACACTACCGTAAACTCTAGCTTATATAACACAAAAAATATGATCCAAATGTACGGGAGTAAGCTATACGCCGGGTATAAAAATGAGAGCTTTAAAGATAAAGCATATAGGAGTATAGAATATAAAATGATAGAATAAAGATAAAGCATCGAGATGAGCATAGAAGGAAATTAGACTTCTACATTTATTAGATTACTATTTATTAAAAAGAAATGCATTCCTAATGAACTTGAAGAGTTGTATTTCAATGACTTCAAAACAGAAAAGCACTGTGCACATGCATTTCAGGTTCCTTCGTAAGAAAAAAACTGAGTGCTCGTTATATAGTGAATAAACCTAAATTTAAAAATTGCAACTTGAAAGTAGAGGTGCGCGTTATGAGTCGGATAGAGGCCAATTCAGAAATTGTTTGAAATTATTTAACCCAATAATTATCCGATTGTTTTATTAAATTAGAAGCAACGCTTCTCAAACTGTGAGGCGCACCTTCTAGGCGGGCGTGATAATCCTACGGGGTGGGCCCGAGCATATCGAAAAGTCGAAAATAAAAAACTTAAAAATATTCTTAATTTACTGAAAGGAAGCAAGATAAAATTCATTCTGACACAATAAAAACACATTAAAAAAGTACACATTTTCGCAATGTATTTGATAATTATTTTGACAGTACTAAGTTAAAAAAAAGTTTAATAATTACTAATAATCACTAGTAACCCCATGGGTTTGTCACATCTAAAATTCTTCACATAAAAATGTGTAAAACTTAATACTTAACTTGATAATTTGTACAGTTTATAAACAACTTCATATTGTAGCTTTACATCAAAGTACATTATTATTGCATTTAATACATTGTTATTGTATGGAGGGGGACGTGATGAAAATTATGTCGCACGTATTGAAAGTTTGAGAAGGACCGAAATAAAAGTAAAAATATATATTGTGTTTCACATATCGCATATGAATTAAATAATTACAATAGCTAAGCTGTTTCAAAACATTAATTTTTATCTCTTCATTCACACCCTCGCAACGGAAAATTATTCGCGCTTAAAATTAAATTAATTGCTCGGAATAAATTGCATCTTCTTAGCCTGAAGTGCAACAAGAGACTTTTGTTAAATTTTTAAACTTCTTCCTAAAAATGATAACAGTCAAAAGTGGGGAGGTATCATAATTCACTCCCCTAATTGCTTTTCAGAATAAACCTTTCAAAATCACCCCTTACTTTCAAAGAACGAAACTCACATTTAAAGTATAATATCTAAGCATTTAACTCATTTTCTGACAAGGATTAAATTCATGAATTAATAAAATCTTACTATTCAATTTTTATCGATAACTTCCACATTTTGTTAGTGTGAAATAGGATTTTTCTTTTAAAATATGATACTTAAGAGCACGTATATACCTTCAGAACTTTTGAATAAAATTACATAAAATTAATACAAACAAATAATTCATAATCTACTAATTAAATTAGATTTAATACAATGCAAAATATGGTGAGCTATTATCATGTTTTAATGCGATTATGTGCATGAGCTTAGCTTTTATTTCCCTAATTTTAATTTGAAATTTGTTTATTCATTTAAATTATTTGATTTTAAATGAAACCCGATACAGTGCAACGTGCCTTGTAATAAAATTGTGCCTTATATATATATATATATATATATATATATATATATATATATATATATATATATATATATATATAAGGGTGTTTTTTAGAGGTATAGAACTTTAAATTGCAATAAAACAACGATGTATTATTCGATTGACATGAATTTTTTTATTCGAAAGATAATCTTGTGGCATTACATTTTAAATATAATTTCTGGCATATGACTGCCACGGCTGGCTCGGATGTAGTCCAATCTGGACGTCCAATTTCCGATGACTTTTTCCAACATTTGTGGCCGTATATCGGCAATAACACGGCGAATGTTGTCTTCCAAATGGTCAAGCGTTTGTGGCTTATCCGCATAGACAATGACTTTACATAGCCCCACAGAAAATAGTCTAGCGGTGTTAAATCACAAGATCTTGGAGGCCAATTCACAGGTCCAAAACGTGAAATTAGGCGGTCACCAAACGTGTCTTTCAATAAATCGATTGTGGCACGAGCCGTGTGACATGTTGCGCCGACTTGTTGGAACCACAGCTCCTGGACACATCATGATTGTTTAATTCAGAAATGAAAAAGTTAGTAATCAGGGCTCTATACCGATCACCATTGACTGTAACGTTGTGGCCTTCATCGTTTTTGAAGAAGTACGGACCAATGATTCCACCAGCCCATAAAGCGCACCAAACAGTCAGTTTTTCTGGATGTAACGGTGTTTCGACATACACTTGTGGATTAGCTTCACTCTAAATGCGGCAGTTTTGTTTGTTGACGTAGCCATTCAACCAGAAGTGCGCTTCATCGCTAAACAAAATTCGCTTATGAAAAAATCACTTGATAGCTGTTAAGCCGGTGGCCATCTTGGAAAGTAATGCCAACTTAAACTTCTATACCTGGAAAAAAACACTCTTTATATATATATATATGTCGCCGCCGCAGTAGCTGGGTGGTATAGGTATCGGATCGTGGCTTGCCCTGTCACGAGTTCGAGCCCAGTACCACTAAAGACCCGCCGTGTATGTCGGCGATGCACGTTAAATCTGTCGAGAGCTTAAACGTCCTCCCGTTGGTGTGGTGTGGTAGTTAGGAGAGGGGATGCCAGCTCAGGTATCGTCCACGTCACTTGACCATGGTTCAAAATTACGTGGTCCATCGCCAAAAGCCCTCGTGTAGCTGAACAGTGAGTCGTTAATATTCAATCTATATATATATATATATATATATATATATATATATATATATATATATATATATTATACTATTATCTTCCCTTTCAATGCATAAAAATAATAAATTTAAGAGTATAAAGACAGAAAATAATGAAAATTCTTATTAACTTTTCCTTTTATTTCCTGATTGAAAATTTTTAATTTATAAAACATATTTCAAATGTTTTGTACAGGTGTATTCACTACAAGACCGACAAAATTGCAGGGTATGTGGGGGGTACAAAGCTTACTTGCAATCACATAGGAATGTAGTTTTTACGAATGCCATAGTCGTGAGCTATGGTGCAAAACAGAAACAACAACCCATTAATGGGACATCAAACATTTATTAAACGGCTGTACTAGAACAGGTGTTTGAAATTATGACTTGAAGTCGTCTGGCAAATTTGACAGCAACGCTGCATGGAATTCCTGATGGGCTGGAAGATTCCTTCAGGCAGTCTTGCGGTAGAACGGAAGGTTTCGTGAGCACCGATCCTGCTGGAAGTCGTCATTTGCGATCTGTTTCCTAAGGTAGTTGGAGGAATTCGTATCGAAACGAGGAACTAGTCAACATGCTGATAGTGTATGGAAATGCATATTGTAAAGGGTACGCCACTCGGTGGTGATACCAGGAACGTTATCAAAACAGGCATGTTCCACATCACATTACCTTCGTAAGTGTTAACAGAAAATTACGTAAGATTGGTTCGAGTTAACTAGTACACTTTTTGGTGTAAGAGACACCAGTTCCTTCAGTTTATGACCTAATCGCTCGATTATCTGTAGCTGCCAGGAAGTTGCGTGATAAACCAAGAATCTTCCAGAACGTAAGGAAGTCCATGCAGCACCGATGTCAGGCCTACCAGTTGACTTCTGGATAAATTTCGAACACCTGTTGTAGTATAAGCTTTCAATAAAAAAAAATTCCCATTAATGTGTTGCTTTTTCTGTCCTTTTTCTCTGATTCTTTGCAACTACGCCATTTGTAAATCTGTATTCTAATGTGATTCCGAGTGGTTTTTCTACCCTAACACACCCTGCAAGTTTGTCGGTTTGGTAGCGAACCATCCTATATATTGAACGCATGACGTAGGAATGTTAGAGTTTTTTGCAAATTCTTAAGCAACCAAGTTTTTGAAACACGACATCTTGAATATTTCAAAATTAAACAGTAAATATTTCAAATAAGAGTTAAATTTAAATAAATAACATTTCAAATATTGAAGCACTTATTGTACATAAAGAATTCCTTAATTTTTTTCCCGAGATTTTTTTTCTTGATCCTATCAAATATATCTACCATGCTTTGCATTTATTTCTAAGAAAAAAAAAGAGTTTAACAAATATAAACTAAGCATACCTTAAAAATTTCGCACTTAAAGAACTGTCGTCCTGAGGTGGAAAATTTGTTTGATTCTTGAATCAAATAATTTTTGTGATTAAACTTTTGGAAAATCTCTAGTGATTTTTAGTGGCCAAAATAAAGTAATTATTAATGCTCGGTGATTTTTAATTGTTAAATTATTTTATTTAAAGGAATCCGATTACTTGCGACAACCTCTTTTTGATAAAATAGAAATATGGAGATTTTTTTTATTTTAGATTTTTCTAGTATATTTTAAGGGAAAAATCCTAAAATTGAAAACAGAAAAAAAATTTTTTATTATTAAAATGGGAAAAAACTAGTGAACATTTACAAAAAATTACATAATTGGGGCCCGCTTTGTTCAAAAATTTTATGAACAAATTCTCAATTTTTCAATTTTGATGTGTTACTTTGTTATTCATGTTTGAAATTATCTTCAGGATAAGAGATTTTTTTATTTTTACAAAACCTAAAGCACTTTATCTTAGTAATTATACGAAATTACTTTAAAAACAGCGATTATATTCACATGAAGGCCCGTAATTTTTAAAATAAAACAGTGATTAATAAATCTGAAGGTCAAAACACTTCCACTGTTATACAGAACAAGCACAAATAATTTCAAAAAGTTTTGAGCTATCGCTGTCCCCGTTTGATCTTTTCGAAAATAAACACATTTCGAGTAAAACGCATTTTAAAATTTGACACCTTGTGTAAAGTTATGGCATCTGCTTTTACTAAAACACTTGTAGTTTTTCTTCTAGTGAATGGAAAATAAAAAATTTGGTATTTTTATTAAGCTTATAAGATGTTCTATAAAATGAAATCATAAAAAAACATCAATTTAAAAAAAATCATGATTTTAGGATAATCGGGTACCTTAAATGCAATTAATTTTATATTTGTAGAAAATACTCTGTACGACAATAAACAAAATTTCAATACGTTAGTATGGTCGACACCAGCATTGATGGTTTTCCTTTAAATCTCAGTTGAATATACCAGTTCATGTATTTTTGGGTGAGATATACTTTTTTTTTATTCTGCTCTATCTTCGAGACATTTATTTCATAAGGTTATTTTCAAATGCATTTTTGGAATTTATTTCCAGATATTCTTTTTTTAGTATTTAAAAGGAAATATTCTATTTTTAACACTTTTTGTGTGTATTGTATTACTGTTGCATGATAACAAAGGGTTGAATCTGAACGATAGAAAATTCAGAACTAGATTCCATCAAGGAAATGAAAAAAATATTCTGTGGAATAATAAAAAAATTGAGATTTGGAACACAACTTCCAATGCCCACATAGATAAATACCTTCTTCTCATTTAGCATGCTTTAATAGGTTCTTGACTATTCATAAAAAGGATGTTTATTAATTTCAAGTCAAATGAAATTAAATCAAATTAAAAAGAAAATCAGTTATGCTATCGCCATGCAGATTGATTTTAACGCGCTTAAGGTACCAAGACATGCTTGAAAGAGTAAAATTCCAAAAATAAGACTCTTTGTTGATGGAACATATATCTTTAAAAACTTCCAATAGAGCTTATATTTTTTGTTGTTTTATATAATAAAAAGATATTTTAATCATTCTGTAGAAATGCAAAAATAATTTTTAAGTTAAAATTTTTTTTTCTGTTTAATTTAAGGTGAATATAATTTTTGAGATCTCCAAATACATGCTTATTTTTAGGTACCATTTTTTTAAAAAGTATCTTTTAAACATGTAAAACATTTGTGCACATATATAAAACAATACACAAAGCGTAGTGAACCTATTTTGTTAGTAAAATATTAAAATATTTTCTTTAAAAAAAGTTATAAAACTTTTAATTTTGAAAATTTTTATTTTTCCCCTTTTTCACACATTTCACTAACTTTTTTTTAAAAAAACTATGTGCTACTTCGACTAAAAAAATAGTAGGTATTTTATATAGAAGTATACCAAATTTGGAACCCCGGTAGTGCAATAGTTTTTTTTAAAAAAAAAGTGTACCTAAAAGCAAAAAATTATGCTTCGGGGGAAAAAGTGAAAAACTAAACATTTGTAAACGTTTGTTTACATTTTTTTCAATTACTTTTTTCACATTTTTAGGTTATTTTAACAATTAACATATAAGCGTTACATTTGTAGATTCAGAAAAATATGCATTATCTTTTAATACTAAAAATGAAAAATCCCTTTTTTTATGTGTATGATGTCCTAGATCCCTTAAAACAGATACTAAGACGAATATTTTGACACAATGTGTCGAATGAATGTATATATTCGAGGATTTCTTAATTTTTTTTTTATAATCACGTTTCCCATGATGGTCGAGTGGCTGTGGTTCCATTCTCGTAATCGGCATTACTTACTTTGAGTCCTGAATTCAAATCTTGAGATCGCCTAAAACTCTTTTTTGTAGAGCAGCTGATGGTCATTACATCTTTCGAGCTTCAATATGTCTACTTTGGAGTATTTTTTATTATTTTTCTAAGAAATATTTCTTTCTTTCCAGAAATATTTCTACTGATCGACAAACGAAAGCTATTAAAATTACATGATTTCCAATAAAGACTTGGTTTGCATACGCGAGTGATGCGAGATATCGTCATCCTGTTTTAAAAGCCCTGAAGTTTTACTTTGGGGAGGTTAGTTAGGTTATGGTTATTTCCTGTTAGGCGCGTAAACTAGAAACAAATTATCATAAGAAGTATTGGAGAGCTCAGAACCGTTATGAATAAAAATCGATCGAGAGAAAATTTAAGTCAATGAATGTGTACACAGTGAAAATCGTTTAACACGAAATGAGGGGACTGAAATATTTTTTTCGTGGTACTCGCAACTGAATTCCAAAGTTAACTGATGAGAGATGAGATACTTTTACGTGGAAATTGTAGAGGTTGCGGGTGAAAGTATAGCTTAGATAAACAAAATTGGCTCGAGTCACAAGCTATTCCGAGGGTATTTCAAAACCAAGTTAGCCTTCTTTCTACAAAACATACGAAATCACCTCTCTATAATTATACACCCCCTCTTAAATCTCGCCAGCGTGGCTGGTCTTTTCCGTATTTTGTTCATTCCCAGGAATCGTTTCGTGTTAATAGAAAAAATGCATGAAAATACATAGTAGCTTATCGGTACTGCTGTATTATTTCGTGCTTACCGACATTTCGTCTTAACCCGGCATCACTCGTGCGAAAAAACGAATGAAAGTTCTCGCGCAGGGTATATCATACCCAAGGGTGTTTACGTTCTGTTTTTACCATAAAATTTGTATAAAAAAATTTAAAAGGAAGAAAAGTAGGAAATATAATATTGTTGCTACATTTTTCACCCGTAAGTTTAGTTTTTCTTTCCTTTTTTTATAAGAACATTCAGTGTATTGTTTATACACTCCTTTAATCTCTTCGTGACTGAATGCGATGTTTTCACTGGATCTAATTTTTTTTTAATCTGTATCTTTTTAAAACTTAACATATAGGAGTAAACTTCTCTATTCTTTAAATTCAAAAATTTTGGACTTTCTTTTTTATGTTCTCTTATTGTTCCAGCAATAGTTTTTTCTTAAAAGTTCATCTGAAAATAGATGAGATGTGTACCAGTTATCTCCTTTAAAATTACGTCCTTTCCAAATGTTTTTCTGTGTGTCTCTACGCATAAAACATTTATTTTTAACATAGTCTGACTCTTCTAAACCTGGATCGATTTCAATGAAGGAATCATCCTTGCTGCTATGCTCTTCATCATTTGATTATTCCTCATCATAACCGTGAAGAGAATTTCTTCACCCGAAAATACTGTTGTACTTATGTATCTCTCTCTCTCTCTCTATATATATATATATATATATATTTATATATATATATATATATATATATATATATATATATATATATATATATATTAAATATTATATCTATTTAATTACTTAAATATCACATTTCTTCATCATAGCTATAATAATATGACATATCATAAGGAAGATTTAAAACATGCCCGTGGTAACGGAGATTCACGCACAGGGTATAACATATCTGAAGGGGTGGTATCAAAAATATATATTTAAAGTTCACTTACAATCTAAGGCTCCTCAAAGGATATGATCTTAAAGTCAGCTACACGAGAAACTATTAATTTTCCAAAAAAAGATTAGAAAGAGCGTAGAAAAAAGTTAGATGGTGGGTATGACATACCCTGCGAGAGAAATCCGGGCTCGCGTTAATCGTGTTTCACTGTGCATATATATATAGAGAGAGAGAGATCTTTTGAAATTTATATTCAATAAAACTGAAACTGAAGTATTTCAAAATAAATATTATCCAAAAGCATATTTGCGAATTTCAAAGATGCAAAACATGTATTTCTGTTTATAAGTAAATATGAAATATTTCATAAGTCACATAAGATAGTTAACAAATTTATTACATTTGAGCATCATAAAATTCATAAATATTTATTTGATAGATAGCTCGCCGTAACACCGGAACTACAAGAAATTTAATCAACGAAGAGCCAAATATTCTTCCGAAATATAAATGAACGTCAAAAAAAAAAAAGAAGCGGAAAAATAAAAAGAAAGAAAAAAAAGTTTTTTTTGTGTTTTTCCATTTTCTTACAAAACAAAAATACCTGCAAGGAAAGGGGGGGACACGCATTTAGAAGAGAGCATGTTGAAAAATCACAGCTAAACATCTTTGAAAAATATTAAATTAAAGTGCGTTGAACTCTTCTAATAGAAGAAAATTCTTTCAAAATACCTGCTGAAGAATGTGTTGATCGTTTTCTAAATAATTTATTTTATTAGAATTTGTCAGCGTGATGAATGACAAATAATTTGACACAAATTTAGAATGCTTGGCGTGCATGATTTGATTAAAAAATTTCATCGAGTTAAGTGAAATTTTGTATCTTTTAATCTCGAAAACAGAAAAATCAACGTTTATTTTCTACGAATGGAAGAAGAAGCTTTATTATTAACGTTGACAGGCATTAATTCATATTTACTGGCTTAGAATGTACTGGCTTATGTTTCAAAGATGAGGCTATTTGATAATTGTTTAGAATGTTAGGTTTATAATCTATGGCAATACTTTCTTAAGAAAAATATTTAAATTTTAAATTTGTGTGAATAATAGGACAAAAACAATTTACATTTTTATGTTATAGCTGTATTGAAAGAAATTGTTTCTTTTGTTAATATGAATGATATTATATATGTATAATACAGTTTACTTATATTTTAATTTTAATACCATAAAATAGGCAATGACTTCTATATATCTCCGATTTCCTACATATACTCTACTATTTCTTATTTTCGACTTTTTGTTTTGAGTATTCATTGACTCTCGATTAGTAATAATTTTTTATATTTCCATTTTCTTGAACAACGGGAAAATTATTTTACGTAATTAAATTTCATAATTCAAAGTAGAACTCTTGAATACGCTGTTCTGTTAAAATGTTAAATTTATTTCTGTTTATTCATACTGAAAAATGAAAACAAAGTTACAGCCTCCAGTTCATTTGTGTTTCGTAGCATTTGTCTCTTAGAAAAATTAATTAACAATGACTTATTTGGTGCTAAACTTGTAAATTGTACATCAAAAGGTTTTGATGAGTTTTGAAATTTTAATTGCATTCTGAGATGCTAAACATGTTTATTTTCTTCAATTAATGTATCCCAAATTGTTATTATTTGCATTTGGGTTTAATCTCTAAAATCACATTTGCATGTTGAAGCATGCCACAGAGATGTTGTTTTCCTTGCAGTGATGCACAGCTTGCGGAAAAAGCGAGTTTTACAAGAGAAGTTCGCTTCCTAACATGAACTTGAAAAATAAAGCTAATTTCAAATTCAATTTCCTGTCATCAAGTTTTAAATTTTTACTTGTTTTTTTTCTTTTATAAATAAAATAATAAGTTTTAAATTCATTAAAATATTAATTTCTTAGTTTAATGATACAAAGAATAATTACGCATTTTATTCTTAAGTCTTGACTTCTCAATCTTTAAAAGTGCATGAAAAATGCTGCACACGCAATTCGTTTCAAAGAAAACTCCACTCCATTTTTACAACTGAAAATCTTAGTTTAAAAATCCGAAAAAAGGAAGGAAAAAATAAAAAGTTTCTAGAAAGTTCCACAACATGTTAATTAATCACACTGAAACAAGTATAGCAAGACAAATGTATCAGATTTCAATTTTCTTCGAGGAAAGAATTAAAAATAATCGAAAATATATACTTAAAAGATTAGATAATTCCCTCTTAAAGATTAAAAATTGTATCTCTTTCAAAACATCACGCAATTATAATTAACGACTCTTCTACTCTCTCTCTCTCAGGTTATCATTCTAAAATTATTTCTTTTTTCTGCTTCGATTCCGAAGTTTTTCTCTTCCGCCCACTTCACTTCATTAACTATCCTTAATTCGAATCCTTAATCATTAGCCATCATGCTGCTTTACGTTCTGTTAAACATTCCTCTTGTAAGCAGTTGTGCTTAGAATTTTCTTTGTAACTATGCGTTAATTGTTAATTCTGTAATTATCTCCTTTTGAAAATATTCGTTTGGTTAAATTATTTAAGTTTTGATGTGCTATGTATTATTATTTCTATTAAAGTATTTTTAAAAGTGTTCATTAAAGATCTTATCAAGAATTTCGCAAAGTAAATTGTCGTCCAAATTGATTGCATGCATTATGAACGTGGGTATTCACTGGTGCCCCAAATAAAAGTAGCATACACAAAAAAATTAATATCTTTACTAAAATTCAGTTTAATGCATGGAAATCAGATACACTAATACCTTATGTTGTAATGCATAAAATAGTAACTAAAAACAGCGCAGTAGCTTAATGTAGGATGACAGACGAATTAGAGCGACATTAGTTAAAAAAGGTTACGTCATAACTGTCTAATAAGAGGTATGACCACTTTTATTCAAGCACTTACATACCTTGTGCAAGAATTACAATGTGCTCTTATACTGTTAATAAAGCTACTGTTTAACGTCTGTTGCAGTAATTTACATTCTTTCAAAATGACTGAAGGGTACTTGGACGGGGTTGTTGACTTGCAACAGCTCTTCCTAAGCATCCCACAAATTCTCTTTGGAATTGTGGACTTGACACTTCGTGAGTCACATCATATGGCGAATATACTTTTCTTCTAGGTACCAGTCAACAATTGTGTTACCCTCCATAAAATTGACTGCTCCTTGAAAAGGTCGCACGTACAGTTCGAGAGTCTCATCGTTTTAGATTTCTGCTATCAATGTACTGACATAGAAAGGAGTGGTGTACGTGTGTACAGCATTATCCCTACTTATACAAGGATTCCCATCAAAGCAAGACCGCGGTAACCAAGTGGTCAAGGTGTCGGATCATGGCTCGCCTTGTCACAAGTTAGAGCCCAGTACCTCTAAAGACCCGCCGTGTAGGGCAGCGATGCACGTTAAATCTGTCGAGAGCTCAAACGTCCTCCCACTGGTGTGGTGTGATACTTTGGAGAGAGAGTGCCAGCTCAGGTATCATTCACGTCACTTGACCATGGTTCAAAATTACGTGGTTCGTCGCCAAAAGCCCTCGTGTCGCTGAACAGTGCGACGGTAATATTCACTCACTCACTCACTCATCAAAGTAGTCGATTTCTTGGATGTTTTCAGAATAATAGTGTTCCCCAGGCTCTCTCCAGATGAAAAATCGTCAAGAACCGCTTTGTGAGCTGAATCGCGATTCGTCACTAAAGAAGGTATGGCCCTAATCATAATCTGTCTAAGAGTGGTGTTCATGGCTCCAAGACGGACGGACTTTCATGTAAAATTGCTTAAAGGGAACATATAACATTCGTTTTAGGGGACAAAGGCACTTCTCAAATAGTCGTCTATACACGTCTCATATCAATACTGTTGTTCCACACGCAACAGCGAGTTTTTGAAACAGTTGCTTAACAGTCATACCTCTATGCCATCGTGCATTTAAGAGCACATAGTGATCATCGTACAAGTATTTTGATTTTCGGCGATCTTGCCCAATATTTCTAGTCATCGTGACCGACGTCTGAAACTCAATCCATAATCTAGAGTCCACCATACGGGACATTTATAGTCAATGAGAGAGCAACTTTTACCTTTGAGTGCTCATCTTCCAATCTGTTTCTTAAAGGATCTTCATCGCTATTCATCGTTGAAACGATTCCATTTAATCCTTTTAACTGCAATTTATGCTGATGGGATGTGTTTTTTTTTAAAAAGTGGAATTCTACACACAAATTGGATGTTTTCAGAAAGCTTCCACTCCAAAAACGATATTCCAAATATCATTATTTTCTTTCTGGGAAAATGACCCTTTTCACAATTAAACAGACATTAGACACGGAAATTGAAATAGTTTCCTGAATATATATCAAAAACTTCAAAATAATGGTACATGTTTCTTTTTAATGCAAAAAACAGGTTTATGACTTTAATTTTGGATATCGGTTCATTATGAATGCAATTAAAGAGTAATATAGCGTAATTGTCATTCAAAATTCCGCGAACATTAAAAACTTTAATTTGTGCAGCTTTTTAAAGTCTCATATCATTTGAAATTTTCACTAATAAAGTCATAAATATTTTTTATAAAATAAACATTTTATAAATCATAACATTCATTACTTATTTCTATGCAATTAGTAGAGTGTTTTATCGCGTTTCTTATGCCAAACCTAAAATTATTTAAAAGATTATGGCTTAAAACTTTTAGCTAAATAAACATTTACATTATTTCAATATGTCCTAAAGTCCTCTAAGTTCTACGTAATCTTTGCATAACTTAGCAAGCTGTATTAAATCTGATTAACTTGAGACTTCACCGTAATTCATTAATTTGGATTCCCTTAAGCCGATTTTACTTAAGCCCGGATTCGAATAATACGATATATAGTATTGTGCATCTGATTTATTTCATCTTCATAATTAAATAGTTTACAGAGCCAAGAGTAAGATACATAATTCGCATTTTGGCAACTTGATGAGGATACTCTCCACGCATACTTTAGGCAAGAACGTCCTATTTAAACTAATTTCTATTCAATGTCCATGTATGTTATTAAGAGAACTTTCATATGCAGCTTGCTTTTAGCTTATATGTCTGCTTCGGTGGCTTAGAGGTAGCGTCCCCGTTTCTAAAGCCTAAAGTTGCGGGTTCGACCCCGGTTGGAGTCGATAGATTTTCTGGATGCGAAACTCTTAGGCACACATGTCGTATGATTATGCGGCATGCAAAAGATCCCTTGAGTATCAATTTGAATCCAGTATTCTCGGCAAAATTAAATCACGGCAATATTTACGATCCGACGAAAGATCGAATTAAATTAATTCAAGAGATCAAATTTAGAAGCGCGAAAGCAGCCACTAGATGGTGCCACCACTGAAATGGTTCTCACTCTTGGGAACTTGCACTATCTGCAAAGGCTAAGTTGCTAATATGGAGCCCATCAGAAAAAAAACTATTAGTTTAAATAAAGTTATATATTATTAACATATTCCATGGACTGCAAGGGTGAAATAAGAATATTGAAGAACATGTAACACAAAAATAATAAGTTGCCAAATAAAGTATATCTTTCACATTTTCTAAGGAGGGAGCCCCAAAATTTGTTTTAGAACTCACATCATGTTTCCTCAATATCTAATCTCACGCAGGATCACCATCGGAGAATTTTTCTCGCAAACGATTTTAAGTTAAAATTCAGTCGACTTCGATTTATTATGTTTTATTAAAATAATGTATTATAGTATTCAGGAATTGTAAATCTTTATCTAATTCATTATTAAAGTAAATGTTAATTATGATAAATAATAAATTATGTCTAATAATTATTTTTCATTTGGAAAAAAAGATACTTACATAAATAATGTAAGCGTTCAATATACAATGGTGTGCAAAAATTAAGGACGAAGTCGAAAAATTAGCATATCAGCTGAACGAAGAGGCAGAGCGGACAGAAAGACCAATCAGGAGATTAAGTAAGGTGATGTACGGTAGCACATGCGCAGATATTCAGGTAGACGTAATGGGGGAGTGTCTGAGTAGTATAAAGCATGTTGTCGGTGTAAGATCAGTATTTCTGGCAAAGAGAAGGGGCACGCCGTATAGCAGTTAAAATCACACCGAGTTGCTGCCTCAGCCAGAAATGGCGAATAATCAATCTGTTACACGACATCTGGATGCTTTTACCCGAGGTCGAATCATTGGGAAGTTGGAGGAAGGTCGCAGTGTGACAAGTGTGGCTGCAGATTTCGGAATTGCTCACAGCATCGTTTCACAACTTTGGAGACAATTTCAAACTACAGGAACAGCTATCCGGGGGTACAGTAGTGGTCGTCCACGAGGAACCCCCCACAGATGACCGGTACATTGTCTTACAGGCCAGAAGAAACAGGCGGCAGACAGCGGGAGAAATCGCTAGACACACGACACAGGCGACTGGACGACCGATATCGCGTTTTACCGTGGCCAGAAGACTGCACGGTGGTGGTCTGTTTGCACGACGCTCTGTACGGTGTGTACCTTTAACGCCTGCCCATCGGATAAGGCATTCTCTGTGGTGCTGGGAACACCGGAATTAGAGAGACAATGAATGGGGACGAGTACCCTTTACAGATGAGAGCAAATTCAGTTTGAGTAGCGATTCTCATCGCATACTCATCTGGAGAGAGCGGGGAAGCCGCAATCATCCCTCGAACATCATTGAAAGGGACAGATATGGAGGTCGCGGTGTTCTCGTTTGGGGAGCCATCATGCTTGGTAGTCATACAGACCTTCACATCTTCGACGCAGGTTGTCAACGGGACCCGTTATTGTAACGAGATTCTTCTTCCATATGTGCGTCTTTTTAGAGGCGCTATGGGTCTGCAGTTCCTTTTCATGGACGACAATGCACCATGTCATCGCACAGTAGCTGCCGAACATCTCTTAGAGAGTGAGGATATTGAACGTATGGATTGGCCGGCACGATCTCCGGATCTCAATCCCATCGAGCATGTATGGGATTTTCTAGGCAGACGCTTGGCAGCTCGTACCTTACCACCAGTAACGATTCGGGAGCTTCTATTGGCGCTGCAAGACGAATGGGCAGCAATGCCTCAACAACTCATTGTCACCCTCATTCTCAGCATGGGCAGACGTTGTGAAACTTGCCTAGCAGTCAGGGGAGATCATATCCCCGACTAAAGACCGGATGTTTCTTGCTGGACACCCATCACAGGATGTTTCGGCCTTCAGTCGCATTGCGCTCCATGCTACTTTTTCAATCAAGCTTCTTTTTATCTCTCTGATTTCTCTTTTAGTAAGTGTTGCTTACATATTATACATGTCCTTACGTATTGGGGATCTTACGGTATTAAATGTGTTGATTTGGAAAGCTTCTGTACAAAGTTATATTGAAAAAACCGTCTCGTCCTTAATTTTTGCACACCAGTGTAACTCGCCAAGTTGGTAACTTTGATTTCGCATGTGTCGTACGCACTGAATTTTCAACCATGTGCTTCGTTTCTTATAATGTCACCAATACGGTAGCGATAATTCGTAAATATTGAAAACTAAACGGCTTAGGTAAGTGGTATTTACAAATATTGTATAAACTAAAAATATACCGATACTTCTTAATCATTACTTGATGAAGCAATTGAAAATTTTTAACTGTCTGTTATTTTCAAGGACCAATGTGTTTCACATCATTTAAATTTACAAATTATTTTTAAATACAGTTTTCTGATCATCAAAAAATAAGCATCTCCTGCATGACGGACGTGTCGAATTTTGAGACGCAAAATCACATGCAGGAATAATTTTAATTGTATCGATCACTGTCAGAATTGAGTGCTATATTTGATTAACATAATGTTTTGTGTAATATGTTACACGTTATGATCCATTATTTTAATATATATATATTTAAGTTTGAATTTTGGTGCTAAAAATAACCCATTTACAGTGCGCTACTATGCTTACAATTCCAAACACTAATAATTAGTACTCAGAACTTAAAAATTGATTGATTGAATATTAACGTCGCTCTGTTCAGCTACACGAGGGCTTTCGGCGACGGACCACGTAATTTTGAACCATGGTCAAGTGACGTGAACGACACCTGAGCTGGCACCCCCCTCTCCTAACTACCACACCACACCAACGGGAGGACGTTTCAGCTCTCGACAGATTTAACGTGTATCGCTGCCCTGCACGGCGGGTCTTTAGTGGTACTGGGCTCGAACCCGTGACAAAGCAAGCCACAGTCCTATACCTATACCACTCGGCTACCGCGGCCTAGTACTCAGAAAGTAACTGCCCAAGAAATTGCTTAAAAATAATCGTTGTCACTAGCACACTAGCATCATTTTTTGGAAACCGCCTGATTTATTGACGGTACGTGGCAATAAAAAGTTGGGAAACACTGGAGTTGATGATGTCGATCATGGGCGTAGCTACCAGCATATCAGCCGCGTCAATGATTCGGGGCCCACAAGCTACAGATGCCCAAAATATGTGAGAAAAACATTGTAAAATCCTAAGGGGACCCAAAAAGGCCCACAAGGTATTCTGAGACAGGGCCCATGCAGTATTAGCTACGCCAGTGGTACCGATGCAAGTTAAATCTGTCGAGACTCAATGTAGTGTGGTTGTTAGGAAAGGGGAGTTGCCACAGCTCAGGCATCATTTTTTGTCACTTGACCATGGTTCAAAATTACGAGGTCCGTAGCCAATAGCCCTAGCGTTGCTTTATAATACGACATTAATGTAGCTCTTCACTCATTCGGAACTCTACTAGCAAAGCTTGTTTCTAATATTAAAGCTTTCATTTATCCATAGTTTCGGGGGAAATATAAGTATAATTTTATTATATAAGCATCTGAATAAATTTTAAAAACTATTAGCAATGATAATAAGTTCTACAAAATTATCATTTTCACAGCATTTTCTGAGAAAATATGATTCCATTATCTCAAGATTTATATTTTTAATTACTTATTTACGGGGTATAATTAGTTTCGTTTATTCTAAAACCCACGTGATCGTTCTTCCGTACACAAACTGCAATTAGAAATTCTGGAGTGTACCAAAGATAAATCTTTCTCTACTCAATACCGAATCAAGTCATTCATGTCTCAAAGGGAATTGGTTGTTCTCTAGAAACCTCGAAGCTTTCATTTTTTTCTCCTTCTTTAGCTTTGCAATAAATTCACCTCCTGGGAATTTCAAGCTGGAAGGCGAGAGGAAGGTCTGATCAGAACATTTTCTTTTCTCCTTCAGCCTCTTTAAAGAGTTTTTCCTATCCGGAACTTTAATGTTATCGCCTGAGTAGAGTTTTTGGGAGTGAAAAATTAGGTTTACGGTGGGTTTTTTATCGCGTTCAAATCGAATTTAGGAAATTTTAGTGTAAAGTGATTTTGCTGTTTGGTGTGTTCTTGTTTCTCAGGTGGTAATGCATATGGTAAAAGAGTTCGTAAGCATACCAATTCTAAATTTCTTTCTGTAGTACATGCGGAAATGGCTCATATTAAATTTATATTTATCATCTTATACATAGGTAATGTCAAATACAATTTACATTTGTTTCAAGAGAAAAACAATTTCAAAACAGCGATTGGCGTAATATATGCTAAGGCAGTGATTGTCGCCTTATTGCCCGCGTAATATTAGATCACACACCAAAACAATTGCTAGTGATAAACTAACTAAATTAATTAGTGTTTTATGTCCTATTTATTTGCAAAATTGTTCACTAATATATAATTTTAATTCTTTAGATCTTTTTATATGCTAATGCTAAAAATGTTACACTTTTTTTCTTTTAGTACTAACACATTTTGTCTGCTTTTTATATTTTTAAATGATTTGTAAGATAATAACAATGATTTGTGGATAATAACAATAATAATAATACTTGCTTTCTGGGTTTCAAAGATCTATAGTAAAAAAAACTAAGACGAACACAGCAAAACAAAAAGGAAACTTGGAAGAATAGAGAAGCAACTCAAGTTTTTTTGCATACTTTACAGGGGTTCTATGCGTAAAATTTTGGTTACACAACCAGTGCCGATTTACGCTAGGCCCTAGGCGCAGAAGATGTGTGGGTCCCCTTGACAATGGTAGATCTAAATTTATAATCAGAAAATCTGATTAAGTCCGGCTTATCCGGACCCCTAAACACCCACCCTAAGTGCCCAATGTGTAAACCGGCACTGTATACGACATACATCAATGCGATAGTCCAGTTTCTGTCACGGTCTACTCGACATTATGGACACCACGTGTTATACTTACCATGTTGTCCAAAAACTTTGTCTTTTACACAACCCAAAATGTTCGTACCCTCTTTGCTTCGTGATGTAATAAATCTGTATGAAAGGATAATACGTGCTGTCAATAACGTTGATAGTACCTTGTTGAGTAGAGTGTGGCAGAAATTGGACTATCACATTGATGTATGTCGTGTAACCAAGGTTTCACACATAGAACACCAGTAAATGTAAATAAAACTTGAATCGTTTCGGTATGCTTTCAAATGTTCTTTTTTGCTGTATTTGTCTTAGTTTCTTTACTATAGGGCCTCAAAACCCGGGAAAGAATTATGAATACCCTGGTATATGTTTTTATATAACTAAGTAAACTTTCCAATGTGTATATAAATTTTATGAATATTTACTAAAAATTCTTAACATATTTCTGTTTTCACAGTTTCTCTCTGTAAATAAATCATTTCTTTTAATTTATTTTTCATATCAAGAAAAATGATCTTTTCACGATCAACAATTTCTTTCTTCAATAAGAAGTAAAGTTGAAGTTGAAGTATTTACTTTGGAGAAAATAAAGTATACTTTAATGTTATTTCCTTGAAGTGAAATGAAAATACGCGAACAATGGTTTCCTTTTAACATTCTAACAGTTTCAACTTTTAGGAATGCATCGACAAAATAATAAAAAAAAGAAAATGTATACACAAAAATAAAAGTAATAAAGACAAATTCTTCTACCAACTCGAAATGTTTTACTCGTAATTCTCTTCAGATAATTTTTTTTTCAAAATTAAAATGGTTTGCATATTCACTCACATCTCCTTTCATTCGAAAATAAGTAACAATTTATTTTTATCGCTTCGAAGATTTCAAAGTTCCCTTTTAGTTGAAGTGGAAAATACTTAAGAAGAATTCTCTCTAGGAAAAAAAATGTATAAAACGAACAATTAGGATTTTCTTTCATTCCGAGACCTAACGTTTTCACAAACAGTGATAAATTATTTCGAATTTACTCAAATCACTTCACTTTTTCTTATTTTTCTTTTTAAAGCTACGAGAAATCTAACTTGGAACGATTTTTCTTCATGAAAATTCACTTGTTCTTAAGCGCCCTAGTGGCTCCCTACAATCTAATAATATTCTGTAGTAGAAATAATTCGACGATATTCCCCATTCCAGACGAAAGTGAAGGTATGGAATAATTTCTTCCTATAAAAAATCTCTTGCATGACTGTCGCTTGGAAAATTTCATTAAATCTCTACTGCTGTAAGTAATGCTCTTGTAGAAGATTTATCGTTTGTAGAAAGCAAAAATCGACTTGAGGACGAGAAATAAAATTGTCTGAACTCTATCTTTTCCTTTTAAAATTGTGTTATTTTATGCTTTAAAATGGGGACGAATTTTGTCTTTCAATTGAAAAATGTTGTGAACTGCTTTTTTTTAAGGAAACATTGAAAGCTTTGTCTTTTTAATATTGCCTTTCTGTATTTTGTAAGTTCCATAAAAAGTTTAAATTATTAATACAAATAAATATTCTTAATTTAGGCTTAGCAAGAAATGTACAAATTTTATATCGTTGTTAAATTATAAATTTGTTGTATATTTAAAAAGAGTTTTCAGACATTTTATTCTAAAGCAATATTCTATCGTTGGTTACCATTCTCATTTTGTACATCCTATGTATAAATTAATTATAATTAATGTGTTTTTATTTACTTTATTTTATTTAAACTATAAATATTTGTTTGAAACAACTTAAATAACTTGATTGCTGGAGTAAAGTGTTCGATTTTTAAAGAATAACTACAGTTGAGATAGAGGAAGTGTATTTTCAATCCTGAACATCTACATCGTAATTAAAATGATTTGCAAAGAATTTTCAAATCCAATTAATGGTAATATCAGAAAGGTTTTCCACTTTTTATTTAGCAACTGTCTCTTGAAAAAACAGCTTTTAGAGGGAGAATGCATCCAATGTTTCATAAGCAACAAAATAAAAAAATAGACTCATAATAATTATAAAACTTTATTAAATATAATCTTATCTACTATGAATTTTTTTCTCTTTGTGTATAAATTAAAATAATACACAATAACTACGTAATTTTATGAATGAGTTTTATTTCACCGTATTAAAATAGTTCCGAAAAATTTTATTTTAAAAGAAAAACTTATTATTATAGACACCTGTAATCCCTTTAAATATATTTCAACTTTTATTAAATTGAGATATCTTCAAGAATATCTATTTTTTATTTGCTAAGCATATAAACATGAATCACTTAAATTTCGAATTCGATTTATATATATTTTCTGCAATTCAACACGTTCAGTAATTATTAAATTTGGTTAATTCTCCAAAGGTCAAACTATCACTCGCTCCCTAATTAAATCATAGTAGAGATTTTCTTGTGTCAGTTACTAATCTATATTTACCTCCAATTTGAGATTTATCTTTATTACTATTTATGAAAAAAAATTGAGAGTTTTTAAGTAATTTATCAAACAAAACAAATAATACATAACCCATTTTGACTAAATGTCTGGCTCATTATAAATTAAAGAAATATTTAAATTAATCAAAATTTAAGATAAGATCTCATTGAACTTATATTTAATTATGACTCTTTCACTTTTTCTAAGATTTAAGTTAATTAAATAAGTATTTTTAAACTTTCTAACACATGAAGTTAAAAAAATCTATTACGTACTAGAAATAGCAGAGACGAAATAGAGAGAGTATATAAAGAGAGAGAGAGAGAGAGAGAGAGTACTTACTGAAATGACTCATTCAAATTTAAATATGTTGAGTATTATGTATGCTGCTATATATAAATAATGAAATTTTTTAAAATATTTTAATTAATATTAGAACATTTTTAAGTGAGAAAATGCTTCGATTTTACGCTTTGATTCTCAGTCTTTGAAGAATGCCTTCCTTTCACTAAATAATTACAAATACTTTACACTTGTTAATTTTGATTATTTTTTAGGCTTTTGTCAACCACAATTCATTTTAATTATATATGTTTTAAAATATAAATGAGTTCTTGTTAAAGCCTCTTTTATAGATAGTTTTTATGTAATAGATATTTTTATAAGTACTATTTCAAAAATATACCCTTACTTTCTTTCTATAGCATTGGCATATACAACATTTTGTTGCATCAGATGTCAGAATAACGTCTTTTATATACATCCACATTTTTCTTATTTTATATAAAATGGGTTTTGCCTGAAAATCCAACGAAGGCTTCTGACAGCTTGTCAGAGCTATAAAAACCACATTTTTCGTATATCTATTATGAAATAAGTTTAAGACTGGAATAAGATATACCAAAAAGATTTCATATGCAAATTTTGATTTATAAGAATTTCAGTATTTTACCCAAAATATTTTATTTTTAATAAATATAAACATAAATTATTGTTCCTGATTATCTTTACATTACATATTATTAAACGAAGATGAATAAGTAATAAATAAATGCTCTGAAAATAATTCTCAAGCATAGTCCTTAAACTACACATGTAAAAACATTTACCTTTTAACTGGCTAATTTTTTTCAATTATATTTCAGAAGCAATTTTTGGATTTTATCGCTATTAAGCATAAGATGCATTTTCATTAATTATTAAAACATTTAAGGATACCAGAGAATGCTCAAAAGAGTAAAATGCCAAAAATAGGACACTTTGCTTTTATGCGACATATATTTTTAAAAATTTCCAATAAAGCTTAAATTTTTGTGATCTTAAAAAAGATATTTTATTCATTCTGTAGAAATACAAAATTAAGTTTTTATTTTTTAGTTAAAAAAAAATTTGTTTGCTGTTTAATTTAAGAGGGACATAATTTTTGAGATCTCATAATACATGTTTCTCCTTAGGCACCCTTTTTTTAAAATGTATGTCTTAAATATGTAAAATACTTTTGTCCATGCAGCAAACAATATACAAAATATAGTGAATGTTTAGTAAAATATAAGGATGGTTTCTTTATAAAAAAAATAAAATAAACTTTGTAACTTTGAAAATTTTTATTTTTTCCCCTTTTTCACTCATAAAACTACTTTTTAAAAAACTATACACTACTTCGACCAAAAATCAGGTTTACTATATACACAGCTATAATGTATAGAGGTACAAAAAATTTTGAGCCATATAGTGCAATAGCTTTTTTAAAGTGTACCTAAAAGCAAAAAACAATGCTTTGGAGAAAAAGTGAAAATGCTAAACATTCGTAAGCGTTTGTTTGCTTTTTTGTCTCAGTTACTTTTTTCATATTTTAAGATTATTTTATCAACGAAAATGTAAGAGTTATACATTTTTAGATTCAGGAAAATATGAACTTTTTTAAATACTAAAATTGAAAAATCAATTTTTCGAATGTGTATGATGTCCTGCTTCCCTTGAATTGTAACGGTCTATCTCGCGAGGTGTTTCTCTTGAAACTCTCTTGGGGATATTTCTTTAATATTATTGGAAGTTTTTAATTGTGACCTTCTTGAGGAAATATGATATGCAGAGGTGAAGCGCTGTATAAAATAATTTAAACTTAAATAGAAATAATATTTTTCAAATCGTCTTGACCGATCATCTTACAATTACTTCTAGTTAGTTATTTTGAAGAAATATGTTATATAAGTCAGTTCTGAGACTGAGGGAAAGTTTATGAGGGTTGTATCAGTGCCTTGCACTCCTGCTTATTTCAGATACGTAGAGATGAATACTATTCGAGTTTTCGTGACAACAAATTATTTTTTCGTGATATAGTATCTATCATTCACTAGATAAGAGGTCGGCAACTTATGGCACGCTGGCTACTTGTGGCACGTGATATAATTCTCAGTATCATCCTGCACTATTTTACAAATTTGTCAATTTTTAATGCATGGAAGTTAATAAATTTGTAATTGACGTTTTTGACAAACATCTCAAAAATAATTGGCATTTACAAAATTACGAAAAAATTTGAAAGATAACTTTAAAGATAAATTTACAGCTATTTTGTAAATTATTGAATGTCATTGCTGGAGAGTTTTAATTTTTTGAAGAGAGAAAATTGCATGTTCTCTGCTTTCTACTTTTGGTTCCGCATACCTATATGTAAAGATTCTTTCCTCATTTAAAAAATATTTCGAGTTATCAAGGAAACTGTTTTATAACTGAATGCTCAAAATCTTGTCAAATTATAAGTCACAAATTATACCCCTTACTTTGCAACATGAAAGTAGAGCTGTGTGCAAGTACTATGTTCGAATTAAATTTTTTATTTAGTATCCATTTAACTATAATGAAGATAAATAGTTTTATTTTGTGTAGTCTAATTATTATTTTAATAAATTCCTTTTAAAATACATAATATATGTACCCAATTAATTGTTTTTATTTTTTGTTGAAGAAATAATTATATTTTATGTTATTTTTAAGTTAAATATCTTTAAATGATGTATAAAATTGAAATATAATAAAACTGATTCTGTATTATTGACCTCTATTCTGTAACTCTGCATGCATTACTGTAGGAATCAAATTGTTTCAAAAATGTCCTACTGTGTTGCAAGCTGAATCATATTGGTAGATTGGTTAGGCTAAAAGATTGTCAACCCCTGTACTAGATCAATAAAATGTCTTTGAAATATCTCGGTGTTTGTATTAGTTTTAAGAGTTTTATGCTTAATTCCATGTCGGGCTCAAATAGATATCCATCAGGAGTTTCTTTGGAGTTAGGAAAGCAGACTTTGGACATTTAACCATAAAATATCAATCATTGCTTACTTATTTCTTCTAATATAGTTGTATATTATGATAAAAAAATTTTATTTGCTCATACATATTTTCTGTGAATATATACATGATCTGTATCAGATTGAATGTAATTTATTAGTTAACTGTATACAATTTAATTAATATATGTATATTCATAATCTAAGTTTTAGAATACTTAGGTACCGAATCTTCTGTTATTATCTCTCATAGAGTATTAATATTTACTAGAAATTCGAAATCCGTGTTTAAACTGAAAATTAATATACCTCTTCACTAATATTTTTAAAGTTTGATGAAAGAAAGCAGTAAAAAACAATATTGTTATGAATTTTGTGTAATGAATGATGCTTAAAATAGTGTAAATAATTTATACTTGCATGTGTAATAAGTTAATATTACTTTCTGTTGTATTAATTTTGTGCTAAAATTGTAAAACTCGCAAGCAACGCCGTTCCTTATATTATAATGACAATTCAATGGAAACTTGGCAAAACTTTGGCAACAGTGGAAAGTTGGCCTCATTTTATTAACCATGGCGACTTGGAAACTATGTTGGCGACTATTTGGATGTTTCTAGAAATTACTGGAGAAATCTATTAACATCAGGATCATGACGTAAGTGGATCTTACGTGAAAAATCCGTATAGACTATATAAACAGGAGTCGCTCGTTGAAGTTGTGCTAGCATTGTTTTCACCATTGAAGAGTCAATCAGCGATTAGTTATTACTTCGACTGTTGAATAGGACGAGCGACTGCATACTTGTATTTTAGACACTGATAGTTGTGTCTAAGTGTTGTGGAAGGTGTGAAAACCTACTGGAATTTATTAAGAGAGTTTTAGTGTTGTATCCTGTTTTTCAAATATTGTTTTTCTACAATATATTTACGGCCGTGGGTAGCCTAGTGGTTAGCGCATCGGACTCTAGACCAGAAGGGCTGGGTTCGATGCCCGACACCACCAAATACCCTCCGAGTACACACGGAGTACGTTCTGGTTAAATCTGTGGGTCTGAAAGTCTTGTTGATGGTCCCAGCTGAAACAACGAGCGCAGGGGGATGGAGAATATTTATCTCCCCTCCAATTCCATGCCTAAATTGTGGAGGTGGAGATTGGTGGTGTCGCCATCTATCGTAAAAAATTCCAATCTGTTTCACAGGCTCTGACAACATTCATTCCTACCCTTCGGGAATTTCACCGAGCTAAATCGTACTGTCACCTGTATGGTGCTGAAGGCTAAGGCCAACGACAGGCGTACATCTAGCCCCTTGCCATGATGAATTTCATGGGCCTCGATCTGACTACGTCATACAGGTGGCAATAGAAATCAGAACAACAATAAATTTTCATTGCTCTTGAAGAACTGTTTTGCTCTTTGAGACTCATAGTATAAAATCCTCGAACGTCTGTCTATATCGTAATATATTTTTTGAATATTATACTATTACAAAGGAGAAATATAAAAGGAAATTATTTTAGTTGTTACTTTTCATATTTATAAGAATTTTGCTCGCTATAATAGGAATGACGTAAAAAAATCTTTTAAGTTTGTTGTTTATGAAAAACTGAAACAAGAACTAAATCTGCGATTCTAAGTCAAAAGAATTTCTGCTATCTTGCAGGAATTGTATGATGTTTATTTCCTATCTGGACTGATCTGCATTTAGATAAATATGGATGAAAACAATAACTTGCTCTCTGACAAAACTACAGTAATGACCCATAAGAAAAAAACAAAAGACAAAAAACGCGTGCATGGTATCCTGGCGTACGGATTCAAGAGATTAAGAATTAAAAATATATTAGTTCAAATAACTTTTGTAATTCATAATACGCAAATAAAACTTTTGACAGTCTTTGACATTGATAAATCAAAATAGAACCTCAAAATTTTAAAAGAGAACTAAACAAATTCAATAACTTAGTTTTATTTTAAGTTCACATTCATTCAAAAATATTTAAATCCTTTAAAATGGCAAGTAATAACGAACCATTAAATTAAAATATTATTTGACAGAATGCTAATATCACAATTCTCGGCTGCTTTAATTTCACGGTTTATTAACCCTAAAAATTCCTTCCGAGACAGATACAATTTCCAAATCATAAACCGTATTTAAATGCTGATAAATATTTACATAAGTTATTCATCAAATCTTGACTAATTAATCACGCATTTATCAGCATTTAATTTGACACAAAGTCTAGAATTGCAATAGGCATTTCTGCAGAACAAGAAATTCAGTATGGTAGCTTTCTGGAAATTTCAATACTACTGACAAGTCATTAAGAAAAATATGAAGGTTAAGCGATCAAGAATTACGGCCATAATCTCTAATAATAGCATCATTTCCATAATTCGTGCTACTGAACCATTAAGAGAATATCAAACTACTGATTAAGAACATTAAGGGCTTCTTTTTTTTACCTTATAGAACAAATATGTAATAACATATTAATTAATAAAAGATATTTAATTATATTTTACGATGTTCGTTTATGAAAGTGCTTTGTAGTTGGCGTAATTAATTGATTAAAAGCAAATTTTAAACAAATATATTTTATGTTCAGCTTAATGTGCACAGGTATTTTAACATTATTCTTGAAATTAATTTAGTTTTATTTTCCAATTTAATTCTTGGTTTGTTTTTTGATATTATATAATATTTATTTGATGAAATCAATTAATGTTTAGTTACAAAGAAGATTCTGAAGCCGTAATTGACATCTTTTAAGAAAAAACAAAATTTTTAATCATTATTATTTAAGAAAATTGTACTTCTTGCTTCGAAATAAAATACTTATTTTTTTTAAAATAATACTTGTTTGTCACGGTATTTTTTAGTATCAGATGTATTTTAGTCCACAAACAACCATTATTTGATAATATTACCAATATACTTCTAGTGACAACTCGAATTAGCCCTTTTTCCTTTTAACCGATAAGCATTCTCAAAGATGAATAAATTTTCTGTACTGCCGATTATCTTAAGCAGTTAACATTCATTTAACATATCTAGATATTTTTTTTCTAAAAAATATTATCGAACAGATAATCGTTGTTGCAAATTCTAAAGAAAGGGTAAGTCAGCGATTATTGTAAATGACGGTTTTTCAATCTGTCTGTGTAAAGAATAATCTGTAAAGTTTGTGCTTCTTATATATGTCTGTGTGAGCGGGTTTGTAATATAATTCACGTTAATTTCATCTTAAAATTTTTTTTTTAATTTGTAATGGTCGCGAATCCCCCCCCCCCAGGAGTTTTGCGTAAATAATTAACTGTTAGCTTACCCGTCTAAAGGGATGTAATCGTATAACTTTATCTCCTAGAAATTAAAATCTCATCGTATTTTAATTATCCTTTATGTAATCACCTATTCCGATATCTTTCCACCAATCACAAGATCCGTTGATGAAAGTCATGTAAATTTTGGAGCTTCCGGTTACCGCTGGATATAAATACTCCTGTTTTCATGAAAAATTCACGTCGCTCCTCGTATTTGTCAACCTGTATTGCATGTCCGTTGCAGCTCTTATGTGCTTTTGAGTTCTCTGATGTGCCGGCTTCTAAGTGGAATAAAAATGAAGTGTCATTTACAAGAACATGCATCATCACTATACATCTAGTACACCCATCTCCGAATGATGGAATTTAAAGTAAACAAAGCTTTACCATCTTGTCGTTCATGACATACACATTACAAAATTTTTACGGATTATTTTCTCTTAGGGAAGAGGTGGATCCATAAAATATTGCTTAACACTAAATCGATGGCCTACTTCAGCTACAGCTATAGAAACCATAATAGGTCTCCATTTTAGTCCAAAAAACTCTTTTAGTAATTTCAACTTTAATAGTTCTACATCTCTGTTTCTTGCATTGTCTGTTTTTATCTAATTTTAGTAGGATAATCTTTTGCACCATTTATGTTTCTTAAAATCCAATTTCATTCTTTCTTAGCCTTGTAAGAAGTACAACTTTGTCTCTTATCATTTTATTTTATTAATTTATACTATGTATATGCTGTTGAGAAAGAGAAGGGCGGCCTATAAATCGAATGAGCTGTAAACCTCAGCAAACTAATTAAAAGTTTTTCATATTGGATTCGAATTTACTTTTTATTCCTTTAAGATTTGGCATTTATATGGAAAAAGAAATTTTTTAATTAGTTTGTTCCATTATTCGTAATTATTATTATTTAAATTTTTATATTTATGATATATGTATAACTAGCTGTTATACCCGTTCTTCGCACGGGTGAATTGAAAAATTTAACAATATAGATTGAACGATAAAGAAGTTTTTAATGAGTTAATGTTACGCAAATTGCGAATTAAACAAAAAACGCATTTAACACATCTCCGCTGAACAAAAAAAAAATCATGTTTGTTAAATTTTAAGTCTGTAGATTTAATAGCTGATAAAAAAGATTTCTTTTAAATCTATAACTCCCCGTAACTCTCTTGTGGGTCGATTTTTGAAGACATCTTCCTAAGCTGATCTCTGCTGAGCAAAAGTAGCACATTGTTACAAATTTTGTGTAATGAACGCTTAATATAGTATAAATAATTAATATATGTAAGTGTAATACGTTACTATTACTTTTTGTTGTATTTATTTTATGTTAAAATTGTAATCAGTCTCACACTCCACCTGTTCAAGCTTTCGCAGTTCATGGTGCCTGACGTAGACAAAACAAAATGCAAAGTTGTGTTTCATACATAAAATATAGATATATACTGTCACGGGTTTTTTGCAGATGGCTGAATTTTTCCTACTTTCTTGACAATTATCGTTATATTTTGAACACTTCAAGCAATATCTTTATAATTTATAACCTATATGTTATTCTGATGTACAAGCTATATAATTGAAAAGTTTCATTTAAATCCAATCAGTTGTGTTTGCGTGAAAGAATACCAAACATCCATACAAACTTTCACGTCAATAATATTAGTAAGGATTAAAAAGTAAACTTTATTTATACAATATTAAAAATACAGGTCTAATCCTGCATATAAACCTAAGTTGATCAATAGTTATAAAAAATGTATGTAAATCAGAAACCTGCACTTAAAAGTTTATTAAAACCGCTAAAAAATTGTGGAAAATGGCAATTCATAAAATATTTTTAGTGATCTCCAGCCACCTGACACTACATTCTTTTTGATATTCGAAATGGTAAATACCACAAGAGGTTTCCGAAAGTTAAAAAAAAGGCAGAGTGCTTGCAATAATCTCAAACATCTGCACAAATGGAGTAGCTCGTAATGATGCATAAGCTAACTTAACAAAAAACCAGAACTTTCGTTTGAAAAAGAACAAAAGGCATAGTTGGATACGAGCCAGATTTGATGTTTGTTTATAAACACGGATCGAGTGAACTGCTTGTATAGTCTACTCTAACGTGCTTAGTCTAACATGTCAGTAACCGATTAGGTGAGTTTCTTAAGAAAACTTCAAATATTTGTAACTCTTCTTTTATTATTTAAAAATCATTATTTCAAGCATCCAAAAATTCGAACTGCTGAGTTTTAAGCAAACGAGTAAACATCTCTAATGTTCCTTGAAAACAGTCAATACTGAGGAAGATATTTGAAATACTTACATTTTTTACGAAAAGTCACATATTACTGTACGTATGATTAAAGTAACGTATTATATTTTTATTTATATTTTTAATTTTTGTATCTTGAGAATGAAAATAAAGCATTTTTCCATCTTTGTAAGAACCATCTTTTTTTTATACCTATTGGGGCCATAAGTTTTAAAAGAAATATAAAGGAGTTATAAAATTAAAATAAATTGTATAATCAAATTTAAAACTGAATGTTTTTAAAGCTTTATTTCACCTTTAAATTTAGTTACGTTGCTCTTTTATTCAAAATGATCACATTTTGACTTATTTCAGGGTCTAAGTCTCCTTGGCCAATCATCTACGAATACATTCACCACCTCCATTATAACATCCATGGTGGATTTGTTTAATGGAAGTTTAATACTGTTCTAAATGGGATGCCGGTGTTTTGGATAACCTTTACCTACAATGCTGACCACGATTTACAGTCGAGTTGATTTAAATTCGGACTAATTTTCAACTGGAAGCATAACGATTTGCTAGGACCAAGTCCAGAGAGAAGTACCAAAATATTCTGGTCATATTTTGAGGCTTTGTCAGTCTTCAGCCCCAGCGATTCCTTACTCAAGTGAAGCTGCGTATTACCCTTCGCCATGGACCAGTCGCATATACTTTAAATCTATGCAGGGTCAAAGTCATTGGCATAGTGCGAAACTATAGAGAGCGGGATGCTAGTTCAGATGTCATCCTCATCATTTGCCCAAGTTTCAAAATTGTAAGGTCTGTTGCAGTGTTGCTTAGGAACGTAACATTAATAAACAATTACTAATATTCAAAGACGAATCGAGCCAAATAGCTGGGGCTTACCTTCTTACTAGTCATTTAGAAAATAAAGTGCTTTCAGTTCAAGAGAGACTATGCATTTTATTATCATGAAATTTGCCCATCAATATATTTTCACCCTTTATGGTGAATCCGTCTCACAATTTTAAAATTTGCTTTGAGGTTTAAAATAGTAAATTTAATTGTCAATACATTTAAAACCTCAAATTAGTCAAACGAATAACTTATCTATAATTAAAATAAAGCGATGTGAGAGGATACGGAGATACAACCGTTTATATACAGAAATAATTCTCTAAACCTTTTTGAGAGCTCTGTAGAGAACTTTCAAATCTAAAGTATTTGGAATTTAAAAGAGGTAAAATCAACATTCATCTCCACCTCAGTATCAAAACAAAAGCAGTCGGTTTCGTTAAGATCAATTATTTTTCAAGGTTTCCCGCTAAAGAATTTACGCATGGCGAATACAAAAGAATTCTTTCATTTCAGTTGATATTCCAAATAAAAGACTTCGTTGTTGGCTATCCAGAATAAGTAAACATTCTTTGGCGCCAGAATTCATCGACTCAGATAAGCGGGTCTCCGTCACTATTTGCATAAGTATTACGGGAACAATTTCCTCCTTTTCCGTTTAATTCCTTTTGATTAATTAAGTAAATACGACAGTAAACCAAACTAATTGATCAAATCCGCTGCTCGCCAAGTTTGCTTCTCCAGATCTGCTTAAGAACTATTTGCGCCAATAGAGCAACTTAAAGATGAAATATGCTTTTAGTTCTTAACCTTCTATCTCACTCTAAGTTAGTTTTAAAACTCTAAGAACATGTTCTAGTCTGTGGAAATGTTTAATTATGAAGTGTTATCGGGTGGCCGGAAAACATTACCCGCCCTTTCCGTCCTGTAAGTCTTTGTTTAAGCCATCGCCATTATTTTCTACTTCCGTAAGAAGATTTGCATGGAAATGAACCTTATTAAGTAGGTTGTAAAGGGTTTTAGTATCTGCATATTTTCTGGAGTTCGCTTCAAGGAGTTTGGGTTTTGACTACGCCATACTCACATAGTGAAATTTGGTTTCGTTAAATAAATCCGTAGTGGTATCTGGCTGAAGAAAATAAATTGAAATCTGGCATATTTGTGAATATTTACTCGGTTACTTCATTCAACCCTTTATTATTGTTCTTTTTCTACATTTATGTAATTTGAAATTATCTGCAAAATTTGTATGTAATGCTAAAAAGTAAATTTGATGCATTTGTACTTTTGATGAGTTCCTAATTTTTTTAAAAAAAAAAACTTTTTCTATTATTATTAATGTATATGTATATTATACAAACCTGTACCCATTCACTTCGCCGGGTATTCCATGTTAATGTATAACTATATATATTTTTTCAAGTTACTGATATCTAAGATCTAGTATCAAGCTTTCGACTGTACTCGAAAACATTTTATTTTCATCCTTTCTTCAAAAGAACAGAGCTTGAATTTGTAAAACAAAATAGATTTTTCTTTTACACCCCCGTAACCTCATCCAGTGAGAGTTTTCCACACATCCATTTCCTTACTCGGCAAAAGAAACGCGCTTGTCGAACTTCAAGTCTGTCTGTGTAATCACTCAAAAACGAGAATTTTTCATCTGTATGCTCCGTAGGAGTCCATTTCCACAAAACTCGTCCTTAAACGTTGCCAAATGTGCAGTAATCTTCTTCTAAACATGGACGAGAACTATTTTCCACTATTGGCTGCATATCTATGCGTTTGGCAACTTCGCGCATGCAAGCACTTTCTATTATTTAAGCAACGCAATTTTAGAAAGAAATTCACTATAAATAAATTTTAAAATTTCTTTTGGTGTAAATATGCTTAAGGCGCCTTAAAAAAATCTACGAAGTCCTCTGCAAAATTTTGGACCGATACAATGGTGTGGATTTGTACAAATATTTAAATTTACGTATAAGATTTCAGGTTTTTATCAATATTCTAAAAACTCGCTTAATTATGATTGTTACTTGAATTGATTCTTGCTGTTAACTATCAAAATTTCACTGATGGTCTTTTTATAATATGTCACGTAAAAGATTTTTTCTTATTTAAAGTTTTTTGGGGGTTTTTTTCATGCATATGTTTTGCATTATATGAATTCCTTAGGATACAGAGTAGTTGTCAACGTTAATAATACGAGGTGTGACACACACAAAAAAACCTACACGTCCAATAAATCATTGAATTTACAAAATCAGTTTTCCGTGTCGGTATCACCTTTAAAGTAGTTCTCTTCCTCATTCACATACTTCTGCATTCGGTAGCGCCATTGCTGGTAACAGTTCTGAAACGAGGTTTATGGAAGTCCCTTTAGGAGGTTTCCACAAAGAAATGATCCTAATTTCTTGAGTAATTTTTTAATTACATTAATTTTCAGAAAAAAACGAAATAGTTGAATAGAAGTTTAGATAGAGGTAATAATAACAAAATAAAATTAAATTAAGATTTTTAATTTCATTTTTAAAAATCTCGATAGATTTTTTCAATTTTTTTCATATCAAAATGATTTAAAAAGTATTTAAGAATGACTAAGAATTGAAAAGGGAAGAGTATTTTATTATATATGCATATAGCAGGGGTAGCCAACAAGTCGATTTTGATCAACTTATCGATCCCCAAAGCAGTTTAACTGGATCACTAATGATGAGTAAAGGCAAACATGAAAATATGATTTTTGTTAGGTATTAAATATTTCCTCTTTTAATCCTTATTTAATTTTTACACTCCAAACCACTAAGATTCAATTCTAAAAATAGCCATCTTCAAAGAACTATAATCACATTTAGAATACCATAAAAAAAACAAAGATACTTCCTTACATTTTTTCATTTTAGTTCATATAAATATGCAAAACTGAATTCCAGTACAATGTTTCTTGTCGCTTTATGATGGTGACAAAAACCCGTCGCCTTTCATTGACATACGCTTGCATTGTTGACTCGAATTTGCTTCGTAAGCTAAGCACAACAATGGATGGTGTTGGAAGAAGAGCATGTATATTTTTATTTTTATTATCACCCCTTGCCAAATATTTGTTTTTTATTTTCTCTAGAAGCCGCATTTTCGAATTGCAGTCGCCCTCTCTTCTTCAGTGCCCTAAGGAATGTTTTTCACGTTTCAGCCATTTTTTTTCTAACTCGCTTACTTTATTCTCTGTGGAATTTTAAGGCAAATCGTTCATCCGTATGATTTATTGCCATCGAGGAGATAAAGAATCTGGAAATGATGTGGTTCGTTTGAAAACGTGTTGTATCTCTAAACAAAGGGGTAGGTTGGAATGGATTTTTTTCCAGTTCATTCCTTTTCTTTGGTTGAAAATTAACTGGCCCAGTTTAATCTTTTTTTTTCTAGATTCTTTTACAGTTTTACAGAGATTTATTTTTAGAAAAACGAGATAAGGGTATTTCAAAAATATGAACCAATTTTTGTGCGGAATAAAATTGTTTATAAAATGACTTTATAATAGCATTGGACAAACTCTCAAATTTAAAATGGAGTATTTTTTGCTGTTGTATTAATAATAAGTAATAGTTTCTTACATGTACAGTGAAAATAGTTTAAGACGAAACTGAAGGGAATGAAATATTTATTCGAGTTAAAGAATATTGCAAAAAATAAACAATCATATAGTGAACAAAATTAAATGTATTAGAGCAGAGTTTATTTACATAGATATGTATATATAATGTATTTAAAAAATGAAACAAAAATATTTACAAAAACTTAATGAAATTTCATACAAAATTTAGCAATTCTGAAATCTTTATAGATTTCTATTTTCGTCTTCTGTTTTCGATCAGCAGATTTAAGAAACTCCATCTTCATTTTAAGTGAAATAGAGGTTTGGTTTCCTCCTAAGATATTGGTTATTGTGCTTGTAAATAAAATTCTTGTAAAAGAGAAGAAAAAAAAACGCAAACCGAGAGAACTCACTGATTTTTACCCACACTGCGATGTACTCGCCACCGAATTCCAAATTAGAGAATGGATGTTTTTGTGTGGCATTTGTAAGGGTGGAGGTGAAAGTAACTTGAATAAACAAAATTGGCTCGTTTCACAGGCAATTCTGAAAGTATAGCCATGTTAGTATCATTTCTAAGAAACATATGAAACAACCTCTCCTTCATTTCACATCCCTCTTAAATCCTGTTTGTTTGACTGGTGTTTTCCGTATTCTGTTCATTCTCAAAAGAGAAGTTTTTTCGTGTTAAGCGATTTTTGTTTTGCATTAAGAGAAAAATGCATGAAAATACATAGCCCTTTGTTGGGACCGTTGTACTATTTCGTGTTAACCGATATTTCGACAACTATGTGTCTCATTTCCTATAATATCACCAATACGGTTGCGATAATACGTAAGTACACCCATTTAACAATAAACAACATAATTATGTTTAAATCAGTGCTTCTCAAACTTTCATTGTTTGCAACCGAGATTTCAATCTTAAGTTTCACCGCGCCTCTCATTATGCAAAGTACTTTGATGCTAAAGCTACAATAAGATTTTAATTACAAAACGCACGAATTACTAAGATAAATCTTAAATTTTGTATATAATTTTGAAAATGACAAACCCATGGAAGTCACTAGAAATTATTAAACTTGCTCTTAACTTAAAATTAGTGAAAAAAATTAATTATCAAACACATTGTGCAGTATTGATGCATTTATAAGTATATTATATCAGTATAAATGTGTATTTTATTTTTATTATGTCAGAATGTAGTTTGTATTTTGTTTTGCTTCCTTTCATAAAATTTGTAAATTTTAAAATCTTTTGTTTTCAACTTTTTGATATGCTCGCCCTCCCCTCACACTCTCTTAGGGGATCGCGCCACACAGTTTGAGTAACGTTCGTTTAAATTTAAGTTTCGTTGTTTTATCTAACTATTCTAAATTTTCGTCTGTTATTACTTGGTGACTCAAAACATGAAATTGATTTTACATCCTGTTACGTTTGGTCGCCAAATAAAAATCCGCTTTAGATTACTCGAATTCATTATACCTTTTTTTTTCATTACAAAGTAAACAGAGTCCCTTATTTCTTATTTTTTTCGAAGGAAAGCTTACCATATCTTTCTTTAACAAAAATTCGATATTTTATTTCAATAAAAGACTGAAGATCTTATGTTTAAAATGTTTTAGCTTAAACTACATTCTCGAAAACGCGTTTTCTTAAATATTTTTTGTTCTGTATTCGAATTCTTTTGGGAGCCCGGTCATCATAATTTCCTTCGTATTGTTTTCAATGGCAGGTTTCTTACCCGAAACAATATTTTTCAGATATTGAAAAATCGTTTGCTTTGATGGATAAGTCCCACTACGTCAATATTTGACGAAAAAAAGAAAAAACTTGAATGGAAAGACATTTTTTTTCCACACAGATATAATCATTTTTCTTTGAAAGCATATGATCAATAACTGGAGTTATGAGGCGCGGTATTGTTATTCAGGTTTTTTTGTTTGTTTGTTTTTCTGTAGACAATAAAGAAGCAAAATCGTTACCGATTTGGAAGCTTCCTTTTTTTGTACCTCGCGGCATTCTGATTTCATTAAATTTTGCCGACGTTGTACATTTTTCCACGCTGATATGTAAAAAGTATTTCTTTACTTAGGTTCTTGACTGTAAAAAAATGAAAATTGGATGTTTCGTTTTCCTCTTATTTCAAAAATCGCTGCCTAATTTACTTATTTTGGGAAATGCGATGAGTTTTATGATCGAATTATGTTTTTAAATTATTCAAATTTTAAATTTGCTGAAATTTTAAATAAATTATTTTCAAGTACTTGCATGTTTTGTATTTTTCCGATTTTAAAGCAATGTATTTAATTCGATAATGTTAATATGTTACGTTTATTATAATTGTTTTAATTTTTTCTAATAAAGATTTTCAATAAAAAATGTATTGTATAAAACGTTATGGATTTGATACATTTAAATTTATTCATATGATCAATTTAATAATAATTATTCAACTTAATTATATCATATATTACAGAGCTAAGTCATAGAATAATGTTAGTTGCTGATGTAACAGTTGGTAAACGCGATGTTTTGTGGTTTGGTAGGTTAAAATATTATCAAATATCAGCGAGAATTTTTTTTTAATGTAAAACATTTTGAATTGTTTTTATAACCATCGCTTAAAAGCGAGAATTATTAAGATATTTCAATTCCGTTAATTAAATGAATAAAATTTTTATCTCCAGTTCTCAAATCAAACCCATAATCTGTAATTAAGTATTAGGCCGTCAACGAATTTCTTCAAATTAAGAGATATTGCCAAATACCGCGATATGCAGCCAACAGTGGAAAGCGTTCCAACACACTAATGATAACGACGACATTATTTAACGACGTTTTTTAATTTAGCGAAATTGGTTGATGGTAAATACGTAAATAAATATTATCTAATTATTATTGAATATTTATGTAGTATTTCTCATCTTAGTAGCTCACTAACTACAAATTAGAATAAAACCTCTTTAAAAATTTATATTTGAAAAATTGTTTACTAATGAATCATAATCTTTTGAAAAGAAATGGTTTTTTCAATTACTACTATTTGTTCACACTCTACCTATATATTTATATATACATGTGTGTGTGTGATAAATCCCCAACCCTTTAAGTGTCAGTTGGGGTAAAACCTACCAGAACAACTCAACTCGCCTCCCGCATAAGGACTTTGACTTCGACTCCGGTGAACTTACAAAGAACCACGTAAACAAACGACGCACTGGCTCCTGATCGACGCTGAAAATAGGACTCGTTTTGTCATGGCTTGAAGTACAGACGGCTTTGTTGAATATTGAAATAAATTATAATATGATAAACGAATATATATATATATATATATATATATATATATATATATATATATATATATAAGGAGAGGGTGAGTAGAATAATGAAGAGAGAATTTATATATATTCTCTTCATTATTTCATTTTACTTACTTTACTGTCTGGTTTATCATTCACGTGTGTTATAAATGGGCCTAATTTTTCAACATGGCTCTATTTTTTCTACTATGTCGAAAATTGATGTACGGGGAAGGTGGTACCATAAAGTGGCTTAATCCTGAATCGCTGGCCTAATTCAGGGACAGCTTTAGATATCATAATAGGTCTTCATTTTAGTCGAAAGACTCTTTTTGTATCTATTTGTTATGTCTCTTGAACTCCAATTTCTTTCTTCTTTGGTTTTGTAGGTTAAACAACTTTTTCCTTTGATATCTTATTTTATTTATTGTACTATATATATATATATATATGTATATATATATATATATATATATATTATGATTATTATTATTAATATACTATATATATATATATATATATATATATATATATATTGTTCAAATTTTAATTCGGTAATAAAATACTTTTTATTCATCCACTGAAGTTCAAATACATTTTTTAAGATTTGTAGTGAATGACACTTGATGTTAATACGATTTTTAAATGTTAATTCATTAATTAAATTTAAATAACTAAAATAAAAAATTTTCTTTGTTGACCTAAGAAGGAATTGACTTTAATTTATATATATATATATATATATATATATATATATATATATATATATATATATATATATATATATGTATGTATATATTGCTTGTTTCCTTGTTATAAAATTTTTAACTATTCTAAACAAATTCGCAGAAAAATTCAAAAATTTTATTTAAGAAAATATTATTATTTATTTTTTCCTTTCACTGAAAGCTTATTTTTAAATAAGATTATTCCCATATTTTTCAGTTTTGTATATAGTGAACAAATTTCTTATTTAAATCCTTATCTCGTGAAATATAGACAATACACCTTAAGGAATGAACCATACATAACAAAACACAGAACTAAAAATGTATATATATATTTCAGCTAGACAAATATTCCTTTTTAAATTTTCTATCCACTGAACGCTGTACTTCGTTTTGAAATATAAGTTTAATAAGCTTCAAAGAGAAAAGATATTCACACACACACACACACAATTGTTTTCCAATACGAAACGTAGTCGAACTTTTTCTACGGATGCAAACTCAAAGAATTCAGTAATCCCAATGCGTCGTGTAAAAAAGAATCTTGACGGGATAAAGTTTTACATCATAAAGAATAGTAAAGGAAAGAAATTTACAAAGCAATTCTCAAAGCAGCTTCTTTTTCATTCTCTCAACCCTCAGTGGGAAAGAAACATCAAGAAAGGTTCCCTAAAAAAGAAACAGAGCAAAGAAAGCCATAGAGAATTCCATAGAGCAACAAGTGCTTTCTTTATGTCTAAGGTAGTGAAATAAGAAATATAGTTCCCTGCTTATATGCATTTTCTTTCGTTTGCCAAAACCTATGTTTTGTTCTGCAGTGTTTTTTCCACTTTCTTGCATCGTTTCGAAAGATTTCTTTCTCATGTCTGCCTTAAAAATAGAACTGTTTCTGGGTAGGGCAGAATTTTAGTGAATTTGTCACTGTTGCATATTGTTGGAAATGTTATCATGGCCGACTGCCAAGCTCACTCTGAATTGTGTCATTTAACTTCGAACAGTAGGGTCTGGAAAACGTGCTGGGGTTTTTATTTGTTTGTTTTAGAACAGTCATTTTGATTTAGTGTTCCTTCGAACTTCTTCATATGTTTTGTATTTGTGATTTAAAAATAGAATTATATAAAGAATACCAAAATGATAAAAATCAGTTTATGTGTGTATTAAGAATTAGATATGAGGAGTATAACTGTGAGATTTGAATATTTCTAGTGCATGAATGTATTAAATTAAAATGCTTAACTATACTGAGAATATGCTTAGTTTAAATCCCAGATATAATTACAGTTCATCGAAAGTTTATTTTTAAAAATCAAATTATAAAACTAAGGAAGGATATCTAATTTTTTTATTTTTGAATACTATTCAAATGAGTAAATTAATATCTCACGAATTATCCTATAGCATTTTTCTGTAATAATTAGTAGAAATAAATATTCTACTTCCCGTTTTATTTAAATAAAAATAAATCTCCAAGATATTCTCTGTGTGATGATTTATTTTTTGGACTATTTGATTTTCTTTACAATGAGCCAAAAATAGAAATTCACTAGAAATTCTTGCTTTTCATAGTACCGTCAAACTTCACTCGGTAAATTTACTCTTTACTGTTTCTTTGCATATTTTTTTTAAAAAAATAGCTACAAAAACACCTATTGGTAAAATCATATTTTAGCCTACACTTGTGGCAAAGATGAAAAACATGGGGGCCAAACAGCGCCAGCAATTTATTTTTAAGTATTGGATTTCTATGCAATATGAGGATAAAATTTCTCCAAGTTTTCGATAAATAAAAGTATGGCCCTCTATCTAACCCAAATATTATATTAGACTAAAACAAGTTCTTACAATTCAAATATTATTGTGAAAAATTATGAAATTTTTTAATAATTTATCTATTTAAAGGAAACTAAATCAAATAATGAATAATGCCTCATATTACATATATAAAGAAATGTTCGACTCTTCAAGTAATTTTAGTCTAAATTGCAAACCCATGCGTTGGAATAGCATCAAATTACAGCAACATACTCATTAATAAAACATTTTTAAATCTTACCTAAATCATTTGAACGGTTTTCTGCTAGTAAAAACCTCTAAAAAACTCCAGTGTTGCATTATTCGAATATTATTAATTAAATGCATAACTTTATTAAAGGTCAACTTTGAAACTTTTTCATTGCTACATCTTAAAATTTAATTATATTTTTATGTCCCATGTACTTTTTATATCTTACACTATTATTACTAATGTGTTCTTGGATTTGTTTTGTTCAAAATATATTTTTATGTTTAGCAAAAATCCTAAGCAATGATTTATTGTTAGCTTATAAGTTTAATGTTTTTGGTACTTACGTATAATCGCAACAATCACCAACTCTGTTAATAACTCACCAAATTAGAAACCCCAATTTCCTATGTGTCGCTTATATGGTAACCAGGTGCTCCGCTTCGTATAATGTCGCCAAGAGTACCATTATTTTTGATAATTTCTGTTGTGCATCACACAAGGCAATACAAAATTATTTTTCAATACTTTTAGAAAATTTAATTAAAATTTTAGATGTGCCGTATCTTTAACTTATTCTTTTCTTTTCATAATTCATATATGTAATAGCAGAAAAATGATTAATGTAAAAGATTAATTTTTCTAAAACCAGCTGCTTCCATTCTGGTCTTTCACAGCCTTAATTTACAAAAATTCTATTAAATATTTCCACATCTGTTTAAAATCCTCGTTGTGAACATTACAACCGAATGTTGTCTCCATCTAAGCATATTATTATGGAAAGTATTCAAATAATCTATAATTAAAGCATTAAATTAATATAAAATAGCTAATAATAAGTATAAAATAAGAGTTAATTATCGAGAAATTAACGTTAAAATCTAATTTTCTATGGCTTTCCACTAAACTTAAGTGCCACAATAAAGGTTCCTCGAGCAACGTTAACTATTGTAGATTAAGTGCATTAAAATTAAATGCAAATGATTCAATGGATAAAGATTTATTTGAATACCCTGAAATTAAGGAAGTCTAAAATTTCTCAATTAATTTGCTCCACAGAGTTATAAATTCTGAAATACCAAGGTCTATTTATGCTTTCAAGTCTTGAATATTTCTTAGTGTTTATACCACTCTATTTAATCTAAATTTTGCATAATTTGCACTGATTATGTTTTCAATTTAAAGTAAATATATTAAAGAACGAGCATTTATATAGAACCATTCGTATCACAATTATGTTTATTTTTTAATCCTGCTGTTGGTAACTCCACAATTTATTTTTAGCTGGAGAAAAAAAATAAATGTGTATAATATTTAAAGAGTTTTTATTGTGCAAGCAAAAAAACTAATATTTTTTAATTATAATTTTAGAAAACTGGAGGTACCACATACTTTTAAACACGTTGTCAACAATAATAAGAATATAAGAACATTTTTAAAAGAAGGCAATACAGAAGAATTTATTCATATTTAAAAAAATATTTTTTAGAATTTTAGGAACTTATATAAAATTTTAATTTCAACCCTAATAAAATGTATCATTCCCAATCTTATAATTCTTATATAGAATTCATTAAATACATTATTATTCTTACAAAGTAAATTAGTAGGAACACTTATTTAAAAAATAACTTTAAGAGAAATATCTCTGAAAAATATATTTTGCTGATAAACATTCGAACAGTAAGTAAAAAGTAGAATTTAAGTGTTTTTAAATGTAAAATAAGATTTAGGAGTAGGCAATGTTAAAAGAAATATGTTTTTTTCCTCAATAACGTATTGTTTTGTTTTTAAAGCAAGTAACATAAAAAAAAAAACTTTTAAGTCAATTCCTGCTTAGATCATCAAAGAAAAATTTTATATTTTAGCTACTTTTATTATATAGTTACAATTAACATAAATATCAACATTAATATTAATATCATATTATCCAAAACAATCGTGTATATAAAATTTTAGTACAACTGAATGCTTTAAAACGTGAGAAAAAAACCTTTTCAAGTTTTGATCCAAGTCGCCAAAATGGCTTTATTTGTATTTCTTTGAATAATTAGTTTTGATCAATTAGTTTTTATTAATTATAATTAAATTATTGTTTTGTCATCTAAAACATTCATATATATATATATAATTTCAGCTCAGTTGAGCGCTATAAAGTGTATTTTATTAACGATTGAAAATTCTACCAAGATAAATAAATAAATAAATATAGAGAGAGTGTGATCTAATAGTAGGAATTGAAAAAGATTTAAAATGTTTTATCAGAAATGTATAATAATTAACTATTGTTGTCTTTTTCCTGTTTACAAAAATGGCATCAGGAGTAAACATTTGAGTTTCTTTTTAATTAAAATATTTCAATCATGGGTAAAATAGTCAAGAATTCATAATAAAATCAGGCAAAAAAATCGCAGTTTTTAACAAAAAAATTATTTTTAATCAGTGAATTTTTTACGTCTAAAAATATATTCGAGAATGAATTGCAAATATGTTGCTAAACAAATTAATATTTCGCAGAGTCGTATTTTTTTGAATACGTAGTTATTAAATGTATTAGAATATTTTTCTGATTAAAATTCCAAAAGCAAATATTGAAAATTTTTTAAATCTTATGTCTGAAATTCAGGCATTATTTTTCCTTTTCTTAGTGCATATTTTAAATACATACGTGAGACGAGAAAATTAAAAGTCTGCGATTTTCAATTTTCTAGTTGATGTTTTTATTTATTTTGTCGATCTGACATTCTGTAAAAGTATAACCAATACAAAAAATAATAAAGAGAGAAATTAGAAAACAACTTGATTATTGCAAACAATTTCCTTTAATAGAAATATAAAATAATGAATGATGGGACATTTTTAATCTCATCTTCATTGTTATGTAAGCGAAAAAACTATCATGTCTAATAAAAATTTTCTGTCTATCTAAAACTAAAAATATGTCTAAAAAATATTTAAAAAAAAACACATTAAAATTAAAAGACTTCCGGGAAATTTTATAAAGTTTAAATTTTAAATAAACTTATGTGCATGCATTTTTAACAAAAACATTTATATTTTATTACTACTGGATATTATCACAAACAAGTTTTAATTTCGTTTTTTTTTTAATTTTTAAAATTTTAATTTTTGAATCAAACATTTTTTTTAAGATTGATAAGATGTTATAATCTTATCAGAGATAAAAAAAAATATTAAAACTGTCTTGACAAATGGGTTACATTATTACTTTGAGTATAAATCTTTGAAAATCTCATTAAATCTCCAATTAATTTTAATTTAATACTTTTAATCACTAAGCATATATAGAAGCTCTATGATTTTATTTATTCTGTTTTTCAGAGATTCATTACAATTTTTATTCATAAATCGTACTTTATGCTATACTACATTATCAAATGTCTGAATCCACAATTTTGTAAAGTTTATTGTGGTAAGATATATGTATAAATAAAAGGAGAGACAGAGAGGTAGATATATATAGATATGGATTCTTAAATTAAACAAATATCCCTAATTTCAAGAAATTTCTTCATCCATCTAAATTCTAATGCATTGATATTATCATACGATTTATCGGCAATAATTTCTCTATTTGAATAGAAATAAATATTAAATAAATATATCCTTTGACAGAACCGTAAACATTCCACTGTTTTTCCGATTTCGTACACCAACATTCAGACTCAAAAAAATCTCGTATACGTATTTTCAAATCATTTCATATGAATTGAAACATACAGCTTATTGCTTTACAATAAAAGTTTTGAATAAACTTAAAGAAATAAACATAAATTTCCCCTGAAGAAATAAAAAATAAATAAAATAAGTGGACTTCTATTCGGAAGAGAAACTTTTAAATGACAAAACGATATCGATATTTTTTTATTGCAGACGATGATAAAAAAAAATATCGAAAGAAAAAACTACTTATAATCTCTCGAAATTTATACGCTTGTTTAAAAAGAAAAAATATTTCCTTTTTCACAGAGAATTTTATCCCACGTCTCGCTATATAAAAAAGCAACTGTATCCTGAAAAAATTCGATACAAGACCCGGAAATTCGAAAGCCTAATTCATGTTGAAATACGCACCTCCGGAAATGACGTCAAGTCGTACGTGTGACGTGTAGAAATGGTTTTATGTGATTGGTTTTGACCTATCCAGATTCGAATAGCTTTTCTCAAATAGGGATTCCCGCTTTCGTGATTGGAACACAGACTGCATTACTTGCTTGTTATGAATAACAATGTTTCGAAAAAAAATTTATAATATATATTTAATTTTATTTTGTATTTTTATTCGATATATAATGTATGTACATTAACATTTCTGTTTTTTTGTATTTTTATATAGGAAAGTAATACGTTTTTGAATATTCTTTTTCTGTGAAACAAAAAAGATATTTGCAAATTTCAAAAATAAACCAGTAGTTGTTACCATTATTAAACAAATACTAAAAATACTTGGTATTTATATTTTGATTCAGGGGATTTGAATATGTAAGAGATATTTAGATAGTACCTTTGAACGTTCAAATCCTAGTTTTAATTAGTCCGATTCAATCAATATTATATTAGTTTTAAAAATTTAAATTTCAGAAATTAGGTTTAAATTGATGGGAAAAATGAAAATGAGAATAAAAAATATGAAATAACTTCTTACAAAAAGTTTACAGATGTATTGTATATCTTTTAGATCATTTGATGTACTGTACATCTTTTTAAATGCTGTCTTATGTGTAAAATAAAAAAATAAGTTAATTTGTTTACAAAACTTTTGTCTTCGTATTTTGTGTTTTATAAAAATTATATTAACTTTATAACAAAAATTGATTCAATAGATTTAATTCAGCATTATACTGCATAAACTGCAAAAAATACACCTTAAAAGAATCAATATTTATAGTTTACTATTAACCCCTTAATTGCCGATTAAAAGTTTCGTGATTTTCTACTCAGTGCCACCGTTTTTCACATAGGCGCTCGTAGGCGGTGTATTGGGGGGGGGATAGGCACTAGTAGGCAAATTTTTGAGTGAATAGGTAAATCCTTCGCAAATACGGTCAAGATCATATTATTATATTCTAAAGCCTTCGAAATAGTTTTACTTGTAGCAACGCAAAGAAAATAATTGTAATTCAGAAAGAAGTATATATACATCGGGGAATTACTTACCAATTGATCGAAAAGGATATATACGCTGGAGGTAGATAAGGAGTAAATCGAAAAATACCTCAAAATATACGATTTTTAGGATTTGCATGGTTCTAACATCCTTATGAATAAAGAAATGTAACTTCTATAAGAATTATTTTGGTTATTTTGTGTATTAGTGTTTATTATTATTTAAAGTTAAGATGTTTTCGATTAAAATGTGTATTTTATACCAGTGGTCCCCCCTCAAACCCCGGACCGTGATCGTTCCGTGGATCAAAATGTATTATTCTTCTTTGACTCAGCCAAAAAACAAGTAAAATATAAAAAAAAAATAAGTCAATCCTTACTTAAGTCAACAAAGAAAAGTTTTACTTCAATTAATTAAATTTAATTAATGAATTAATATTTGAAAGAAACTGTATTAACATCAAGTGTCATCCACTACAAGTTTAAGAAAATGTATTTGAACTTGAGCGGATGAATAAAAAGTATTTTATTAACGATTGAAAATTTCAACAGGATATATATATATATATATATATATATATATATATATATATATATATATATATATAAAAGAAATATGTATTATTTATCAAAAACAAGAAATAATAGATAAAGAACATAACAAGAAATAGCATAATAAAAATATATAAGCTGAACATGAAGAACAAAATTATAGAGAAATAAAAGAACTACAAAAAAGCAGAACCTAGCGAGTCAAGCAATTTCGGACTTAGGACCGAATAAGTGGGGTTAAACTAGTTTAAAGGCACCAACCTTCCCCCTTTGCAACTCGGTAGGAAAACCAATTAAAATAAAATAAACAAAAACTTCAGAGTATGGATAACTCAGAGAGCATGATAAAACCAATCACTACTATTATGTAACAAACTCTCCCAAAACTCTTAATGCAGAAAAAAATCACAAAATCACAAAATAATTATGTAAGAAAAGTAGAAAAATGCAAAAACAATTACATAAGAAAAGTATCATTCAAAAATTAATTTAACAAAATTTCTTTACTCACAAAGCTTTTACGAAGAGAAACAAGCGTCTTGCCATTAGTGAAAGTCAATTATTCACTAAGAAAATATACATACATATATATATATATATATATATATATATATATATATATATATATATATATATATATATATATATATATATATATAGGCCCAGCTGTGAAGAATACGTGCATTCCACACACAGGATACATTTTAATACACACATAGACCAATAATAGTGTAGTATTTACACGACTACATTTTAAAATTATTTATGATGAGTCAAACTTTTAAGACCAATCAAACAACTTCTTTGCATGCAATCCGGTTTGCATTTAATACCAAATAGTTAAACTCTGGGAGAATATGGATCATTTGGATTGACATAGCATTAGTGGGAGTTATGAGCAATATAGGAGTGGTGATTGTTGTATGAAATATGAGAAATCGTTCAGAAATTGTGAATTGAAGTATTGATAGGATGCTCTTGTGTGAGATTTTAATGATTTACGCTATTCATTTGTGAATATACTCGGTTCTTAATTTAAACTATCGAGATTTAGATATGTTTTTTCCTATACAACTATTTTAAAGATGGGTTCATCATATTTGGTGTTCGATGGTCCAATTATATTATGCACTTAATTGTTTTAGAATTTTAACATTTTAAGTTCATAGTATCTTTCAGAATGCGATGGCGAATAGTTTAATTTTTTAAGTATTAACTTTTTTAATTTTTAAATTTTAGATTTTTGAAAATTGGATATTTTCAGGTTAACTTACCAAGTTACGATAGGGGGAAGATTGGTTCCATCAAACTAGTTTAACCCCATTTATCGGTCCTAAGTCCTAGGTTGCACTTGGATACTCTATAAATTTTTAATTGAAAACATTAGAATTTGAAAACATTAGAATGTTTGAAAACATTAGAATTTTATTTTCTATATTCGCCATTGATATTTTGAAATGGGCTTTAGTATTATAAGATTCATATAACATCAATTTTGAAATTGGGATTTATATATATAGCGAGAGTGTGATCTAATAGTAGGAATCTAAAAAGAAAGCGTGTCGTGAGTTCTGGTCCTAGTGTCACTGAAAATCCGTCAGGTAGAGGGGCTGATGCGTGTTTAATCAGTAGAGGCTCAAAGTCCTCCCATTGGTGCAGTTGTTGGGAGAGGGGGTACCAGCTCAGGTGTAGTCCTCGTTATTTGAGTGAGGTACAAAGTTACGAGGTTCATTAACAATAGTCCGCTTGCTTTATAGTGCAACGATGATAATAAGCAACACTTACCCAACACAAACGAATTGCTAAAATAATAAAAGAGACATTTCATAAATGTCAGATAATTTGATTTATAGAATGTAAATTTAGTAGAATGTAATTGCAAATCTTCTCAATGAATAGTAATGTTCTGTGATCAATAATCTCCTTTTCACTGCATATGAATATCGCATCATATCTTACAAATGTAAAATTTAAGAAAAAAATATTTTGAATGTTTTAGAAAATCCGAATTAATTTCGTAAAAGCTTTCGGTTTATTACTAACAGCAAGAAAAGCATTTCTTGCTTAAAACTGCATCTCTCCTAAAATTTATTTTCATTTTTCAAAATTCATTATATTTACGTACTAAGAGTTTTAAATGTCCATTTTATTTATAATTTGAGAAAAAAACATGCAGTTCATTTTTCATTGGAATTTTATTCCATTTATACTTCTTTTTTGCACTTTCATGCATGCATATTTGCATCGGTTACTAGCTATTTACGAGTTTTACTTATGGTTCGTAAATAAACCGCCATTCATAAAAGAGAAATAAAAGTTTTTAGTATAATTTTCTGTTTCACTTATAGAACTGTCGTAAAATTTCAAGTGCACATCTCCTATATAAATTTACAGCTTCCCCTACTCAAGGAATTTCCCATGACAAATCTTTATCGCATGAACTTGTTTTTATAGTCTAACGAGTAACAAGAATTTATTGCATAAAACGATTATTTATGAAGCGAAAGCATTCAAACTCTATCAAATTGAACCACTTATTTTTGTTCAAATTTTCATAATCCATTTAAATTTTGGAACGTTTCTGTTTCGGTTTAAGTAATATGAAAGTTGATTCACTCGTACATTAAAATTTTTTGAAACAAATTCCAGGAATTAAAAAAAAATTAAATAAACGTTGAATTACAATTTAATTGAACAAAAAATAATTCTAAAGACATTTAAAATATTTTAAAATTGAAAGTATTTGTACCTTGTGTATAATAACCTTTAAAAAAGTTACTGTTTTTAGTTGCAATTCACATTACATCTTTTTTATTCATAAATATTTCTTGTTTGAAAAAGTTTGAATAACTTTAAGCAATAGCAAATTAATATTTAATCAATGCAAATTTGTCAAAAAAATTAAATTAAGGTATTAAGTGCAGAAACTAGCACTATTCTAAGTTTCATTTATTTTTATTACAATTGTTAATTGTACTTATGTAACTAAATATTACCTTTTGGTTTTAAATAATTCTATGTAAATAATTATTTTAAATCGTAATATGTGCTTTTTATTTATCCTATTAAGTATTAAATGTGACCGTGGTAGCCTATCAGTCATGGTCGAGAACTTTTAGCCAACTTCGTTTCTGACGAGTCCTACTTTCACACAATGCAATTTTGTGCCAGTCAACTCGTTTTCTGGAAAATATGAAAATGGGAGATAATTCTTTTCTCACGTGGCCTCTGAAATAACCTAAAAACGAGTGCCGGACTTATCGGTACAGTCTGAAAAAGCTATATATTCTTTTTATTTTTAATACACAAGGAGCCTTGTGTGATGAGCATAATTTCCCCAACATACTTTCTGTTGAGCCAACTAGTGAGGAGGAGAACATGGGTTTCGAGAACTTGACGGAGTGTCCAGGGAGAGCCAGTTGACCACATGTGAAGGGACCGAGGTGATTTCTATTCAAGAGCTTTTGACCCCAGTTATGTGCGGCACAAATTGACTCGTGTGAAATGGACCTAAAAAAGAAGTAAAAATAGCTGATACATTTTAAGCCTTTTGAGGCTCAAAGTCTTTTTGCTTGGTGGAAGTTTAACGAATGGGTTGTAGTTCAGGTGTCATCCTTAACCAAGGTTTAAAAATACGTGGACCATCGCTAATGACTTTCGTGTCTTTTTGTATTGCAATGTTAATAAGCAGTTGATTAAGTAATTAGCTGGATGACGTCACCAAATGTTTTCCCTAAAGTTTCATATTAAGTATATTCAATAAAGAAATTATCTTCAGCTTGAATTACATGCTATATAGAATGTTTAATTACTTGAATATTTTAAAAGCTAATTCTTGGTTGAGTATGAGATACTACATTTATTGAACGTTAAAAAATTATTGGTTTTCTTTGCATTCTTTTTTCTTTTCGATGAATAAATTTCTAAATTTGATTTATTATTTATTTTGAATGTAGAAGTGAATTTATATACTTGAATGCCCCTTCATGCATGTTGTAAATAGTTTCTGCTAATAATATGCCACGTGCCCTTTTAACCCCATGATTTTTTTAGTATAATTCATACTGTAGATTAAAGGAAAAGTGTTTTAAAAAGTCCTAGTAGAAGTAAATATATATAATATAAAATAATTAAAAAACAGTATGAGGTGGAAATATCCATCATCATGCAAATTTACATGCTAAGCTCAAAACAAAATAAATTAAAATAATATATCTTTGTATGATTTTTATTCCTGGTGATGATAAAAAAAAACAATTTCTATTACTATTATTCTATTTTCGTCTGTATCGTGGTTCTCATCTCGTCAAAGTTTTCATCATTAAGACCATCTTCAAATAGCCAACTTACCTTCTAAAAACTCTAATTAATCTTAAATGTCCCTCTCTTTCAAATCTCTGTACAAAAATGACATAAAATGAACATTCGGTAAAAAGAAACATTTTCGTCATATATTAGAAGTGAAACAGCTACATATTGATGTAAATTTCTGTCTCATAGTTTTGGAAAAATAATTTGGAGTATTCGATGTAAATTGCACAGAAAATAACAGAAACAATACCGTTTTCCCCATCATTACCACTTTCATTAAAAAAATCTCAGATTAATTTTAAAAACATTCTAGAAATCGCACGTTTCTTCCTATTACAACAAACGGCGGAATAAACAAGTTCAAACTCGCTACAATGATTATGACATTTCGTTTTCTATTGGTAGCTACGTTTCTTATTGCACAATTCGTGAAAAAAGTTGCCAGCAACAACCAATTTACAGCACACCTGTTTTATATATAATTTTTTTTTTCTAAATGTTGTGACGGTAATTTCCATCATCCTGCAAGAAGGGTTAAATTTTTACTCCTGTTTGCTTAAGACCCTGAGCTGTCAATTAAAACTTAAACAATTCGCCAGGGACGTCTTAAGACTTCTCTTTGGGCCCTGAGTCCCTACGCAAAAATACGCCCTGGGCCCCTACACAAATGTAGGCTCCATCTATGACCCTTGAAAGTCGCCAATAAATAGCATACGTTGTCAAATACTCGTACAAACAATAACCAGAAACAAATAAATGTGCATGTCTTCAATCACACAAACAGTTAGACCGCCTGCCACCGTTTGGCTGAATGAATAATGATTCCGTATGGGGGTAGGCCTAGGCCTATACATGGAAGACAGTCATCACACGTAGCTAGTTGACATGTCGTCAAAATTCCCAGTTTTCCGGAGAATACAACCGAAAATAACATTTGATCGTTGAAATTATTTGAAGTATCTTATTAAGGCTGAATCGAGAATGAGACGGGGCCCCATTATGGGCGAGGCTTGGGCCCAGTAGGCTCATGCCTTTAGACGTATCTGCAATTTGCTCCCCAGTGTCACCGTTTCTCATAAAAATGCGAGTATGTGGTGTATTGTGGGGGGAGGGAAGCTAGAGCATAAATAAGCTCTTTTTTTCTCTGAAATAAGTAAATCCTTCACAAACACTGTCAAGGTCATTTTATTGCGTTGCAAAGCCTTCGGAATGGTTTTACTAATAACAGCGTAAAGAAAATAATCGCATTTCGGAAAGGCGTATATATACGTCCAGGACACATAATGCACTGGCTGAGCGAGACAGACACATACATCGACGACAGTTAAGGGGTTAAGTATTGGTAATATTATTATTCTGGTACCAGAGGTATTTACCCTAATAAATAATTACTAGCCAAATGGAAGTATAATTGAAATACTACCTTTTAATTAAATCTTTCTATACCATTTGAGCGGAAGAAAACTATCAGCTCAGCATTCATTTATTTTTAAGCGATCTTTAAAACAAATTACCATAATTTGAATAATTTCTAAAGTTCACTAGTCATTTAATCTGTCCTCCCATTTTCCAAAGCTCTCCTTTATCAAGATATTTCATCACCATTCGATAATCCCAGAAAAGTTTTAATTAATTCGATTAACTATCTTCAGCCATCAGTTCAGTCTGTAGAAGCGATAACAGTTTCTCCAAAGTCATTCAATAATCTCCCCTCACTTTACCACCACCCCCTGTCAAAATATCATCTGATTTCTCTGAAATAGCGATTCGCAAATTAAACAGGGGAGTCTTAATGACATTTACGAATGTTCGGAGCATCATAGAATGTCTCAACTAAAGCTAACCCTTCCTAGCGGAATTATTCCACAACACAGGCGTATTCACACTTCAGAATATCCCCCTTCTAAATCATCCAAATTAATCCAAACTAAGATAGAGAATGGACGATTGTTGTGTAAAGGGGAGATTTTATTGGTCTTCGAGACATGTCAGTAGTTAAATGTTTAGTACTAACTTAGATACAAGGTTCTTGGGAAACTTGCCAAAATGTGCTGGGTCACCCCCTTGTTGAGATTGTTAATACCATCGCGAAATCGTCCGCTTAGTTAGTTAATATTTATAACAGATTGAGCTTCGTAAGTGTTAATAATTCTGAACAGCTTGACTCCTGGATGACCGTAATAAGAATTTCGTAAACTGAATTTCTCGTACTCGGTTCACTGTAGATCAATATTTAACGCAGCCAGTGTTTGAGAGCTTAGTTAATATTCAGTGTTTTATATATTAAATCATATAAGTAAAATTAAACTAAAAATTTGTATGATATAGAAAGCTACTAATATGTGGTGTTTAAAAGGTATTTATTTGTTATTTATTAAATAGTGCAGGAAATGAATATTTATAATCGTAAAATATAACTTCTGATTAAGGTATCCGATTACGTTCGTAACCGTGACTTTGCAAAGAAAAGTTACAAACAAATATTTTTTTAATATTTAGAGTTACTTATACATTAGAACACAAGTATAACATAATTTTAAAATATTATTACAATACAAAAATATTTAAATGTGACATTTGGACAAAATATGAACATAGAGTTACCTACTTTCAAAACATTCTCCTTTTATGAAAAAAGGCTTCTATAATAATAATATTTTGCCTATATATAGCTCAGCCTTGTACATAGCCTGAACTAAAATTTTTGAAATATATAACCTGGATATAAGTTTACCCATATTTTGATGCATCAGAGTGAAAATGTCTTAGCAAAAATTGTTATTTTAATTGGTAGTAATTTTGATAATAATGTGAATTTTTTAAAAATCCTAGGTCTACTGGAGAAGTTTTAGCTATATACAGGCAAAATATTATTATTATAGAAACGTTTTTCATAAAAGGAGAATGTTTTTAATATAGGTAATTCTATGTTAGTTTTTTGAGAAAATATTGTATTTAAATAATTTTTTATTATAATAATATTCTGAAGACAATTTTATGCTTGTATTCTAATCTAAGCGTAAGTAAATATTAAAAAAATATATTATTTTGTGCGCTTTAGCAAAATCACGGTTTCGAACATATTCGAATACCTTGAAGCATAAAAATGCTTTTGAAATTACATAATATTCAAAAATATTTCTCATAATTTATAATTTAATGTAAATTGCGATTTTTTTTCTAATAATGATGATGTGTTACATACGTTAATTTTATCGTACAATTATACGTTCGTATCATATCATTGATTTAGAATAATAACGATGTTAAATACATTTCTTCAATACATTACATGTACTTAAAAAATATTTTGTTATTGATTATCAGTTATTTGAAATAATTTTCAATAATCAATATTTAAAACAATAAAATTTACTCTTTGAAATATTACATTGATCTTGATAGAACAATTCTATGCAATTATGCTTTGATGAACAATATTTTAGATTTAAATACATTGGTTATTTTTTAAATTAGTTTTGAAAAAACCGCGCACACTTACTATTTTCTAAGTTAAGTATTAGCAAAACAATTATAATGAAAGGTGCATCTGAATTTATTTTATTGATTCTGAATATATATATATATATATATATATATATATATATATATATATATATTCATATCCATGTATCCCTTTTTTCTAAATTTATTAAAAAATTATTAGATAAATAAACTGTATGCATTTTTTTATTTAAAAAAATTACCTGTTCGAATAAAATTTTTGATTATACTAAAATGTGTATTCTTACGGACTTTGAATGCCATTATTTTTATTAAAAAAATTGTTTCCCGTATAGGTCCTGAGTCTTAAAATCATAAAAAAGATCATACTCAATGCGATTAATAATCAATTAAATATGAGGGGAAGTGATTTAAAAAGTAATATTAAAACATAGGGAAAAGTAACTCAAAAGAAAGAAATAATTAAATAATAACTCATTTACGAGTTGATAGGTAGCTATAAAAAGTGACAGAATCAAATACGTGTCGAATAAAAATACAGCATTATATGTAGCATGTAAAAAATATAATAAATGTTTTGTATTTTTTAAAAATACACATAAATTTCGGAAATAATTTAAGAAAATCTTACTCAGTTATCTCCCTCACCATAACGTGCTTCTTAAATGAACTTTGACTATTGTAGAACAGTTGTCCCCAACCACCGGACTGGTATAGGTCGGTGGATGAAATGGTACCGGGCCGCTCAGGGAACATTAAATTATTTTCATTTTATTTATTGTGGCATATTTCTCTCGGATTTGTGTGACTTATCTCGGAAATCACTTTATATCTCATGTTAAAGCCCTTGATATTCCCTATGGGTGTAACTGTATTTTATTCTGAAGGCATATTTAAATGTAATGAAATTAAAATTATCGAATCAAAGCAATCTCAAATATAAACAATGAATGCCCCTTTCCATAGTGCGCGGTAAAATTATCAAACATTTACCTGTACGCGGCGAGAAAATGGTTGGGAAGCACTGCTGTGGAACAACTGGAGTTTCTTGTTCTTTATGTTACAATATATGCTGGTGTTTTCGGTGGTAAATATATACTAATGCATGGTTAGGACTAACGATAGAACGCTACGTATATTGGTGAATACTATTTGGAAGATCAAAGTTTTATGTAAGGCTGAAGAGAGAAAGAAGTCGATCTCTGAATTTTGATTCTAATGTATAATTTTTGAATCTAACCCAGTAGACAATTGTCTATCGTAATTGTGCTTGTGCGTGTGTGCGTGTAAAATTATTTTCATGTAGCATTTAATTCTCAGAATTATTATATAATAATAATTATTAACACGCAATTTTTGAATTGTGTATACATCCAAAATATAATTCATTCCAAGTGTTAAAAATTCTGTACATACGAATAAATTAAGGAATGCTAAAACGTTTAACTTGAAAATACATACATTATTTACGTTCTAAAACCAACAACGTTAAAGCTTCGAAGTAAATTCGATACACTTATCTGTAATCGGGTTCAGTTTTGATGATTGAAACCAAAAAGGTAATTTTTATTGTGGCTATTCAAGATGACAAAAAAAAATCAAAACCTTCTAAATCATAAATTTTTTTCATTAATTTTAAAAATAAAAACAAAATAAATGTAAAAGAGAAAATTAATTTTTTAATTCTTTTTCTATCTAAGGATATTGACTACAAAAGCATTTTGTCCCAATATTCTGCCCCGTGAGAGTTTTTTATTAAAAAAAATATCTTTAGTTCCTATTAATTAATTGAAAGACTTGAAAAATAGTGAGTTAAATAGGACGAAGCGTAATTTTTACTGGGTTGTTCTAATTATAAAAATAGTATCTTGTAAGGCGAACTACATTTTGGAATAAAAAATAAATTATCTTTCAAGAAAATCCGAGGAAAAGTTTATTCTTTTTTTTAATTCTTCCCAAGAAACTCCCATGCGTGGTGTTCTTTGGTTTTAATTAAAGTTTTTTTAATCAGAGTAATTGAATTTGATTTTTTGTCGAAATATATTGTTGTATAGGAAGATCCGAATTGTCAGCGGTTTAATTTCTTAATTGTACCTGCCGTTTTGACAGATTCACGTCGAATCTGGTTACAAAAAAAATTTATTTTAAGCATTTTTAGTTTAAGGATTTTTTTAATCCTTTCTTTATATCAGGAGAAGTTTTCAGCCTGTTATGACTTCACAATGGCTCCTCAAACACTGCTTTGATATACTTTATTTTTATTATTATAAGTGGGTATACTATATTTTTATTCCCTTTTTTGTTACAGTTTACACAATGCTCAAATATTTTATATATCCTTCAATTTTTTTTCATTTAATATTCTATTTCTTAAATTGAAACCCTAACTCTTCTTTTATTATCTCTACGCATACTTCTTAAAAAAATTTATAAATGAAATTACGGTGATAATTTGATGTAGGGTGCTGCGCGCCAAGTTGTTGTTTATGTTTTCCAAGCTGGGGGATAACATTACAATATGGTTACCTTTATTTTTTAATCGTTTGGCAATGGGATTACCATGGGGATAACGTACATTAGACCTAATTTTTATTGTTTTTTCTCCGTGGTTAGTTTCACACGATTTTAATTCGATTTCTTAGAAAATTTAGCCATTTCCATTGAATTAGTTCTTCAAGACAGCTGCTTTAGTCTTCTATTGTATTGTGTGCTATTTTCGGATGTGGATTCTTCCAATATCATTTATGAGTACCAGGATATTTTTTTTAAAAAGCTATGAGGTCTGTGGTTTTAATTATTGCTACACACATCTAGCTTTTAAACTTTATTTTAATTTTTAGTAATGCATTTTTAAAAGTATCTTCATCGATGCAATTTATTTCAGAAACTCGTAGTTTTGGGAATATTGCAAGTTGTTACAGCACTTTTCAATTTTTATTCATTATTAATTTTAATATAACTTATGTAATTATTTTATTTATTATATAATATAAAAACACAATCATTATTATATATAATAATTATATTATATTTGTTTATTCTTCATAACTATTTTTATTATATTTATAAATATTATTACATATTGTGTTATTTATTTATAATTATTATGTTATATATACATGAGTATTTTTATAAATAATTATTATTATATTACATTATGATTATTATTCTTTTTATAATTACTATTAAATTCTATTATATGATTATTATTCTTTTTATAATTACTATTAAATTCTATTATATGATTATTATTATATGTTACATAATATTATTAGTAGTAAATATAATTTTTATTATATAATATTGATGTTCATTATTGGGTGATCTTGGCTATTTTAATCTATTCCTATATTCTTTATATATATGAAATATATTTCAATATATATCACTAAACAGCAAGCGATGCTTGTCGCACAGCACTCCTATATCAAATTAGTTTCGAAATTACTGTTCAATACACTTTGTTGAAGTCCAAATTTAGGTTAACTGGGAAAAGAGTGTTCAATACTTTTAATATTAATTTTTATAACTTTTAATTTTAAGTCAAAAATAATCTAGTACATAGTTTTACTAGAAATTCTCAAAGCATAAGCAAGAATCTAAAATATAGTTGATGTTAAAGTTGCCCCTCACACAATCAGGCCCGTCATCAAAAGTGTCGATAAAATCACAGAAATAATCGAAGTAGACCGACATGTTAGTAGTCGTAGTATCGCCCAGATGCTAAAGATCAACTATAAAACAGTTTTAAGCCATTTGAGCAAAGTTGAATTAAAAAAGGAGCTCGATGTTTAGGTGCCACACCAACTGTGACGAATCTGTACAGAACCTTTTTACTAATCTTCTTAGGCGTCTTTCTGGGGAATGTAAATTCGCGTTTATTTCCAATCAACTCCAAAAAGAAGTTTGGGATATTTAAATTAGATAAGGCATTTAAGTCGAGGGTTGCGAGATAGCAAGAGAGATGATGGTAGGCTATTGAGCCAACAACGTTAAAAGCAAAACTAGAAGATTCAAAGAGATTAGATTCGTGAAGACGTCGTGCTGCTAGACGTACCAGAAAGCTGATATAAGCCAGCGGTAAATATAATTAACGTACGCTTAAAGTAAGCGTCAGTTTGAGATACTTAGTTAAAGTTAATGACAGTTAAGAATTCGAATACGTGGGTTTCTTGGATCTCCTATATCGGTAAACCTTACTTGAGTTGAGCTAGATTAGTAATTAATTGTATTCTGAGTAACTTAATTTAATATAAAGGCAAATCCCTTTAGAAGACGTAACATTATTGCATTATTTGTTATCAGAGATTTTTGAGGAAAATTATAACAAAATAAACAATAGTATTATTCAAAATAGCTCTTGGTGGTTCTTTGCCTCAAATTAATCTTGGTGTTCAAGGTGTGACCCAGGGGGGTCATCACACAACTAACACCAAAAAACATGATGGATCGAATTACCATCCGCAAATCCCTGGCCAAACGGATAGAAATAGACCCATTTTTTAAACGGATGATGACTGGGAGTGAAAAATGGAACACATACGACAATATTGCGCGAAAACAATCGTGGTCAAAGCGCGGTGAAGCAGCTCAAACTGTGTCCAAACCAGGATTAACATCCAGGAAAGTTCTACTGTGTATTTGGTGGGACTGGAAAGGAATCATGTATTATGAGTTGCTTCCGTAGGGCCAAACACTAAATTCAAATCTCTACTGTCAACAACTGGACCGTTGGAAGCTAACAACTGGCCAGAATTGGCCAACAGAAGAGGTGTTGTGTTCCATCAGGACAACGCTACGCCACACACGTCTGAAGTGATTCGCCAGAAACTCTTGGAGCTTGGTTGGGAAATTTTAATGCATCCACCATATAGTCCGGACCTGGCCCCAAACGGTTACCAGCTTTTTCTCGCATTGCAAAACTTCCTGAGTGATAAGAAATTGGGATCAAGAGAAGGTTGTGAAAATCGATTACTAGAATTTTTCGCCAATAAAGGCCAAGATTTCAATGAGAGAGGCAATATAAAGATACCTTTAAAATAGCAACAAATTATACTACAAAACGGTACATATTTTACCCAAATCGGACAATCCGAAACATGTTAAATAAGATTAATAAATTCATGCAAAAATAGTGGATTTATTTTCCCCAACCCAGTATTTCTTAATTGTGTGTTTCTTAGGTTTCTTTGAATCTTTATTAGGGTCAGTAAAGAGGTATTATTAGGTATCATTAGACATTCAATTAGCATGTTTGGTAAAGGAAAAAAAATTAATTTAGTTCTTATGCAATTCATATTTTTGTTGAGTTAAAAAAATTTTTCTACTCTAATTAAAATTTGTTTATATTCAAATGTTTGATTTAACAGTGGAATTTTATATACAACTTATAAGCATTTTATCTAACCAGAGTTTTAATGACATATTCACGATATTTGAATTACTGTTCTTCTTTCCAATATTTTACTGTTAAATTGCTCTTTTTTGGAATAAGTTTATTGCTTCAGTTGAATAAAAGTAAGCATTTGTAACATTAATACTCAAATATGTTCAAATTATTTCTTACGTTACCTATTTATTCCGATATTTTTGCTTCATTAAATTGTTCCCGCTAGATGTTCATTACTGTAGTGACACATACTAGATATAATGCAGCTATAAATACCATACTTAAACCAGAAAACGAAGCTCCACTCTGCGATTTCCTGGATTCACATCTACACGAAGTACCTTAAAGTTCCTATTGCAAATAGTGTAGCGGTTTTATTTTCTAGATATATGTACATTTAGGCGAAGCTGAATGGCAACAATCTTTGCTGAGCACTTCTCTGGGGCTAGCGAAATGAGGTCGTAAGAAATGCCGGATCGGTGAAGTTCCGTCTCATTTCCTTGCTAATAGCTCTTTTCATGTCTCTGATTGGCTATTTAGTGTCGAAGGGGGTATCCAACGAAGCATTTGAAGAGATTCTCATGATATTTATTTTGCGGACTGCATGCTAGTAACTCCACTACTTTCAATGTGTTCGTGTTTTCTTCCTTGAGATATAGCCCCCTACTTAATATTAAATTTGTGTTAATGATTATGTAGGTATTCCTTTGGGTATATGGTGTTAAAAGTTCAGAGCCTTAAGAAATGCTTGGTGACTGCTTCTTGTTTGACTTCTTGGAGCTATTAGGGAGATTATGGCTTCGCTTTTATTAAATGAGGTTGTAATAGATTATAAGTTATCTCAGTTTTAATCCATTTAAGAACTTTTACGTAGTTTGAATTTGCCTTGAGAAAGGCATACTTAACATGCGATGTATTATGCAAGATGTGTATTTTAATCCGAAAGGGTGTTGTCAATGATAATGAAGGATGTCTGGAGAATTAACTGTCAAATTTTTCTTTGTATGTGTGTGTCATAGTTTAATCTCTTTAAATATTTTGAAATGTTCCAAAGAGCGGTTAATCTATAGTTAACCCCTCTCTTACTCGATATGCACTGGGTGATAAAAAACTCGTGTACTTCGTCACTTTTGACTATTGTAGAATATACAGTTTATATGGTTTATTATTATTAATTAGACAATAATAATTTAATTACAAAAAAATTTTTTAAAAAAATTAATTTAATGATAGATTAAAAAAAGGTAGATTATTTTTTTTTTCGTTTTGCTTAGAAATTTAACTATTAAACCTTTACAAAAAAAAGAATACAGTCGGGCATCAATTTAACGAATCCATTAGTACCGAACATTTTATTCGTTAATTCGGGGCTTTTCGTAACATCGGGGTCCAAAAAATACAAATTTTTTTCATCTAACTTTTGTAAATTCTGTAATAAGCAACTTCGCAAGAAAATACTATTGAATTATTTCGCACTAGTTAATTAGAAATTTTAAAATGCTGAGTAATGGATGTTGTACAATCTTTTTGATTCCGTATACGAAAGAGATCTTTTTTGACTTTATGTTGAGAAAAAAATACTGAGTCATTTACATCCTGATGCAAGAAGTGTGAAGCATCCTGATGCAAGTTTTAAAATTTCCAAACAATGTAAAGTATTAGAAAATACAACGTTTTCGATAGCAGTGTTTCAGAAAGGATTATTATCAAATTTTCCTGTCATATTCAAAACTCATGCGATAGGTTATACTTATGATTCATCTGCACCTTTTAAGTCTAATAATGAGATGCACTCTTTCCGGAGGAAATCAGCTGCTCAATTTTATTTTGTCCTAGGTAAAAAGGGTATATTTGAAAGGAAATCCATTTTTTTTTAAAATTCAAATCAATGAAAAAAATACGGTTATTTAAATAATTCGTTAATTCGGGGTTTATTAGTCGTTAGTTAGAGACTTGCATTCATTTTAGTCGGCGAAAAGGAATATTCGTTAAATAGCGAAGATCGTTAATAAGGGTTTGATAAATCGGGGTCCTACTGTATATCATTTGTCACTTATTTTGTTTATCAAGGGAAGTGTTTCTTAACCCATTTCTGTTAAATCAAATTTATCCTAGTGTAACAACTAACCAAGATCTGATATATTTCCTTGTATTTGAGTAAATTGAGGTTATATGAAACCTTTTTTTTTTTTTAATTAGAAGGGAGAAATGTAAGATTTATCTATTTGTTTTAGAATGCCATTAAAAATTAAATTATTTGTGTTATTTACAGTAAAGAAAAATATATTTCAGTATGTATTTTTTTTTCTAAAAGAATTCCGATGTTTCTGATCTAAATACAATTAAAATCTTTATTTTATTTCCTAACGCGTTATTTTCTCTTACTTTGAAATACATCTTTATCAGAGAAACAAAAAATTTATGAATCAAATAAATAAATGATAAATATTGGTCTAACCCTTTTCATCCAATTGAAATGTAAGATAAATAAATAGGAGCAGTATGTTAATGTAAAATAAAGTGACAAAATTAAAAGAAAAAGCATTTTTAATGTCTTTTCATTATTAAAACCATATTTAAAAGAAAAACAGTGAAATAATCTTAATAATAATATTGAATGTTCTTATCGTATTATATATATATATGATTGAAATCTTTATAAATATTTCAATAACTTTTGTTTTATTTTTTCATTATATTCTACCTTCCATACTAGCAAGACATAATCATAGGGACATTAATGATACAAAGAAATTATTAGTTATACGAATAAATTATGAAAATTGCAATTTTTCTCTAAAATTTCTTTGAAAAAATTCTCTAAGAGAATTAAACTAACAAGACAATTTAGTTTTGCTAAACAGGTCAAATGAAATTGTTCCATTTAATATATACTTTCAAGATATTATATTATAATATAATATATTTAAAATAATTAAAAATAGCAAAGATATTATAGATTTTTTTAAAAATAAAAATATTTTTTTCAGTTCATATTTATAACTTTGAAGATCTTTTTAATTCCATTGATATCAATGATATTATTAAAGTAATTTAATCACACACACACAGTAATTATAATCTTAATATTAATTTTAACAAACTTAAAACTCTCATATATTTAGTCTTAAAAGATTACATTAATTTTAATGGTTCATTATGTATACAAAATAAAGGTTTGCTTCAAGGAGGCCCTGGTAGCAATAGTTTGCCTAACTTATATATTTGCACTTTTATGGATACAATTATATTATTAATAATGATTATTACATTTTAGATATATTTATGATCTTATTATTTTTGGTAAAAATAATAATTTTAATCCTAATATTAATTTTTATCCGGATTACTTAAACTTAGTTAAAATTAATCATAATCCAATTAAAACTAATTACTTAGATGTATCATTGTATATTAAGGATTATAAATTACATAGTAATATTTATGATAAAAGAGATGATTTAATTTTAACATTCTTAAAGTGTCTTACTGGAATTCAAATTTATCTATATCTATATATCGAAATATTACTTTTAACTTTATTTATCGTAATAATGTATTAGTTAGTGATGAATCTAATATATATTTAAATTTTAATAACTTTATTAAACAATGTAGTGAACATGAATATCCTGCTAACTTTCTTTACAATTATATTTCTAATAGTTCTCAGTGAAAATACAATATGTATTAAATATTATTGACAATATGCTTTAATCCTACTATTTTTAATTAAATATATAATTATTCAATAGATGGTACCACATGTTTAATAACTCAATAACATAAATTTTTTAAATATACTTGTAATCATTTATTCTTTATAAAGTTTTATATCAATATATATTTTATGATTTTTAAACGTACATGTATATATATATATATATATATATATATATATATATATATATATATTATACATATATTTATATATATATACTTTATATTATTCTATCATTTACTAACTTTATGCGGTACTGTTTTTACTCTGTTGTATTTGGCGGAAAACTTAACTAGTTGCTATACTCAGGAAGTAAGTCTTACCATCTACTTTATTGCATCGACTTTAAATCTAAACCTATGTATACTAGTAGGATATAATTTTATCGTTATATTTTAATAGTATTGTGATTTTATTAGGAATATTGTAATTTCTCCTAATATTATTCCTTCCTTTCTCTTTGTCTCAGTGATTTAGGCAAATTACAGGTGAAGGTTGGCTAGCCCTAAAACTTGTTTAAACGTGAAATCTTGGTTCCTAAGGACAGGAGTTTGTTATTGTACTACTGTGGCTAATATTTTCTATCTTTACTAGTTATACTTAAGTTTTATTGCTATTTGTATATATTTATGGATTATATATATACATGGTGTCCATAATTAAACTGCAAGTGTTCTAGAGGTGCTGGAGAGGAAACCACTAAAAATATTCCAGTGAAATTTGCTATCTACACGTTTCAGAACAGGCTCAAATCAAATATGCAAAAAATAAAATCACCATTTTTACCCGATAGGCAAAACTGTACCGTATTTCAACGCTCACCAGTGGCATATACAACTTCCAAAACCGATAAACAGAGTATAACGTCATTCTAAGAGGCATATAAACAATATACAAAATTACTTACACTTTATCAAAATTCATACAATTCACTTCAGTTATTAAATTTTCACGGTATCATGTTATCCAAACCTATCCTAAATTACGATCACAAATAAACCAATTCATCAATACGCTTTGGAAAACAATTAAACTATTATTTATTCAATGAAATTATCGCATAATGTGTTCAATATGCGAACAAGCAGATACAACCACATGCTGAAAACGTTAAAACAGCATGGTCCAACGTCGCATTTAAAATGTTTGTTGTAACATACCTCACGTGTCTAGTTATGTTAGATTTCAATTCAGGAACTGAAGCATGTTGCTATCTAAAAATAATATCTTTTAGATGTCATCATAGATAAAAATCGCAAGAATTAAGATCCGGTGAATATGTGGGCCATGCGTTTTCGAAACCTCTGCTTATGACTTGGTCCGAATCAAAACAATAGCAATTTTTTAGCAGGATTAGCGATGTCAGGGAGTGCACCGTCATGTATAAATACCTTGGTTTCTAAGCATTATCTCTCTTGCAATGCTGGAATCCATTGTTCTCTCAACATCGCTACTCAATGTGCACTTGTTTTTATACTGTTCGATGGGCTTAAAATATGCCGTCGATTTGCATTGAAACACGGCACAGTGACATGCATCGAGTAAGAATGACGAGTTTTTTGGGGGGAGGGTGTTCAATTTGATTTGCGTATTTTCTGAAAAGTGTAGATACCAAATTTCACTAGAATATTCCTGGTAGTTTTCTCTTCAGCACCTCTTGAACACTTGCAGTTTAATTATGGCCACCCTGTATGTATATATATATAATATATAATTGCTTAAAAGCATCATAAATCAAAATCTCTGTAAAAAAACCCCTGAAAAATCTGAACTGAAATTTTTGAATACTTTTTATTACCCTTCAGAAACATTTTGATTTTTTTTGCGTTGATTATTTATTTTGAATTATATGATTTATTTTTTATTGTAGTGTAATAGTTATTTTGATAATATATAGTCACATTTAATTAACTGCAATAACTATCTAATTTAATCAAGGATAACATTTTAAGGAAAGTTGTTTGTCAACATGAAAAGTTAGAATGCAAAGAACTATATTCAAGTCATGTTCCCAATAGCCATAAAAGAGTTCTAATCAATTTCACTTCAATAGTTAATGTTTACAATTGGAGTCTAAGACATTCTAAATTTGTTATCGCTCAGAAATATTTCAAAAGTGTTCAGGCAATTATTTACTTTTCTTTCTAATGACAAAAAATGGAAGCAATAAATAATTATAAATATTTTTTTTATTTTGAGTAAATGCTTTTAATTGGCAACTCTGTAAAACATAATTTTAGAATGTGGTTTCATAGTCACTGTGTGATTAAAAATTTGAAAACAAAATGGAAAGACATTTTTTTACATCAATGATTTCCATTTAAATCTTCATTTATAATATTAAATATTTCATGTTGCACAGCACAAGCCTTTTTAATAAGTGCATTTTTCCCAAAGGGTGAAGATTTTAATTGTTGTATAAATTGGTGCGAACCACATAGTGATAATATAACAGAGAGCAAACAATCTAATTTAAAAAATTTAAGAATTTTGAATATCTATGAGAAAAACAATCCTTTTAAGCAGAATAAAACTTTATGTGTTTTATTTTCTAAATTACGCTACGAATTCAGTTGTTTTGCAACATGTTTAAACTACAACAGGAAATATTTTCCAGAAGATGCCATATAATAAGTTATTTTTATTGTGATGTTTCTAAATAGAAATTAATCAATTAATTAATTAATTGGTACACATTTTTTAATTCCTCTTACTTTAATCCAGCAATTTTCTTAAAAGAACTTTAAAAAGCCAAGATGATGGTAATGTGAGTAGATGTTACAGCACAGGTCGCCCCGAGTTACAACGCCGAATGAGGACCGGTATCTGGCAGTTACTGCCAAAAGAAACAAACGGAGCACAGCATCAGACCTGTCTCGTCAGCTTTCTTCAGCTACCGATACGACAGTTTCAAGGCAGACCGTGTACAGACGCTTAGGGCTCATTGGTCTATATGCTCGTAGGCCTGTCAGATGTGTTCCACTTACCGCAACTCACTATCGCCTGCGATTAACTTGGAGTAGAGAGCATGCATTGTGGACGCCACAATAGTGGTCTTGTGTGATGTTTCCGACGAATCCAGGTTTAGTTTGCAGTCTGATTCTAGCCGGACTTTAATATGGAGAGCGCCAGGTACCCGTTACCACCAAGAGAACACCATTGAACGACACCGTTACGGTGGTGCAGGATGGCTCGTTTGGGGAGGAATTATTCTCGGTTCCAGAACTGACCCGCATGTTCAGAGTGTAACGATGACAGGCCACAGCTATCGGATGTCATTCTGGAACAACATATACGTTTGTTTCGGGGCACCATGGGTGCTGAGTTTCTGTTTATGGATAACAACGCCCGTCCTCACCGTGCAAACAATGTAGACGAATCCCTTCAATCGGAGGATATCACCCGTATGGATTGGCCAGCATACTCACCGGACTTGAATCCAATAGAGCATGTGTGGGATATGCTTGGCCGACGAATTGCAGCCCGTCAACCCCCTCCCACCTGTCTACCGGAACTTCAGAGGGCATTGCTTGATGAGTGGTGTAATATTCCCCAAGATCAGATTGATAATTTGATACACAGCACGCCTAGGCGTTGTAAGGCCTGTATTGCATCGTCCAGGAGACATACTCCGTATTAACTATCATACTAATCATGTTATACTGTTTTTTGTAAATAGGTTTTTTTTTGAAATTTGCTCCAGGGAGTAAAAATCGCAATTTTTATTAATTATGTCAAACATATAGCATCTTTTTTGTTCTTTACATTTTGTTTAATAAATAGACTTTACAAATAAGTCAAATTTGCTTTGCTTCTGTCTCTTTTTTTGCCTGAACTTCATTATCCTTAATTTGTGGACATGAGTGTATATAATTTGTAAGAATAATATTGTTTGTATATCTCTAAAAGTAATATTTTACATACATTATTTTTTAGCATATTTCTTATACATTACATTCTTTCTTTTAACTGCATTGGTTTCCCAAAAATAGCAAATATGTTACTTACAAAAAAATATTCTAAAGAAAAACATTCGTTCATTTTTCCAATCAAATCGTATTAACATGAACAAACATCGACTACAATAAATTTATTCATTGCTTTTGTTTAGTATTTATTATTCATTTTTCACTTTTTATTTTTTTATTGTTTCAAAATCGGAAAAACATCTAATGTACCCAAAACACACATAATAAAAACTTTCATTAAACTTACTGTATTTGATTGCAGCAATGAACTTCATAAAACTGAAAACTACTTTCTTACCAAGTAAAATTATTTCTTATTCTGTTTATTTTGATCAAACATGGTTCTAATCAAAGAAAAAAACACAAGCGAAGTTCCATTGCACTATGAAAGATAATTTGCAGACATGAATATATTCATGAAGTTTTTGTTTCTTTTTTTCCTGTGTAGAAGCTAATATTTCTCCCCGTACAGAGTGCTGATGATCTTCGAAGTATAGCTTTGTACATGTATATTTTAAATATTAATATTTTCACGAACCTAATTTTAAGCTGCTCTTTACAGGAAACAACCAATGAAAAATGAAGTTTCCAATGAATATGCAAATTTTAAGATCTTCAGTTAAGCCTTTTTCGAACAAATAAAAGAAAATTTCATCTTGTCAAAAAGAAGCAGTCTGTGAAATTTTTATTTATTTATTTTTTCTGCCCGGTGGAATATTTTTATATGCTGCGAAAGAGAGTACTAGAGAATGATATAGATTATTTTTAAACAGAATACTTTTATTTATGGAGTTTGTTGACAAGTTGAGTTGTAACTTTTTACTTTTACTGACCTTCTTTTCGTAAATTATTCCGAAAATAAGTAGCAAAAAAGTTTAAAAGAAGCTGTTTGTATTCTTCCTTGGTCTTGATATAATTAAGGTGCTTCAGTGGATTATATTACATTAATAAGTAAAAGAAACAATGTACTTCATTTCTTCTTTGGCATCAGCGTTTAATGATATTCAGATGACGTCATTAGTTGAACACACTCCTTATCAAGTATAAGTAGTCATGGTCATAAATCTAAGGATTTGGTGTGCGGGATGTACGACGTATAATGATGTACATTTATTGTTATTTTTGTTGTTAAACAAAAAACATTTATTTCGAAGTAATGTAAGACATAATTAGAAGAATAGCCAAGATTGTTAATATCCTTATCATGAGCATTTTTAACAATGTATTGACTTAGTTATTTTTATACGTAGTGTTTATTAAATGTCATTCCAATTTAGATAATTGTTTCGTAATTAAGATTATTGCTCAGTTGTTTAATTTATCGCTAAATAATTAAAAAGTTTATTTGAAAAGATAACTATAAGAATACATCTTTTTTTCCGAGTATCAGAAATTTTTTGAAGATTCTGTTGACTCTAGATATTTATTGAAAAGTACAATTTTGTTTTAAATTTGGTTGTAATTGAAGCTTTAATATGCCTTAATTGATATATTCATAATGGAAAAGAAGAAAAGATTAGTTGTTTCATGGTTTGAAGTCCTGCAATTGCAAATACAAAATCCTATATAGTCATTTTTAAATCAAATTGAACTAAATAAATGTTTCAAAATTTCTGAGGTAATACTTCAATATCGTTAATACTTAATAAAGGAATAAAGCTCAATGTTTTCAGAGATAAATAATTAAAAAGGTTACCTCAAGGCTGAAAAGTGACAGCAAGTATTAAAATCCAATTTTAAAAATAAATATTTAAATGAAAATAAAAATATCAAGCAACTTTAAAATAGAGAGCAAAACTAGTCAACTGAAATTTCTACTGAACCTATTTACTTTTGCTGAATACCGTAAAATCTGGTGTACAACGCTCACTTTTAACACTAAGAGTAAGATTGAGATTGGTGCTGCATTATAAGCCGGGTAAAAAATGAGAGCTTTAAAAATAAAAAAAGAAGAACATTTTTAAAAAATTAGACCTGATATATCTAAATACTGTTTATTTAAAAGAAATGACATTCCTTTTTGAATTTAAAGGGTTACAATTCTATATATATATACTTTGTTTCTGTAGCATAGAATAATATCTCAAATAAATGACTTTAAAACTTAAGAGCATTGCGCACGTACATTTGAAGTTTCTTCGTGAAAAAAAGAGGTGTGCGTTAAAGGCAAACATACCTAAAAATGAAAAATTGCAGCTTCAAAGCTTAGGTGTGTGTGTGTGTAATTCACCGTATTTTACGGAACATGCTTTTTTATAATTTTTGGTATTTATGCTCTAATCGTTAATTTATTTCAGAGAAATTCTTTTCTATTAAGCACAGTTCAAAATGGAAAATTATAAAAGGTTTTCGGGGCATTGAATTCATTATAAAACCTTCTTTAAAATACGGAGATTATAGAGAGAAAAGTGGTTCCTAAAGAGGTACACACGGCCCCCCAGAGGCCCTCGATACTATTCAGGGGGTCCGTGGAAAATTAAAATTGGCTTAGGGGTCCCTGAAAAACCTCAGAGTTCAGTTTAACAGAAAATAAAAAAAATTGGATACTTTTTTATTTTTATGGAAATTAAAATAAATAACAATAATCCACTTGCATGTTCCCGACTGGGTGTCGAACTCTTTTGCGCTTGGTCTAACTCAGATCGCAAACACAGATGAATTCATACTAATACAGGAGCATCTTATTGGAATATCCACAAATGAGGGACTTAAACCAGTTTGAAGAAGAGTACCACAGAACCCAATTTTCTATTCTGTATTACAGGTTATTGTACAAAAATTTTAGACTACTTTCCCGTCTTCCAATTTGGTAGAACGTGGATTCAGTGCCTAAAAAACCTCATCACACAACAAAATAAACTGACTAAAAACTAGTGCTCGTGGGATTTGTGTTTGCTACTCAAAGACATTGAGACGGACATAAATACACTCATAACATCTCATCAAATTCACTCAAGTCATTATTTTTTTAAATTTTGTTTTAAACAAAAGTTATAATTTCAGTAAAGAATTCTTCAACAAAATGTTTTTTTTTAATTTGTAATTTTTGTACTATGCATATATGTAGCCTTTTCACTTGGGGAAGTTTTGTCTTTAAAAAGGGGTCCGTGAGCAAGTTTTGACTATTAAAAGGGGTCTTTTGACTGTGAAAAAGGGGATCCATGGGTTAAAAGTTTGGAAATCATTGTTTTAGAACATACAAATTTAAAAATTAAACATTTCTTAAGGTATCCGACTACGTTCGGAACCGTGATTTTGCAAAAGCGTATAAATGGATAATATTTATGATATTTAGTGCCACTTAAATTAGGAAATGTATATAAAATTGTCTTAAGAATAGTATTACAATAAAAAATTATTTAAGTACGATATTTTAACAAAAAATTAACATAGAATGACCCATTTTCAAAATATTCCCCTTTTGTGAAAAATACTTCCATTATAATAATATTTTGCCTGCGTATAGCTCAGACTTCTCTACAGAGGCTCAACTAGACTCTTTAAAATATATAACTTAGAAGTGGGTTTATCCATGTTTTACGACAACAGAGGAGAGAGATTTTAAGAAAAAAATGCCGATAATTATTTCAATTGGTTGTAACTCTGAAAATAATGTGAATGTTTCAAAATTAATAGTTGAGCCTCTGTACAGAGGTCTGAGCTGTATACAGGCAAAATATTATTATAATAGAAGTATTTTTCACAAAAGGAGAACATTTTGAAAAAAAAGATTATTCTAAGTTAATTTTTAGCCGAAATATTGTATTTAAATAATTTTTTTGTCAAAATGTGCTTAAAACAATTTTATACGTGTATTCTAATCCAAGCGACATTAAATGTCATGAAAATTATCCATTCATGCGCTTTTTAAAATCACGGTTCCGAACGTAGTCGGATACCTTAAAAAGCTCATAAAAATTTTGATGAACTGTAAGTGTTACCAAACTTTAAGAAATATTATAAACTAACATAATTGATTCATTTTGCTGTCGCTAGGTTTACTAGATGACAGTTTCGGGTCTTATTTCTACCTACATCAATTCCGTCTTCTTTGATGGATACAAAAGATGCTCATTATTAAATAATCAGAGTGAATTTATTTGAAATAGATGTGATTTTGATTACTTGCCGCAACGATGATTGGTGGGTTGCCTTTTATTTAGAAAGCTTAATCATCCTTAAATATCGGAGGTCAAATGCATTTTTCATCGTATATTTTTATGGAGAGTTTTCTTTTTCTCTTGCTTGATATTGAAAGTTAATGACTTGTGTGATGCAAACTCACGATCAATGATGATTTCTTTCCCTTGGTATTACAAGATACCATGAAAAGAAATTTCTGTAACGATTTTTAGCTTATGTTATTTTTGGACAAGAATGAAATGCATTTGTGTAAGTATGATACAGTGCTGTAGTACTAGCTATGTTTATGAGGGTTTATAAGGCATTCAAATATATTTATTGTCTGGGCCTGGGGTAGACAAGTAATTATGATTATATTAGGTAATAAATATATATTGATTTGATTCTTAAAAATATGTTTAACGCTATATATATATAGTATATATCTCTACATACAAGAGATAAAACATCCATCAATCACTAAAAACACATAGACAGTAGGAAAATCACACAATGAAGAACACATGCGCAACAGAGGTTAAAACTATAAAATGGATGCTCAAGTATTATAAACATTGCTGACTTAGGACAGCTAATATATAAAATAATTTATATAAAAGTAACATGTTTTTTTTTTTGGCTAGCCAACCTTCCCCCTTTAAACAATACTGAGCAAAACATCCATCAATCAATGGATAGAAATATCTAAATCCATTACAAGATAGAGGCAAATCACAAAATTGCACTTAAAAATGCAGAGCCCATGAGCAACTGAGAAATTAAAATTATAAAATGGATTCTTCAGTATTATAAACATTGCTGACTTAGGACATAATATATATATACCGTATTTACTCGAATGTAAATACCATTTTCCAGTGTTAATGTTACTGAAAATCGGGTGAGGCTTGGAATAGAAGGCAAAACATTTGTTGGATGTGAGAAATTGAGTTTTTACCACTTTCAAAAGGAAAAATGTAACTATCCTTTCTGAGCAAAAACCTACCGAAAGTAATGGATAGTAATATCTAAATCCATTACAAGATTTAGAGAACAATGTAAAATACCTAAAAAATTGCACTTAAAAATGCAGAGCCCACGCTTTTTGCTGTTAATGTCGTACGGAGAAAATTTATTTAGTGATTACAATCTCTGTCATACACTGTGTGTCAGTGATACCAGTTTATTTTCCAGTATCTAACTGTTAACTATCTTTCATTTTTCAAGTGTTAATGTATATCTGAAAGACGATTGGGAGGTGAGTTTTGAATGAAAAACAAAATGAATCATTTGTTGGATTTGTCACGAAAGTGCTGAGTTTTTACCACTTTTTCAAATCTTTTTCAAGGAAAATAGGCATTCTTGTAACTATTCTTTCTGGTAATATCACAGAGGTAACAAAGACATCCTACGAAGTTCATCACATCATTGGTGAAATATTTACATTATATGAAACCGTTTACTGATGTAGAAATTGGGAAGAAGTGTTTCTTAAATGCTTTTAATATTTAGTGTTAGTGACAAAAAATTTTTGATCAATTTTCTACATTTTAAATTTCCTAAGTTATTTTGGTCAAAAAGCATTTCTCCCTTCCCCTTCCCATTTTACGTCATGTTATGGCAAGCGTGAAATATCTGACATATGTATACGCCCAGCCCATACCGCAGTTTATATCTAGTATATCTCTCTATCCAAAACATAGTTGTCTGCTCCTATTTATTAAATCTTTTTTGTGTATGGGCTTTTTTTCAGTCACCTTAACATCAAAGATTCGGCGATATCATCAAAACGAGTTCACTGTGATGCAAATATGAAAAGAGAGGTAATTTTATTTGTGGGGAAAAACGGAAACAGAGCAGCTTCCACTGAAAACGTGACACGGGTCAAACAAATATACTTCGATAGCGTAAACAAAATGATACGGTTTTTGCTTTTAAATATTCAACATCCTTTAATAATTCTTGTACATTCTTCTATAATGCATTCTTTAAAAATAATTGCATAACAGATGTATTGAACGGCACGGAAGAAGACACTGATTTGGAAAATGGCGAAGCTGGCATCAACTTCGAAGTCAGTGGTGACAATTGGAGAGACGAATCATTTTCGAAACATATAATACTGACGGTTAGAGTAATTTTAGGTTTATGTATGTATTCAAAAGTTTTTAGTATTGGTAAAATAAATTAATTATTAACTTCTTATTATTTTTCCTTAATTTCTCTTAAAAATTTCTTAAGTATTGAACATTGATGTGAATCTTTTACACAATTTTTTTTCGCAAAAACTTGTATGAATTGGGGGTGCGGTTTAGAAACAATGATAACATTTTTTCACAAAAAACATTTTGAGAATTTAAGGTATCCGACTACTTGCGACAACTTTTTTTTGAAAAAAAGGAAATATGGAGATCTTTTTGTGATTTTTATATTTATATAGTATATTTTAAGGAAAAAAATCCTAAAATTGGTAAAAGAAAAAAATTATTATTATTAAAATGGGAAAAAACTAGTAAAAATGTACGAAAAATTACATAAACGGGGCCCGCTCTCTACAAAGATTTTATGAACAAATTCTTAATTTTTCAATTTTGATGTGTTACTTTTGTTATTCCTGTTTGAAGTGATCTTCACGATAAGAAATATTTTAATTTTTATAAAAACTAGAGCACTTTATCTAAGTCATTATACGAAATTGCTTAAAAAAACATTGACTATATTCACATAAAGAGCTGCAAATTTTGAAACAAAACAGTTATTGATAAATCTGAAGATCAAAACACTTCTACTGTTATGCAGAACATATGCAAAAAATTTCAGCTAATTATTTTCAAAACTTTTTGATTTTGCAAAACACGTATTGCCTAATATTTCAGGATTTTTATTAAAAATTTATTTAAGGGAACACAGTAAAGTTCAATTGACCCAAAACGGTCAAAAAATCAAATGTAATTTTTTTAGTCTAAATTATTATTTATATACTTTTCTATAACCTCACAAAATTAAAAAGCTCTAAACTTAAGAAACGCATAATTAAGATAGTTTTTACGTTCGTTTTTATTCTCATCCCTATGGCAAATCAAAACTTTAAACTTAACTATCTCAGAAAGATAAAATAACTAGTTTGTCTTTATTTAAAATGCTAATGCTTTTTTTCTATTGTGCCTAATGCTTTGAATTTTTTTTACCTATTGCCAATAGTACACGTAACAAAAGTTGGTAAGCATTTTTGAATCAAAAAGCAATACTTATTTTTTTAAAAATAATTGAACTCAGAATTTATAGATTTTTGAAGGAATTTTTCAATAAGCATTCATAAAAAGAGGTATTGTACGAATACCACAATCATGTTATCGCAAAACCCATACCAGCTTTTGTTATGCATAGTTTGACGTACTTGTAAATCAAATTTCATGCATGTACGTAAATTTTTGTAGGGGGGGAGCAGCATTTTAAAATCACTTCACAAATTTTAAGTGTTTTCGATAAAAAATTATATGGCCAGCTTTTATGAAATTTTGAGCACAAAATCTGTTTTACATAGTATACACACATAGGAGGCGATCAAAAAAATCTTAAAAATCCTTAAATTAAAAATTTTTGCTTAAATCGTACCATGTCACCTCAAAAGATCAAAAGTTAGAATTTCAATTGTATAGAATAAAACATACATTTCATCTAAATGTCGAATGTGCGTAGTTGAAAGCCTCTTCAGATAATAATTAATTGTAATCTCAGTAAGTATCCTATCTTGGATAATGTATGAGTAAATTGAAAGCTGTGATATCAATTTTCCTAATGTTAACTTCAAACTGACTTACATTCAAATCTTAATGAACAGACCATTATAACTTAGACAAATTAATTAAGCGAGTGTGTATTTATTTTGGTATGGCATGATCATAAATTATTAATTGATTTAAATTAATTATTAGAATCGTTGACAGAATATCCTCTCTTGAGATCTAAATATTTGATTGATTCTAAAACTTTAATTATAATTATTGTATATCCATAACACATTATTTTCAGCAGTAATATCAGGATTTTCCGGTAAATGTTTACAATTTCATTTTAGAAATGAAGATTTAACTATATAATTTACATCCTAATTAGGCAGAATAGTAAATCTATATATAAAGGTGACTCGACCATCATGAGATCTCCGGATCTGATAGACTTGAAATTTGGCAAGCGTGTTTTTTTCTTAAATTCGGGAGTCAAATTACTGAAATTGACTTCGAGGGGGTGGAAAGGTAAGGGATAATTGGAGATTAAAATGCCTGTTTTTGAACCATTAGAGCTACAGATGTTGAATTTGGGGAGCATGTTTCTTTTGTTGAGTATAGCAGCACTGGGAACGGATTTACGTTAATAAATTTCAAAGAGAAATTTCAATGGGATAAAAAAAATTGGCATTCTGAATAAAAATTCCCTTTTTAAGAATATTATACCTACAGGCAGGAAATTTGAAGTTTCTTTTGTTATGAAGAGATCTGCTAGCAGGTGTTTTACGGAAATCGACTCCTACAAAGCTATATAAATTTAAAAACAAGTTTCCGATTTTGGACTGTTAAACTTACAAACTTAGAATTTGTTGAGCATAGATCGGCTGTTAATGATTTTGCGGAAATCATACTTTGGGAAGGGGCGTAAAAGATAATTATAGGTCTATTTTAGAAATTCATGACCTATCATTTTTAAATCAAGAAGTCAGGACCGTAAGAATGTTTTCAATATAAACGCAAGCTTAAGACTTGCACTTTGATTTCTCTAACTTAAAAACAACATATAATTATACAGCATCATGATATACCTACTCAAGGGGTTGGTTAACGCTTATATATATATTTATTTCATTTGTAAACCTGAAATATATTTCTACTTATATATATATATATATATATATATATATATATATATATATATATATATATATATACATATATATATATATGCTGTCTGGTTTATCATCCACGTGTGTTAAGAATATTCTTAACTTTTCAACATTGCTCTGTTTTTTTCTATTACGTCGAAATTTTCTGCTGTACGTGGTAGGTGGATGCATAAAGCATTGCTTAACCGTAAATCACTGGCTTAATTCAGTGACAGTTCTAAAAATCATAATAGGTCTCGATTTTAGTCCAAAAACTCTTTTTGTGTCTCTTGAAATCCAATTCCTTTCTTCGTTGGCATTGTAGGTTTTACACTTTTTTCTCTTGGTATCTTATTTTATTTTATTATACTTTACAAATATATATATATATATATATATATATATATATATATATATAAAAAAATATATATATATTATATATATTATATATATATATTTTATATATATTTATATATATATATATATATATATATATTTTATATATATATATATATATATAAATATATATATATTATATATATATATATATATATATATATATATTATATATTACACTGGTGTGCAAAAATTAAGGACGAAGTCGAAAAATTAGTATATCAGCTGAACGAAGAGGCAGAGCGGACAGAAAGACCAATCAGGAGATTAAGTAAGGTGATGTACGGTACCACATGCGCATATATGCAGGTAGACGTAATGGGGGAGTGTCTGAGTAGTATAAAGCATGTTGTCGGTGTAAGATCAGTATTTCTGGCAAACAGATTGCACGCCGTATAGCAGTTAAAATCACACCGAGTTGCTGCCTCAGCGAGAAATGGCGAATAATCAATCTGTTAGACGACATCTGGATGCTTTTACCCGAGGTCGAATCATTGGGAAGTTGGAGGAAGGCCGCAGTGTGACAAGTGTGGCTGCAGAGTTCGGAATTGCTCACAGCATCGTTTCACGACTTTGGAGACAATTTCAAACTACAGGAACAGCTATCCGGGGGTTCAGTAGGGGTCGTCCACGAGGAACCACACCCGCAGATGACCGTACATTGTCTTACAGGCCAGAAGAAACAGGCGGCAGACAGCGGGAGAAATCGCTAGACACACGACACAGGCGACTGACGACTGATATCGCGTTTTACCGTGGCCAGAAGACTGCACGGTGGTGGTCTGTTTGCACGACGCCCTGTACGGTGTGTACCTTTAACGCCTGCCCATCTGAGAAGGCGTTCTCTGTGGTGCCGGGAACACCGGAATTGAGAGACAATGAATGGGGACGAGTACACTTTACAGATGAGAGCAGATTCAGTTTGAGTAGCGATTCTCATCGCATACTCATCTGGAGAGAGCGGGAAGCCGCAATCATCACTCGAACATCATTGAAAGGGACAGGTATGGAGGTCGCGGTGTTCTCGTTTGGGGAGGCATCATGCTTGGTAGTCGTACAGACCTTCACATCTTCGACGCAGGTTCAGTCAACGGGACCCGTTATTGTAACGAGATTCTTCTTCCATATGTGCGTCTTTTTAGAGGCGCTATGGGTCTGCAGTTTCTTTTCATGGACGACAATGCACCATGTCATTGCACAGTAGCTGCCGAACAGCTCTTAGAGAGTGAGCCGGCACGATCTCCGGATCTCAATCCCATCGAGAATGTATGGAATTTTTTTAGGCAGACGCTTGGCAGCTCGTACTTTACCACCAGTAGCGATTCGGGAGCTTCGATTGGCGCTGCAAACGAATGGGCAGCAATGCCTCAACAACTCATTGACACTCTCATTCTCAGCATGGGCAGACGCTGTGAAACCTGCCTAGCAGTCAGGGGAGATCATATCCCCTACTAAAGACCGGATGTTTCTTGCTGGACACCCATCACTGGGATGTTTCGGCCTTCAGTCGCATTGCGCTCCATGCTACTTTTTCAATCAAGCTTCTTTTCATCCCTCTGATTTCGCTTTTAGTAAGTGTTGCTTACATTACACATGTCCTTACGTATTGGGGATCTTGCGGTATTAAATGTGTTCATTTGGAAAGCTTTTGTACAAAGTTATATTGAAAAAACCGTCTCGTCCTTAATTTTTTGCACACCAGTGTATATATATACATATATATTAAAAAATTTAGAGCCGCTCTTGAACAAGAAGGTCAAGATCTAACTCAAACTCAAACACTCACATCATGTCTGTTAAATTCTTTCAAGAAATCTCTTTAGATTTAACACGCAGAAAAATGTCCATTAGCCTACATAACGAAATTTCAGCTAATTGAGTTGGCGAATCCCTTCATTTCAACTTTCTGGACATCACAGTCGTACATTTTTTTGTAAAGATTAAAAGAAAGAAGAAAGTATTTGTTTTATTCTCATTGAAAAAGAAGCATTACATTGCAAATTGAGTTGTTGAAATCTCGCATATGAATATTTCATTCCGGCTAAATTCATTTATTTGTGGTGGATACATTAGTGAATTGTACTTTATATGAACATTGAAATTGATTCATATATAGCCACATAAGTACTGACTGTTCTGTTTTATAATTATAGGTATTGCCTACCTCTCGTCTATTCGTTACTTTCATATGTGCTTTCTGTTTGATTAATTGTTCTTCCATTAATTGTTCTTCGGATTGAACATCTCATATTTTGTTTGATTTTTATCCAAAGTATTAATTACTTTCAACAATCATACATTGCATGTGTGTCTACAAATATACAGTCGAACCTCCATATTACGAACCTCTATAATGCGAATTTTTCTATATAGCGAACTTTTTCCTGGAACCAAGAATATTTCACGATTTTCTTCGTAAAATACCCTCCCAATAGTGAAGTGCATTTCTATATAACAAACTTGTTTTTCTCTTGTAATTCAATTTTTTTCTTCCTATTTTTAAAGTATTTCTGGGCATTTTCAAGTTATTCTCTCTTTTAACACACTTTATGATGGTCATAAATCTTGAACAGGTTTTATTAGATGCTTAACTAGCCGAGATCAATAGATTTCTGGGCGTTTCATTCAACTGCAACCTTTAATCCCCCTTTTCCAGTTCACTTTAAACAGCTTCGATATCCCCTCTCACTCTTAGTGAAGTTGCCACATGCCCCCGTGTCCTTAAACTAGTCTCCGTTCATTTGTAGTGTTGATCAGTCGTACTGATATCTTCGTTTCTTGTAGCTCGAAAATGTTAATACGTAAGTGCTTGTGTGTGAGCATCAAAAAAATATTTAATTCTTCAGGAAGTGGATAAGGGCGTCAAGAAACTTACTTGATTTTTTTTTTTGGTAGGTAAGACATATAAATTAGATAGATATCGATTTACAAAAAAGGTGTGAATAATTACTTTTTTAATATATAGTGTTTATGAATTTAAAATATTTGTTTTATATGGCTTAGAAAGAAAATTGAAAGATGAACCTCTATGTAACGAATTTTCCATACAACAAACTTTTTTATGGGATTTAGCGAATTCATTATATAGAGGTCCGACTGTACTTTTTAACTTTACATTTACTGAAACATTTAATAAGCTCTTGAATTTTTGGACATAGTTACCTGATTTCGTATTCCATTTCATTAATTATATACTGGTAATTAAGTTCTCATATCGGTTTTTTTTTTATTTTAACATTCCACGAGTCATTAAATAGTTTTGGCATATACATTTTTTACAGTTAATTTTTGTTAATTTTCAAATCATTAAAATGGAATCAATCAAGTTGAGAAAAATTAGCATTTCTCCATGACTGCTTTTAATCAAAGCTCTAAGATCGCAAAGACTTCTCGTGACGTTTGTGTTATGTATGGAGAGGCTGTCATAGATGAAATAATCACTCGTGATTGTTTCACCAAATTTGAAAATGTAAATTTTGACCTCGAAGACGCTTCTCGTTCTGGCCATCCAGTTGAATTCAATGAAGAGCGACTAAACCAACTTTTGCTCGAAAATCTACTTTAGGTAAAACAACTGGTAGAGAAAAGAGAATGCACCCACACTATAATAGAGCAGCTTCCTTATTCGATGGGAAAAGTTACGAAGAGGACATGGGTTCCAGGTGCTTTAGATGGCAACAAATTCAATGAGTCACAATCTTTGCTGGTTTGCTTGCTTGTCACCGTCGAAGTCATGGACACTAGCAACTTTCAATCTCTTTCAAATTAAATGCACGGAGTTTCGTTCAATACTGATGCAGAATTGAGGGTTTGCCTGGATGAATATTTCGAGACGAAACCGGTGCTTTCTACTAGAGAAATATTTAGAATCTTGTTGAATGATGGGAAAAAGTTGTAAGCAACAAGGGAGATCACGTTATCGATTGATTATAGTTGCACCTTTTTATTAAAAAAAAACTTAAAAAAAGTAAAAAATGACGGTAACTTAGTTACCAATCCAATATAAAGACTTTTATAACATTTTTGCAATTGTGTCTGAATTAAATTCGAATAAAACTCATTATGTATAATAATCCAGGTATTGTAATTACGATTTGTGTTCCAAATGTAAAATTAGATTGATTTATATTACCTGTGAAATCAATATTTAATTCGTTACTTTATAATCTGCCGTATTTTTCATTTCTTATGTTGCTGTTTTTTTTATCCGATAATTTACAACTCGTTAAGAAGCCGTCAGAATTTCTACCCTTCGTGTGATTTTCTTCCTTTATTTTTAAAGAACATTTTTTTACCACACCTTTTGGCACAGATTGTTCTATTAATTTCTGGCTTGGAAACTCCCGTGTCTTATTGATTTTAGAAAGAAATACAGTTAGTTCTTTGTTTTTTTTTCTTAGCAAAATGGCATTTTGCCGAGAGTTGTAATTTTAATGTTCTTATTGAAGTCCATATAAATCAGACAACACGTGAGTCGCTAGTTAAAATTACGAGACGTTTTTCTGTTTGTCTTCAAAAAGCAAAATATTTTTTTAATTTATAATGCGTTTTTCGCGTTACAAATACGTTTGCAAAATGTATATTACGTTTATATCAACACAGCTTTTGCTCTTCGTATCTTTTTACGTATACGGAACTGAAGTCAGTAGCAGAACAGCCCATGAGGCCCAAGGCTTACTGTGCCTACCTCAATTTATGTGACATTAGGCGCTGGAGGTTCATGGTGTAGATGTTTTGGTCAAGTGGTCATTCTGACGTGAAACCCCCAGTGTTTAGTTCACATTCAAGCTTGGTACTCAATTAACTACAAGTAAGGAAAGGCTGAGTCGTCCTTGCCCAGCCCAGGATTTGAACCCTGGACTTTTGGAGTGGAAATACGATACATTACCACTCACAGCCACTGGGCTTCATCTTTTACATAACCTATACAAAAATTAATTTCTTTAAAAAGCTATAATATGCTCTCGTATTATAATGGTTTTAAGTTTATTACATTCCCCAATAACTATTTTAAAAAATAATAAATGCAGTTTAATATAAAAGCTTAATTTTAAGTATTGAAATCAGGAAAAAATAAGATTAAATTAACAATTAAGAAACATCCATAAAATCGTAACATAAATTTCCAAATAATTACGTTTCTAACTTTAATTAATTGAGCTATAAATAATATATTCCATTTTTTGAGGCATGATTTTAATTTTTTGACTATTATTTATGTGTGGCTTTATTTACGTATTTGTCGTTATATATCGTATTTATAAATGCATTTTTGAAAGCAAGATACTATGCAATTTATGATTATATGTACTAATCAATGGTAAAAATTGCAAAAAAATTAGGAGTTATTTTTAGTAAGGAATGAAAATAATTATTACACTATTAATATTCGGATAATCAGGATCGCATATAATGCTAGTCTTCAACAAATATATAATACACTATACTTAACAAAGATAGTATCATTTTGAGAGTGAATGACAATAACTCTTGTTCTAACTCATGAGAAAATTAGTTATATTGCAGATTTAAAAATTCAATAAAACTATTGAAGATTTAAACCAACTTTTCCACCTTCTCAATCCACATACTAAGGGAATACTCTCCAAGCTATTAAATAATGCTCCGAGGATTAAAACCTGCTTTAAGTGTAAGTAACGTTGAGCAAAATTTATAATGAATAAACATTGAAGAATTAAACTATAATTTTAGAATGCACTCGGGAATTTCACAACATAATATTACGGAAAGAATTTATTCTAATTTCAAATTCATTAAAGAATAATTTAAATTAATATTACTAAAGCAATCGAGTTGTACTTCAAAAGAATAATAAATATATAGCTACGTTCTAGCTGGTTCTGAAGGATATTGTTACGTAGATCCGGGTTCTAGATTTTATGCAAAACAATCACAAAGAAAAATAATCAGTTCTTTAAGAGCGATGTGAATTTATTATCAAAAATCCAATCTTTTCAATACAGGGTTCATCGGCAATATTCGCAGGGTAAATATCCAAAGGTCTTCCCACCTTCAACAGCAATCAAACACAATAATCAGTGTTTAAAAATATACGTAAGTAAAGATTATTCACAAGCACAGCCGAGTTAATCGCTAGTCAAAACAATCCTCACTACTCGCTGGTTTAATTAAGACTGATCCGTTGCGGCTGGGACTCCTTTTTATAGTCGCGGCAGAAACTTCCAGAAATATAACCGCTCGTGTCATTGAGTCGTGACATTAGCGGAGAGAGATCCACTACTTTCTAGAAGATTCCAGAGGGTTCCGAACTCGCCAACATTGTCGCCGATGACACCATTATGGTCGCAAAAGTTGCCAAATTGGCCGCCAACTTAGTCACCTAAAATGATGCCAACTTGGCTCTACCACCAAGATTTCGCCAAGTTCTCATTGAATCGCCATTATAACGTAAGGGGCGGCATTGTTTGTGAATAGTACAATTTTAACATGAAATAAATATATCATAAAATAATATAAATGCATTAAACACTCAAATGCAAATTATTTACACTATTTACACAAAATTCGTAACAATATCTAGGATCTCATGTTGCAAGTACAACCTTGTAGGGGTTACAGAAAATGTAATGTTATACCCTCGGAAATTAAAAGAATAATTTTATACATTCATGCTTTTTAAACCTTAGAACCTTGTAGTAATGTGTGTGGTCGGACCTGTCTACAGTAGTTGGGAGTGATGTGTCGTAATGCCCAAGTATATAATGATATGTAAATTTGAATAAGATGCGCAAGCACAAATGTGCAAATCCTTGTCACTTAACCCTTTCATAGGCCTTGGGAAGATTACTTACCATCTACATGATCTTACAAAATACACCTGTGCGAAGCGAAAAACCCATTATAATATATTAGCCTTGCTATTGTAACAATGGAAAGACTAATTCCCATACTAATGTTTTATTTTCTTGCTGACCTTGCCATCATAAATAGTTTAATACTGTGGGAAGTGAACAAAAGAAGCAGAAGTTTATACAAGCTAACATTCCGTATAGCATTAGATCGTCAGCTAACAGACGAATATTTTTCAAGAAAAAGAAAATGGCGTCCTGCTAGCTTTCAAGCAAAGAAACGTGTAGTTCCAGATGATGTGTGCTTAGCCAGTGTAAGAAATAGTATCAAACATGGTTTCCAACTGTTGACGGTGTAGGAAATGTAGCAGAAAGGGACTAGAAAAGAGGACCCTCTACATGTGTGCTGAATGTGATGTGCCCTTGTGCATTGCAACATGCTTCTCATCTTTTCATGACAAATAATTACCATAAAATTTAGATATCTTTATGACGGTGAACGGTTTCTTGAGCATTATTCTTCCTACCCCTAAGGTTTAAATGTAAACATAAAATTCGCAAAATAAACTATAATGTTTAATTGTTAGTAAAACCTAAAATGCTGTGAGACATTCTAAAAAGAAATAAATAAAACACGAAAGAGTTAACTATGTTTCAATATTTTCTTACATCCGTAACGATTAACCATTTGTACTCTTCATCGTGTGTCAGATATTATTTTTCATATAGTTAGTTGAATGCCTCAAATGCTGAGCTAACAAATCTGCATTTTTCTTCAGAAAATGATATTGAACAATTTCTTAGTTACAGTCAATGCAGTTATTGAGCTTCAATACTGCACCAGAATAATTTTTTTAAAAAACACACATTTCTTTGTTGTTGTATAACTCAAAACTGTGTTCCGTTTCGTCAATATGCAGCAATAAATCTTGAAAATGAGAAATTGTGCTCTCTCTAGATACCTTGACTACTTTTATGTATTCCTCCTCACTCTTTTCAAAAGAATTCAATATATAGCTCCCTTGAAGTCCATTTCAACTATTTACCGATACTTTATAAGACTTCAAGGGGAAAAAAACAGCTAGGCTTATAAGTTATTTATGTGGACCGCAGCACCTACAAGCGTGCTAGAAGACCATCAAAGAAACGACGCGGTAGCGCAAGAAAAGAGTTCCGTCATTTCGTTATCTCGATTTCACCACGACCTGCTTTTTTTTCCCTACATCCAGGTCCATTTTGAAGACGTTTTTATCTGTTCCCTTCTCCCATTTTGTTTCTTCCGCTTTATCTCTTAAGTTTTTGGGATCGATCTTTTTCTACTTTATGGTTTTCCAATCATCGTACTGCTCATGAAGTTTATTGTCATTTTGCATAGAAGCAGTGGAGCTATTTCCCGTTGCCTTTGGGGGGAAAAGTTTAGAAATGGGCGTAGAGGTACATTATTCCGTTGAGAATGGGCAGTATTATTGTTTTCAAAGAGAAATAAAGTCCTATACTGAGAAAAAGAAGGATGAAATTATGGCACTTCGGGATTTATACATATGTTGGGAACGTACAAAATAGATTATATTAAATTATTGGTATTCCAATCGATTTCATATGACATGTGCTTTGTGTTTCATATTTTTGTATTCGTTTTCTGAAAATAAAAATGGAGAATGTCAGAAAATTCCATTCCTCTGCACATAATTTTGGAGGTTATGTTTATGTAAATAATATTTTCTCGCGGCAAATTTTCTGTGTCTTTTTAAATTTGAATCTTGAAATTATTCAAAATAGTAGCCTGAAAAATGTCTATTCATTAAAATGAAAACGAGCCGTATTCTCTTTTCTTATAATTTTATCTTCTATTATTTTGATTAACGAGATTATTAGTGATAATAAGTTGTAGTGCTATTGAAAGATAACAATTTGATTGTAATATTCTTGGATTTCTTCCTACAATCAAAGAAAAATGGAAACATTTTCAGTTTTATAGAATTATGTTTATTTACAAATGTTTATTTTACATGGAATTTTAAAGAAGTAACGTTTAAAAATTCAACGTTTATATGATTAATTTTAAAGCATTAATACAAGATAATTTAATTGCTATGAGATTAATATTAGATTGCTTTCCCTATATTTAACTATATTTATATATATATAATTAATTAACATTAAATATAATAATAATTCAGAATTTTTAAAAATTTGAGATGCAGGGTATTAAAGTACGCTTCGCATTAATTGAAAAAATGAATGAATTTAAAAAGAATTAAGACTTCGTAATGTAAATATATTTCGATACTTTGCAAAAAATAATTTTCTGAATTATACATTTACACTTTTTTATTTCATGAGATAAAAAAAAGTACCGTATTTGCATTAACTAAATAATTTTCTTTTAAAGAACATTAAAATCAAGCATTTTTGAAAAAGAAAAGTTAAATAAAAAGTGTATAAAATCTCAATTCTTTCGAGTTCTTTCAAAATTCTATTTGACTGAATCGCATTTCTGAGTCAAGAATCTTACATAAATATTTAAATATAAATATCTTTTTTTCTTTCCTACGCTGAAAAGAATTGCACTGTAGAGAAATGCCGCCATACATTAGCAGAGCGCCTTTTGAATAGGGCGTGATGTTGGTGCAAAGTAAGGAAAGATTCTAGGATAAAATACACTATCACCAAGAAAAGATACTGGGAATAAAGAAGATTTAGAGATAGGAAAAGTAAATCTCAGCTTTACTTAGATTCTCGGTTAAATAGAGCTAGCTCTACAATCTCGTGAAGAAAAGCAAATAGGGATACATGATACGATTTCAAGGAATTTCTAACAAAAACTGTTGCTTTTCTTTGAAATAGTAAATGTTTGAAGCTTCAATTTAAATATACTTAGAAAAGAATCTCTAAAATGCAGATCTATGCGGTAGTATTTGCTTCAACTCAAAGATGTTGACTGTAAAACACAAAAAAAGTTCTTGTGCACTAATTTTTAAAACCGAGAATTAAGTATTAATATTAATAAAGATTATAATAGTAATGACTTGAAAATTGTAATTGTATTAAAGAACTTAGAGAGAGAGAGAGAATTTAAGAAAGTCTTAAAAGTATCTTTTAAAACGATTCAAGTGTGCGTGCGTGCGTGTGTGTGTGTGTGAGGGAGATACTTAGTTTCTAGTTTAAGTATTGGACTAAGTTCGAACTGTTACTTAAAAAAGTGGATAAACGGATAATTTTCATGGTATTTAAAATCCCTTGGATTAGAATACATACACTGGTGTTTATATCTGTATTGTGTTTTTGTGTCCCTCTCTTTACCTGTGTTAATTCAATAGACGTGAATTCAAAATAGCAACATATTTCCTCATCAATCCATTCAACGTGTACAACAATAAAATTAATTGATTCCACCAGCAAAATTACTTAATTCAAATGAAATCTTTTCGTGTATATTGTATACTATCTGGTATACCCGTTCTTCGAACGGGTGAATTGAAAAATTAAACAACACAGATTAAAGGATAAAGAAGTTTTTAATGAGTTAGTATTACGTGAATTGCAAGTTAATCAAAAAAAATATTTAAAAAAAAAGCTTTTTGTATATCTCAGCTGAACAAAAAACCATGTTTGTTAAATTTTAAATCTGTAGATCTAATATCTGATAAAAAAAAAGGATTTTTTTACTCGTAACGCCCCCCGTAACTCTCCTGACGGTCGACTTCTGAAAACACCTTCCTGAGTTGATCTCTTCTCAGAAAAGGTAAATATATTATTATACATTATGCGTAATGAACACTTAAAACAGTGTAAATAATTTATATCTGGATGTGTAAGACGTTAATATTACTTTCTGTGGTATTTATTTTATGTTAAAATTGTAATATTCGCAAGCAACGCCATAAGAATTCAATAAAAATAGAGAAATGTTGGGATTAGAGCCAAGTTGGCATTATTTTTTACCATCATATTGGTAACTGGGTGATAGATTGAACAATGCAGAAGTTGATTTGCTGTAGCGCCACCTGGTGGGAAGCTGCAACAAAGAGGATAGCACAAAAACCTTCTCCTCAAAATTATACATATACATGTGAATTTTCATAGTGATCGGTTGAACGGTGATGGAGTGATGCGATTTCATGCATACAAACATCCATTTATATAGAGAGAGACAGACATACACCCAACTTTTATACAGTCTTTTTAACACGGTTTTGAAATTACACGGTACGCGAATTTCTAGAATTTTTAAAAGAAATTTTTCATTTTAGAACGAATCTCAAAAAAATGGGTTGTTTGTGTCTTATGGATCAGGACGGTTATTTTTTTTCGAATTTATGTTAGTTTTTACTATAGTAAAGGAGTTGATAATGCCGTCGAAGGTGAAGTTGAGCTATTAACAACTGATTTAACTCACGAGAGCTTGAAATTGTGCTACAAGTTGGGAACAAAGTTTTGTTATTCAATCCTGATATGCAGCGTGCATTGAAATTTCAACGTATTCTTAAGTTTCCTTTAACACAGTGATTCTCAAACTTTTTATATTTGTATTTTTAATATTCAATCATAATTTTCATCACGCTCCCTCCATATAATAACATTCTATTAAATTTAATATTACTATGACGTTAAACCTATAATATTACTTTAACCACTTATGTGCCGCCGGCGTATATAAATGTCTCGCTCAGCCAGTGCGTTAATTGTCCCAGACGTATATATACGACTTTCCGAAGTGCGATCTTTTCTGTGAAATGTTATGCATAAATTTATTCCGAAGGTTTTAGAATGCAATAAAATGACCTTGACAGTGTTTGCGAAGGATTTACTTATTTCAGATTATTTGATTATTTATTCATTTTCAATCCTTCCTCCCTCAATACACGACATACACTTGCCTACGTGTTAAACTGTGACATTAGGGATCGAATCACGTAACTTTTAATCAACATTTAAGGGACTAATTATAAACCGTACAAATTATCAAGATAAGTGTTTAAGTTTGCATGTAATTTTATACATGACAAGTCCATGAGGACACTGGTAACTATTAAATTTGTTTTTAACTTAGTACTGTTAAATTAACTATAAAATACTTTACGCAGTACTGATATATTTATAAGTGTATTATATCTGTGTAAATGTGTATTTTATTTTTTATTATGTTTAAATGTATTTGTTTGTATACTTTCACTAAATTAATAATTTTTTAAATAATCTTTTGTTTTCGACTTTTTAATATGCTCGCCCCCTTTGCAGGGTTATCATGCCTCCTTGGGGGCGCCCCACAATTTGAGAAACATTGCTTTAGCAGGATATCAAGAATTATATTAGACAGTTGAGAAACCAAAAAATAAACTATATTAACGAAAGAAATTCTTCATTTGAAAGCAAACCGACAGTTGTGCTAAACATATCTGACTTATCTGCTGATGATACATTTTTGTTCCAATTCGTAATAAACGTGCTTGTTAGTAAGTAATTTTATTCCTAATTTCGATTTGGATTTTTATGTGTTGTAGGTACTTATGGACTGAATTTCCTCACAGGATTTAAATTTTATTTAATTTTATTTATTTATTTTTTTGTAATAAAAACAAATTATTTTTGTTTTATAAATAAGTAACGTGGATTTCATTATAATTTTTTGCAAGGGTTTTTGGAAAATAATTGGGGAATTTTCTTCTTACACGATTTTTAAAAATTGTTTGGAACATATTCCCAAATTTACCATATGTCGCATGTATTTTGTACACAATTTTTTGCACGGTTTTCTAAAAAACGTATCTAATGTATAAAAAAAAGAATTTGGTGTGTATTAGTTCCTGATACTTAGAATTTGACCCTTCTTTTTCAAATCGAAATGTACCCAGATATACCATATTTTAATGATAAATTTGCCATACAGCATACATGACTACAAACATTTGTTGATATCCATGTTGTGCAGAGATAGATTTGCAAATAGAAACTTTTGTGTTGCTCAGTATTTATTTGGAAAAGGATTTCCAACCAAACAAATATATGGGAAATAGAATTTGAAACTGTTTGGCAATGTGCGCCAACGTCTTGAATTTGGTTTATTTTTATAGGAGGCTTGAGTTCGTGTGGTGCTACCTTTGAGAATCTGCTGTAAATATAATATTGATTAAAAAATTTGTTACACTTTATTGGCATTATGTTTTGTTTCTTTAATTTGTTATTTTCAATATGTTTAGCCCCCCCCTCAACTATCAAAAGTAACATTGTGGAGTACAAATTTTTTCTCCCCAAAAATTATTTGGTTCCATTTACCATCAGTTGCAAACTCGCATTAAATTCTCTAAGATAACTAACTTATTTAAGTCAATTTATCAATTCTTCTATAAACATGATATTATTTGCAAATGGTTCACAAAACAGAATTTAGATTAAAAACTCAATTACTAACTTTAACTCAGTTCCTAGTATTCTAGAAATGAGTGCCCATGGATCCTGAAAATAGTTTAAAACTGGTGAGAAAAATAAAACAAAAAGGATATAATCAAAATGCATTTCCTTAATATATATTTTCTGTACTATTTAATAATGTATAAAAAAACGATATAGATATTATCAAATTTTTAATTATGAAAAATCAAAGAAAGTCCCGAACTTTTTAATCATAACGTACTATCTCTTTTCATTGTCGATTTGAGATATTTATCAATGGTTGTGTATATAAAATGCGGAAAAAGCTGAATGTTAAAAAATGCCCCATATACGATTATAACAATATTAAAAAAAAAAAAAATCTTAAAATATTTCTTCAAAAACCAAATAATTTTATTTTGTATGAAGGTTTAAATACCTTTTTCTTATCTATTAATTTTTTAGTATGCCGCTTATGCATATTCTGCAAAAATGCTTTATTTGATAACACTTTACGCTTCGAAAATGAAATAAAAAAATTTAATGGGTTATTTTATTTACTATTTTCTGCAAATATAAAAAATAATTAAATAACTAAAATATTAATTTCGGTTCATCTAATATATGTATGCGTGTGCGTGCACGCGGTAGTACCAGTTTGTATTACACTGCTGGACAATTGCTAAGAACGGATCACAAATTGCTAAGTAGCATAACATTAAGCGAGACACGAGGCCTAGTAGGATAAAATATAGTTGCCACACTGTTCAGACATTAGAATAAAGAATATTTATTGTTCTGGAAAGTACAAAAGCTGTGAAACATCTGAAAGAAAAAAAAATGTTCATTTGATCTGCGTACGGAGAAATGGAAAATGCATCTAAAAGTCAGCAGGCACCTTTAAAGAAAGGTATCAGTACGGGATATGTCCACCTTGGAGTGTGATGCAACATTCCACACGTCGTACCATATTTGCACAATATTATCCAGCAGCTGTTGAGGCAATTTATCCCATTCCTCTGTGAGTGCACGGATGAGGATGTTCTTGTTTGTCGGAGGATAGTTCCGACCAGTAACTTGCCTCCCCAAAAGCATCCCACTCATTTTCAATGGGGTTTAGATCTGGAGAACGCGCTGGCCGTACGAGACGTTGAATACCCTCGCTGTCTAGACAATCCTGAACAGCGAGTGTTCGATGACATGTTGCGTTGTCGTCCATAAAAACAAATTTATCACCGACAGCAACACGGAAAAGACGAACATAAGGAAGTAGAACTTCATCAATGCATCGTTGGCCCGTCATAGTCCCATTCGCAACCACATGTAGGCGCGTGCGGCCATTGATCATGATGCCGGCCCACACCATGATACTGCATGTCGGATATCGGTCCTTTTCCTGGATATTTTCTGGACGATAAGCACTACCACTCTCGCGCCAGTTCAGTTGGCGTTTTTTCAATCCGATGACAGACTGAACCTACTCTCATCTGAGAATAGTACGCATGCCCAGTCCTGTTCAGTCCAATTGTGATGCTCACGACACCATTGCAAACGGGCAGTACGGTGCTGTCTGGTCAATGGGACACACACAATAGGTCTGCGTGCGTATAGTCCTCCTCCCCTCAAAACTCTGGCAACAGTTTTTCTGGAGATCTGCTTTCCTGAGGCAACAAGAAACTGATTTGCCACCTGCTGAGCTGTGGTGCGTCTGTTCCTTTTTGCTGATAGGACGATATATCTGTCTTCTGCAGGCGTCTTACTTCCTCCCCCGTGCCGTCTACTACACATTCCAGTAGTTTTAAATGACTTCCACTGCCGTGAAACAACGCTGTGAGCGATGTCGAACTCCTTGGCAACATCTGTTATTTTTCGCCCTTCTTCGATCTTTCCAATAATTCGGCCACTCATAAAATCATCTATGTGATGTCGGGAAGACATGCCAAAAATTTTACGTTCGTCTATTAATTCTTTCCCGTAAAACTTTGACTTGAAACAACAACTGTCCACACGCGTCAAAACCTTTAAAGCTCTTATGAACGCTATCACGTGATGAACAGACGTGGAAAAAACATTTGCATACTCATACTTCTTCTTACTAATATCCCGCACTTATTCTAATTTTCCACATTTTGCTTCCTTTCATTTTGCGGTTGCTGTGGATGATAGTGTTATCCGTCCTTAGCAATTGTCCAGCAGTGTATAAACATGCACCTCTAAATTTATTTTACTATTTTTCTTTTTTTTAATATAAATTTAAAAACTTTTTTCCTAAGTCAGAAATATATTATACTCAATACTATCAATATTTACTGCATGATTTTTTAAAAAACACAAAAAAAAAATATTCCAAATAACATTAATACTACAAGAAAAAAACCACTCAGTTGTTTTCGTTTAATTCAATGAACCTTAATGAAATTCCTTACTAAATTGCCCTTTATTATTTAATGCTGCATATAGTTTATCATTTCTTGTCATTCATTATTTACTTTAAATTGACACTTTATTTTGAACATAACAAAAACTCAAAAATTTGTTCTTTTAATTATATTCTCGTTAGCAAAATCAAGATGTTAATCATGTCCAAATTACCAAGTTGTTAGTTTTAAAGATAAATAAGAAAAATAAAATATTTCAAAAAGCCACACAAAAAAGACAATATTGAGATATTCAAAATTACATCTTAGCACAAAATGGCTGCTAATAACTCTGGTTATTTGCTTTTCTATTCACATTAAGCCTGCGTGAAATTATTCTACTTTAAAACCTCACAAAGGCTAAAACATTTCATCGCTGACTAAATCTCTCCCTTTTGCTGTGCCGAGGCCATTTCGGTACAATTCATTATAGCTTGAGTGCTTGGCTGTTTCAAGTTATCGTTCTGTTCTGACAAATATGGGGCTTTCATTGTACGCGAAAAATCGTCTGCAACCACATAATGGAACGCACTAATCGAATTTATCTGAGAACAACGTTCCGTCTGAGAAAGGGAAAAGTTTAACTCAAACAAAGAATTTAAGCGCGTGTAACAGTGTTGAACAGAAAGAGAACATTTACGGTTCCTTTTGTTTCCTTGAGTGGTTGGAATTAAGAATTAAAAATTTCAAGAGTGTTCGCAGTTATAAGCAGCGGGAAAGCCTAATGGAGAAAGATAATTCTATGTGATTAATTATATGTAATCGAAAGATAATTGTTAAAATGACATTGCTTAGGCTTGTTATTGTAAGAGTTATTATGAGTAAAATATATACGAATTTAGTGCAACATGAAAAATAACAACAGAAGGAAAATATTGATATTGTTGTACATTGAAGTTGAGTTGCCCGAGAAACGTGCTGGACAATATTTATTTCATTTGTTTGTTTTAAATTTCCCTTTCATATTCAAATCCAACCTTGCATTTTTTGCTTAAAATTTTCAACTAACAAAACCGTTTCCAAACGAAAAAGCGTTATTGATTTATTATCAGGAAAACATTACGTGGAAAAATTAATGCATGTAAAAATGCAACATTTTTGCAGATAAATATTTACATTTGATTTTATTGTAGAATTTATAGATTTATTGAATCCAGTATTCTTAAGAAAGAAATTTTATTCAAAAAAGCAAAAATGCGTGTTTCGTGTTAAAATAATAAAGAGAACACTCAAAACACTTAAAGGTAAAAAAGCAATAAAAGACTATTTTTTAAAATATTGTAATAAAATTTTATAGTAATATTTACAATGACATAAAGTTAACACTAATAAAGTTAAATATTTCGCAGAGTTTCAGTTTTAAAAAAAAGGTAAATATAAAATTTTATTAAAACTTCCTCAAGTACGCATTCTGTGTTATAATATTTTTATAAGGCTTTTTTTTTAATTTACACACACGTGCGCATATGTGTGTTTGCATGTGTGCTACAATCAGAAGTTTTATCGTACATTTGAAAATGTAAGACAATTTAGTAAATGTGTAATTATGTTTAAAAAGGCATTTTAAAATTTACTTAACTGATTTTTTTAACAAATGAAAAACGAATAGAATAATGGTAAATGAAGTTAAAATAAATTGATAATGTAATAATAGCAAATGGTAAATGGAATAATATGAATTGGTAAAAAGGAATGATAGCAAATAGTAAATTGCATTAATAGCAAATGTTTAATGAAATAATAGCTAATTGCCAAAGGAATTGAAAGAAAATAAATATGTTAAGGCATCCAACTACCTGAGACGACTTTTTTAAAAAAAATGAAGATACCAGGATTTTTATGTGCTTTTTAGATTTATTCAGTACATTTTAAGAAAAATATGTTCAAATTAAGAAGAGAAAGAGTAATTATTTTTACTAAAATCGGAAAAAATTGGTAAAAATTTGCAAAACATTTCATAAACTGGGCCCATTGTGTACAAAAAGTTTATGAACAATATTTAAATTTTCATGTGTTGCTTTTGCTACTCATTTTTGAAATGACCTTCAGCATAAGATATACTTCAATTTTTACAAAAACTAGAGCACTTTTTATCTTAGTTATTATATGAAACTGCTAAAAAAAAACAGTGATTATACTCCCAAAAGATACTATAAATTTTATAATAAAGCAGTAATTGATAAATCTGAAAGTTAAAAAACACTTCTACCATTATACAGAAAATACACAAAAAAAATTTCAGTCGCTGTTCCCGTTTGAGAATATTCAAAAGAAAAAAACACATTTCGAGTAAAAAGCATACTAAAGTATGACATCTTGCTTAAAGTCGTGGCATCTGCTTTTACTAAAATACTTGTAGTTTTTGTTCTAGTGAATGGAAAATAATAAGCTAATAAGATTGCCTGTAAAATAAAATCATAAAAATGTGTCAATTTTTGGCAAAATTCACAATTTTTTGGGGTAGTTCATACCTTAGGCGTGGTCCAACTTCTCTTTAGTGTAAAAGCTCCCTTTTTCCAACGAATCGTATCATAGCGTATTTCTTAGTTAATTAAATAGTTTTACTCCTAAATCTCTTTCATGGCCATTATATTAAGGTATCCTACTACGTTCGGAACCATGATTTTAAAAAAGCACATAAATGGATAATTTTCATGATATTTAGTGTCGCTTAGATTAGAATACTAGTATAAGAGATTGTTTTAAGGACATTATGACAAAAACAATTATTTAAATACAATATTTTTAGCAAAAAATTAACTTAGAAAAACCCTTTTCCAAAATATTCTCCTTTTATAAAAAAAAGCTTCTTTAATAAAAAAAATACTTTGCTTATATAAAGTAAAGACTTCTCCATAGAGTCAGAACTAGGATTTTTGAAAAACTTCACATTATTTTCAGAGTTACCACCAATTGAAATAATTATCACCGTTTTTTTTTCTTAAAATTTCTCCCTTCTGTTGTAATAAAATAAGGATAAATCCACTTCTAAGTTATTTATTTCAAAAATTCTATTTCAGTCTCTGTACAGATGTCTGAGCTATATACAGGCAAAATATTATTATAATAGAAGCATTTTTCATAAAAGAAGAATGTTTTGAAAATGGGTCATTCTATGTTCATTTTTATCAAAATATTGTACTTAAATCATTTTTATTGTAATAATATTCTTAAAAAAATTATATACGTTTTCTAATCTAAGTGACGCTAAATATCATAAATATTATCTATTTATCCGCTTTTGCAAAATCACATTTCCGAATGTAGTCGGACACCTTAAATCTCCAAATTTTTATGTGTTCACGTTTTTTGTCCAAATTAAGTTATTAACAACACTGCTCACTGATAGGCATAATCAGCTGTAGTGTATCAAAATTTTACAGAGTTCAATTTCCAAAGTAAAAATATATCGAAAGGAAAATGTGCAATGATTCCTGTATTCAAACAAAATGTTTATAAGTTAGCCTTTTCTAATAGTTTGTTTGTGTGTTGCAGGACTTGGGGTCGGAGGAGGAAGAGCAGAGAAACTGGAGAGGAATCTGCATCGCCTTACTTGTCATCGCAACCGTCTGTTCCCTCATCATCACATCCGTCGTCCTCCTCTCACCGGGTAAGTCATTAGGCATCAAATCCTCTTTCATTCATCTTGCCTCATCAATGCATCTTTGAAGGTTTCTCTTTGCTCTTCTAGATATCTTGGCGTCACAGTGTTTATTTGACATGTCCTTTTTTGGCAATGTAGTACGTGTTATAAAATGTAGGACAATCCTGGCTTCAAATATATGTAAAAAGTTTTCAAACTTAAACATTAAAATTACAGTTTTTTTATTACTTTTTTAATATTACTTCCTGCCATCATTCTATTTCTTTCATCAAATCCACGAAAAATACCCAAAATTTGTTTATCATAAATAAATTAATTCTGTGGTTCTTAAACTGTGGTCCATGGATCCCTGGGGGTTCCAAGCGCCTTTTTAGGGAGTCTACGAAGTATTCTCTTTTAATGTTAATATTTCTTTCTTTTACTGACTATGAAAGGCCTCGTGGAAAAATTTAAATATGTGTTATCCTATACTAAAAAAACTACTAAAACTTATATTTTGATCCAAAATATAAATTCAATTAGTTTTAAATTAGTATTTCTTAATATTTTTAATTAGATATTTATTGTTTTCTTTTTTTCCCAACGCAAGCAAGGTTTATACTTTTAACCTTTTTGGTGTTTTGAATGCATTCTCTAAAAGTGAAGAGAAAAAAGTAACACTCTCTCTCTTGTAAGGAGGCCCCTTCGGGTGCCCTTCTCCTAGATTATCAGCGTGAGCTAGAGGTGTAGGAATAAATGAAGAACTAGAAGGTGCCATAATCTTAATATTACTTTATTAAGATCTTAACTTATACCAGTAACAGATAAGATAATAAAATGATATGTGAGAGAATCTACGGTAGCTAAACACACAATATATAATACCGAAATTACGGAACCCGAACCACTATCAATAACTAACTCTCTTAAACTCACTTCCAATGCGATCACAGATCCGAATACTTAAATGGTCACTCCTATCTTCAATGTCCAATTAAGTATCAATCTATCTTATCTTAGCTGAAGTTGCGGATCACTGGCGTGCAATGGTATGCACCTTGACTAAGGACTCTCTGTACCAGGTAACCTCACTTGAATTTCACTTAACATCGTGAAATAGTCTCCACACTTGCCACTGGAACTAACGTAACTCTCCCCAAATGCGACACAGCTTATTCTAAACTTCTGTTATTTAAAAGCTTCCTAATTTGCATCTTTCCTTCACGCTTTACTTCTTGGGTTGGTTGGAAAATAGTTGTCATTCATTCTGGCCCCAATGAACCCAAAATGACATGTTAATGAAAAAACGCTTGAGCTCGTCACACACTCATAAATCCTATAAACTCTTTGTCAGAATCCGAGTTTCAGTATTGTTTGTAAAATTTAATTTCTGATAGAATGTGGTTGAATAAGTACGGTTATCATGCGGGGAGTTTTTGCTCTGACTATATGCTTTTCTTCTTGATTTTGGCATTTCCACATTTCATAAGGATTTTTTTTTTTTTTGTTTTTTGTTTTGTTTGTTTTGTTTTCACCCTTATTATATATACTGTATTTACTCGAATCTAAGCCACACTATTTTTCCATTGTTATTGCTGCTGAAAATCAGAGCGGCTAAGAATCGAAGACAAAACATTTGTTGGATGGGAAAAGTTGAGTTTCAACACTTTTCAAAAGAAAAAATGTGACTGTCCATTTCGGCCACTTGTATCGAAAACTTATCCCATTCCGTAGTTTCTCTCCTGTATTCAGTCTATCCTAAACATCGTTGTCGGCTCATATTTAAGAATTTTTTTTGTATAGGCTTTCTTTTAATCATCTAAATATCAAAGATAAAGATAAAAACATCAAGACGAGTTCACTATGACGTAAGTAAGGAAAGGTAGGTTAGTTGATTTAATTTTTAAATTTCTGTATAAAAAGCTCTTCATTTTCTTATCCATCTAGCATTACTATGAATTTTATAGTAAAATCTTCTTCCTCCTTTTAAGGTATCCGACTACGTTCGGAAGTGTCATTTTGCAAAAGCGCATAAATGGATAATATTTATGATATTTAGTGTCACTTAGATTAGAAAATGTATATAAAATTGTTTTAAGAATAGTATTTCAATAAAAAATTATTTAAGTACAATATTTTGACAAAAAATTATCACAGAATGACCCATTTTCAAAATATTCTCCTCTTTGTGAAAAATGCTTCTTTATAATAATATTTTGCCTGTATATAGCTCAGACCTCTGTTCAGAGGCTCAACTAGAATTTTTAAAATATTTAACTTAGAAGTGGGTTTATTCATATTTTACGACAACAGAGGGGAGCAATTTTAAGAAAAAAATTGCCGATAATTATTTCAGTGGGTTGTAACTTTGAAAATAATGTGAATTTTTCAAAAGTTCTTGTTGAGCCTCTGTAGAGAGGCCTGTGCTATATACTCTGGCAAAATATTATTCTGATAGAAGCATTGTTCACAAAAGGAGAACATTTTGATAAAAGGTTATTCTAATTTAATTTGTAGCCGAAATAATGTGTTTAAGTAATTATTTTTCTCAAAATGTCCTTAAAACAATTTTATACATGTATTTTAATCTAAGTGACATTAAATATCAAGGAAATTATACATTTATGAGTTTTTTTAAAATCACGGTTCCGAACGTAGTCGGATGCTTTAAAGAATATTATATTTTTTATTGAAATATTGTTCGTCTCTTAAAATTATGCAATATATTGTTTTTAATCAGAATCAGATGCTATCGTTTAATTTTTTCCTTCTTGCAAGCCTAGCTTAAGGACCCCTGAGCTATACTTTTTTTCCAATCAAATATTAGCATAGTTTATGAAAACTGAGACGCTTTTGCATTAAAATTATAAAAAATTATAAAATATGATTCGCTTTGATCACCAAAATCAATCAGTATTTAAAAAGAAATCCTGCTACTTTTTATTAAAGGTTCACTATTAATAATTCTGGGCCGAAGAGTTAAATGTTGCCAGAAATTTACTTCACGTTACAAATATGCATTCAGCGACATCAATGGGATAAAAATGAAGAAATGACATTGACGACATTTTTAAAATTGCTTACGACATGAAGTAAACCTATTACCTCTTTGGATATTTCAGAGCGGAATTAAGACTGACATCTCCTTATCAGAAAAGCAACACTATTTACTATGCATATTTATGTTTTAACAATCACATTTAGCATCAAATTAAATGTTGTAAATTGAAAAACAGTGAAATATTCGCTATTCATTTTATCACATATTATACCTAATTACAAATTGATTGAGTTTAACGTTTAAATTTGTTGAGTTTTTATTTAAAAGTATGATTTAATATATTGTTGAGAAATATTGGTTGTACATGAATTTTTTGATGTAGCTTTGAAGAAAAGATTGTTTAAATATAAGATGACATTCCAAAGTCATCTAGTTGCATTTCTTGTTACATTTCTTCTGTTGTTGGTTTTTATAATGCCACCTGTCTGACGTAGTCAGATAGAGGCCCACAAAATTCATCGTGGCAAGGGGCTAGAAGTACGCCTGTCGTTGGCCTTGAGCACCATACAGTTGATAGTACGATTTAGCTCGGCGAAATTCCCCAAATAGACGATAGATGGCGACATCACCTATCACCAGCTCCACAATTTCTGCATGGAACTGAAGGGGAGGGAAATATTCTCCAGTCCCCTGCGCTCGTGACTCAGCTCCGAGGACTTCGGACCCACTGATTTAACGAGCATGTACTCCGTGTGTACTCGGAGGGTGTTTGGCGGCATCGGGCATCGAATCCAGGCCTTTCGGTCTGGAGTCCGATGCTCTAACCACTAGGTTTCTTCTTGCACACTGCATAGAAAGCTTCTAATTAAGAAACTAATTACACTTTATTACATAACACTGTATTTTCTTGCTAAAAATATTCTCTTAATAAACCTGAATTATTTGGTTTGATTTGTTATTAAAGTCGCACTCTAAAGTAAGTTCATAGTTGGAGATGATGGACCTTGTGATTTTAAACTTCATTTAAGAGACTAGAAGACACCTTAGCTGGCACCCCATTCTCCAACTTTCCACATTACTCCAACGTGAGGTTTCTGAGCCCCGACAGATTCAGGGTATATGAGCCAATCTTCACAGTATTCAGTGGCACCAGTACCCTAACTCACAACTTGATGGCTACGAGTTCGTCTCTAGAATCACTCGGTTACCGCAGTCACTTATTGTTGTTGTGTCCATCCCGAAGGGAAGGAAGGAAAGTTGCCAGAGCTTGAAACGGGTTGGACCTCTTGATGTACGCATGTCGTTATCCGTAGCTGAGAGCACCATGCAGGTCACAGTACGATTTATTTTAGCTCAGTTCCATATCAATTTAAAGGGAAACACCCTGGGAGGCGGATAGGGGCCTCCCACTCTCTTCCCCTTCCACCAACCTCACGAGAGGACTAACAGCTCGATGGCTATTTAGAGAACCCGCATGCCGCAAAGGCACTATACATTTACAAACATCCATGTCTTCTACGGCAGTGCTCCTCAACCTTTCTATCGCCGCGGACCGATCAACGTTTGATAATTTTACCGCGGCCCACTAAAGGAGGGGACTTGGATTGTTTATATTTTAGAATGTTTTTATTTAATAATTTTAGTTTAATTGTATTTAAATGGGCCTTCAGAATAAAATACAGTTATACCAAGAAATTAATATTAAGTTATTTAACACGGTGTATAAAGTGATTAACATAAAACCCTAGAGAAATACACCATAGTATATAAAATGAAAATAATTTAATATTCCTTATGCGGAACGGCACTATTTGATCCACGGAACAGTACAGGTCCGCGGACCGGGGTTGCGGATCACTGTTCTACGGAATTCGAGCCCAGGCCCTACAGCACAGCAGTCAGCGTCGCTAACCACTATACCGGAAGGGCGACTTAATCGAAGAGCGATCACTTAATAATCTTTATAAACTGTTCGCAAGCATTAACCCATATGCTTAATTATTAATGCATATACTAAACATTCTTATTTAAGAAATAATTTAACACTGAGTATTTGAAACGTATTACAATCATCTAAAATGTCATGATGAAGATTGCTTGATATGATATCCGAACGACATATATATTTTAAAAGAAAGATCCACTGAAAATAAAATCATTGAGTTTTATTTAAGTAGAGAATTTTAATAATCACACTTTTTCTATGCATTAAATTGTATGAAAAATGCCATGTGTGTGTATGAGGTTTTTGAAAATATTTAATTATTAGCTTAAAAACAATTGCATTACAAACCTTCCCCCTCTTTAAAAACAATATTTTCTTTTAGACTTTAATAAAAATCATTAAGAATTATTAGTAAGAACATATGAATTAGACTAGAGTATGAAATTAAATTAGTTTTTGTGATACGCTGTTATATTTTACCTGTGAATGGATTTGCTTAAAAGTTTCTTTTATATTTTGTTAGAAATTGAAGAACTGTGCTGAAACACTTTCCTAGCTATTTGTTATTGGCTATTTTTGCTTCTTTTTTTTTTGTAAATAAAATATTTGTAATTAGAAATTATTTTTTTCTATTCAGAGATTTTTGACTTATTAATTCATTCAAAACTTTCTTTATTGAATTCAAAAAATAAATATACGTATTCCGATGAGTAAAAAAGTTCATAGTTCTCTTTGAGAAGACTTCCTCATTTTAATTCTTTATTTATTGAAAAATAATGCCACAAATATTATTTTAATGACTCATTTAATTAATGATTTAATAAAAGTTTCTAGGTTTTTAATATAATTATCACTTTTAAGAATACCTAACTCTATCTCTTCTATGTAGAATATTTTATTTAAATGTAATGTTTTGAGTTTTTTTTTAAATTTTATTTTGGATCCTTCTAAATTCCTTTCAAAACTATTTTATTCTCCTCTTTTAATTTTTAAATCCAAAAGCAGGACAGACTGTTTAATTCCTTACCTAGTTGGATTTCTTTTGAAAAGTATTAGTAAATTTTAAAATTCTTGTCTTAGAATTCCTGTTTTTTTACCATTAATGATTATAAATAAATTTTCTTGCAATATGATTTGTATAAAATTATTTAGATTAAATATATTTTAAGAAATCTTTTTTTTCTGTGTTTATAAATTAATTTATGAATGAAATGATTTAAGATGCATAATTTTAATTTAAATTGTAATATTTCAAAGTCATTCACTTCCAAACAATTTTACTTTTAATTTTAGTAATAGATTTTTTAAGAAATAAATAAAGTTGAAGCCAAACTTATCGCTTATCACATGCTATTTTTAGTTTATCGTAATTATAAGTAAAAAAAAGTGTTATATTATATTATTTTAATATTTGTCTCTTTTTTAAAAATACTAGCTTTTAAAATAGAAAATCAAAGTTTATCTATACTTAAGCATATTATCTATCTAAGATAGCAACTTTAAACTTTTTATGTAAGAAAGCAACTTTTTATTTCTCTTTTGTTTTTTTCACGGATTGAATCATTAATTTGTAAAAGATAGCTTTATGTAAAAAATTTAAAAAAAGTACTAAATAAATAAATAACTGTAACGATAAAATCTGTAAATTACAAGAAAAGAAAAAAATACCTGATACTTCCAGATTGCAATACAGCGCTATAAAAAGCTTCGTTAAGGAAAAGTGATTAATTTCAACGTAATTTTGAGGTGATGTTTAAATAAAAAGTATGAGAGATATCAAACTCAAGCTGTATTAAATTAAACAAAAGATTTTAGATAAGTTATTTTTTCATTTTGCTTCTTACAGATAAGATGCTTAGATATTGTTTTTTTTTCTTTTTACTCAAGCGCGTGAACTTTCTTTGATTTTTTTAGTAATTATCTTGCAGCCTTATCATAAATAATGGTTAAAAAAGAAATAATTTTATTCAAATACTAATTATTAGTTACGTTGCATTGATAATTATCTATCTCTAGGAGCATTATTGCTACGTAATACATTTTTATTCTTTTTTCACGCTTTTGTGATCTAGAAGAATTTAGCAATTTAATTTAATAGAAGTGGAATTATTTCTCTCGCATTAAATTTAAACAAATTGATGCTTTAAAACGCATTGAAGTTAATCATAAAAGTTAATTTCTTTTAAATACAGGTACAACTTGGGAATTAATATAAGTAAATTAATATAATTATCGACGTGCTGTATGTGCATAGTTTCAAATGTTTGTAACTATTTAAATATTGTATCTTCTCGAGTAGTAATAATAAAAATAACTGTTTCTACTTTCTGAATATCAAGATGTGATTTATAAATACAATTTATAAATAAAATAATTAAAGTATACATAATCAAAATAGTTCTTTTTTGTATTTATTCATAACATGTATTTTTAAAGTATTTCTTTGGAAATATGTTTAATTAGTGACTTAAATGAATGAATTTTTACTTTTAATTAATAAAATTGTAAATCAAATGAAAAATGGGTGCAGTTACAGGAAAAAATACTAAAAAAAGCCTCGTGAGAATTTTCTGCGTATTGCATCAGAAAAAACTACTGTTTTTTTTTTCAAAAATTTATCAGTATATGCAAAAATATAAATATTATGCATTACTCTTAGCTTGTTTTTATCCTAAAACAATTCTTCTTGTATGTTTTTTCTGTTTCTTTTATAAAAGAGTAATTCACCCGCAGAACTGAAATTGTATTCAGATAGCAGTCAAACAATGAAAATTGTCACAGATAAAGAAAAAAAGCTGTCAAAGATTCCAGTTGCGTTCGGAAACGATAAAAGTTAAAGTTTAGTGAAACTGTAATAAAAAGTTTAAACATACGATAAAGATCTACATTCGTGAAGAAGAGGTATATCATTTTATTCCGATTTATAATCAATTTTAATAATGATTAATAAATATTTAAATAAACTCTATAGGAATGATAAATTTATTTTCTCCACTTAATTTATCAGCATTCAGAATCAAATGTGCATCGAAAGTGCTTAATCTATTCCATACTTGGCACATTACCAATACACATCCTCGAAAAATATTAAATTGATTCGAATCCACCTACAAACAGCAGTACTGTCAACTGCGGCTGTTAAAAACTGACATATTTCAGAACGAATGAAACAAACTTTCCTGAAACATCATTCTTTCACGCAGTTCCATCGATTTTTAAATTACATTTATCAATCCTGCTCCTGCAAAGATAGGTCAATTACGAATAATGCATTCGTTATGTCGAGTAACAGTTCAATAGCATTTTCATCTTCATTTGCTAAAAGACAAGTTCGATAGTTACACAATAAATTCGTAGTATAGATAAATTCATTTCATGTTGCAGACCTTTATCACCTTTTAAATTTCCGTGTTCCACGAATAGATGAAGGCTTCACTAGCCAGTAGCATAAATATTAATTGGGATGTGTGCAAGTTCGCTTGGTATGTTTGCATTTCAGGATGCACCACGGACAAATTCAGAGACCAAACTAATTTACCAAAGGAAGATAAATATGTTCGTCGGCAATTAATCTATGTTACTCTACGCCGCTCACATTGCAAAGCATTCCATGTGTAAAAGCTGTCGGTCTTTGATAGGGTTAAGGTACTTTGTTTAGTAGAGGGAAAGATTATCGTGTTTCAGTTCTTATGTGTATAATGTGAAATTACGTTCATATGTCCTATTATCTGCAAGTTTGTGAGCTATAAGTGTTATTTTGTGTAAATATAAGTGAATTAACTCTCTTATTAATAACTGGATGAAATATAAATGGTTTACTTCTCATTTAAAATATATATGTATTAAGTTACTATACTTTTAAAAAGGTTTCTCCTATTTTTTTCTTTGAGTAATACTATGTTAAAATAAATATACATTATGAAGTGCATGCATTAGAAACTAAGATTATCTTTCTTACATTAAGCAGTTATTAACGATCTAGTACAAACGTTTAAATATTATTAGTGACTTCACACATACTTATATAATATATTACTGCATTAATACAACTTTTAAATTATATTTATCATTGTAAAAATTCGTTAATATATCAATAAAATTTTATTTTTCGTAGAAGATAAATTATTTAAACAAAAAAAACATGCCCTATTCTGAAATTCTATTCACATTCGATAAAGATATATTTTTATCTAAATCATAATTACAAATACCGTATTTCGATACGCTAGTCTTATTTCGTTTCTTATTAAAAAATTGAATTTTGACAGATTTATTCATGATTCCTAATAAATTAATATCTTAATAGCTTACTTGTGCTTTACTGAGAGGCTCAAACTTTTCCCTTAAACATTCATGTATTATCTAAAAATAATCAATACTTCCCTTCACTTGAGCATATGATTGTGTATATTTCTTTTCATTTTTCTCTGTTTTTCCAAAAATCTGATGTAAAAATGAGACAATTTTCTCTCATACTTGTCTGATACTTGAGCTCAGAAAATGCACAATTAGATGATGTTAAATTTTCCTAAATAAATTATGATTTGATTTATAAATAGAATTTTTAATCGTTTAGGTACGTGGCTCTTAAACTGTGGTCCGTGAACCTCTGGGGGTCAACAGTGCCTTTCTAGTGGGTCCGTAGAGTGTCTCATATACTGTTAAAATTTCCCTCATCTACAGATTCTAATAGGCCTCGAGGAAAAATTCAAAAATGTGCCATCCTAGACTAGATCACTAAATTGCCCCCATTGAATAAACACTTCTAGAACATGCATTTCTATCAATTATATTTTTGGAGAGAAGTGTTCTAGCTCTTGAGGGTCTGCGTCGTTAAGTTGATATATAAAGAGGGTCTGTTACGCTTGAAAGTTTAAGAACCACTGATTTAGATTTTTTACATGTTCACCCAACTCCTTTTCCACACGGTCTTTTTTTACTCGATTTTAAAATAACACGGTACACGAATTTTTACGATTTTATTTAGCACGAAATAGTTTGGGGTTCGTGCCCTTTGGATAAGGACGATTTGATTGAATTTATGACAGTTTATGATAATAAAGAAGTCTATAATGATGAACTTGAAAGTGAATTTCAGCTATCAACAGCTCTTTCAATTAGCAAAGGCTTGAAATCTGGTACAAGTTTGAAACATTTTCTTACTCATGATCCTGACATAAAGCGTGCATTAAAATTCAAAGTAACCATAAGTTTTGTGTAGCTGGATATCAAGAACGATATAAGCAACTTGAGGTATAAAAAAACAGCCACTAATAACAGATTTCGTAACAACAACAAAAAAACCGAGGCCGTTTATAACGAAAGAAATTCTTCATTTAAATCAAACCCTACAGTTGTGCTAGAAATATCTGACACATCTACTGATTATAGCATTTTTAATCCAGTTCGTAAAAAACGTGCATACTTGCTATTAAGTAGCAATGAGTAGTTGTTATTAGTTTTATTTCTAAGTTCAATTTTTTATATGTTGTATGTACTTATACAGGATGATTCGGAATTCATGGTGCAAACTTTAAGAGTAGATACAGGGCATTGTAACAATCATTTATTGTAAGGAATGTACGGGTACAAGTGACTCGGTGAGGCGCAAACAGGGGGAATTAAAGAAAGTAGAAATGGAGTTATAGGTTGGTTGCGTTGCCGGTAGGAGGCAGTTGATGTCTAGCCTCCGTTCAACAAGATGCATCTCAGTAGGGGAAAGTGCCATTCGCAATTCTGCTGACATCTACGATAGGAGACTTTACGTATGCTGTACATGATGCAGATGTGCATTACATGTATGGCCGTGCAAATGGTACAGGCAGAGCTGCACAACGACTTTATCACGCGCTGTTTCCTGAGCAACGAATGCCGGGTCACAGAATTTTTCAGCGGTTACACCGTCAACTTCGTGAAACACGTTCGTTCTAAGTCACCAGATATGTTGCTGGCCGACGAAGAGCTATACGCAGTCCAAGCCTGGAAGAATAGATCCGAGTCAAGTACAAGAGCTGTTGCTCATCTCGTAAGTGGGAGTCATCAGACCATTTGTAGAGTGTTAAGCGAAAACCACCCTCACCCTTTCCGTTTTCAATGAGTACAAGCTTTGAATCTGACAGACTCTCCTCTCCGCCTGAACATCTGGCAGTGGGTGGTACAACAATGTGTGCTGTGGCTGGTGCAAGTTCATGTGCTGAACAGTTATGAACAGTTATTGTAAATATCACACTTGTCAACGACGCTTTCAATAAACACATTATCTTTACTTTCGTCTTTTATTTATTATTTTTTTGTGTTTGTACCTCGCCGCGTCACTTGCGCCCATATATTCCTATACAATAAATGATTGTTACATGTCCTGTCCTACCCTTAAAGTTTGTACAATGAATTCGGGACCAACCTGTACACTAAATTTTCACTATGCACTACATTTTTTTGTGATAAAAAAGAATTGTCTTATAAATATGTAAAATGGATTTCATTATTACTTTTTTGCATAGTTTTATGGGAAAATATTTAGAGATTTTTCAACTTACACGTTTTTTTAAAGTTACGGAATTAACCATACGTCGCATATATTTTTTCATGCGATTTTTTTGTATGGTTTTCTAAGGCACGTATGTAAAAAAAAGAGTTGGGTGTATGTAAATATAAACACTCCAAATAACCTTTTACATTGTTTATTCATCTTTATACTCAACATTTTGTGTACATTTTATTTTTGCCCAAGATAAACGGTTGTATATAAAATAATTAAATATATAAGTTGAGACTAATAAAATAAATAAACCCCTTCACTGTTTGAATATTATCAAAGATGAGTAAGATCGATATTCATAATAGTAAGATTTATGATATTTTAATTGTCTGTCTACAATATTTTGGTAGTTTTGCAGAATTATAATACACTCAACTCTTTTTTTACACGGGAGATATGTTCCTTAGAAACCGTGTAAAAAAGACATGCGACATATGGTAAATTTGGGGATATGTTGCACAAATTTAAAATATCGTTTAAGATGAAAAATCTCTAAATATTTTCCCAAAAACGGTGAAAAAAAAGTAATAATAAAATCCATGTTACATATTTATTGCAATAAAAGTTAAAATTGGGGTACAGTGAAAATTCAGTCTATAAGTACATACAGTATATAAAAATTCAAATTGAAAAAATTAGGAATAATACTGCTAACTAAGAATTATTCCTCTCTACTTGATAACAAATGTGCATGTTTATTACAAACTTGTTCAAAAATCAGTAGGTGTAGCATAACTGTCGGCTTTGATTCAAATGAAAAATTTGTATCGTTATTGACAGTGTCTGTTTTTTAACAATGTCTGCTATCAACTTTTTTTTCAGGGGTGAAGGCTGAAGATGTTTATGTAATTTTTGATATTCTGCTACACAAAACATGATTTCAGTGAAATTTTAATTCACACTCTATATCAGGATCTCGAGTAAGAAAATTTTATCCCATACTTATACATAAAAAAAATTTCAAGCCCTTGCGAATAAAATCAGTTGTTAGTAGTTGAACTTCACCTTAGATATTGTCCTTATCGACTTATTTATTTTCATAAATTGTTATAAATTCAAACAAATCATCCTCATCGAAAGAGCATGAATCCCCAATTTTTTTTTCTGAAATTCATGCAAGAACAAAAATTCGTGTAAAAAAACATTCGTTAAATTCGTGCATCGTGTTATTTCAAAACCGTATTAAAAAAACCGTGTAAAATAAGAGTTGGGTGTACTTTACTATTTTTAAAATAACTTTGTGATAAATCTACATTAGATTTCAGAAATATACTTATAACATTGTATCTCTTAAGGAGGTCACTAAGCTTGCTAGTTTTTAAAAAGTTTTGCTGGATATTTTATTACAAAATTTGAAAAATAGAAAAAATTATATTATTATATTGACATACTTTTCTGTTAAGAAATCGAAGAAGTATTTATGTTCCTCTATTTTTGAGTAAATGGTTTTCAAAAGAATCATTTTTTTGCCATCGAAATTCTTTTTATACTTTATTTTCTTATGGATCTTAGAAAAAGTTTTCTATTTGATTACTTCATCTATTTATAGTAACATTTTTTTACCCTATGCAGTTTTTTTTTTTTTTTCTGAGGCACAGTGTTTACATCATTACTTTCAAAAGTACAATCGATTTTTCTCATGTTTTCAAAAATGAAAAAATGTGCTTCTACTTTTTTTGAGAGAGAGAAATATATAGTAGAAAAACCACTCAAATAAATTCACTTGATATATATATATACTGTGCCTATTTCTTCCTATTTAGTATAGTTATCTTAGGTTCTAACTATCTGTGTATTTTTATTTTTTGGATTATATATTATATATATATATATATATATATATATATATATATATATATATACATATATATTTTATATATATATATATACATATTATTTTGAATGTGATAAAGTATATTTGCTTCAAAGAAAAATATGAAACTAATTTCATATATTTGAAATATTTTTGCTTCTTACAAGTCGACTAAAAATCGTTTCAAGATTATTTCATTTCTTTTATATAAAAAAAATTCGTGTTTTCTTATCTGATTTATTCATGTTTATACAATAAAAATAAAATGTTATTTAATTAAGAGTTAGATTTCCTATTTTTTTCATTAATAATTTGAACTTTATCTTTAATTATATTGTATACCAATTTAAATTTAATGAATCTGCTTAGTTTTATGTCTTCATTGTAAAAGCTTAAATTTTTCATGATGTAATTTCTTGCAAATCTTCGATTGTTTGAAAAATTTTGTTTTTACAAGCAGCTGTAACTTACGTACTGCTTTATTTATTCTCATGCAATTTAATCATTAAAAAGTTAAATATCACTTTTCGTTTTAATGTTTGTAATATAAATACGTATTGATATTGGAAAACGGCATATGATGTTTTCCCTGTAGTGATACACTGCTTGCGGGCAAATTGAGGTTTCCAAGGAAGTTCGCTTACCAGCATAAACTTGAATAAGATTATGGAAACCCTATAAGATGTCAGTAGGTTCACAATATTGGCAAATTTACCATCCCTGGTGAAAGTTTTGGGGAAAAATTATATCGCCAAAGAGCCATCGAGACATCTCTGGATTCGGCCTTTCTGGAAATTTTTGTGAAGCTATCTAAAAATGGACCTTTGAGGTAACGGTCGAGACAATCGACAACAGAGTTCTGTCGTACGCTTTGAAGGCGATAAGAGAGAGAGATTTTTATCTATCTGAATTCCTGCCAAAAGAACTGTTTTAGAAAGTCATTTTTGGAGCTCCATAAAGATTGTTTATAATGCGTGTGTTTTTCCATTCTTGTAAATAGTGTTTTTTAACCCTCTCGTTACGTATCCCGTGATTTCCACGTAGCAAAGGTTGCACTGCGCAGGGAGAGGGTTAAACTTTATTAGTGTATACACGTCAATTTTTCTCCGTGTAGTCATTTGTTCGTCCTTGTCCATTAATAAATTTGTTATTATTCAATTAATTGGAGTCGTCAGCTGTTTTTCACACACTCATATCTGTAACAATATTGGTATATGTCGTCACAGAAACATAAATTTCAATATCCGTCGTATTATATAAACGTGTTTGTGTGTGTGCTGGCATTATTCAAAGCATGAGAGAGCTTTAAGGTCCCAACGTGATATGAAGAGCTTTTCAGATGGTTGCCAAAAATTGTGTAAACTACTCGCAAAATCAAAAGAGCAATATATATATATATATATATATATATACTTACATAATAAATAGATATTCTGATAAAATAATCAATTCCGTAAAATGCTTCGGAAAGTAGTTCGTTCCCTCAAAACTCCCTACCCAACGAAACTCTTCAAAGCAAAGCGGATTTAAATCTGTATGGAGAGAAAGAACATTGATTTTCTCAAATGCGCTTATATGAACGAGTAGAACGAATAATTAATAATGTTTGTAATGTATTTGATTCACATTTTCCTTCGTTTCTTGAATACATGTTTGTCTGTAGATAGATATTTTCAAAGTCTGTGGATGTTTATAATTGTTTTAAATGCTGGTCTTTGATTTGTGTACATTCATTTGATTGTTTAATATTTTTAAGTTCCTTGGTGAATTTTTGGTATTTAAGATTTGTTATATACTTAACTCTTTTAGTATTTTAATATACTTGAGTCTTGATGCTTTTCCCAATATCCAAATAAGAAATCCCAATTTTAAAAATCTTTATTTTTACACCTTCAAACTTTTGGCATTTTTGGTATTTCCTTTCAAGCTTATTAATTTGCTTTAGATAGAAGATTGGTGTGATCAAACTAGTTCAACTCAACTTTGAGTCCTAAGCCCTATATTGTACTTAAATAATGTATAGGTTTAACCTAAATTTAAGCTTCGTTTTTTTTTATTGTGTTCGCAATGTGATCTTAAACAGGGATATTGCATTTTTGGATATTTATTATAGTTTTTCATTTTTTTAAATACAGTAATACCTCGACTTACGCTACCCTGACTTACTTGAACCCGGAATTACACGATTTTCAAATCCCATGGATTCGTCTTCTGTTTAAGTGGGAGTTTTTTCATCACTGAATCTCAGCCGCAATCAGCGCCAGAGCCTGATGAAATTTAGAATGTGATTGAAGAAGTTCTCGAAAATCACAAATAAATTTAGAAGTGAAAAATTATGATGTTCAACAACTGCTGGATTCCCATAATCAGGAGCTGACAGTTGATGAGCTCTTAGAAATACATGCGCAAGAGCAAGTCATTGAAGAGCCTGAGTCTTTAGACTTTGTTCAATCAATAGATCAAATAACGGTTGAGAGTTTAACACAAGGCCTTAGTTTAATAGAAAAACGGTTGCGAATTTTGGGAAATATAGATTCCAACGTAGAGCTTGTTTTTTCAACAGAACAAGGTATAAAAAATTATCAGCATGCTATGAGGAAGTGACCTCGACTACTAGGCTACCGCGGCCATCTTAATCCCCGCAATAATGTAAGTTTCAAATTCATTTAAAGTACATATAAACTCCCGTTAGTAATTATTCATTATTAATACGTATTATGTTTGTTTTACTAATAGAGCCTAAGAATATCTATACGTAAGACCATACATGTAAACCTTTTGTTGCCTTGTTTCTAATTTGCTTTGGAAAAATAATTATGAAGTAAAATGAGTGTAGTTATAAAAAAAAAAAATAGAATTTGTGACCTTTGATTCTATTTAAATAATACTGATAGCAAAACTGAAGACCAGGCATGCTTACATATTGCAACTTTCCATAAATATTTGCTTCGAAATAACAACTAGAGCTAAGTTTGACAAAATGGAATAAGCAAAATTCATTTCTAATCTACAGTTCTATTTGTATGCCATATTTCCAGTTTTCCACGCGTTTCAAATTAATCAATACTTCTAGTTCAGAATTGTGTTTCCTTTTAGAAAACATTTCGGTGAAAAAAATTCATTTTCTGTGCATATATATATATTTTATGCTTTGAAATCTCTATATTTTAGAGTATTCAGTCGCGTTTCATTTTACTTGCTTTTTTCGTACTACTTAATTGCTCTCGCGTAAGCATTTTTCTTTTTCTTTCAATATCGCAGCTTTTAAGAAATTATTTACGTTGGATAGAAAAAATTTTGTACTCTATTTAAAAAAACAACGGAACTCTCCTTTTTAATTTCGTTGAAACATACCCAAGTTTATATTTTTTCTTCTTAAACAACCGAAGCGATGAAAACTTTTTCTATTTTAAAACCAATCTCAGTGGATGGAAAAAATAATACTTTCAGTTTCAAGTGTTTTTACTTCAATTTTTTTTAAATGATGTTTCTTTTTCTTTTTATATCTATCAATTTAATTGTGCAATCTTGAGAAACTACCTTTTTTTCAAATGTTTTCGCTGCATAAAAATAGAAAGTAATCTAAAATGTTTGCAGAATCATTCTAAAAAACTAAGAAACTGAGAATAATATTTCGAACAGAATGTTAGAACTATTAAATACTATATTATCAATTATGTAACTTACGAAATAAAAATTACGTATTTTTGAAAACATGGGTAAAAAGGAAAAAATATTTTTAATTAACTGTATTCTATTTTTTAGAGATATTTTTGAAAATAAATACGCATCCCCCATCGTGTTATATTTTTTTAAATAAAAGTATCTCTCTATAAAGATAAGTATACTAAAATATGTAATAATTTTTTTTTGCTGAGACTATTATTTTTGTTTGACAAAAATTTATTTAAAATAGAAAATCTTTCTTTAGCTGTGATTGGATATTAATATACTTGATTATATTCGGAACCATGACTTTAAAAAAGCTTTCAAATTAATAATATTTTTGATATTTAGGATCAACTGAATTAGGATATACATATAAAATGTTTTAAGAATATGATTACGATAAAAAAATTATTTATATGCAATTTTTAACAAAAAATGAAGAAAGAATGACATGTTTTCAAAACCTCCTTTTATATAAAAGGCTTCTATAATAATAATATTTTGCTTATACATGGCTTTGACTTCTATGCAGGGCCTGAACCAGGGTTTTTGAAAAAATCCCTTTATTTCCCGAGTTACTATCAGTTGAAACAATATCGGATGCTTTTGCTTAAGTTTCTCTATACTTTGATACATTAAAATATAAATAAATCTACTTTAATTTGTTTATTTTAAAAAAGCTACTTCCTAGTTCAGATTTTATACAAAAGTAATAGCTACTGTTTTATACAAAAATAATGTAACCATTTTCAGAGTATCGCAAATTTTTATTGAATTAATTATTTACATGAATTTTTTAATGTGACTTCTTTTAGCATAGTACCTTTTACATAAAGGGTCCGGCACTTCCATAGGAGCCCATGTTATAAATTACGTAAGTTTACGTGCCTTTTTCTTAGAAACATCCAGCTACTAATAGATGACATTTTTACAGTGGATTATATGTACCATCAATAAGGCTTTATTGGAGAGTTTTGTCTTTTTGTTAAAAATTAAAATAATTTTGAATTTTTTTAAAAACGCCAAATTTTTTTCCTTAAAGTTTAGTTTAAAAATACATTATCTAAAACAGGTAGCTAGATATAACTTATTCCCTCCATTATATATATATATAAAATGTGTAAACATGTTGAAAGTATTCTCACTGAAAATTTGAGGATCCTACATTATCTAGTTTTTGAGAAAAAGGTACATAGAGGGAAAAATATTGCATTTTGAGAAAATAGGCTTTAAAGTAAAATTTGTAATTTCTCAATATGAGAGTGGCTTTTTTTAAAAAAAATAAATAAAAATACTTCTAATTATCGTATTTCTATATACTATATATCATTTCAAGCAAAATGTTTGAACTTTTAAAAAATGTAAAAAAGTCAAAATGGATAATTTTTTAAAAATTCATGTGCCGGACCCCGATAAATGAGCTTAGAACAAGCCGAAAGAGCTTTTTTGAACATTTTGGGGGGAATTTTTCAAACGTCTACATTGATTGTATTTTGAAGCTCTTGAAGTGCTCTTATTTTACATATATTGAATTGGGTTTTTTTAAGTATCTGCATAAAAAATATTCCAAAAGAGCCTAGTCGTGGGTGATGGCAGCTATCTCTCAGAAATAAGAAAATTTATTTTTTTTTATCTTTCAGCCATTTTATAGTTGATTTTGCAGTGTGCTTCAAAACCTTTTTCTTATAGTATGTAGTATCAGTTTTAGCCTTTGGTTCTACAAAAAATAGTTTTGTTAAGCCTTGAAAGGGCATTTCCATCCATACCATAATACCTGACGGTTAACTTGCCTTTTGCAAAACAGCTCCGTCTTTGCGATGCTTTTCGCGAGAAATACGTTGTATCTTCATTTCGTCAGTTGAGGATAATACAAAAAATAATGCTTCATCTGATGTTATCCATATTTTGCATCTACCTTTGCGCAACGTTTAATACAGAGCCAACAGGGTTTTCTTTGTTTTTTCGTAGTATTTGCAGACATTTGATGACAGACTAGTTCATTTACTTTTTTATAGCCAATTTTCTTTACCAGACGAAAATTGTCGATTGCGATACCTGTAGCTCTTTTGCTAAAGTTCTTTGAGGCAGAGGATTTTACACACTGATAAGTCTTTTCAGTTCCTTTGTTTTCTTTTTCATTAAGGTTTTATTTTCGTTCATATTTTTTTTTCCTGAATTTTTTGATTGCAAGCCAAATTTTATTTCTTCTCAAAGTTGAGATAGTAATACATTAGAAGAATGTCTTTTCTAATTTTTAAATACATTATTTATAACATAATTTGAACAACCACCCTTGAAAAGCTGTAAAATTTCATTTCGTGTTTGAGGATCCAATTTCGGTACCATAATTTACTCCCACTAATAAAAATGGTTAGATTAGTAATTTAAATGTTTCATTTTTAAAATAAAACTGGAAGTGAAACGATAGAAATTATCCATAAAGGATGATAATATGCTTTTAAAATTGGTCATGCTAATTTTGAATATACCGGTATGTATAGGGTGAATCTAATGATTATAGAGAATCATTTTTCAAAAAAGGAAAATATTTTGAAAATATACCATTTTTTCGTCATGTTTTGGACAAGAATTGCATTTAAATAATGTTTTTCTGCTAGTTATATTATTCTGAAAACAATTCTTTACATATATTCTGAATTAGGTAATATTAAATATCCAAAAAATATTCATTTATATCCTTTTTTAAAATCACGGTAACGGACATAGTTGAAGACCTTAATAAAATCAAGAATATCATTTATTTTTTCAATAGATTGACGTGTTATCTTTATTTTTATTCAAATAGGATTTAAAAAAAATCACTAACAAAATGTAATAAGGAAATGTTTAAGAGTGCAAAAGGGATAAACCCCTCTATTAGTTTTAATATACATATATTTAAATATAATACTAAAATGACTTACAAAATGTTACACAATGCAAAACTGTTTGGACATTACTTTTTATTTTTATATTATAAATGCAGTCAATGCCTTTAAAAATAATAATAATAAAGTAAAATGTCTTGACTGACAAATGGAACAATAGGAAATCCTGCATATTAATTCAGACTAGAATTCATACGTAATTCTTATTTGTATTTAATGCAGTGCTTCTCAGACTTTTTATATTTCCGACTCAATATTCAATCATAATTTTCATCGCTCCCCCCTCCGTACAAATAACAATGCATTCAATTCAATCATACTATACTTTAACGCTAAAGCTTCAATACGACTTTAACCTCTTAAGTGCCACTGGCAAATATATACATCTCACTCAACCAGTGCGTTAAATGCCATGGACGTATATATAAGTCTTTTCGAAATACTATCTTTTCTGTGAACTGCTATCCATAAAACTATGCCGAAGGTTTTGTAATGCAATAAAAGGACCTTGACAGTCAGTAGCGCACACAGGAATTTTTCAAAGGGGGTAGGTTCCAGGGTCGAAAGTTGACCATTCTTGTATCATGCTCCTTTTGATTTTGTCGATTTTCGGGAACAAAACACGGAAAAAAACTAATTTTTGAATAAATAATTAGCATTAATTAATAAAGTTAATAATTGATAACAAGTAATTAATTAAATTTTACGTACTATATACTTAGAACTATAATCAATAGGGAAAAAATCAAGGGCTTTGGGAGGGTCAAGACCCCCAGGACCCTCCCCTTTGTGTTCGCCACTGTTGACTGTATTTGCGAAGGATTTACTTATATTAAGATATTTCCTCATTTGTCCCTTTTCTCCACCACCCCCTGTCCTAATACATCACATACGCGTGCATTCCTAGAAAAGGGAGGCATTGAGGAGCAAATAGCGTAACTTTTAATCGGTAGTGAAGGGATTATTTATAAACCGGACAAATTATCTAGATAAGTGTTAATTTTTGTATATAATTTTATACGGTACGAGCCCATGGGGTAACTTGTAATTATTAAAGTTGTTCATAACTTAGTGTTGTTAAATTAATTATAAAATATATTGTGAAATACTGATACATTTCTAAGTTTATTATATCAGTGTAAATGTTAATTTTATTTTTTATTATATCAGAATATATTTTGCCTACTTTCAGTAAATTAATAATTTTGTTTTAAAATAATCCTCTGTTTTCGACTTTTTAATATACACGCTCCCCCCCCCTCGTAGAGTTATCACGCCCCCCTAAAGGGGCGCGCCTCACAGTTTGAGAAACGTTGATTTAATGCAAATATTGAGAAATATTTTATTTTATCTAGATTCAAACTTACACACCAAATATTATACATTACCCGCTATTTTATCCGACAGGAGCTATCATGCATTAAATGGGTCTTGATAATCCAGAGTTTGAGCTGCAAGCTTCATGACTTCTAATGTTCGTGTATAATTATCATATGATTTCCGCAAAATTTGTGTTAAGAATTCGTACACTTCAAGCTTAAATTAGCATCTGAGTACTAATTCGACATGTTAGTGTCATGGTGGAATTTCTTCAGTTAATTTCCAAATAAACGTCTGTGGATCTCATAAAATTCGGTAAAAAAGATTAAGAAATATTTTTTTTTCGACGACCTTACTTTCAATACTCAATTTGAGTATAATAACTGAAATAAACTTCTACTTTACGAAATCAAGAGAAAACTAAACAAATCTGAAAGAAATAAAATACTACTTTAAGCTTTTATCAGTGTATAACGCTTGAAACACAGACTCGAATGAATATTATCTACGTAAGGTACAAAAAATCTAAATTGTCTTAATTCATGTTCTAAAATTAATTTTATAATGTCAACATTGATATCTCCTTTGTTAAATCTGTGATCTTACGTTATGTAATGTACGCTACACCTTTGATTATCCTTATACCATGCCATTTCAACTTACAAACCCATCGTTAATAATAAGGATACGATATTTAAACGTGTATTGTGTGTATAAGTTCTATGTAGTAAAATTGTTCACTGAAAACTTTCCGAGATGTCAAGATCCATGCCTCGAAGCTCCACCTACCGGCCTGCCGCCGCTCGTCCAATTGCAATGATCTACTACCAAACATGAAAACTCAACGATCAGCCATGTCATTAAAGAGACTTTTGCCTGATACGGGATTAAGGGTTCTTCGAATCCAGGTGCCCGAATAAATTCCCGCAGATAAGTTCTATGTATGGTGTCTCAGAATTAATTAAATTGTACAGAACATCCAAAGGGATCAAATTATCCTGATTGGATCTCGTCACTTATTCATAACATGTTGTCGTTAAGATTTCATCAGCTGATTTAAAAGAAACTTAAAAGATGTGACACAAAAAGACGAGACTAAGTGTGTAACTTGAAAACACAGTGGAGTTGGCAACAACTGTTTTGATGACGTCATTCCTCGCCCTTCTTCTATCCATGTGGCTAGTTTTACCTTCATCAATCCCACCAGTTGGGTGTACTGGGTCATTGAGTAAACACGCGAAATTGCATTCTTCTAGAAAAATTCGAATCGACATCAAGTTTCTTGTGAAACAAGAGATCGGTCACAAAAACATTTCAAATGCTAACCGAGACTTTTGGAGATGAAATTTTGTCTCATGCAAATGTGTTTGAATGGTACAAGAGTTTTTCAGATGGAAGGGTCAGTGTGACAGAGATGATGAACCTGCAGGGCGCCTTGGGTCAGCTATTAGGGACCAAAACCAGTATTGGACCAGGCTTTTTCTTTTGTGTCACACCTTGCCCAGTGGTGGTCTTTTGAGGATAAGACATATACAGAAATTCTTCCAGTCCTAGTTGATCAGGACTCTTCTCCCTGGTTATAATGGTAACAATAATAATATGATGTGGGTTTCTTTTTCTGCTCTTGACTGTATAGAGAAGAATCTTATGTTAAAAATTGAAAGATCAGGTTTAGTTTGTAACATATTTACATAAATTTCAGAAAATGAATTTAGAGTTGTCTGAAGGAAAACAATAAAAATCGGGAAAACAATACAATAGTACACATTGACAGAATAAAAACAAAGAACTCACAAGGGTTTAGTAATTCAGTGAGCAAGGTTCTGCTTTAGGTATCTTCTTCATCTGTCCATGCCAAAATAAATTTCAAAATAATTTGGGAACTTGTTCATCAGTATACTAATTTAAACTATTATGTGTGTTACTGAATTGATGCAATCTACTAGAAAAGAAATAAAAATGATAGTTCAAAAAATTTAAAAAACACGCTTTTAGTGTAGATCATTTTTGTTTGTTGTATTTGTATTAACCATGAGCGTTTCCACTTTAAGACTGTAACAATCTTTTAGTCTCTATATCTGGAATTAGTCACCAAATCTGAAATTAGTCATCAAATCCGAAAATTAGAAAGCGTTAATCCTGATGATCATGAGCAGGACAATGGAGCAAAATTATTAAAATATTGTATTGCCATCGGTCCTTGACAAGTGTGCAAAATTTTCAATTAATCTGACCTTTTAAAGTGGGTAAAAATCGATTTCAAGATTCCCTTACATACAAGTAAAACTTATAAAAGCGTGTTAATAAAAATATTTTTTTAACTGAAATTGGCTTTTTTTTCGCTATTTCTTTGGATGTTTTTTTCCCTCTCTCAAACTTCATCAATATAACAATATTTACATTAACCTTCAATACTCTTTGCTATACCACCCAGTTTTGAAGGTTAACTGTCATATTCTGAAAGTCATTTTGTTTGAAGAAAAATGTTTCTTCTAAATAAAAAGGCTAAAATTAACAAAGAAAGATATTGTGTGAAGCGAAAATAATGCAATACAGCAATATTTTTTAAGTTTTTTGAATAAAATCATTACACATTGCAAGAAGTGAATTACTGAGACTTGAGAATTGTGTTTTTATCAGTACATTATATCAGTAAAAAGAACAGAAAAAATTACATTGTTTAATTAATTGGCACTACAATATCAATTTTTAATTACTGTTAAATAAACAATTAAACAATGGTTACTCAATATAAAATTATATTTTAACACATTAACATAGTTTTGTAGCTTAAAGTACAAACGCGTCGTATCTATAAAGAAAAGAATTACGAAGCAGCTTTAAAATATTGATCCTGCTATTTAAGCAGACGCAGTAAACAATGTGAAACATTCCTTTTTTAAATAAAACTGATTGAGTAGAAAGTTGGAAATATTTTTGGCTCGTGTAGCAACTTTAATGAGAAACCTAAATGAAGTTAAATTTCTTCATCCTTTGAAAGAAAATACAGGATCGCTAATTAGCATTGCATTGAAAATAGAAGCAATCTAATAAAAGTATTTTTAATAAAGACAAATTCAATTATTAAAGACTTACGGAAAATTCGGTATTAAAATTCGAGAAAAAGATTATGTATGGAAATGTTAACATCATTTCATTCTCGCTCAAAATATTTCATTTAATAACCGTAATTTATTGACAAACATTTTTTTATTTCGTTAAAGGAATTAATATTTTCGTAAAAAGAATTTAGTTTTTCATATTTTGTGACAAATTAATATTTTTAGGTTATAAAGCTGAGTAAGTATTTAGCTTCTGTCATGAGATTCAACATAATTTTTAATTTGTATTTGTTTAAACTTAATTAAATGTATTTGGTAAAGCTTCAATACCAACTCTATTCCATTTCAAACTTTTTGTAAAGCGACATAGAAAATAACTACAAATTCTTCCTTCATAAGCAATAAAGTAGTCCAAATGTGATAATAAAAGCAGATAGAGAAAGGTGATTTATATTATTGGTACAAAAATATTATCCTTAGAGGATAACTTTCTTTTGAGAAGGATCGAATGTAAAAGAAAATCGCTCAAAAATCTCTCATTGTTTCACATTTTTAAACGGTATGATACAAAATTTAAAAACTCCTGAAGAACTTTTTTAATATAATTATTTAAGCCTTATATGATTTGAAATTAATATGTATTATCTCTATATGTTTCTCCTTTAACCCTAATTTAATATTCAAATGGCCCAATTGTTCTATGCACATAAATACTGAAGGTCACTGAATACACATACTTGAACTCATATTAGTTGAGAGCACGAATCATTAGCATAGAATTTATTATTGAGAGATTCTTCTGTTGGTTGAAAATGTTGCGTCGAAATTGTCGTTTGAACTTTAAACATTTTCGTCACGAGATCATTTTAATTTTTAGCCATAAAAGGGCTGATGCTTCAACCACCCATAAATTGTACCTAACCTATTTTGGAACACCTGCTTTCACCAACTATGAATAAATTTTCAAAAATATGTTTTAATGGTTTATTTTTAATTTTACTTATAATATTGGATTAAAGTAAACCCAGTCGAATCTAAGCAATATTTTATCAATCCATTGATTTATTTTATAATAATGTATATGGGATCGAGAATTGGAAAAAGATTGAAATTTTAATCATATTAAGAATTCTACCACGATTTTGGGGCTTCAATGTTTTCTGTGTCTCTATTCAACTATATTTTGAGAATAACTTCTTCGTAATTTGCCTTTCGTAGCATATTTTAGATTAAACTAGTTTACTTCTTAAAAAGTTTACCTAACAAGGGGAGGGCCTGACTAGGGAAATTCATTTGGGAACGAGACTTGGTGCAATAGTAATACTCCTTTAGCGTGTTCAACCTTCAATGTAATTCAGTCGAATGGGCAGTCAATCTGGAGAAAATAGCCTTCGAAATTCGTGCTTAGCTTTTATACAATTAAGTTTTAATTACTTCCAATGACTCAGCAGCATGGTTGGTAAAGTACCATGGATTACTACATGGTCGACCTCGGTTCAAATCACGCAATTGTTTTTTTTTAATTTTTAAATTCATTTAATTATTCTTACAATTAAGTAAATTTATTTTTAAAAAGTTTATTTAATACTAAATGATATTTTAGCTAATTATTTTGTGTTTTAAAAGGTACAATAATTACTGAAATTATATAAATTATTATATTATATAAATATTTATATTACACTCGTATAAATGCATATTATGTGAAAGTTAAATTATATACTAATCAGATTTGAAATATCTAAAACTGTTTTTTATCTTTCTTTTTCGGAATGCAAAAAGACAACAAAACGAGAAATAGTAAATGGATAGATTCTAAATGGTGTATAAATATGGGTTTGTACTACATTTTATGTATGATTTTATTTATTTTTTGAAGCTGTACTAGAAAGTAAATTATGTATGTAACAGTGACCTTTTAATATGTGCTGACCAGCTTGTTCAAATTCCTTAGCTGATCAACTGCCACGGATTCTTATGTAATTTGAAGTTTATCGTCTCGTTATATATATATATAAATATCGTGTAATAAAATTTTCCTTCAGATTTCTAGTTGAACCAACCGATTTGGTGACAAGAATGTGGCGCCAATTTTTTTTTCCGGATTTTAATACCAAGTTCGCTAGTCTTATACGCAAGCTGCTTGCTTGGGGTTTAACGCAAGTTGGTTATTTTAAAAAACGTGGTTTTTCCTCTAATGTATTTGGTGAAATTTTTTGCTCCAAAAAAAGTCATGGTTTTTAACTGGGACTTAACAAAATATTCTTATTATGGTAATGGGCTCAATTCACGACAATCACATGGTCATTCGCTACTTAATTCAAAACTGACATTAAATTAACTTGCACTTGTTATTCTATTTATGAAATTTAGATAGAATTTCAAATTTCACTATTGCGTAAAGATACCAAATATTATAAAGAAAAACTCACCAAAAAGATTTTAAAATTTTTTAAAAAATCTTATTTTTTCGTGTATTTTAAATTAAGTGTATTTTACTTACTTATGTACGTTATAACTATTGACAAATACGTGCTTTTTAAAAGAAAATTTCTACACAGAGAGCAAAATTTGGCTACAATAAAGCGTGTGCACTTGATAGCTAGAAACACAGAATTGTTTGACATCATATGAATTTATGAACTAATTGGCTAGAAACACGTGTTTGTCATTACCATGTGACTATGACGTCACATGAAATTAGCCCATTAACTATGGTATTACCAAAGTAAGCATACTTAATTTCGTTTTACTTTTAAAGATTTTTCTTTTTCTTGCATTCGATAATATTTTCAGACTTTTCCGTTTCGAGGGGGCTTTTGCGATTGTTATATTTTCTTTTCTTGCTAAACTAAACACCAAACACAAAATAAGGTGTGTGGTTTTTTTCATCTTTCTGCATATGCCTATAAGCACTCAAACTTGTGAACTGTGTATGTGTAGTAAGTGTACCATAATTAATAACTTTTTATTGACTTGTGGCGGTTTTTCTTGTTGCATTTTTACGGCCCCCAAAACGAAAAAGTACCATATTTTTTCCTCCTGCAAACCATTATTATTGCTATATTAATAATATTATTTTATTTAAATAATTTATCTCTAAATTGTTAAATAAAATTAATATTATTATTGTATTAGCACAATAATTATGTGTCATTACGAGACTTCTGTGAAGTCACAATTTACGAAAGGTCTGATTCCCCCCCCTGTATCTCAATCAGTATCTTGGTATCTTGTCCTCTCTAAAGAGAAATGCAAATTAAATTTGCAATTTACATTCCTTCTGCAATATATTTTCATCTTCAGGCGTAGTTACCAATATGTATTCTTGCCACATTTCGCACATCCATCCCACCGTGTTGAATAATAAATGATACATCAGGTAGCATTTCGTCATTTTAGCTTATCAAACATCATTCGCATGTATTATGCATGAGGCTTTGCTATGATGTTGGAATTGTATTGTCATCAAATTTCTGTAGTGCTTCCGTATCTTTAACCATAGAAATGTGAAGTACACATACAGAATTTTCTGAGTTGGGTAAAGGAAATGCTAGGCTATTCGTTTTTATTCTTGAGATATTTAGGAATAAGCATTATGTCTCTAATCCATTTAAGATGTTCAGTGTTTATGATAATAATACACATTCTGTTGAGTTTCATAGTTTAATGCTTATAAGTTTTATAATTTAATCATACAGAAATTAATGTATTTCTTTTGAAGATCTGATGAATGAAAGAATCGTTTTTCGTACCATGTTTAACCACATGTTTATTAGTTATTTACCTCTGTTCTGCCAAATTCAAGCCATTATCGATGACTAATTGAAATGGAGAAATATTTTCGTTTTATTTATTTTTTCATTCAAAAATACTGGTCATATAAGTAACAAGTAATATTAAAAAAAATTAAAGTCAATTCCTTCTTCGTTAGAAAAACTTACTGGAGCCATTTGTTGCAGATAAATATAACTTCGACAGAAATAACGCAGAATAAATTTAAAATTTAATTAAAAACTGTATTAATATCGAGCGTCTTCCACTATAAGTTTTAAAAAATGTATCTGAACTTCAGTGGATGAATAAAAAGAATTTTATCAACGATTGAAAATTTGAACAAGATATGTATATATAAATACATATATATATAGATATAGAGAGAGAGAGTAAACTAAAATAGTAGGATTTGAATGAAAAATATCTGGTATATTTGATTGTTTCAACTTTTTAGTTCAACTTTTGGTACTTATGTACTATCGCAACCATGCGAATCTTTAAGATAACTCACCAAATTGGCAACCCCAATTGCATATGTGTCGTAAGTGCTGAATTGGCAACCATGTGTTTGATTTCATATAATGTCGCCAAAACGGTTGAGATTGTACGTAAGTACTCAACTTTTGTGAAGTAAGATTTATATATTTTGTGACTTAAGATTTATAGTGGGTGTAAATTAAGAAATAAAATATTTTGAACTTATTAATCCATTAAATGTGATGCCTCAATGCTCAACTATATTAATTTATTTCATAGATTCTTTACTTAAAAATGGTTACACTTGTTTTTTAATTAAAGACATTAATGAAATTCAGGAAATTCTCTGTGATTTCTTTTTTATAGTTTTCATATTTTGTGTCGAAGAAAACTTTTTTTCCTTCCTTTTGTGTTAGAATATACAAAAAAGGGCGTCATCGTGAATAAATTTGTTACACATAACTTTATATTATTAAACATATACACTTTTATTATTTTTGTTTCTTACCTGCAACAATCTAAAATACCTGCTATGTTCAACTTCATTTTCCTTTAAATTTTAAATAAACAATTTATAAACATATTAAGATAATTTTATAAAATTAAATAAAATGTTTTATCTAGGTTTCATAAAAGATTAAAATCGAGTAAGTAACATATATTAGTTTAAGTTTAATTCAATTAGATTTACTTATTTTTCACAAACAATTTTTGCCGCATCATACACACACACATTAAATAACATAAATATTACTTATTTCTAAATGTTCTCAAAAAAGATGAAACTAAAAGAGGTGAAAAACAGCTGATAAGTGTGTTCTGTTGAAACGCTTTTTCAAGTATATTTTTCTAGAAATAATATTAAAATTGAAAGTGTTCTCGACTATTATGTTAGTGTTAAAACAATTTTTTAATATATAAACCGCTTTACTATATTTTCTCTCTAGAAAATATGGTTAAAATGTTATTATTTTAGTTTAAAAAGCCTTTCTTGAATTTAATATACTTTGCTTTTATAATATTTATTTTGTTTACGATGTAAGGACTTCTAAATCTTTACGCTAAGGAAAAAGCCGTAAATAAATCAAGAGAATTTCAAATGCTAGCTTTAACATTTTTCCACATTTTAAATTTTCATAAAAATTTTAATGGATTACAAAAACACAATTGAAATAAATATTACGCTATCATCTGCAGTTAAATTGATGTATTAAATTTGACTCTTGTATGTGCAAAATATTCATGTTTCCTCTAAATATTTTAAGTAAATAATAAATATTTAATCGTTTAAGATTGAAAACATGTTTCGAAAATCGAATGAGATATACATAAATTATTCTTCATACTACGTTTTAATAATTAGGCACACACAACTTAGTATTCTTTGAAAAATATAGTTAAATTCCTCTTACTTAAGAATTTATTCCGCATTCATTTTTTCCATATCTCGTGGGAATTGTTCTATAAATGCGATAAGAAAGTTTGAAACATTCCATTCGAAATATCACTTCAATTTCTAAAGGTTAGAGTGCAGTATCACTGTTTACAGATGTTTTTTAAAACCCTTGTGTTGCACAAAATGTTCACGAATATAAAATATTTCTTCTGAAATATTTGCATATTAATGAGAAGAAAGGTTAATATTTAAACACACACATGTTTTGATCTGCTGTTTCCAAACAAGAATTTCGATACGTTTTTGTTTTATTATAATCTTCGTTTTGTTGTTTTTGTGTCCTTGTATGAAATATTACGGATTATTTCCAATTATGATCTTTTATGTATGAATCTTTCAGATTTTATAAGCCATCAAACTAGTAGTTATTAAAGCTTATTTAGATTTTTTTTTATATACTTAGTTCTATAAATCACCGTTAGTCAAATAGTTATTTTAGATGAAAAGTCAATATTTTTATTTTTGTTTTTACAACTTTTTTTCAAATGTTTACTAATAAAATTAATTGAATAATATCCTTCTTAAACGTTTATAGGTTTCTACAAAATATAAGCAGTAAAATTAATTCTTCCTGAATGAAATCTCGGGTTTTTCGGAGAATTAATTTTCAGTACTTACATATTATACCATTAACTTATTTCACCTATTCAAAGACGCTGCCAATACAAAAACTGTTGCCTAAGGCTGTCATGTGTGGGAAAGGTTCTCCACTGTTAGTTGCATATCGCAGCATCTTTTGATTGATCAAAAATGGTCCACGATATAATGCGTAAGTACCCAATTTTCAAAACCAGAAAGAATAGATACAGGAACACAACAAATTTATAAATTATAACATTTATTGATGACATAAATACTTTTAGAATAAAAATTTTCATTCACATTAAATTTGGGATAAAGAGACGGAGTCGCGATCTTTTTAAGTGTTATATTTAAATTAACTTAATTTTAAGGAACTTTCATAAAGAGTTGTGGAATCCCTTTTTTTACTATTTAATAAAATCTAAAAATAATCGGATCCATCTAAAATACAATAACTCGTGGGGAACTTTATGGCTGTATATCGCGGCATTGGACGACATCTTCTGATTTAAGTAAGTTGATCGGTATAAATCTGAATATCATTTTTAAGTGCATTAATTACAGATAATTATTCTCTTTAATCATTTATATTAAAGAAATTCATCCCTTCTATTCTCGTTCCGTCGAGGTGCGGTTGCTGGTTGAAAGACGGGTTTGGTTGTCATAGAGATATGTGACGTTATTTTCTCTTCACTCTCCTTCGAAAGCGAAAGAGAAACTTAATCAACTTGGAGCGTTATTTCCAACTCACTCTTCTTCCAGCATCGCTGCGCTGCACTAAATGGGGACTGTTATCTATTTTTATGTAACTTCAATAGATTATTATTTTTCAACTAATTCTGATAAGTGGATTATAGAGCTTTCTCTAAGGTTCCACGTAAATGTATAACCGTTACCGTTATCAGATTATTATACTACAATGTATTATAATAGAAAATGTGCACAGATTCTTATCAATACAAAATCATTTGCTCGGGCAACTTCCTTAGATCAAAGTTGTCAAGAATGAATAGCCGACATAGGAAATCAAGTTATAACTCAGATTTTAAAAGATTAATGTATTGAATAATAAGGGCTATTTTTAGTTAATGAGACTTTGTATATCTTCATATGACCCAGTGGGAAACTTTGAAAAATATCAGTTATTTGTTGAAACATCGTCTTTGATAATGTTAGCTAAAGTTAGGAAGTTAAGATTTAGTTTGTATAAATTATGCATTCTTTGGGAAGATTAATTAAGAAGCCAAACATCACATACTAAGAATTGGAAAGGTAATTTATTTCCTGAGTTTAATTCATAACACTTCAGGCCTGAGCGGTAAAATGTCATTATTCTTCATCTTGAGGTAACTGGACGAACTAAACAACTTGGTCAGAAAAATATAAATTTATGCAAACTGCAACTAAACAATTACTAAAGTTAGAAATAATATCTTAAATATAATATTATTCAAAACTAAATGAGATAAACACTACACCTCAGTAGTTGGGCATAATATTCTTTAGCGAATGGATGAATTCAAAATATCGATCTCCTCGACAGTTTCTATAAAATAACTGCTTCTGTTCAGGAATAGGATAAATAATGTAGTTTATTTGGAAGAAGTATCATTGGCAGAGCAGAATAAATATTTAAAAAAATAAAATAAGTAACGAAACGGAATTGTATATACCAGTGCTTCTCAAACTTTCAATATTTGTGACCCAATATTCAATCATAATTTTCATCGTGCCCGCCTCCGTAAAATAACACTGTGTTGAATTCAATAATTCTAACTCCGTTTTCACATAATAACGTAACTCCGTTTTCACATAAGTCGGGTAGTATAAGTCGAGGTGTTTCTGCATAATAAAAATGAAATAACTAAAAATTAGTACACATAGAGTTCACAAATATATTCTGTAGTCAATATACTGTATAACCTAGTGTTTTTCAAACTGTGGTGTGCGCCTCCCTAGGGGGCGGGATAACCCTTCTAGGGGGCACGACCATATCTTAAAGTCGAGAATAAAAGATTATTTTAAAAAGTTATGAAAATTGAGTTGAAGGAAGCAAAACATATAATAGATTTTGACATAAAAAATACACGTAGCATTTTTACTGTTATCTGTTTCAATTTAAAAATCAGAAAAGAAAAGCAATATAATACTTTTCTTATTACCTAAAAGTATATATAAAATACTTAAAATATCTATTATTTGAAAGTAATATATACAAAATTTTATATTTGTCTTGATAATTTGAGTGGTTTATAATTAAGACAGTATTGTAGTTTTAGCGTTAAAGTACATTATTATTACATTCAATACATTGATACTGTATGGGGGGCGAAGAAAATTATGATTGAAAATTGGGTCGCAAATATTAAAACTTTGAGAAACACTGGTATAACCCTTTAACGGGCACAATGCTAAAATACACTTTTCTGTGATAACGTACTTGATAAATGTAATGTTCTCATATATATATATATATATATATATATATATATATAAACATTATTTAGTAACAAAAAAATATCTGACCAAGGGTTTTTTTTCTGGGTGGTAGCTAGACGTTATAGCCACTGCGCACTTAGGACATTTAACTTACTTTTCAGAACAGAAATAAAGAATCATATTACAATAAACTTTTTATGAAATATTAACATTTATGTTAATAATTATTTCAATAACAATTAAATAGAAAGAAAAAATGTAATAAAATAATAATAGAATAATTTTACAGCATAAAATACTTACGTAGAATATACATAGAATATACATTGAAATTGGTATATATCCACATTTTCTTTTTTATTTAATTTTAGTATAAAAAGTTAGAAATAAAGTAATATTTTTGAGGATTTAAATTAGTTGTTTCACAAATTTGATGAGCTATTTACTGTGGAATTTTATAATATGCAAACGTTTTCTCCAAGCAGAAAAGCTGTAATGAAATATTTTCGAACCCGAGATTCTTGTACCACATATTGTAAATAAGTTTAATTTCCGACCTCCAACATTTTCACATGATTCTAAGTGCTCTCTCTCGAGTGGAGGAAAATTGAAAATTTCAAGGTCATTTTTCTGTTCTATGTGGCCAGTGGATAGAGCCTCCATCCACATATAAAATCTTTCCAAAAACCTAAATAAAATCTCTTTTTTTTAATTGCACATTTGGTTAATTCATTCAGAGGACAGAAAAGTATACTTAAGACGTGTCGAAACTTTTTTCACAGATCAGAAATTTTATTTATAGTAATGAAAATACAATTTGTAGATTTACACCGAGAAAAACTGTTTCTAACTACCCATCAGTGCTCATGAAATGCAAAAAAAGGTATCATGCTGCCATTTGTATTGATTTTCATGCGATTTAGCGTCATTTAACGCATTTGGATACACTAAATATCCACCACCCGTTTGGAGAAAAATGCTTTAATATGTGGCTACACGTATTAGCCCCTGCCCGCTAAAGGGATAAACTAACTCTTATCATTAACATGTTTTTCTCTTTATTTAAATGAATATCATTCTATTCATGGTTTATATATTCATAAACATGTAATATTATTTATATCTTTTCATATGTACTTAAATATGTATTTCAAATGCGTTCATATAAATAAAACATTTTGAGCTATTTCTAACATTTCACAGTACATAAACATTTTCTTTGGAGAAATTGTGCATTCGAAGTCATCATCATTAGGTAACTTATTTTCTGAAAAGAAGTATTTAAATTGTTTAACTGAAGTCACAATGGTTTAGTATCACGTAAATGTTATTTCTTTGTATTATGTTCCCACAAATGTGTGTTGCATAAAACCGTAAAACAAATATTTACAGACGATAAGTTGTATAACGTAATATTCTTTCATTTGATAGCTTTTCATAGCTTATTGAAATTCTGTTTCCCATGTAATATTGGTCCTTAAATAAATATTTATCCATGACTATATACTGGAACCTGTAATCCATTAACTTGTGTTTAAATTAACAAAAGTAAAGCTTTACAAAATAATTTATTTAACCTTAGAACCACAAAGAACTAATCATTTATTGTATTATTATTGAAGATCTAGAAAAAATATGGAATATTCTTTACTTTCAAGCAAAATAATTTCAATCGAATATAACAATTTTAGACATTGGTTAGTTAGCAAAATATTTTGTAACTTTAAATCACATTAAATTAACACATACATTAAGAACACATATATTAGTTAATATTTCCTCTTCCTAAATTAATATTCCACTTCTCTTAAGCTTCCATTTTTCTAAATGAAGGTTTTTGATAGAGTTTGAGAAGACTCGAACTCATGATTCCAATCACCCACAATGTTCTAAACCAGTGGTTCTAAAACTTTCGATCGCCACAGACCTCCTAGAATTTGAACATCCTCTCTGAATCCCGATACATGGCTGAGTGATTTAAAGATTCCTCAGTTATTCTCCGCTGCATATATACAAACTTTTTAACACTTATTTTTTTCTCTCTCTAAGAAAACAGTGAACATCTAATGAAGAATATTATGCATAATGCACACAATAAAAAAATCTGAATTAATATTCCTGACCTAAGTCAGCGTTTCTCAAACTGTAGCCCCCCCTTGAGGGTGTGATAACTCCACAAGGGGGGCGAGCATATTGAAAAATCGAAAACAAAAGGTTTGTGAAGGTCTCCTTGGACCTCACTTTGAGAACGAGAATAAATAGGAGTCATGTAAGAACCAGAAGCCATTTCTATAAACAACTTTCTTTATTTGGTTATCTTATCCAAATAGAATCAAAGACTTATTAACAAATTTGTTTAACTAGTATTATGAGGTTTTAAAGATAATATCCTTTAAATTAACTTAATTAATGATCAAATTAATTAACAATTAAATAACGATCACACAAAGATTACCACGAAAAGAGATCCCAGAATTATATTTAATAATGTTCCTATTGAACATTTATCTTTAATCTCACTCTTAAAACTTTAATGAGACTTTAATTATAAATCAATAATTACCAACGGAATCTCAACTCCTCTTGAGAGTAAATTATCTCCAACAAGAAATATTCATTTTAACTTCACTATATCTTTCTACTTCAATCTCTATCTCCTACTGCTCTAACTTTACTATTTCGTTTGACTTAAATACTTTATCTAATCTGCATATAACAAGGAATCCTGTCCACTTTTTGGAGTTGATTGGAAATAGGTAGGGAATTAAATTTCCCTAAAAAGGTCGACTCAGAAGGTTAGTGATAAAGTCTTGTATAGATTTGTCACAGGTTGTAAGGACGCCCCTTCGGGTGCCCTTCGCCTTGATTATTAGCGTGAGCTAGAGGTGTAGGAATAAGTGAAGAACTAGAAGCTACCATGATCTTAATAAGACTTTATTAAGACCTTAATCTTAAACCTCTAACAAATAAGATAATGATATGATATGTGAGAGGACCTTCGGTGGCTAAACACAAAATATATATGATACCGAAATAACGTAACCTGGACCACTATCAATAACTAACTCGCCTAAGCTCAATTCCAATGGTATCACAGATCCGAATGTTAAATAGTCACTCCTACCTTAATGTCGAATAAAGTAGCAATCAATCTGATCCTATTTGAAGTTGTGGTTCACTAGTGCAATGGTATGCACCTTGACCTAAGGGCTCTTTGTCACGGGTAACTTCTGTTGGCTGTCACTTAACCTTTCAAAACCTCTTTACACTTGAATCACGGACTATCATAACATTCCCCAAATTGCCACACCGCTTACTCTTACATCTGATTTAAATATCAGATGTAAGAGTAAGCGGTGTGGAAATAGTTTCCTAATTTGTACCTTTCCTTCACGCTTCACTTCTTCGGTTTGGTTCGAAAAGAGATGTTATTAATTCTGGCCCCAAAGAACTCAAAGGGCTTGTTAATGAAAAGACGCGTGAGCCCGTCACAAGGTTATGTAAAAAATTATTATTTTACTGAAAGTAAACAAACAAAATAGTTTCTGATATAATAAAATATAGAATACACATTTACACTGATATCATACACTTATAAATGTATCAGTACTGTACAAATGTATATTTTAGTATTAATTTAACAGTACTAAGTTAAGAGCAAGTTTTTTTTTGATAATTATCAGTTACCCCATGGGCTTGTATTAACACTTATCTTGATCATTTGTACGGTTTATAATTAATTCCTTAACTGCCGAATAAAAGTCACGTGATTCGCTCCCCAATGCCGCCGTTTACCCCGTAGACGAGCGTATTTTGATGCTTTTTTTAAGGGGAGAAAAGAAATAAATAAGCAAATCCTCTGAAAAAATAAATCCTTCGCAAACAGTATCAAGGTTCTTTTACAGCATTCCAAAGCGGTCGGAATAATTTTATGGATAGCACTGCACAGAAAATATCGTACTTCGGAAAGACGTATATATACGTCCAGAAAATTAATGCTTCGGCTGAGCGAGACGATACATCAGTGACATATAAGAGGTTAAAGTGGAATTGTAACTTTAGTGTCAAAGTATAGTATTATGGAATTCAATACATTGTTATTGTATGGAGGGGGCGCGATGAAAAAGATGATTGAATAGTGAGTCGCGTATATTGAAATTTTGAGACGCACTGACCCAAGTACATGTTTTAGTAGCTTTTTCTCGCTGAGGGCAATTTAGTAATCTAGTCTAGGAGGGTACACAACTTTCAATTTTTTTCCTCGAAACATTTCAAAGACTGTAAAAGAGGAAATCAACATTAAAAAAGAGGCCTTCGTGAAACCCCTAGAAAGACACTGTAAACATATTGGTAGCTGCGGATTATAGCTTGAAAACCGCTGCCCTAAGTCAGAGATGCGCAAACTAGGAGTCGCGACCCCTGTGGGGGTCGCCAAATTTTTAAGAAATGCATTATGCCTGCATGCTGCATACCATACAGTGTACACATAAAGAGTGAAATGCCGTCACTTACTGTTTGATTGCAATTTCCTGCTGTTCGCTCTTTCTTTGACCGTAATGCTTAATGTATGTAAAGTGTGAAGACGCAAGTTTTTCACTCCGGTAGATGACGCCCTCTTCGCGGTAATTCGCCAGTTTTATTGAAAAGTGCCTATTTGTCCGACATATTGATGTTATACGTACTGTGTCGAACGGTGCGCACCGTACGAGATGGCGTGGTAATCAAGGGCTGTGAGAGTCATCTTGTAGACATGCGTACCAAGCCATGGTCAACCAAATGACCAAAAATTATCGCTGAATGTTTTACTGCGCGTTTCCATGTAAAGTTGTACATAGAATGTAGCAGTTGGTCTGCAATTGTTTTAGTTTCTCCTCGAGTTTTATCATGTGACGTTGCGTAATTATGATTTTTTATATTTTTATCGGGCTTTGCTGCTCTTTGTTATCAGGTATGTGTTATCATTAGAGAAAGATCTCTGTTAATTTTATTGAATTTCTCGGGGGAAAAATGATAATTTTTTTTATTAATTGTTTTAGTTAAAAAATTTAACCCCTATATTCATAATGGATAAATGGGTAATACGTGCACCAGGTACATCTTCAGCTAACAATCGAACAAATACCAATGAGGAGTTTCAAAATTCTGAACTAAATGCCCCATCCAAAAAAATAAGAAAATACAATGAGGAATTTGTTAAGTTTGGTTTTACATTTTGTGTTGTTAATAATGAAGAACGTCCGATATGTGTCCTTTGCAACGAAAAAATAGCTAATGAGAGCATGAAACCAGCTAAATTAAAAATGAATCTGGAAACTAAACATAAGAAACTTCAAAATAAACATGCCGATTTTTTTCCGAGACGAGCTGAAAATCTGAAAATTCAAAGTGCAAATCTAAGGAAATTTACAACAATACCTCAGAAAGCATTACGAGCTTCTTTAGAAGTTTCTTATCTAATAGGAAAAACATTGAAAAACCCCATACACACACACAATTGGAGAATCCCTTATCCTTCCTACAGCAACTAAAATGACATCAATTATGCATGGCGATAAATATGGAAATGAACTAAAAACAATACCATTATCAAGTGATACCGTGTCTCGGTGGATTTCCGAAATGTTACGAAATATCGAGTCAGAAGTCATAAAACGCATATAAAATTCATCTGTATTTGCTTTACAAATGGACGAGACTATCGATATTACTAAAATGTCACAACTAATTATTTACGCTAGATTTATTTTTAATGAAGATATAACAGAAACGTGTTTTTATGTTGCAAAAAATTTGGATGGAAAAACAACTGGAGAAAAATATTTGAAGTAATAAATGAATAGTTTGAAACAAAGTCCCTTACCTGGGCAAACTGTGTTGCGGTTTGTACTGATGGTGCTTCAGCATTAACAGGTTCGAACAAAGGGCTCAGAGGCTTAATCCAGAAAGTGGCGCCTCATATGGTATTTAGTCGCTGTATGATTCATCGGCAAGCTCTTGTTGCAAAAGATATGGATGAAGAGTTGCATAACATACTACAAGACGATGTTAGTTCAATTAACTATATTAAATGCAACAGTCTTAACAGCCGTCTCTTTTCAATACTTTTCAATGAGATAGGCTCAACGTATTAGAGATTACTGTTAGACACCGAAGTCAGATGGCTCTCACGTGGGAAAATACTACGACGGATATTTGATTTGAAAAATGAAGTGTACATGTTTTTAAGCGAAGAAACATAGATTGGCAAGTTATTATATCAATGAAGTTTGGATATGAAAGCTAAGCTATTTAGCTGATATTTTCGAAAACTTAACGTCTTAAATTTGAACTTGCAGGGTGAGAATTCAACTATCATAACTTCAGCCAGTAAAATTCAAGCTTTTAAAAATAAGCTTAGTCTCTTGCAAACTGAACTGAATAAAAACAACACCGACATGTTCTCTTGCTTTAACGCTTTATCAAGGAAAATATTATAGATATATTTACGTTTAAAAACATCATTTCCAATCACATTGAAAAGTTAAAAGAAAATTTTTTGAGAAGCTTCGAGGATTTTCCTGAAAACGATCTTGGTTGGATTCGTGATCCATTTTCCTACGACATATGCAGTTCAACTTTTCAAATTAGTGAGAAAGAGCAATTGATAGATCTGATTATTGATTATACTCTTCGAAATCAATTTAAGACTCAGCCTTGCCAAACGTTTTGGCTATCCGTGGAAAAGCAATATATCGTTAATACTATCAGATTACTAATACAATTTGCATCAACGTATTTATGTGAAACTAGATTAAGCAAACTAGCTTCAATAAAAACTAAATACCGCTCTCGTTTGAACCCTGAAGATGATATGCGAATTGCAATTAGCAACATACATCCGAACATCGATGAGATAATCAGAAACTTGCAGCCATATACATCTCATTAAAAGCAATTTACTGATTTTTATGTTATACAAAAATATTTTCTTTGAACTCTAAATAATATTAGTATGTGTCAGGAATGAAGATTTTTTTATTCGATAAAACGAAAGAAATCCGCCTATTTACATTGTATTTGTGGACATATATCTCTAGGGGTCGCCAAAAATGTTCTCTCTACAAAAGGGGTCGCAGTCGAAAAAAAGTTTGTGCACCGCTGCCCTAAGTCATTGAGATACATATTTTACTTACTCCGACATAAATTTAGGGAGTGTGTCATCAAAAAACACATCGATCTTAATAACAATGCAGAAATAAAAAAGTTTTTCTGTTCTTAAATTCGGATTTTAATACATACAAAAAATTGGGACTATTCTGTTTCAAAGTCATAAGTGGCGTTCAGACTTCAATCCAGCAACCATTTTCGTTATTTGCCAGTGTTAAAAGAGATTAAAAATTCAGTTGGAAATACTTTCTTATAGATTGAAAGATTTTTTTTTACTTGTTTATTTTATTTATTAAACACCCGTGCTTGGCTCCTTGACCATTTCACGTCGAGCCTTCCAGTACCGACTGGTAACATTATTAGCCGGATATTCATCGAGTCCAGTGCATTGGAGGAGGTGGTAGCCATGTACCTTGGTATGGTCGCAGAGCGGGAAGGTCTCGTCAGCAGTCAGGGTAAGCTAGTGGAGTTATACTCCCAGGATGTCATGTCTGATGGTTCAGCAAAAGCGGGCAATGGTCTCGGCTCTCTCCTGGTACCTCGGCATAGGACCTGAGTGAGTGAGTGAATATTAACGTCGCACTGTTCAGCTACATGAGGGCTTTTGGTGACGGACCACGTAATTTTGAACCATGGTGAAGTGACGTGCACGACACCTGAGCTGGCACCTACCCCCTTTCCTAACTATCACACCACACCAATGGGAGGATGTTTCAGCTGTCCACAGATTTCACGTGCATCGCTGCCCTACATGGCGGGTCTTTAGTGGTAATGGGCTCGAACTCATGACATGCCTGCCATGATCCGATACCTTGACCCTTGACCACTGGGCTACCCGGCATAGGACCTACAGTGCCCAGGGCTCTCCAAGTGCTTTCCAAGGCTCTTTGTTTTTTAAGTCAAGGCAGTATATTTATGGATGTATGTCAGATTTTCTCAAATTGGGGGGGGGTATTGATAGCTCTACGAGGGGGGTGCGAGCGTATTGAAAAGTCAAAAACAAAGAATTATTTTTAAAAAATTTTAATTTACCGAATTTAAACAAGCAAAATACATCTGACATATTAAAATATAAAATTAACATTTGAACTGATATAATACTCTTATAAAAGTACCAGTACTGCATAATGTATTTTATAATCAATTGAGTAATACTAAGTAAAGAACACGTTTAATAATTGCCAGTTACCTCATGGGCTTGTCATACATAAAATTAAAAACAAAAATTAACACTTATCCTGATAATTTGTACGGTTTATAAATAATCCCTTAACTGCAGATTAAAAGTTATGCGATTCGCTCCTCAATGCGTCTGTTTTCCACGTAGGCGCGCGTATGTGATGTATTGGGGGTGGGGGAGGAAAAGGAGTAAAAAAATAATTAAATCCTTCGCTAACTCTGTCAAGCTTCTTTTATTGAATTCCAAAGCCTTCGAAATGATTTTATGGATAGCAGTGCATAGAAAAGATCGTACTTTGGAAGGACGTATATATACGTCCAGGGAATTTAACATACAGGTTGGTGAGACGTGTATATGCGTCGGTAACACTTGAGATGTTTAAGTCGTTTTGTAGCTTTAGCTTCAAAGTATAGTACTATTGAGTTCAGTTCATTGTTACTTGTACGAAAGAGGGGGGGGATGAAAATGATGATTGAATATTGGGTCGCAAATATTGAAAGTTTGAGATGCCCTGATATATAAGGATATAATACTGTTTGCTGTTCTGGTGGTCAAGAGGACTTCCGGTTGTGACAACTCGGCTCCCTCCTTGTATTTTTTATTGGTTCTCTCATTGCCGGGGATTTTAACATGACTTGCGACCCAACGTGACTCGAAAGACGGGAGAGAGAGAGAGAATTCTATTATATTCCTACGATAAATGAGAATGGAATCTTAAGGTTTTTAAATACAGTTATTGCAAAGTCTTTCGTATATTTTCTTCGTTACTCATTACAAAGAGTCCAATGGAGTTTGGAAACATTGAAATAGGCAAAATTTGTTGTCTAGATTTTTATTACCGTCAATAAAATCTGAATTTGAAATTAACTAGACTTTTCTTATTATAAGTCCTCAGAAAAATTTTTATTTAATTTTTCTTTTTTTACCTGAGCCTTTTTTAAGGAATATTTTTATTTCGCAGATATTTTTTTTCTTTAAGTTTTAAAAATTTCTTATTACATTTTACCTATATCCATTTCTGTTTTTATTTCACCTGTGTACTATAGAAAACTATTACGGTAATGTAAACTTATAAACACAGTTAACATATAAATACATCCTAAAACGAAGCGTTACAAATAGAAGGCATGTTCAAAACAACTTATTTCGTAAAAATCTAGTAACTACACATTTTAAACCTTAAATATTTGTAGTATAATGACACTCACACAGCAGGTCTGGTAGTGCGAAACTATTACGTATTCTTATTGTATATTTGAAACATTGTGGCAGTTAAAATATCTCTCGAATGTCAGCAGAATAAAAAAATTGCTATTAGTCGCTAATATCGTAATCGGATGAAAAATAATATAAATCATTCTTGTATTAATAAGTCTACTATAAGCAAAAATGCATCACAATAAACGAAATAGCTTTAATCTTTAAATTTAAACCTATTCAGAACACACTCAGTAATTTAAATAACTACATGTTTTTAAAAGCCTCAAGTCTCTATTCCAGCTTAAAGGAAGGGAATTTATGGTCACTGACGAATTTCACACAGAATTCTTAAAAATTTCTGTATTATACATATATTTTATTTAAGAAATATCATTATCGATTGATTCAAAAATAATGTGATCATTTTCAGAGTATCATAATTTTTTATTTAATTAAGTTACTTGCATGAAATTTTTAATCTGGTTTTCTTTAGTATAGTGCATTTGGCATAAATGTTCTTAGGATAAGCCAAAATTCGAAAAATTTTGCCACATTTTTCAAACTTCCTGTTTGATTGCATTTTGAAGCTCTTGAAGTTCTCTTACTTTACATCTGTTCAATTGTTTTCTTAAGTATCCCTATAAAAAAATTTCCAAAGAGCACAATCGGGGGTTTCTCAGAAGGAAGAAAATTTATTTTGATTTCTTTCAGCCATTTTATAGTTATTTTACAGTATCACTTGGTGCAGAATCTTTGAGAAAAAAAACAACCTTTGCTCGAGCGTAAATACGTTTACTTTCTTTGATCATGTGCTTCAAATCCTTTTTCTGATAGTATGTAGTATTATTTTTAGCCTATGTTTCTACAAAAGATGGTTTTGTTAAGCCTTGAGAGGCTAATTCCATTCATTCCATAGCACCAGACGACTAACTTTTCTTTTGCAAAACATCTGCGTATTGAATCTTCGTTTCGTCAGTTGTGGAAGACAGATGAAACAATGCTTCATTCCATCTTATCCATGTCTTACATCTACCATTGAGTAACATTAAATTCAGAGGCCAAGAGGGCATTCTTTGTTTTTCCGTGGTCTTTGCAGACATTTGATGAAAGACTGGTTCATTTACTTTTTTATAGCCAATTTTCTTTACCAGACGAAAATTGTCGATTATGATACCTGTAGTTTCTTTGTCAAAGTTCTGTGATGCAGAGGATTTTCTGTGGTGACAAATCTTTTCTCATCTCATTTTTTTTTTTGCATTAAGGTTTTCTCTTCGTTCCATTGTTTTCCTGGAGTTTTTGATTGCCACACACATTTTATTTCTTTTCGAAGTTTAGATAGTAATACATTAGAAAAATGTCCTCTCTGATTTTTAAATGTGTTATTTATAACAGAATTTGAACACCCACATCCTTCAAAAGCTTTAAAATTTCATTTCGGGTTTGAGATTCTAATTTCGGAGCCATAATTTATTCCGGCTAATAAAAATGGTTAGATTAGTAATTTAAATGTTTCATTTTTTAAAATAAGCCCTGTAGTAAAACGATGGAAATTAACTATAGTTAGTAATATGCTTTTAAAATTGGTCACACCAATTAATAAACTGTGAAATTTAGATCTAAAAATTATTATTTGCTATTAAACACCATCCCCTGAAAATCAGAAATCATAAAAACAACCAGAAATGCCTACACTCAGTTACGAGTTTGTTTTTTTCTTAGGAATTCTTCCATTTCCTTCAGAACTTTTTGCCTCTTTATGGGTCATTTTCTTTCAGAAGAAAAACTGTAGGTACAGCACAATTTCTAAACTGTATATAAGAGGAGAATAGAAACACTAAATATAATATTCAACCCAATTACTATGGGTAGTAATATTATTTTACTTTCACTTCATTGCTCTAAAATATTAAAACTTGGTAGATAAATGTGTTTATTCAGTTTATTTCCTGAAACGTAATAAAAAATTAAATCTGTAAAGAATATTTACTTTATTATAAGGCATTTTAAATGAAGGTTGTAAAAATGGCTCGAAATTTTGGATTCCTTTAATGTGATGTCAAGAAACCTGAATCAAGTCATGCGTTAAACATACTGCAGCTCATTATATACTATTCATAATGAAACAATTTTAGAATTGAAATATATATTTATTAACTCTTTTTCATTAATAATTTATAATATCATTTTCAGATTTTCTCCTTTGTGATAAATATTAACAAAATTAATATTCAGCTTTTATTTTTAAAGGGTATTTTAATAAGTGTCTGTCTTATTAATCACAGTACTTTTACGCCATAGACTCAAATATTTGAATTCCATTATTCTATTTTCTCTATACGATTAATTTAATTTTCTTTGTGTAATAAAAATTTTAATGCAGTGAGGTAAATTAGTTTCATAGAGAAATGATTATGATTTAGAGAAATCAACAAAAACATCAAAGGAAAACCAGTAAATCATTTTGTATCATTATTAAAAAAATGCCTTCCAAATATGGCTTCAGGCAATTCAATATCCTTAACTGATTTCTTTTAGATTTTAATTCGACAGTTTGCTTATTTAGTATAGTTTTATTTGTGAAATAACTCTTTTGATCTTTGTAAAAATCAAGCGATTTACTTATCGAGTATCTCATTTTTATTTTTATCTCTCTCTATATGAAAAATGTTTTTCGTGGTGCTGTAATAAGTTTATTTATACATAAGTTGTAGTTAATGAAAAATAGGTTGTAAAAAGGGAATTTAACTGAAGAAGAGCATCAATAGTATTTTGCTTAAAGGGCCCCACTTACCTTCCCGTGCTTTCTCGAAAAATCCACTTACGTCAAAGTACATGATGTTATAAATTTGTGTCCAGTAATTTCCAGAAGCATCCCTATCACCAACATCATCAAATTTGGTCTCCAAAAAGGATGCTAAATCGGCTGTATCGCCAATATTTCACCAAGTTTCCAGTGAAAAGCAATTACAGTGTAATTGTTGATCGCGTTGTTTGCGAATATTACAATTTTCTGAGCAATTTAAAGGAAAAGGTAATTAGGAATATTGATTTTGAAGATACACTAAATGGAAGTACAAATCAAAATGCAGAAATGAAGGCTTGAATTTTATTTTTTTCCCTGCTGACAATATATTGAAAAAAATAGAACAACATAGTATATGTAAATTACAATTTGTGCAATGATAATGAACAGTTGTAAAATTTGCCCAGCGGGGGTTGGTCCACCGTTAAGTGGATCGTACTCTTCCCCCCCCCCTAAATTTCTTAAGAGTAAACTGATTCAAGAAAAAGATTTATGTGTTATTCAGTTTTAAGCCCAAAAAATGAAACAGAGAATTTTTTCCTTCAAATTAGTTTAAAACAGCATTAAATATCAAACTAATCTCTGAATGTATTATAATGTCTTGATACTTTAATAAGTAAAAACTGCAATGGAATTAGATTTCTTTCACCAAAAATTTTACTAACTCTGTAAAAGCTGTCTGTATCTGTATTTTAGAAAATTAATTCAAAAGGGTAAAAATTTGAGAACAGAAACTTTAAGCTTTATTTGTATTTTGATAGCACAAAACAAAACTTTAAAAGAAGACTATCAAGTCATCAGTTACAGTTTCATTATTTCATTATTTCATTATTGCAATATTTGTTTTAATTTTTACGAAAAGGTGTACAGACTTTTTTGTTACGAGGATTATTTAGAAATTTGTACGCGCGTGTATGCTCTAAGGTGTTAACTTTTCTCTTTTTTGCTCAATACTACCGAGCAGAAAAGAAAATTGATTTATTCATTAAAAAAAAATAAAATGAAAACACAAACTGATGAATAATAGTAAATATTTAATGGAAATATGAAGATAAGATTTAAAGGAAGATAAGAGAGAATTAAAGGAAATATAAAACATGCCAATCCATAATAAATTACTATCGATTATTATTAACTGGGTACGTATTCTTTTTTAATTAATTAAAAAAATTACTTACTGAAAAAAGTCTAAATTACATTCTATTTTTATAACGTGAAACTGTTTAAAAAAATGTTTTTTGAAGATTACACAATTAAATTAAAAAATTTTAGAAAAACCTAAAAAAAGCATTTAATTATTTTTTCGTTTATTAAAATTGTTTTTAGAATATCAGGGTAACAAAACGTTTGTTTTCACGGCCTAGATTGTCATATAAAAGAATTAAACTGAGAAAAAACTAGCGTTAATTGAAGGCAGGCACAATTTCTTTCTATGCGTTGTAAATAATTTTCGAACAATTAACGAGACTTAGAAAAAAAATGATGTAAAATCGATTAAACCGCTCGAAAAAGGCAAACAAATACATGTCTTAAAAACACTACATATATAAAAACAAGTATATGACAAAATGTGAAATATGCATACATAAAAGGAGACTTTTTATCTGCTGAATAATTTTCGAAAAACAAATATAGCTCACGAGTACTACTCATTAGTACTAAATAGATGCAAAAATGTAAATATAATACTAAAATAGAAGCATAAGAATTGCAAATTCATTTAAATGTGTACTACTACCACAATGATCGTACCTCAACATTATAATATTAACCATAAATATTTTTCCAAAATAAATAATAATAGAAACGTGCAAGCTGTTTTCGTACATGACTCTAAATTATTAGCTGAGTTAGAATAACCTGATACCAGGATATTTTAAAACACTAAGATATAGCATTACACTGCTGGACAATTGCTAAGAACGGATAACACTATAATCTATAGCAACCACAAAATGAAAGGAAGCAAAATGTGGAAAATTAGAATAAGTGCGGGATATTAGTAAGAAGAGAAGTATGAGTCTGCAAAATTTTTTTCCACGTCTGTTCATCACGTGTTAGCGTTCATAAGAGCTTTAAAGGTTTTGACGCGTGTGGGCAGTTGTTGTTTCAAGTCAAAGTTTTACAGGAAATATTTAACAGACGAACTTAAAATTTTTGGCATGTCTTCCCGACATCACATAGATGATTTTATGCGTGGCCGAATTATTGGAAAGATCGAAGAAGGGCGAAAAATAACAGATGTTGCCAGGGAGTTCGACATCGCTCACAACGTTGTTTCACGGCTGTGGAAGTCATTTAAAACTACTAGAATGTGTAGTAGATGGCACGGGGGAGGTCGTGTTAGAAGTACGACGCCTGCAGAAGACAGATATATCGTCCTATCAGCAAAAAGGAACAGGCGCACCACAGCTCAGCAGGTGGCAAATCAGTTTCTTGCTGCCTCAGGAAAGCAGATCTCCCGAAAAACTGTTGTCAGACGTTTGAGAGGAGGAGGACTATATGCACGCAGACCTGTTGTGTGGTGTCCCATTGACCAGACAGCACCGTACTACCCATTTGCAAAGGTGTCGTGAGCATCACAATTGGACTGAACAGGACAGGGCATGCGTACTATTCTCAGATGAGAGTAGGTTCAGTCTGTCATCGGATCGAAGACGCCAACTGATCTGGCGCGAGAGTGGTACTGCTTATCGTCCAGAAAATATCCAGGAAAAGGACCGATATCCGACATGCAGTATCATGGTGTGGGCCGGCATCATGATCAATGGCCGCACGCGCCTACATGTGGTTGCGAATGGGGCTATGACGGGCCAACGATACATTGAAGAAGTTCTACTTCCTTATGTTCGTCTTTTCCGTGGTGCTGTCGGTGATAACTTTGTTTTTATGGACGACAACGCAACATGTCATCGAACACTCGCTGTTCAGGATTGTCTAGACAGCGAAGGTATTCAACGTCTCGTATGGCCAGCGCGTTCTCCAGATCTAAACCCCATTGAAAATGTGTGGGATGCTTTGGGGAGGCAAGTTGCTGGTCGAAACTATCCTCCGACAAACAAAAACACCCTCATCCGTGCACTCACAGAGGAATGGGATAAATTGCCTCAACAGCTGCTGGATAATGTGCAAAGTATGGTACGACGTGTGGAATGTTGCATCACACTCCACGGTGGACATATCCCGTACTGATACCTTTCTTTAAGGTGCCTGCTGACTTTTAGATGCATTGTTCCATTTCTCCGTACGCAGATCAAATGAACATTTGTTTTTCTTTCAGATGTTTCACAGCTTTTGTACTTTCCAGAACAATAAATATTCTTTATTCTAATGTCTGAACAGTGTGGCAACTATATTTTATCCTACTAGGCCTCATGTCTCGCTTAATGTTATGCTACATAGCAATTTGTGATCCGTCCTTAGCAATTGTCCAGCAGTGTATGTACATTATCAAAAGGACTTGAATAAATTATTTCCAAAAAACATCAATTATCAAATATAAACTTTTGAATAATTTATGTATTTAACTTCGTCAATGTGTTGTGTGCAATGCTGAAAGTATTACATTGTTCAGTCATTTTGCTTTCTTTTCCACAAACGATTTCTGAGATAAAAGTTTACTTAAAAATTATCAGAATTTTATCCAAAATGACAATTATTACAAATAAAATAATTATTAACTTCCTATCATTTCTCATTAAATTTTTTTAAAAATTTCTTACGTATCGGATATTGATGAGTCTTTTACGCAATTTTTTTTTTTTTTTCTTAAAAACGTGTAGAGAATTGGGGGCACAGCTTAGAATCGATGACAACATTTTTCACCAAAACATTGTGAGATTTTGGGGTGTGGCTTGGAATCGATTGTGGCTTAGATTCGAGTAAATACGATACTTCTTAGAAGACATTTTCTAAACATATGTCATAATTCTTAATAGAAATTTTATTTATTATCATATATATTCCATCATTAATTTTAAATTATTATAGGAATTACAGTAGAACGTCGTTTATCCGAATCAATTGAGACCGGAAACCGTTCGGATACGCGATTTTTTGGATAACAGAACACTGAATGCGATCCATGCAGTATATGAAACAGGACACTATGCGAATATTGAAAATCATCACATGCGGGAAACGTGCTTGAAGAAAAAGAAAAATAGGTGCAAAATGTCGAAATTTTACCTTTATTGTGGAAAATAATCACTTATTTTTCGCTGTACCATTGTACACCTTCGATGTTTTGCTGCAAGGTCTCTGATACTCTCTTGAGCAGCAGTAGTTGAGTAGGACAGCACTCTGGTTGTTGTTCGTACCCTCTATAGGTGTCTCTAACGCAGTAAACGTGCCAACATTTGATGTACCCTTGCTATTTTCTTTGGTGTCCTCGTTGTCATCCGTTTCATCGTCGACAGGTCCAATTCTGCTCGAACGAAAGTCACAATCTCGTCATCATTTAGCATTTGAAATTCATGAGTCTTCTGCATCGATTGCCATCCAGGTTTTTATATCTCTTCATCGCATTCTTGAAATCCTGGGATCGATTGGACAAAATTGGTAATCTCATGGTCGTCATTGTAGTCTTCTTCGCCTTTTAAATTGACAAAAGTTGACAAAAAAACTGGTTCGGATTAATGACGTTCTATTGCATGTTAATTTAATAAGTTACAATAAAAAAATGTAAAGCCACCTTTTCATATTTTTATCGAAAACAAAATATTTCTCATATTGATATGGCTGCAATAAATAAAATATTGCTGGTCATTTCGTCTGCAAATATCTTGCGAGGTCTGTTTCCTACTTTCTTCGTGTTGCTTCATATGGCGACGATAATAAAACCCTTAATCCTCCTACAATTATTTATTACTATATTTTAGAATATTTTATGAGACTCCTTTCGAAATATACACTAGTGTTCAAAATTAAGAGAATTTTTAGATTTAGTCTATTATCTTAAGAAGTACAGGACAGATTTTAATAAAATTTGGTATGTACACTGGTGTGCACAAATTAAGGACGAAGTTGAAAAATTAGCATATCAGTTGAACGAAGAGGCAGAGCGGACAGAAACACCAATCAGGAGATTAAGTAAGGGGATGTATGGTAGCACATGATGCGCAGATATGCAGGTAGACGTAATGGGGGAGTGTCTGAGTAGTATAAAGCATGCTGTCGGTGTAAGATCAGTATTTCTGGCAAAGAGATTGCACGCCGTATAGCAGTTAAAATCACACCGAGTTGCTGCCTCAGCGAGAAATGGCGAAAAATCAATCTGTTAGACGACATCTGGAGGCTTTTACCCGAGGTCGAATCATTTGGAGGAAGGCCGCAGTGTGACAAGTGTGGCTGCAGAGTTCGGAATTGCACACAGCATCGTTTCACGACTTTGGAGACAATTTCAAACTACAGGAACAGCTATCCGGGGGTTCAGTAGTGGTCGTCCTCGAGGAACCACACCCGCAGATGACCGGTACATTGTCTTACAGGCCAGAAGAAACAAGCGGCAGACAGCGGGAGAAATCGCTAGACACACGACACAGGCGACTGGACGACCTATATCGCGTTTTACCGTGGCCAGAAGACTGCACGGTGGTGGTCTGTTTGCACGACGCCCTGTAAGGTGTGTACCTTTAACGCCTGCCCATCGGAGAAGGCGTTCTCTGTGGTGCCGGGAACACCGGAATAGGAGAGACAATGAATGGGGACGAGTACTCTTTACAGATGAGAGCAGATTCAGTTTGAGTAGCGATTCTCATCGCATACTCATCTGGAGAGAGCGGGGAAGCCGCAATCATCCCTCGAACATCATTGAAAGGGACAGGTATGGAGGTTGCGGTATTCTCGTTTGGGGAGGCATCATGCTTGGTAGTCGTACAGACCTTCACATCTTCGACGCAGGTTCAGTCAACGGGACCCGTTATTGTAACGAGATTCTTCTTCCATATGTGCGTCTTTTTAGAGGCGCTATGGGTCTGCAATTCCTTTTCATGGACGACAATGCATCATGTCATCGCACAGTAGCTGCAAAACAGCTCTTAGAGCGTGAGGATATGGAACGTATGGATTGGCCGGCACGATCTCCGGATCTCAATCCCATCGAGCATGTATGGGATTTTCTAGGCAGACGCTTGGCAGCTCGTACCTTACCACCAGTAACGATTCGGGAGCTTCGATTGGCGCTGCAAGACGAATGGGCAGCAATGCCTCAACAACTCATTGACACCCTCATTCTCAGCATGGGCAGACGCTGTGAAACCTGCCTAGCAGTCAGGGGAGATCATACCCCCTACTAAAGACTGGATGTTTCTTGCTGGACACCCATCACATGGATGTTTCGGCCTTCAGTCGTATTGCGCTCCATGCTACTTTTTCAATAAAGCTTCTTTTTATCCCTCTGATTTCTCTTTTAGTAAATGTTGCTTACATATTACACATGTCCTTACGTATTGGGTATCTTACGGTATTAAATGTGTTGATTTGGAAAGCTTTTGTACAAAGTTATATTGAAAAAACCGCCTCGTCCTTAATTTTTGCACACCAGTGTATATAGGGCAGATACAAGGCAAAATCATTATCATTCAATAGTTAAAATACACAATCATGATCGTGCATAACACTCACATTGAAAAAGGGAGGTAAAAAACAGCAGTTGCAGAACTTAGCAAACAAAATAGTTAATAGGGAGTATGGTCCCTTTCAAATAAACAGGCCTCACAACTTGATTTTATACGGAGAATAAAGGAATTTATGAATTCCTGCGGCAATTAATCCCACTGGTTCGGCAACTCTGTTTTCATGCCTTGGAAGGCTCTCGGAAGGGGCAATTGCCCTCCCCAGAACGTCCTAGACATTCTCTATATGGATGAGATAAGAAGACTAACTGGCAAATCCATTCAACTAATATCCTCACTTTCCAGAAATTCATCGACCAAATGAGCTCTGTGTTTCTTGCGTTGCCAGCCATTAAAATAAAATCAGGATTAACTACACCCGTGAAAAGAAAACATAGGGCTTCAAGACATCATCCCTATACCTCACATCAGTCTCAGTGCTTCTTGCAAGGACATAGCTGTGCGTGTGGTCATCCAAAGTGATGCCTCTGCCCTCCATGCCTCCATCAAACCTCCATGGATTCTCTCTGTACTGTCATATGGATAGAACCATGGACCCGCGCTTTCTGCCCTCCTATGTCTACAAAATCGACCATTATAATAGTGGAGGCTTGATGGTTTGGGAAGGCATCGCTTTGAATGGCCGCAGTCACCGCTATGTCTTTGCAAGAGACACATCTATATATATACTGCTTTGAGGTATTCTCGTATTAACTAATGTTTTGTTATACTCTTCAACTGCTGTTTCACACCTTCTATTAGAGTTAGCTTTGTACTTAAATTGTTGAGCAATTACTTTTTGGCATTATATTAACCTTATATAGTACATACCAAGAAGCCCAGTGGCTGAATGGTAATGCAACGCGCTTTCACGACACCTGTCCCGGGGTTTAAATCCCGGGCTGGGCAAGTTCCTCTCGGCGTTTCATCCCTTCAGTGCGTCTATAAATAACTATCAAGCTTGCTTGGGAACTGAACACTGGGGGTTTGACGTCAGACTGACGATTTGACCGAAACATCTGCACATACACCCCAGCGCGTAAGGTCACATAAACTGAGAAAAGCACGGTAGACCTTGGTCCCCATGGGCTGTAGCACCACTGAGTTCAGTTCAGTATAAATATGCCAAGTTTTACTAAAATATGTCCAGTAATTCTAGAGATAATTAACAAAATTTAAGAATTATCTTAATTTTTAACACCGGTATAGAGTTATTTCATTTTCTGCCAAATATCGTTCAATGTTTTTTTTCTGTCACTCCTATAGCTTCCTATAAGCTCGCGTGTATTTTAATAAAATACTTATAAAAAACTGTGCACATATCGTAAGTGAAGTGCATTTTCTGTCTTAGCACCTAGTCGATCGTTTAAAAGCAGTTAAGGGGAAGTTTAGTGTTATAAGTTGCGGTGCTTTTTAAGGAAATCACCATCCATCATTGTGAGTGTCACAGATGTTTCACTTCAAGAATGATGTCTTATGACTTGGAAGGATTTTTAATGGATTTTTCGGTTGCAGATTGAATGTTTTGCCTTTTCTCGCTAATTTGCTATTTTTTTTCTTAAACTGAGACTTATTTTTTCTTAACAACCTTAATTAGGTGTCAATAAAATTAATTAGCAGCAATAAAAAGTATATATGGTTAAAGTTAAGAGTACATATAAAAAGTAAAAGTATATTTCAGTTCTTACTTTTTCGTGTTAATGGCTTACCTTCCCAAGAACTTTTTGAACTACAATAACTACTTCGTATAAAACAGAAATCTTTTATTTCACTCTTAATTTTTTTTTTTTATCTTTTGTAATTTATACAATATTAGCTTATATATAAGTCCTGAGAAAAAAACTATATATTCACTTAAATCATATTGTTTTATATAACTCGTTTTATTGTAATTGTCTTTCTTTATAACTATATTCTATTCAGATTTGCACATTTCACACATGTATAAAGAAATGATCCTGGGCAGAAAAAAATATATTTAGTAGAAGTCTTTAACTCCATTAACAAAGGAAAATCAAATGAAAAAAAAATTCCTGCACTTCAATATAATTCAAAGTGACTTGAACTTTGCAATTCGTAAACATTTACCATAATTAGGCATTATAAAGTACATAAATGACTGCAGGGTGATAACTGTTTTGTATAATACCTTGTTGAGATCACTTACCTCATATTGGCTGAAGTGAAGGTCACGCTCATTAGTTTGATAGGCGAGGATCCGAAAGAAACATGGGTGTAGAAGCCATTAATTTAAACTCGAAATGATTACAAAAAGGCATTTGCAGAGATTTATTTACTTGTATTAAGCTAAGGTATCCGACTACGATCGGAAGCATGATTTTAAAAAAGCTTGCAATTGGATAATTTTCATGGTATTAAGTATCACTTAGATTAGAGAGAATTCATATATAAAATTGTTTTAAGGACGTTATGACAAAAAAATTATTTAAATACCATATTTTGGCAAAGAATTAACAGAATAACCTTTTTTTTCAAAATGTTCTTCTATGGTGTAAAATGCTTCTATTATAATAATATTTTGCCTGTCTATAGCTCAGACCTCTGTACAGAGGCTCAACCATGATTTGTCAGAAATTCCCATTATTTTCAGAGTTACAACCATTTAAAATAATTATCGGCGTTTTTATCTTAAAATTTCTCCCCTCTGTTGTCGTAAAACATGGATAAACCCACTTCTATGCTATATATTTCAAAATTCCTAGTTGAGCCTCTGTACAGTGGTTTCAGGTATAGACAGGCAAATTAATATTATAATAGAAACATTTTTCACAAAGGAGAACACTTTGAAAAAAGGTTGTTTTAAGTAATTTTTTTTTGCCGAAATATTGTATTTAAATAATTTTTTGTCAAAATGTCCTTAAAATAAATTTATACATGTATTCTAATCTAAGTGACACTAAATATCATGCAAATTATCCATTTATGTGCCTTTTTAAAATCACGGTTTCGAATGTAGTCGGATACCTTAAGCACTAGAAATGACTTCGCGATATGCGGACAAGACACACTAAAGAGTAAGAATAATTACATGAATGAAATGCAACTCGACAAAGTGAAAATCTTCCGTTATCTTGTATTGTAATAGTGGCTTCGCAAATATAGTACCGGCACGAATAAGATTTGGCAATATCGTCCGCATATATCGACCATTATCTACTATTATATATAATTGTCTACTTCATTTATAAGTTATTTTGTAGTAACGTTCTTTTGTAGTTTGGCATTGCTCCAGCTTGAAATCCTAATTTGGTTGTATAGAAGAGAACCCAAGTGAGAAAAGACAGACCTGGTGTATAGGTCATGGTTGCAATCTCTTCATAGACTCTCAACCCATAACTCTGCAACTATATTTTAACAATGATCCAATAAGAACAATTAGTATATATTCAGCTAATTAAATCACACTGTTACAAACTAATATGTGGACAACGTCCTCTAGTAAACAAAGCAAGAAACCGTCAGTCGAAGGTTTGTTATCGAACCATGAACATCGTGTAGAACGTATGACCTTATTTATTGTTGTAATGCTAAATATGGTAATTTCCGTAATTGTCTTTATTGTAAATCTAAATGTTTATGTTATTGTTGTTATTGATGCCACCTGATCGGCAAATCCAGACCGAGGCCCACGAAATTCATCATGCCAAAGGGCTAAGTGACGCCAGACGTTAGCCGTATCTTTGAGCACCAAGCAGGTGACAGCACGATTTGGCTCGTTTCCACCCCGATTTCCAAGGAGGATACCTAGGGGTGGTCAGGAGCTCTCACCTCTCTTTTCCTTCCACCAACTTTACGAGTAGACTTGCGGCTCGACGGCTATTTACAGTACCTCCATGCCGCGAAGGCACTACACATTTACAAACACTCATGGGAATTCGAACCCAGGCCCAACGGCACAGCAGTCAGCGTCGCTAACCACTATACCGGAAGGGCGACAAATGTTAATGTTCGTTAATTTTTTTCATTGTAATATTTAAATGTCGTTTGAAACTCTTTAACCAAAGATGTTTAGTCTCCGACTCCTGCTTACAACATTTACAGAAGAGTCTGTTTTAGTGCGGTCCTCTTTTTATGCGATTTTATTTTTGCTCGATTTGTGTGTGTGTGTGTGTGTGTGTGCGTGTGTGTGTGTGTGTGTGTGTGTGTGTGTGTGTGTGTGTGTGTGTGTGTTGTGTGTGTGTGTGTGTGTGTGTGTGTGTGTGTGTGTGTGTGTGTGTGTGTGTGTGTGTGTGTGTGTGTGTGTGTGTGTGTGTGTGTGTGTGTGTGTGTGTGTGTGTGTGTGTGTGTGTGTGTGTGTGTGTGTGTGTGTGTGTGTGTGTGTGTGTGTGTGTGTGTGTGTGTGTGTGTGTGTGTGTGTGTGTGTGTGTGTGTGTGTGTGTGTGTGTGTGTGTGTGTGTGTGTGTGTGTGTGTGTGTGTGTGTGTGTGTGTGTGTGTGTGTGTGTGTGTGTGTGTGTGTGTGTGCGTGTGTGTGTGTGTGTGTGTGTGTGTGTGTGTGTGTGTGTGTGAAATCTTTTTTATGCGGTGTATGAATTTCGACGGCTTTGGCTCCACTGTAATTTTTCTATAAATGTACAAAAATGCACTTCAAGTCACTCTGTTCATTGGTTAAAAACAGTCACTCGTCAATGCAGGTTCAATTGCTTTCTCCCAAAGCACTAGCGACACGCACTTGTTTGAAGATGAAATGTTCAATGCCAGTGACATTATCAATAATTTGATAGATTATGAAGAAGGATCAGAAGAACTGGATTCTTTGAGAGCAGGGAGCTTTGCAACAAATCGGAGAAGCATTTTCTTAAAATAGATACCAAAAGGAGTTTGAGATTCTAAAAAGAACTTCAATCATTATAGTGACGTTCACAAGCAACTGACCAACCGACCGTGGTCACAAAGACTTACTTTAAGGTGCCCAAAAGTAAATCAATTTAAATTGTATCTTCAAGTGACGAAAACGATTTTGAACTAATTCATCACAGGAAGATGCACGTTTTGGAATACGATGAGTAGCAGTGAATTATGTATGAGGATTTTTAAAATTTCTCCATGTATACAATGAGGAATTAAATTTTAATAAAATGTTTCCATGTGGAATTTAATTATTTATTTTCTTTGAAGTACATTCTCATAAATTTCGTAAACAATTGACATATTTTTAAGTAAGACTTCTTTATATGGTCCCTATTTACCACACAAAAACAGGTTTTACTGAATTTACTGCTGTTGATGGAAGATAAAAACCGTGTTCACACAGTGTCATTAAAAAGATACTTGTTACTAGATGAAATTGTTACAATATATATATAAACATCTGAAAAATTACTGAATTCTTTGTAATGGAGAATTTATGAATCAACCTTAGTCACTTTATAAGAAAGAATTGTTTCAACATATGAAATACAGAAACGTAATTCATCCTTTGAGCAAATATGTGTCTTATCATCCTCAAAATAAATATTATCTCCCCAGTGAATTTATTCGAGTAATTTTTCAGTCACTCTTCTCCAGTGAAACGGAAAAAAAAGTGAAACTGAGTATATATATCTCTTGTTTTTCGAAAACCTTCCAAAGATCGATAGTACTTTCGAAAGTAATGGTGTAAACACTGTGGCTTTGAAAACTACATGAATGAAAAAAATTGTGTGACAATAAATAGATAAAATAAAAAAAATATGAAGAACCTTTCATAGGATTGATAAAAATAGAAATAAGAAAAATTCCGATGGAAAGAGAGTTTTTCTTTGGGGAAAAATGGTTAAGTTAAAATGAAATAACAAAAACGTTTTTTCGATTTTTTATACAGAAAAAAAGGTCACCACTCCTAATAATATCAATATTTTAAAACTTTGAAAATATTCCGTGAAAATGCATACCTAAAATATAAAGTATTTTGCACTCATAGGTTGTTTAAACCTTATAAAAGAGCAAGCAATATTAACAAGATAAGTCTCAAACTTCGATAATTGCTTATTGTATTCATTTAACTCATTTTGATAAAAAAATCAACATTGGACGTCAAAGGTTACACTAAAAGTGGTAAATTCGTGGTTGGGTTTAATGAAGTATTTTTTTTTCGTGTAACAATTATTAATTTATTCAGATTAGGTAACGCAAAGAGAACAAATATCACTAACAAAAAAGTTGAGAACAAAGAACATAGACTCTTTTCATAACGACTACATTTTTTCCTCACCTGGTCTGTACTTAAGACTAATGTTCACTAGAGCGCGCTTCTGCTGATTCTGATTAGTACAGTCAGTTACAGTTAATATAGCAAGAGCAGTTACATAAAAATAAAAATAAAATTATTTTCGATAAAAATATGAAGCCCTCATTTTCCAAAGAGCTCCTGCAATTATTTATTATATCGCTTAACCAATTTTGATTTTCTAAAAATCAATACATAAAAGGATAACTAAGCAATTTCTTCAAACTAAAACCTGATTAAATACTCACATAAGCTACCTATCCATCATTTATTGTATATCGATGTATTCACCGAATAACTTCTGCATCAATCGAACATAAGCTTCACCAGTTTTCATCTTAAATAATTCTTCTCTCTTTTAGTGTAACATTTATTTATTTACTTAGGTTAAGTTGCACAAAAACAAAAAATATCATTAACAAAAATTAAGGACAAAGAACACAGACGTTTTTTCATAGCGATCTCATTTTTCCTCACCTGGTCTGTACTTAAGATTAGTAGTTGGCAGAGGGCACTTCTTCTGTTTTCTACAGTTAGTTACAGTTATTATAACGAGAGCGGTTGTTGCATCAAAATAACAATTAAATAATATTCGACAAAAGTGTGTATAACACATTTATTCTCCAAATAACTTCATGAATTATTTATTATATAGTTCAACCAATTTTTATTTTTAAAAAAAATCAAAATATAACGATAATTAATTAGGTAATTTTTTCCAACCAAATTCTGATTCTGATGGAAGCTATTTATCCCCCATTTATTGTACATCGATGTATTCTCCGAATAACTTCTACATCAATCGAAATTTAATCTTGCATAAGCTTCATTAGTTCTCATCTCAAAAGATTTTTTTTGTTTTTATTTTTCTTGAATAAATCGTTCTAGAAAAGAAATCTGAGCACGAAAATAAATATCAGTGACAAATTGAAACTCTTGGGTGCTTCATTCACGGTCTAGATCACGCGCATCACAAATTTTCATGACTCACGACACAATCTGGCTGAAACACATTTTCCAGCGTCTTATGGATCTTTGTCTTTTCTTATTTTGCTTTATGTTATCTTTTCCCTACATGGGAAGGAAGAAATTTTTCTTTCAATCCGTCTGAGGAGCTTATTTCAAGAATGGTGTTCTGAACTCTAAATTTAAAAATGTTGATGCTTTTCTTTTCATAAGTAAAACGTGTTTGAAATAAATATCTTATGATAAAAGTAGGTTACTCGTATGAAAGGGAGAAGCATGAAGAAAGTGTTGAGTGCACAATGTTATACATGCATACTTTTTTGTTTGTTTTCTTTTTTTAATGTTATCAACAAACTTTTGAATGAAAGTTTTGAAAATATGCATGAAGAGGTTATGTTGTTTTAGTAGTGATATTAATATTTCAAATTTCTGAAGCTTTCCTAGTAAAAAAAATATAGTTACATTTTTCTAACCAGTATAATCTTTTAAAAAGTAGAAATGTATATTATTATACGAAAAATTCAATTTTAATGCTTAGTTTTCTGTATCAAAATGTTATTTATGTAAAATAACAACAAAAACCTTTAATAACAACCCAAATTTTTGTAAGCAACAAAGTAACTATATTGATATTTTGAATTTTCGTATCTTTTTATAAACATATTCTTACGTTTTTCAGTTTATTTTACTCTTTTTTAATTAAAAAACTGATACTTGAGTATAAAATTTAATTTCAGGGCTCAGATTTTTGTATGAAACTTTTATCTAGGTACAAATATTGGCTAGAAAAAATATTTATTTACAGGAATTGGGAAAAAAAAATTTAAAAAATATTTTTTAATATGGATTCAAATGAATTGATTTAAAAACATGTTCAACAATTAACTCGTTTAATAAAATTTTCTCAAAATGAAATCCACATTTTTAGTTATTTTTAAATTTATAGGAACATAATATATATATATATATATATATATATATATATATATATATATATATATATATATATATATAATTGTTTGATACATTTTTGCTTATGCTTGCCTAAAAAAAGTCATGACATAAAAATTTTAACTCTTATGGAATCTAAATAAATAAATATAATTTTTTCAAAATTAAAAACCTCATTGATTGAATTTTATTTGCTATCATTTTAATTGTTACCTTAATTTTAAATACAAATAATACATACGTAGAAAAATTTTTAAAATATTTAATTTTTTTAGTATTCTTTTAATCTATTTAAAGCATTTAATAAAATTTAATTTTAAAAATAAAACCTTTTTAAAGGAAGCGGGACAGTATATAAATCATTACGTATTTAATTAATTTAAAAATTAGTTAATTTTAACTAAAGAAATTTTGTGTGTTGTTATATTTGAGAAAATTAAAATATTTTTCTTTGATTGAATTTTCAGAACGAAAAGTAACATGTTAAAAAATTAATAAATTTTTACCTTGCGCTTAGATTCTTTAAACTCACAAATTTATTCGTTTCCTATATGTACCTCCAGATAAATTTTATATAGATCAATCATTCTACAAATAAATATTTCTTGAAGATTTTTTAAATTCATATTTTAAAAATTAAAGTATTTGTCTCTAGATTTTTAAGTAATAAATAGAAAAATATCATTAATCGATGCAAAATTAGTATTATTTAATACATTGGTACACTCATCTCTCGGTTTCGAATTTTAAATTAAAACAAAGAATAAGAAAAGATTACATTATTTTTATTGATTTCATTAAACCATCTATAAATCAACTTAGTGTAAAGTTAATTAATGAGCACTATTTTATTATAGCCGTATCTTTTCAACAAAAAGAGAAAAAACATCTAATGAGCTCTTTTTAAAAGGTTTCAACGTGCACTATTTCTTGAAGAATGTATCTACTATGTAAAGAATGGGTGTATTAAAACAAAGGAAAAAATTTACTTATAAATAGAGGATGCGATATGTTGATATAAATGGCCATCATATTGCCCAAAAAGAACTTAAAGCGATATGTGCGTCCTTTCCGATCAAAGGATTAATTTCCACTTGACTGGAATAAGAAATTCTGTTCTTGGTAATAAAAATAAACAAAATAGAACTAAAACTTCATTACCATGCTTAATCTTTTAAGAGATAAGAAAATGTTAACTCAAAATATTAATAACAATAATTAATGGAGTGTAAAACATGGTAGAAGTCATTGTCTCAAATAAAAATCTAGTAGAAAAATTCAAATACCTATAATTCTTTTTTGTTACTTATAACTGAATTTAAAATTTCGAATCAAGTTGATGCAAAATAGTGTTTTCTAATTATGTATTATAAAGTTCATTTGGAATCTCAAGGTATATTTCTCATGAACATGATCTGGTCCGAACAAATACTTAAAAACAATCAGATTTATTCTACAAATGTGTTTACAGTTTCATATTGAATAGAATAACAAAGGTAAGGTACTATTTGCTTGTCAAAGAAACATAATAAAATCATGCAAAATAATTTAACAAAAACAAGAGTTAACCTTTCAATAATGTAATTTAAATTAGATTCTCTAAAAGATTTATCTCTAATTTTTCAATTCTATCTTGAATTTACTTTTGGATTCTTTCTTTTGAGTTGCAGTGTTTGTAAAAGACATAATTCTCTTAATATACACACTTCTGTTAACTTTAATTTTCCAGTCCGTATTTTCTGGGGCTCTAAATTTGCTTAACAATCCTGTCTGCATTTAATTTTCGATGTTTAAATTAGATTTTACATGGATAGTTGATTCCAACAAACGGCATACTAACTTTGTCATGCAAGTATATTTTAATTTGAAATATTTTCTAACCCTTTGTAGCATTTTCCGGAATTGCTTACAGTCCTTTGTTTACTACTCATAAATTGTTGTTTTAGCCAACCAGTAACTATACAGAATATGTTCTAAAGTTTTATGTATTAAATATTTTGTAAATTATCTGTATTAGTGTATAATGCTATCATAACTTAGCATTCATTTACATAATAAATTTATGAACTATTTCTATACTCATTATTCATTATTAAGTTCTTATTCAATACAAAGTCATATATACATAGAGTATTGTATCTTGGAAATTATTTAACACCTTTGTGCATTATAAGAGAGAAAAATGTATAATTCAATGCAAAAATTGTTCGAAACATGTATTGTAATAAAGTTAAAAACACAGAAATGTTTACTTTTTATATTTTTGGAAATAGTTATGAAATAAAATTAATTAATTTGGAAGCCATTTTTTATTTTATTGTAATGGAATGTTTTCTTAATTATTGAACCATTGGTTATTAAAAATAAATATTTTGAGATAATCATTAAATTTGATAGAACTGTTGATTTTGTTGTTTTTGTTAATCATAGAAGAAAAACCCGTTAATTGGAAAATCGGATTAGTTTCTTCATTAAAAATAAACTATGTCAGTAGAAGACAATTAAAATACTACAATGCACGTGTAAAATGACTGAAAGAAAGTATGTCTGATGTATACATAAATGTTTAGAAAAGAGTTTGAAAGAGATTTTAAAGGTGCATTTATAAATAAATGCTACAATTTCAGAAATTTTTTAAATTCACAATTTACTGAACTCGTTCATTTAAATACCTATTGTGCAAAATTAGTTATATAGTTCAAATTAGATTAAAAGAGATTCTCTTTATCATATCTTCCCTTAGACTTTTTAAATTGACTTTTTAAGGTTACGATATTTCGATAAGTCATTCCAATGAAACGATTTCTCTCTCCTCATTTTAAAAAAAAATCTGCGTTATTTCTTGTTAATCGATATTACGTCTTAAGCGTTTTTTGTGTGTGTGTTAAACTTATTTCACTGTATAATCTCCTAAGTTTACTTCAATGAAGCATAAAATGTAGCTAAAACTTTCATTAAAATTAAGAAGATTCGGTCACGTGAGACTTTCCTTACTTAAAGAAAGCAAACGGAAATTACTTCAGGTTCTTTTTTTTTCCTTTGTAAGGAAAGCAAATCCCGAAACACGATATATCGGAATTTTTTCTCTCTCCCTTAGCTCGTAAAGGAAAGGGAGGGGCTCTTTACTTTTTCTTGTGAGTGTGGACAGGTTGAAACGTTAAGTGTCCTGCCAAGCAAAGGCGACGATCTTGTCCTGATGTGCCAACTCTGGCAAGATGGATCACCACACTCAATCAGTGTGGTATTGAAGAAAGCCGACGTACAGTATGATGGATATCTTGGATTTCATTTTTCAACGACCGAGAAAGCCTTTAACAGTGGAAACGATACTCAGTAAATGATGGACGATAAATATCCACACAAAGGCACCTACGTGCAATCATTTTGTACTCTGGAGCACGAAAGCTTTTCTCCCATGAATCATTATAGAAAACCATTTTCAATCAGAAGTGAAGAAAAAACGAATTCTTATTTTTTTTCTTCGGGAAAAAGAGTACAATGTATGATTTCGATAACTGATGTATTGGATTATACCTGCAGGCAACATTTTCTAGATATCGATTGCACCTCAAAGGGGAATATTTCTAAAAAATTCTGTGTTATTCATTAGTACTGATTTGGAATCATATAACCGAAAATATCAAAAGGTCAACTATGTGTGGGAATGGGAAGAAAAAAAAACATTTCTCTTTGTGTGAAGTGAACTTATGAAAATATTCTTTTCAAGATTTTGGTGTAGAATTGATGTTTCTTAACACCAAAAAGACTGAAACTTAGTATATACCTATATTGCCAAAAGCAGTCAAAATGACTGCATTGTGAAGGAATAACTAACGTGTAAAGAATTTTTTAGAATTACTTTTTAGTATTTTTTATATTATTTAGTCATATAACAAGTTATTAGTAAATATTAACAATAAAAAATATATATTCTAAGCACTTCTAAGAAATTGTGTCATTATATACAGAATTATTTTTATTTGAAATTAAAAAGCAATCAAAAGGATTTTCCTTGTTAAGTATTCGACAGAATCATAACAATTCTGAGCTGGAAAAAAATCCAAAGCAAGTATTTGTGTTATTTGAAATAATTTTATTTCTCTAATATAATACTAAGAGCTGTAATATGTGTATGAGAAATTTCAGACATTTATTAGTTTCAATTTAGAATGAAAGCATTTCAAATATTTTTTAGAAGCGTCTGTAATTTTACTGTAAGGATTCCAGTATTTGGAAACATAGTATTTCCAAGTAATTAATGTTTGTTTCTTGCAGTTACGTATCTAATTTTAATTTTACCCTTGGGACCTGATCCTTAGTAGACATTATTTAGTTATTTTATTAAAACTATGCAAATGTTAAGGCATTTCTACATTTTTTTCTTTTATTTGGATCATAAAAGCTTTTGAAGTGTGACCTTTCATCTGTTGTTACGTTTTCTTTTTGTTTGTTTTATTCCTTGGGGTGAGTCCCCATTACTTATTTTTTAATTTTATGAGTTTTTTGTTCTCTGTGTTAACTCTTTTCACTTCTGTTAGTGTCGAAGTTTTTTAAATTTCTATTAAATATTTCATTATTTTGCTATACTATTAATCAAAATCAGGTTATGACATATAATTAATAGTATTTACCATAAAAACAAAACCTCGTAAGGATTTTGAGTACTTTAGTTAGGTGAGATTTTACTCGTTCTGTAAAGAAACAAGTAATATAAAAAATTAAGTTAATTCCTACTTTGGTCAACAAAGGAAAATTTTATTTTGGTTACTTTTTATAATTACAATAAATATAAATATGTATATACATATAACAGAATCACAATATTAAGAGGCAAAATAGATAGCGAATTTCTTTGCAATTTTCCATTTTCCTTTCTACATATTGTGTTGGACTATTATTTTTGTGTTTTACTATTTATTCATTAATTAAATTTAAATATGCCAATAAAATAGTATAGTAAAAAGAAATCACATTCTCAGAAATTAGGTCATCCCAGGTGGCATTTGAATCCGCTCCCTTTGGATTAGAAGTTCAACGCACTATCCATTGCGCTATAGGGACATAACGAGCGATTTTCCTCTTTATATGTGGTGTTAGACTATAATTTTTGTTTGTTACTCTTTATTCATTAATTAAATAATGCATTAATATTTGAAAAACAATGTATTAACATCAAGTGCCATCATTTGCAAGTTTAAAAAAATGTATTTTAACTTGAGTGGATGAATAAAAGGTATTTTATTAACGGCTGAAAATTTGAACAAGATATATATAGAAAGAGAGAGTGAGAGAGTTGGAGGGAAAGTGTGAACTAATAGTAAGAATTGACAAAACTTAATTATAGTATATTCAATTATTAACAATTAGCTATAGCATATTACAATAATTAACAATTTTCATATAAAATAAACTTGGTTGCAATGGCGTAACTACTAAACGAATAGCGGTTAGCAATTTTGATACAAATTTGGGCTTAAAGTTTAGCTTTCTTGTGCATGTCCTCATAGCGTGTGATTTGGATATTTTTTTAAATCTTTAATTCATTTCAAAAGAAAAATATTCCAAAAATATAATTTTTATCTTCCATTGAGTAGTTTCTACAGATATTTATAGACAAAAATTTAAAAACGCGCATACGAGTCAATTAACTCGCTTAGTAATGTTACTAAAATATTCTAAGTAGCTAATTGAAATTTAAATCTATTATCAGCAAACAAACATGTTTCGAAGCTATAAGTAAACAATACACGCTTTTATTAATAGTTTCCTAATTTAGCCATAGAATATCCTATCTTCTAATTCATTAAAGTGTGTGTTGCGTTTTGGATTCAGAAATACCCTTGAATTGTTTTAAATGCAGAAATTGCATGTAAAAAATACATTAGAATTTGACGAAATAAAAATATTTAAAATAGTTCTACTTTTGAATGCAACTGTTTGTAATGTTGTGTTTTCAGTAGTGGTTTATCATAACGATTTTCATTTGCTATGTTTATTTCTTTTATTGGATAAATCGTATTAAAATACGATGCTTTTATTGTGTTAATTTAGAACTTATGTATTTTAAGGAAAGGAAAAAATAACAATCGAACTGTTTACATAGATTCACTGTGATTCTCATGCCAATAATGGTATTACAAAATAATGACCCGATTTTATAACTCTTTTTGAGCATTTTAATTTTATCTCTGAAATAAAACTGGTTTTGTTCACTCATTCAAACAAAAATAATGAAGTATTTATCAAAATTAGATTTTAAAAGGTTTTGATCTTCAATAAATTTTGATGTAATTAAAATTTCTAAAATAAATCTTAAAATGGAGTATACATTTAATAAAATCTGAATCAAAATTGACCCTTTGAAATGTCTTTTACTTGAAAAATTATCCTATGGAACATTGAACAAGAAATGATCAAAAAATTACGCAAACTCCATGGTAGTTGCGCCTTACCACGTAATGTAAATAATGCGAAATGCGCAGTTTTCTTTCACACATTGAGAATTATATACGAGAAGAAACCTGAAGAATAAGCATTATTAATGCCGTTATTTCTCACTGGAAACCAATGTGGAAATTATTTTCTTGTTTCAGTGAGACCCGTTATAATTGCGTAGAAAATCAGATCATCGCTAACAGAATCAATTCTACAGGCAGACTATTATATTAGGGACATGGTGATTGGCCTGGGATGAGCAAGTTGGATATACGTCAAATATATATATATATATATATATATATATATATATATATATATATATATATACACCCACCAAGATAGGTCATGTGTGGCAAAGATTGTTGGTGCAAGAAAATTTAAGATGCTTAGATGTGCCTATTTGACAACAGTGACGTTAGGAAACGTTGATCAATGCAACCATCAACAAGTGTTACTTTTGCGCCATTTTGCAGCAAGTACAGAACAACCTTGGTATTCCTATATCAACCAGAGCCATTATCCGTCACTTGGTTGTTAGTGGTTTTCACTCATACCGTTTTTAAGCCATTGTCCCCACACCACAGACAACACCGTTTCTAATACAGCTGGGCTAGAAGACGGGCGTGAATGTGAAATGAAACTGGCTCATTTTCTAAGACGAGTCACACTTTTTTGTGATTATCTTCGCGAATGAAACCAGCATCGCGACGTGGTGACAGGTTTGCATCTGTAGAACGATCCACCGCACAGCAACGTGGCACCATAGTTTGAGGTGCATTAACGTACGATAATAGGTGATTTCTGGTTCACATACAGTGCAGTATGAGGTACTGGATAATAGTACATCATCCACTGATATGTGTATGATGTACTATGATCAATGGCCCTCCCTTTCCTTAGGTGCTGATGCTATGTTTTTTTACCAGCAGGATAATGCCTCTGCCGTACACTGCACGCATCTACCAATGTGCTCTGCAGGATGTACAAATGCCTTTCTAACCACCATTCCCGCCCCCTCCTTGTTTCATACCAACTTAACACGTCTGGGACGCGGCTTGTATGCCCTGCCGCTTCCGAGTTTTGAAGATGAACTGTGATAAATGGTTGTAAGGACCTTTAAAAAATAGTCACGTCTCATTTCGCACTCGTATCGATTCTGTACCTTTACGTGTTGTTTCGTGTATCACCATCCATGGTGGTCCTTCAACCTACTGAGTCGATGTTGCTCTCTTGATCTTTATTACAAGTATTATTTCAAAATAAATGTCCTTATTTCCCGTAGCTTTCTTTCTCTGTTTGCCGAATTTCTTCGCTTTCTAATTACTTCTTCTTTATGTTGCCTTTTCAATGCACGTAGGGTATTTTTTTTTCTTGAACAGAAGTTATAGAATGGGTCTTTTTATTATTAACTGTATTAGTTTTCAAGTAAATGATGAAAAATAATTTTATCCAAAAAAAGTCGCATTGAGTTCAAAGGTACGAGCATCAAATAGTATTCGAAGTGAGAATTTTAAAACTACTTCTTTTATATGCTATACTAAATATTTCAACTAATGCTTCGAATAACATTAAAAAATATCAACTTTTGTTAGATGATATAATAATTGAAATAACTCGTTTAACTAGTTCTTACTTAGATACCTCTGAAGAATAAAGTTTAGAAGGTTTCAATTTATAATCAAAATTTAGCTTCTAGTAAATATTTTACGGTTTATAATAATACATGACAAAATCTGAAAACGAGAATTTATCTCGTGAGGAAATAATTCAAGCATTTATTACTGCCATATATAAGATCATTCATTCCACAAAAGTATTAAAAGCAAATTTTATTAATTTTTCTTTTTGGCCTGTGGCCATAAATTCTTTGATAATAGTATGGCTTTATATCAATACTGCGGACGTGATTGTTATAGATCACTTACACTTGTCGTTGTGCAGTAAAAGGATTTATTACCCTTCCAGGTGCTTATTTTCTCCCTTCTGAGCTGTCATAATAAATGTCAACACTAAAAAGAAATATGATTATAACCTTAAAGTTCATAATGTACATCAGATAAGCAAATAATGGAAGGTCCCATTCCAAACATTTTATTTCTCACAAAAATAATGACTTTTTTTCAAAATATACAGGGATATTTGCTACCAGAAAGATAAACTTGCAGGGGGTGTAGAGGGGTGAAGAGACGACTCGGAACTACATAGGAATGCAGGGTCGCAAATGTCGTATTTGTGAGATATGGTGCAAAGAATCAGAGAAAAATAATCGAAACAGCAACACATTAATGGGGCAAACAACATTTTATTGAAAATTTGTACTACAACAAGTGTTCGATATTTCGACCAGAAGGTCGTCTGGCAGAATTGACAGTGGCGCTGCAAGGAATTCTTTACATTCTGGAAGATTTTTAGCATTTCACGTATCATCGCGGCATCTACAGATATCCGGGCGGTAAGGTCGTCAACTGAAGGAACAGATGGCCCGCGCGCTAAAAAGAACCAGTTAACTGATTACAGAACCAGTCTGTGTTCACACTTGAGAAGGTCATGAGATGTGGGACGCGCCTATTCGAATAACGTTTCTGGTACAACTGTCAAGACCGTTACAATCCGCTTCTCCATACACAATTCGTTTGAATATGGGTTCATCCTATTACTTCCGCAAACGAATCACAAATGATGACTTCCAGTAGGATTGGTGTTCACGAAACCTCCCGTTTAGTGCCCGCTACCGCAAGACTGCCTAGAGAAATCTTTCTGAACGTCAGGAATTCCATGCATTGCCGCTGTCAGACTTTCCAAACGATTTCTGATAGTAGTTTTAAGCACTTCTCAAGTATGTCGGTCTGGTAGCGAATCATCCTGTGTATTTAACCTTAAAATACAATCGAAAGTAAATTTTTAAACCTTGAAAATTAATTTTTGTTCACACAATTTCGATAAAGAAGTAAAATATTTAATATACGCTATCTGTATATTTAACAGTATTCATCATATGCAAATTAGGCGATTGCAAGCTAGTAAATAACAAAACCAGTAACTCTTTTATCGAAAAATAACATTTATGAACAAAATTTTATTTTAGAATTGATAAAAATTGTTATTAGTGTGGAAAAAAATACGAATAATTTTGCTAAAAGAAACTGATAATAAGAAAATACTACATATATGTAAAAAAGTAATAAAAAAGATCGTGAAATGATAGCTTTTAGCTGATTCAATGTTAGTTAAAGTATTTTAACTTATTTTGTAAGCTTGTGTGTGTAAAAATTGGCCATGGTAACTGAGTGGTCCTCGTCGCGAATTCAAAAACCAGCTTGTAGTTGTGATTTCGAGCCCTGATTCTATTGAAGATGCGCCTTGTAAAGGGATCGATGTCCATCAGATCCCTCCAGATTTAAAGTCTTCACTGAAGCAGGGTGTAGAAGTTTGCTTCCAGGGTTTCAGAGCAGGTGTCATCCTCGTCACTTTGCCATGATGTAAAATTACCAAGTTCGCCCTCAATGTATCTTCGTAGAGCAACAATAATTAACAATTTATCGATATGTATCCGGACATATTCGGAGTACTGTTTGACAAAATAACATATTTCAACATTATAAATGGTTTCTTAGGACTCAATAGCAATAAATACAAATATTTAACCAACAATATTTAAAATAAATTGCCTAAATTTCATAAAAAACACAATTATAAGTGAAATTTTAGCAATATTTTTGTAAAATAAAGCAAAATTAGAGAAAAAAGTAATAAACTTATATTAGTAAAAGTATTACTCAAACAAATTAGATACATTTATCTAGATAATGTACTTACATTTTAATGTTTTATTAAAATTTGAAAATTTTAAAGCTGATTGAGTAAACATTATAAAAAAAGTCACATTCTTTATAAGACCAATATTTAAATAACAGGCCCTAACTCAAAAAGTATTCATACAATAAGAAATATTTTAGAACATTCTGTAGAAAATATCATAAATATCAGGTTGAAAATTTTTTATAGAAATACATTTGTAATATTTTAAGTTATCATACTCGTCATGATAGATTTAAACAATTTAAATGCCAAATTCTGGTAGAATCAAAACAAAGTATGTTTTGTAAAACCAAAAGATAGCTCTATTCAATAAAATAAAAAACAAAAATATCTGTCTTGACTGAATTTGGTCATTTTCAACGTGTTCGGATACCTTAATAAATTAATCATACTTAATTTAATGATAAATAAATAATTTTATTACCATATTAGACAGTATTAGACATTAGACTTTAAATGTAGGAATACCTTTTGTAGATTCCAAGAACTTCGACATCTAATGTGTGTATTTTTATGACTCTGAGTATGAAGCCATAAAATTTTTAAGACTTCCTTGGAAAATGTTCGTAAAAACACTTTTGGGGGGCGGGGGCTGTACACGTAGTTAATATTCCAATATCGATTTTGGTTCATTATAAAAAGAAAAGCAAAAATAGGATTAAATTTTGTAATGAACAATTTTTTCCCTTTTCAATGTGCGTCAATCATATTTAGTACAGAGCTGCTCAAATTTTCAATATTTGCGACCCATTATTCCATCATACTTTTCACCGCGACCTCTTCCATACAATAACAATGTATTTATTCCAATAATGCTATGCTTTGACACTAAAGCTACAATACGACTTTAAGCTTTTAAGTGCCACCGGCGTAGATAAACGTCTCGCTCAGCGAAAGCGTTAAATGCACTGGACGTGTATATTCGTTTTTCCGAGTACGATCTTTCTGAGCACTGTTATCCATAAAATTGTCCTGAAGGCTTTGGAATGCATTGAATGGATATTGACAGTGTTTGAGAAGGTTTTACTTATTTCAGAGAATTTGCTTATTTATTACCCCCCAATGCATCACATATGCAAGCCTACATGGAAAAAGGTGGCAATGGGAATCAAATCACGTGACTTTAAATCGGCAGTTAAGGGATTAATTATAAACCGAACAAAATATTAAGATAAGTGTTCATTTTTGTATATAATTTTATGTAAGACAAGCCTATGGGGTCATCTGTAATTATTAATTTTGTTCTGAACTTAGAATTATTAAATTAATTACAAAATACGTTGTGCAGTACTGATACATTTGTAAGTGTATTATATCAGTGTAAATGTGTACTTTATTTATGATTATGTCAGAATGTATTTTGCTTATTTACTTTCAGTAAATCATTAATTTTTAAACTAATCTTTCGTTTTCTAATTTTGAATATGCTCGCACCCCGCTTCTCGTACAGTTATCACGTCACCTAGGGGGCATGCTCCACAGTTTGAGAAACGCTGTAAATAAATATAATTTAAATTCCCACAGTTTACTTGCCAGTACTGAGCCTTTCACTTATGCAAGTTGCACATATGAATAAAAATGTCAGGATTTTCATTCTTCAAAAATATTAAAATAGGTATCAATATGTTTTTATTTTTTTTATATAAGTTGCATTAAATAACTTTATTAAATGCAAGAACAAGAAAACAAAATGTAAACATATATTAATTTATTGTTTAGTAAAATAATTTAATTCAGAATATTTATAAAGAAATTTCATATTTTAGGTCCTGAGGAACCTCGAGTAAAAAATCCGAGATTTTCTTTAGAAGAAGTAATAACCGGGGAATATGAACCTCGAATTTTCAACGGATCTTGGATTTCTGGTAATTATACTTTCATTTATTTTTTCTTATTATTTATTATCCTATATTATGTTATTTGTAAAATTTCTGTAATTGTATACTTTAATAAAAATAAAAAAGAGTTTGTACATAAATATTTTTAAATAATTTTTATCTAGGCATTTAATAATTTTCTTAGCTTATATATATACTATTTATTTAAAAGACGTCATTAATTTCATCTGAAATAAAGCCTTGTGTTTTGTCTCAAAAATTTTTAAATAATGATGAATCTTTAGAATTTTTTTAATTTTCTTTTTAATTTTAAAATATCTATCTTTTTAAAATGCTTCCTCCTTCTTCTTTAATTCCTATTTTTAACTGTAAACCTCAAAACTTCTTCCATAAGAAGAATGAAGATGTATATATCTATACAAAAAAAATTTATTGAATATTTATAAAATTTCAAATTGCCAGTTGATAACAATATGATGTGTGTATCTTCCTTCCCAATCTGATATTTTTGTCGACTCAAGGGCTTGAGAAATTTTATAATATATTTATATAATTCTTTTTGTACTTTCTCGAACAGGAATAAAAAATAGAAAATTCATTTCTCTTGAAAGTAAAATTTAGTTATTATGTTTGTCAAGTAGTGGAAAAGGATGTACCGATTTCATATTTAAAAAGAAACTAATAATTTAAGAAGTTTATATAGCATATTTATTTTCGGAGTACATGTAATATTATGGTTAAGTCATAAGTAAACTACTATTTGTCTGAAGCTGATACCTTCCAGTATGCAATGAAAATCGCTTAACAAGAAACTGTGGGGACTAAAATATTTTTTCGTGTTAAAAGAGTTTCGTTTGGAAGGATATGACAAGAAAAACATATGTTCAACAAATCAAAGTTTATTAAAATGCGTTTTATTTGCATAGATATGTATTTAATTAAAATCAATGAAACAAAAACATTCACAAGAACTGATTGAAAATTAATGCAAAATTTAGCACAATACCAAAATCCTTAGATTCCTGTTTTTCTCTTCTGTTTTTGATCAACAGCCTTAAGAATTTCATTTTAAGCGAAATAGCAGTTTGCTTTCCCCTGAGTTCTTTGTCATTGGGCTCGTAAAAAAAATCTTCTAAAATAAGGAGGAGGAAAACAACTGGCGAACCTAACTTACTGATTTTTACTCACACTGCGATGTTCTAGTTATTGAACTCCAAAGCTAACTGATGAGAGATGAGACGTTTTTGTTTGGCATTGTTAGGGGTGGAAAGGGAAAGTTACTGTAATAAACAATGTTGGCTCGTGTCTTAGGCTACTTCTGGGGTATTTAAAACCAAAGTTAGCCTTCTTTCTATGAAGCATGTGAAACTACCTCTCTTTCATTTCACACCCTTCTTAAGCCTTGCCTCTGAGGACAGAGGTTTTCCGTATTTCGTTTATTCCCAGAAGAATGGGTAGAATGGTCATCGAGGCACATGATCTCCAAAGAGGTCTAAATCCCCTATCTTCAAATTATGAATTGGCATTTACAGATAAAGCTTGCCATGGTAAATTTTAAGTAGAAAAATTTAAAAAGGAAAATAACTATTAAAAATACAATTAAAAATGATTGCACTCTGGAAAAATAAAAAAATTGCTGGCGCCAATAATGAATTAGGAAAAAATTAAGATAATAAAAATGAAAGTAGCAGTGGCCTGTGCCAGCCGAGATTCAATCTCAAAACAGAAATTAAATCAGGCGACTTAAGTTGAGAATAGAAATAGCATTGTCGGCGAGTACAGTGACCGGGAGAACCCGGCACTTCACAGGCCGGCCAGCCAGCCAACTGAAGTGGGCCGAGAATCGGTGGGTGTATAACTACATTAAGCTGACAGACGCTTGTCCAATCAGTTAGCAGCTACTCGTTAGAGGGTTCTGGAAGGTTAGGAGAAAAGATCTCAGAATAGCGTGCAATATTCCAACCATTAGACAAACTATACGTAAACTAGCTGTTAACTTCTTTAAAAACATTGATGAATCTGATAACTCATCTGTTAATGATATCCCCTCTTATTTTTCCCATTTCTCTGTAAGAAGATTAAGAGATATCTTGGTGAACCCAGATTTTAATTAAATTTATTTATTTTTCATCTCTCTTAATTTTTCCATCCGAATCATGCAGTTCAACACTGTTGGACTGCTCGCACTCTCTGATTGGATGCTTCGTTTTTCAAAACTACATATACCCCCTAAGTCGAACTCCTGTCTCGGCCAATCAGATCACTCCCCATTCATTTTCTGACTTCGACTTGCGTTCTATGATAATTTTCCCACGTTTTATGATGTTCAGTTTTTGCTGCATTCGGACAGGCTAGGCTAACTCCGCCCACTTTTTTAACTCAATTTCTCCGATTTTTCTAAATTTTTAAAGTTATTTTTCAGTATTAATTTTTAATCTCACATCCAAGTCATTTTTATATTCTTAATCTATAAAAGGTATATTTTATAATTCTAATATTTTTCTTACACTGGGAAATGGTATAATTCTTTAAAGGGATATTAAAATTACCTAATAGGAGTTTAGAAACCGACAGGTCTAGGTACTCTAGCCGGTTTCTCCAACGATCTTTTAGGTTAGGAGATAAAAGTTGAGTTTGAAAAAAATCAGGAAGGGGTGTGAGGAAAGCCTCACACCCTTTCGGTCGAGCAGCTCCCCTCCGATTGGAGGATTGAGTTGCTCAGAGAGATTTTGCAAAAGTAGGGAGCGAAAAAAGTGAAGCTTTTAGAATGTGGTTGAAAATGCAGAAAATAGAAAAAATTAGAGTATGATTGGAGGAGAATATTTCGAGGCCTATTAAAAGAGGCATCTCTATCTTGGGGTCATAAATTTGCCCAGAAGAAAAATTTTTTCGTGTTGAGCGATTTTTCCTCCTAAGCGTTTTCACGTTAAACATATTTCACTGTATTATTCTCACAACAATATGTTTTCAATAATCATACATTCAGGTAAAAGGAACCTTAAACCAATAAATCCAAGTTTTATGAGCCTATTTGGCGAAATTCAGAGAATATTCTTCCTGTTTATCAATAAATGTAATTCCTTTTATAAACTATATATTCTTTGAAAGATCTTTAGAATGAACTGAATAAATAGATAAAGAATTGTCTGGCACACAACTGGTACCAGATGATGAACGACTTTCTGTTAGAGCCTTCCAACGTACCTTACAATGTGGTCAGTAGTGGGATTGAGTATTGTTCGAAGTTTCGGGGAAAAAAATGGTATTCTATTTATGCGCCATTAGTAGAAGCCCCATTTACAAGTATTATTGCAAAAGTGTTAGTAAGAACTAAATAAAAGTGAGACCATCTGGAATTGACATGTAATGGAGTGCAATAGACAAATGTTCTCAATTGCCTTTTTTATCAAAGATCATCTATTCATCCTTTGTCCATTTTTTGTTAGAAACTTAAGAGCAAAAGGCTCAAGATATTTATTTTGAATACCTAACTCTTCAGTTTTTGCCAGTAATTACATGGATTGTTGAATTTAATATAATTAGACATTATTTATTTACGTTTAACTATACGCGTGTTTAATTGTATGACAATGCTTCTCAAATTTTCAATATTTATGACCCAATATTCAATCATAATTTTCATCCCACCCCCCTTAATGCATACAATAACAATTTATTAAATTTAATTATACTATACTTGGACTCTAAACCTACAATACGACTTGAATCTCTTAAATGCCACTGGCGTATATAAATGTCTTGTTCAGCCAGTGTGTTTATTGCCCTCAGACGTATATATACGTCTTTCCGAAGTACGATCTTTTCTGTGAACTGCTACCCATAAAATTATTCCAAAGGCTTTGGAATGCAATAAAGTGACCTTGACAGAGTGTGCGAAGAATTTACTTATTTCAAAGGATTTGCTTATTTATTCCTTTTCTACCCCACTCCCTATACATCACATACGCTAACAAACGTGTTAAACCGTGACATTAGGGAGCGAAGCGAGCAATTTTTATTCAGCATTTGAGGGAATATTTATACAGCGTAAAAATGATCAAGGTAAGTGTTAATTTGTGCATATATGACAATTCCATGGGGTCATTGTTCTTAACTTAGTATTGTTAAACTAATTATAAAGTATACATTGCGCAGTACGGATATATTTATAAGTGTATTATATAAGTGTAAATGTGTACATTATTTTTTATTATGTCAGATTATATTTTGTTTGATTACTTTTAGTAAATTAATATTTTTAAAAATAAACTTTTGTTTTCGACTTTCAATATGCTCGTGCCCCCTTATAGGGTCATCACGCCCTCCAAGGGGGCACGCCCCACAGTTTGAGAAACACTGTTGTATGAATTTAGTTCGGCGTGTTCAATATATGAATTCTGTTCAATTATATAATAATAATATGGTTTGCAACGTATACAAATGAATTTTTTGGTTAAATCTATAGTTATATATTTCGCATTTACAAAAGTTCTGAACTTAAATATAAGTCATTAGTTAAGTATTTCCAATTATTTTACTTGAATAAAGTGCCATCAATTTGAAAAAAAGGCATTACTTTTATGCGATATTAAACCAAGTGGTTTCACTAATAATTGTATACCGTAAAATCCAGCGTATAATGCGCACCGGTGTATATAACGCGCACTTATACTTTCAAGCTACATTTTTTTTAGTTTTTTGGTATATTCGCCGTATAACGCGCACCTCCTTTTTTACGAAAAAACGTTAATAGTGCAAGTGCAATGTTCTTATATTTTGAAGTGATTTACTCAAGGTATTATCCCAAACTTTTGTACAAACAGTATTTTCTAGAACTACAAACCTTTAAGTTCACTAGGTATGTCATTTCTTTTAAATAAACTGTATTCCGATCTCAGTATAAGCCTAATTGTTTTTGTACTTGCTCTTTTGTTTATTTTTGAACCTATGGTTTTCATGCACGGCGTATAACGCATACCCTTAAATTTCTATCTTATTAACACCCTTTTATAAGCTTTACTTGTATGTAATGGAATTTTGAACTCAATTTTTACCCTCTTTAAAAGGTCAGATTAATTCCAAATTTTACTCACTTGTCCAGGACCGATGACAATACAATCATTTAATAATTTTATTCCATTTTGCGGATTAGGTTCATCAGGATTAACAATTTCCCATGCTCATATCCCATTCCGCATCTGGCGACTAATTTCAGGTCCCATTTCCAGATTTGGTGACTAAAAGATAACATTACAACTTAGTTCGATTAACTATAAATGGGTGTTATTTTTTAGTTTTTTTAAACAAAATTTATTTATTTTTTGAGTTAAAAGTACGCATTATACGTCATATTTTACGGTACATATATTCAGAAATTTTTTCTGTTTTCCTAATTTTGCGGAAGAAAGTTATTATTCCAGAAAGGTAGGAAATTTTTTCTTGTTAGATTATTTTGTGAGAGTTACTAATTGTGTAAAAATATTTATCTGCTTTATGCAATTGGCAAATTTTTTGTCAAGATGAATAGTTGTGTATTTTATTAACTTATATTATAACCAATTATACGTTCTTGTAAGATTTCGTAAGAAAGAGAAAAATAATTTATTTTTTAGAAGTTTATTTTAAAATTTATTAAATACGAGGCGTGTCCGGAAACAAAGAACCATTTTGTTCTACCCCAACTGCAGTGGTAGTATCGATGTTTAGCCTTTGTGTGCACACGTGTCTCTGGTTGATTGAGACATATACAGATCAGATCAGTACAGTGACACTATTGCAGTCAGATTGTATTGTTGACACGTGTTAGTGAGAGTTCAAAATCTTTAAAACGATTGCTGATCCCACCGACGGTTAAGTGCGTTCTGTAATCCATTTTTTGAACATAAGGAATGTTAAGCCAGTTGAAATTCATCGTCAACTTGTATAGATGTGTGGTGATAATGTAGTGAGGGATAGAATGGTGAGAAAATGGGTTCGACAATTCAATGACGGGCTCGCCGATGTTCATGAAGAAGCGTGGAGTGGACGTTTTTCTATTATCAATGGTGATTTGACTTAAAAAATGAACGAGAAAATTCATGAAAACAGACGGTTTACTAAAATATGACTTTTTTATGGTTTTCCACAAAGAGCTCTTCAGCAATGGCTATCTGGCGGCATCTCTCTTTGAAGAGGGTGTAGACATGTTTGTTTCCCAATATTACAAATGTCTGAAAAATGGTTTCCGACCTGCTCTATCGTGTAAAAATATATTTTGTTTTGAAACAATATTTTTTATGCGAGTTTTTCCAAAACGATACTTTGTTTCCAGATACACCTCGTATTTTTCATAATTGCCTGAAGTAAAACATTGCACAAAAAAGTGATTTAATAGTTGTTCTTTTTTTTTTAATATACTCTAAGTTCTTGAAGAAAACTGTATGTCGCTGTAAACAAATTATTTAATTCCTTTTGGAGATAAATTGAAATGGTTTTATAAATTCAATTATAAAAATATTACCTTAAAAAATTATGAATTATAAGTTTGGAAATACATATTTATACAGTGCGGTTTTTTAAAAAGTTTTATATTTAAAAATGTTTTATAATAGTTTGTTTTATTAATAAATTTTTAAATTGGCAAATCTCTTTTAAATCGAATTTTGATTAAAATCAGTCTGCTTAAGGGATATTTTGACTAATGACTTGTAAAAGCTACATCTTTTATTAAACGATCTCAGATCAATTTCAGCGTAATTACTCTAAAAACAAGTAATTAAACATTTTTACTTTCATTTTATTGCAAATTACTTTCATGTATCCACTTGAAAAAAGAGCTATTTTTGCTAATTAAATAAACCAATAACGAATTAAAATTATTTTTAACATTAACTTTATCGAACTATATCCTCAAAAAATGGATATGTACAAATAATTTTCATTTCAAAAACAAAATTCAAAATAATTTAACTACTTTACCAATTTCCAGAAAAAGGAAATTGTATTTCCATTAGCAAAATGCTAATTTAAATCTAAATCACTTTACGCAAATGACTTTTCATTACTGAACTCCATACGATAACATACTTTCCAATAAATACAGCCTGAAGGCCTTATTTCATCGGGTAAATGTGCATTATTATTGTTGAGAATACATTTATAGACTGCAACCGTGATTGTAGAATTTTAGAGTCAGCGATGACTCGTTATATAGAATCCTTTCAAATTGATTTAGCGTTTAGCAAACGATTCTTTAAAATGCAACGCATAATAAGCGTTGAATAGTTTGAGTTTATGAGTAGAACAGAAATTACTTTATATGTAAATAATTTATTCTCTTCAAATTGCTCTTGTATAGGATTATATTCGTATAAAGCTATTTATTATTTACATAATATTATCAGCAGAGAGTTTGCTTTTGTATTATTAATGAAATTCAATCCTTTGGTTTAAACAGAAAGATTATATAGTCATGTATATTTCTTATAAAATAATGTGATAGCGACTACGTTCCGACTACGTTCGGAACCATGATTTTAAAAAGCACATAAATGGATGATTTTCATGATATTTAGTGTCACTTAGATTAGAATATATGCATAAAATTGTTTTATGGACATTTTGACAAAAATGTTTATTTAAATACAATATTTTGGCAAAAAGTGAACTTAGAATAATCTTTTTTCCAAATGTTCTCCTTTTGTGAAAAATGGTTCTATTATAATAATATTTTGCCTGTATATAGCTCATACCTCTCTACAGAGGCTTCACTACAATTTTTGAAATATATAACTTAGAAGTGGGTTTATTCATATTTTACGACAACAAAGGGGAGAAATTTTAAGAAAAAAACGCCAATAATATTTTCAATTGGTTGTAACTCTGAAAATAATGTGAATTTTTCAAAAATTCTAGTTGAGCCTCAATGATCTTTGTAGAGAGATCTGAGCTATATACAGGCAAAATATTATTGTAATAGAACCATTTTTCACAAAAGGAGAACATTTGGAAAAAAAATATTCTAAATTCACTTTTTGCCAAAATATTGTATTTAAATAAATTTTTTTGTCAAAATGTCCTTAAAACAATTTTATGCATGTATTCTAATCTGAGTGACACTAAATATCATGAAAACTATCCATTTATGTGCTTTTTTAAAATCACGGTTCTCCGAACGTAGTCGGATACCTTAAATAAATATACAAGTATAAAATTGTTTTATTAATTTTATTACAATAAAATATTATATGGAAGAAATATTTTGGCAAAAGATGAACATAGAAGTACTTATTTTTAAAACATTAACTTTTTATGAAAAATGCTTCTATAATAATAATACTTTGAGTATATATAGCTCAGACCTTTCTAAAGAGCCTGAACTAGGATTTTTGAAACATATAACTTAGAAGTGAGTTTATCCATTTTTAATACATCAGAGTAGATAAATGTGAACGAAAACACACCGATAGTTATTTCAATTGTTAGTACCTCTGAAAATAATATAAATTTTTCAAAAATCGTAGTTAAGCTCTCTGGAGAAGTCTGAGATATATATAAGCAAAATATTATTGTTATAGAAGAATTTTTCAAAACATGTAAATATTTTGAAAATAGATAATTTTAACAATGCTAAGTTATGAACAAATTTAATAATTACACGTGACCCCATGGGCTTATCCCGTATAAAATTGTATACAAAAATTAACACTTATCTTGATAATTTGTACGGTTTATAATAAATCCCTTAACTCTGCTGATTAAAAAAGATACGGGGAGAAGAATAAATAAAAGCAATATAAAAAAGAGCCTTTGAAATGAGTAAATTCAACGCAAACACTGTCAAAGTCCTTTTATTCAATTCCAAATCTTTCGGAATAATTTTATGAATTACAGTACACAGAAAAGATCGTACTTCAAAAAGACGTATGTATACGTCCGATGCAATTAGCGCACTTGAGTGAGACGTTTATATACGCCGGTGACACTTAAAAGGTTAAAGTCGTATATTGTAGTTTTAGCATCAAAATATAGTATTATTGAATTCAATACATTGTTATTGTATGAGGGGCGCGATGAAAATTATGATCGAATATTGGGTCGTGAATATTGTAACTTTGAGAAGCACTGCCTTACATGTATATATAGAGGGGCTGGTAGGGTCTTTACGTTTTAAGAAGGCCCCAGGGCCTTAAGGAATCTTAAGGTGGCTGCCTACCTTTGGACCCATTTTTTTATAAAACAAATTTTTGAAACAAATTGAGTGTTTTGAAGAAGAAAAATAAAAAAAATATGTAAATATATAAAAAAAATTTCATAAATAGTTTACTTTTAGAAAGATAGGTTGTTTTCAAGTAAATTTTACCAAATTTTTACTTAAACGGGTAATACTGTATAAAAATATTTAATACAATTATCATAATTTTCTTTATACACAACATACATATTATGGTGCTCTACAAAATGAGTCAAAATCTAAGAGAAATAATAAAATGCAAAAAAAGTTACAGACAATTATACATAATAATATGAAAATTTTGATATTTTTAGAGTTTTTCGTTATAAAAACTACCCTAAATGAAAAAATATTTAACCTTCAACACAAAACTTATGGTCCACTTTATGAAAAATAGTATAATAAACATTCCCACAAAATTTCAAAACGTTATCTGGTTTGGTTCTTAAGATATCATGTATCTGGTAAAGAGTTTCTTTCGAAAACATAATTTTGAGAAAATGATCATTTAAAGTTTTTATCTTACTGCCCTTTTTCATAGAGTGATGTTTTTTAAAATCACTATAACGTTTTTTTTCTATTTATCGTAAAGGGAAAAGAAAAACCGTTTTGGAAAGAAAAATGTTCAAACTATAAGATTTTGAAATAAAACAAATGCCTTATGTAGACGAAAAACGACATTTTCAAGGTAGGCAGTCACCTTAAGACGTCACTGGGGTGAAAGGCAGCTCATACCTCATCATGGTCATTTGACTGGAGCTCAGAGATATGTGGTGTGTCGCCTTGTAGCTTCCGGGTGCGGTGTGTATAATTAATCAATAAATAAATAAACCGATATTATGTTAATTTTACCGCAAGTTCATTGATTGCACACAGTTTCGAAAACTTCGTCATTTATGAAAAGTCAATAATTGTCGAAAAATTCATCATTAAATGTTTTGATGAGGAATTTGTAGTAGTTAAGTTTTCCCATTCAAGCAAATAATTTAACACATTTCTTTAAGAACTGCAAACTAAAACAAAAGAGAAAGAACTTTAGAAACTGCAACTAAAAAATTATACAATTTTGTAAAATTTTAAATTATGATGTTTTTACTATTTTTTAACAAGTTAACAGAAATAAGCTTTTGTGTATTATATCAAATTCGTTTTTATCTGGAAAGGTATAAAAATCTAAAAAAATTTTTCTCACTGAAAATAAAAATTGGAAGGAAAACTTATTTCCCCATTATATAAAATATCCAAACACAAAAACTGTAACGTCATTCATTAAGTAATCGATTAATAAATAAAAAATGCACTGAATAAAGAAATGAGATTGCTGTAGAAAACTCAAGTGTCACTTATTTTTACATATTTATTAATTCTATACCCTAATGCTACTTAAGATTTATAAAGTAAAACTTTGGTATAAATATACTCCAAAATTAAATTAATTCATCTAGAGTCGTTACAAAATAAAAATTATTTTTGCTTTAATTAGTGATTTAATGATTTGCTTAATAACGATTTAATTTTTTATACTTAAGGAATTCTTCTATTTAATCTTTCATTTCTTCAACCATGGTACTTTTTTTTATCAATTGCTTATTTTTGCATTATATTTTCGACAACAAACATAATACAACATTTTATTTTAAAAATACTTGTATATCCTCAAAAGTCATGCAAATTTTTAATCTCTACTATTGATTATATATCATTTTTAGCTCATAAATTTAACAAAAAAATATCTTTTTTAATAATAAATTCGCGTATACAACGCATTAGGGCTGAGATTCTAAATATAAATATCGTCTGATAATTAATATTCTTAATATTTTTTGTTGTAAAAGTTATTTCGAAAGACCAGAATTGAAATAATTTTCTTTCTCTTGTCAATCCGCTTATGATTAGGAAGGAAGATTAAGACAAATTAAATTTTAGATGCTTTCTACTAAAGATAGCACAATTCATCTGTTCTTTGAAGTTGATATATATAGATTTGAAACGAAACAAAACTTTTGTTACCTGGTTTCTATAATTGACTATGATAATAATATTGAGGTTGAAGGTAAAAAGTAAATACTCTCAACAAATAGATGTTTAATTGGTCTTTTGTACATAAAGAAAGACACAAAATTACTACTTTACAAATCCAGTCTTGACCTATGTTTCCGAGATTTGGATCCTCTAAAAAAAAAGAAGCCAATGTTACCATTGGTGAGAAGAAAATCCTGAGGACCATTTTTGGTGGAATTAAAGAGGGTGATTTTTATAGAAAAATAAATACTGAAATTAGCAAAAATCGTAAGGACTTTATTTTTCTTCATTAGCTCAACAGCCTTTTGCAGGGCAAGATCACTTGCTGATCCTCCTCTAGTTGATCCTATCAGTCACGATGTCCTTCCATAGGTTGATTCCCATTAGTTTGAGGTCCTTTCATCATCGTCTAACCGTGTAGAGGGTTCTCCTTTATGTCTGGTCCCTTCAATTTTCGAAAAAGTTACTTTTTTGGTAGGAAAAGCATCAGCATATGTTCGTAGATGGCCCAGCCACCTAATACGTGATTCTTTTATAGTTCTTACATTGTCAGTCCCACCATATTTGCGATATTTGCTGTAAATTTATTAATTATAAAGAATTCTCCCCTCATTGTTCTCTTGAACTGGTCCAAAGATTTTCCTTAAGATTTTTCTTTCAAAAATGAGCAACCTTTTCTCTCTGCTGTATGAAGAGTCCAACATTCACTTCCATACAGAGCAATAGACCTGATTAAAGCTTTATATATTCTCAACTTGATGTTTGTAGAAATATACTTCAATTGGTTTCTGAGGCCATGGAAGCTTCTATTAGCCAAACAAATTCTATTGTTTATTTCAATTTTCAGATCATTGCTACGTGAGATCTGAATTCCTAAGAAAGTAAACTGTTTTACAGTTTCAAATATAGTTCATTCAAACTATACTTACCTATCTCAAATGAGGCAAACCCGCAGATTTATTAGTTGAAATCAAAAACTCTTTTTGCCCGCATTAAAAACAAGTCCCATCTCCTTTTCCACCCTCTCAAGCACTACAAAAGCGGTGATAACAGATCTATAAAGACTTTGATTTAATAAAATTCTTCAAATTAAGTATAATTAGATTTCCAAGGCATATTTGCCACTTAGATACAGCTAGCCCAGTGCTTCTCAAACTTTCAATGTGCGCGACCCACTATTCAATCATCATTTTCATCGCGCCCCCCATACAATAATAATGTATTGAATTCTATAATACTATACTTTGACACTAAAGCTACAATATACGACTTTAACCTCTTATGTACCACCGACGTATATAAACAACGTATATCAAGATAAATGTTAATACAAGCCCAAGGAGTCAGTGATAATTATTAAACTTGTTCTTAAATTAGTATTTGTTAAATTAATAATAAAGTATACATTATACACTACTGATACACATGTATAAGTATATTATATCAATGTAAATGTGTACTCTATATTTTATTATATCAGAAAGTATTTTGTTTGTTTATTTTCAGTAAATTAATAATTTTTTAAATGACCTTTTGTTTTCGACTTTTCAATATGCCCGCGCCCCCTCGTAGAGTTATCACTCCCCCAAAGGGGGCAGAACACACAGCTTAAGAAACGCTGAATTAGCTCAATACATAAGATCTTCAAATATAAACTTATGATTAGTGGAACAAGGGGACGATCAAGACTTTGATGACTGGACTCCGGTAACACTGATTTCAAGACCATAAGGGTATGGAACTGACGGGAACTGGCGACAAGGAGAACTGTTCTGGAGGAGACAGGGACTATTGAGCTCTCGTGTTGAAGGAATATGTAAAGTCATGTAACACAACTGGTGTAAAAACTCTGTAAACAATTTCGGCCTTTGTAATATAATTTCCAAATGGTACTTAGGAAGATAATTTGCAATATAAAATAATCAAAATAGAGGAAATATTTTGAAAAAAATAAATTTAACATAAATAACGTTATGATAATGATAAATAAAAAACATGAATTACCGTCTTTGTGTGGAACGTTAGCAAATTTTATATTTGATTGATGTTTCTCAAAAGGTACTTTGAGTTTTGATACTTATTTTATTAAACCTTACTCAGCTTATATATGCCACTCAGTTGATTTTGAATTAAATTTCAAAAAACTGCAGAGATTTTTATGCACGCTGCGTATTTTTATTGCATCTTAAAATCGAATAATAGTTCAAAACTTCACTCGAAAAAAATGTTTCTAGAATTTCAGTCGGTATTTACGTATTATCGCAGCAATCGTCAACTCTGTTAATAACTCGCCAAGTTGGCAACCATGATTTCCTATGTATCCTACATGATAAATTGGCAATCATGTGCTTCTTTTCATATAATGTCACCAATAGGTTGTGATAATACGTAAGTACCTTTCAGTCTGTTACATCTATAATATTATATTTGTACATTATTTAATTTATTTCTTTTTATTTTACGCCCTACTATTTGTTACAGTTTGGTTTATTTATTTTTTTTATTTTATCCAAAAAAACAGCATAAATCCTTCCCCTATATAAATTGTCCTATTTATTCCGGGACATCGTTTAAATTGTATTTTCAAAGCTTCCTAATTAATAAGGTTATCTCAAAACTAATTTATTACAGAATATTTAACGCACTAATAGTTAATACGTAAGCTTATAGATTGCTTATACATCTAGTAATTCTCACGCTTCACATCCTTGAGGGATACACGTTTATGAATTTTAGACTATCCCTTAGCTCATTTTTCACTGCTATCTTACTTCACTGCATATCTTTTCTCACATGATGAGTCACAAGACACCGCTTTCTATTTATAAACTTAACTTATGCAAATCCCAAGTCTCGAAAGAATGATGAAGCGCAATGGTGAAGAAGCTTAGCTGTAGAGCCCACGAATAATGCTGCTATTTTTCTTACGCTACCAGACATGACTTTCAACAATGCTCTTAGAACAAGGTAAAATGGTAAAATGTGTTGGTAAGGAAAAATATACCATGCATGAATGGGCAGAATATAATATGTTTCAGTTAATATATGTTACATTATACAAGTTATATAGAATATAATTTGTATTATCGTAAAATCCGGCGTACAGATCTCACTCTTAACACAAAAAATAAAATTGAAATTTATGGTTGTGCGTTGTACGCCGGGTATAAAGGTGATAGATTAAAAAATATAAAAAAAAATTGAGGATAGAAAAGGAATGGATTTTTACATACATCGAAATATTGTTTATTTAAAAGAAACGACATCTTTATGAACTTAAAGGACTGTAATTCTAGAAATGTATACTATTTTTTCCTAATTCTTGGAATAACACCTCAAATAAATGCCTTCGATTCATAACACACGTACATTTCTGGTTTCTTCGTAAAAAAGTGAGTGTGCATTATATGGTGACTATACCTAAAAATTAAAAAATGCAGCTTGAAAGTATAAGTGCGCGTTATACGGTGGTTCGCTTATATCACTGATTTTATGTATGTATTTTTTATATGAGTATGGTATTCTTTAAAAGAATTAAGAAAAGCAAAAATATATTTATATAATATATATATATATATTCGTACTTTTTTTTCCAGAATAAAAATTTTTATTATAAAAATATTTCGTTTGTAATATTTCAAGTATGTAAGAACAAATTCAATGATATTTATAATTCCCCGATTTCGAAGAGCTGTAGTAAAAAACTAAGAAGAATACAGCAAATAAGAACGTTTGAAACATACAGAAACAATTCGTTTGCATGATTTATAGGTGTTCTACGTGCGAAATTGTGGTTACACGGCATGCATTTATGGGATTGTCCAGTTCTTGCAACACTCTACTCGACATGGTACAATCAACATTTGTTGTGAATTATGACCCCCTGAGTGGATGGAGCATAGCTGTCACTGCTCTCAGACCCCACGCGGTCTATCTCGACGAAAACCATATGTAACGGATTCTGCCTGAGTGTTAATCTTGTACTTGACTTCAGCGTTCTAGGTGCTGTTGTTTTTTAAGGACAATTTTGTAATCTTGATCTTTGCTTCGGCATAACTAGGTGTGCCGTTGTTTTCTATTATTTTTATCTTGATTATTTTCAGTCTAATATTTTAACTTGGTAATTTAAACTATTAAGGGTTTTTTTTAAGTTGATTGAACGTTATCAATAAATCCAGGAAAAGGCCAGCTTGATTTCCAGTATTATTTGAATAACACCACACACGCACCAATAATAATACCAGTATCTATTATCATTTACATTAACGTTATTGACAGCAAGTGTTATCCGAAAATTTGGTCTTTTACATTAGACCAAGTTTTTGTACTCGCTTTGCAGAACTGCTTGAAAGGATATCACGTTCTGTCAATAACGTTGATAGCACCATATTGAGTAGAGTGTGGCAGAAACCGAACTATCGCATTGATGTATGCCGTGTAACCAAGGTTTCACTCATAGAACATCCGTAAATTATATAAATAAAACTTGAACTGTTTCTATTTGCTTTTTTTTTACTGTATTTGTCTTACTTTTTTTCACGCTTCGAAACGCGAGAAGGAAATAAAAATAACCCTGTACAGGGTGTTCCAAAACGATCGCTTAAACTCCGCACAGTTAGATTCCTCGGTGGGAGTACATATAAACGGTTCATAGTTTACAAGAAAAATACGAAAAACAAAGTATAATGTCACAGCCGGTGCAAGAAAAAAACACTTTATTGGACATATCAACAACAGTATTTGCATATCTTTCCAGACAATAATCTTTAAAACGTTCCCTGCGCATATCGCGTCATGGTGTTTCTCAATGAGGTCTTAAACAAGTTCCTCGATGACATACCATTAGCGCCAATACAGAGACTTTGGCTCCAGCATGATGGGGCTCTGGCGCATTTTTTGTGCTCCTGTATGTTATTGGCTGGACATCGCATACCCCGGCCATTGGATCGGACGTCAGGGTCCTGTTCTATGACCTCCACGTTCGCCAGATGTTACACCGTTGGATTTTTTCCCATGGGGCCATCTCAAGGAACTGGTGTATCGAGACGTAGTGACAACACAAACGGACTTAGTTGCTCGTCTGCTTGCTGCTTGTACTTCGGTGGACCCCACGGTGCTGCGACATGTGAGGACATCCATTCCAAGGCCTGCTCAAGCCTGCCTCGACATGCACGGTGGACACTTTGAATATCTGGTTTAAATTGTGCATATACATCTGTTGATATGTTCAATAAAGTGGTTTTTTTTTGCACCGGCAGTGATATCATATTTTGTTTTTCGTGTTTTTCTTGTAAACTATGGATCGTACAGGATCGCTTCTTTGAGCAGTTTTTATGTACTCCCAACGAGGAATCTAGCTGTACAGAGTTTATGCTGTCGTTTTGGGACACCTGGTATATTAACTATATTCTTACCGCATATTTCTGAATATAAGCCAAAAGAGCACTTTTTCTTCAAAAACCCGCCGAAATTCGAAATCCATATAAAAGCCTAATTGAAAGGAAAAAATTCTGTAATTTTCAAATATGTGTAATATGAGGGCAAATAATACGGATGAAATATTTTCAAATTTCTATAAAATAAGCAGCCCCAAAGTCTACAGTTTTATATTTCTCTTAATCCTATCTAAGGCTACAATCTTACTCCATTCATTTATCTGGTATACTATCTGTGCTAATTTTACTTTCTGTGTCATTTATTTGTTTGGAAAAGGAGACGAAAGATAAAATCGAATACGGGAAATAAATCGTCAACCTTTGTTTCATGGTCTGAAAGAAGCCCTCACGCTGCACATGATTAGTGTAAACATTCAGATATTCAATGAGTAAATGAAAATTTTAGGAACAATTTGAAAACTTGGATTCTGACGCTAACATTGAAGGATGTAAGTAACTTTTTCTTTTAAGAAAAAGTTCCTAAAAAATATTAAGTTAAAAACTCTTTGCACGCAGTTAACGGAAAATATTTTTTTTAAAAAAAAAAAAAAAACATGTTTTGTTGTTGAGAGTAGCAGAATTGTATACACATATAAGCCGACCATCTTCATAAAACATTAGAAAAGTTCCAAAAATTATCGGTTTTGTACGCTTGAAGTATATGGTATATTAGCCCTTTAGCGAGCAGTGTCTAACAGGTCTAGCCACATATTAAAAAAAATTTCTCCAGCGGGTAATGGATATTTAGTCTATCTAAATGAGGTAATTGAAGCTAAAATGCATGAAAATCAATACAAATGGCAGCATGATACCTTTTTTTGTACTTCGTGTCCTCTGAAGGGTAGTTAAAAACAGTTTTTCTCGGTGTAAATTGTATTTTGATTACTATAAATAACATTTCTGATCTTTGAAAAACATTTCAGCATTTCTAAGTATACTTTACTCTCATCTGAATGAATTAAGCAAATTTACAATTAAAAAAACGTTTTATTTAGTTTTTGGAAAGCTTTTATATGTGGGGATGGAGGCTCTATTCACTGCCAACATAAAACAGAAAAAGCACCTAGAAATTATCACTTTTCTCAACTCGTGAAAGAGCACTTAGAATCATGTAAGAATGTTGGGGGTCAGAATTATAAACAAACTTTGCTTACAATATATGATACGAGATTTTCGGGTTTGAAAATCTTTCATTACAGTTTTTCTGCATGGAGAAAACGTTTGCATATTAAAGTTCCACGGAAAATAGGTCATTAGATTTGTGAAATAACTAATTTAAATTCTCAAAAACATTACTTTATTTCTAACTTTTTATATTAAAATTAAATAAAATATAAAATGTGGATATATACCAATTTCAATGTATATTCTAAGAGTATTCTATACATATTCTTAGTAAGTATTCTATTTTGTACAATTATTCTATTATTATTTAATTGCACTTATGCTTTGCGTTTAATAATTATTGAAATAGTTATTACATAAATGTCAATTTTTCATAAAAAGAAATTATTGTAATATGACTCATTATTTCTGTCCTGAAAAGTAAGTTAAGTGTCCTAAGTGCGCAGTGGCTATAACGTCTAGCCACCCCCACCCCCAGGAAAAAATCCCTTGATCAGATATTTTTTGTGACTAAATAATGTTTATAGAGGATGAGAACGTAACATTTATCAAGTACTTTATCACAGAAAAGTGTATTTTAGCTTTTTCCCCGTTAAAGGGTTAAATGAGTTTTCTTTGTTGTCAATTTTCAGAAATCCAGCCAGATAATATTTTGAAGGATAATGAAGGTTAAATACATACATTAAACTGGCTCCAAAATTTTCATGTGATGTGATGCGAAAACAAATACATTGTAAACAGTGGCTCAAATGTCATTTTCGTTACTTTGATTTCTATTCAAATGTATAATTTTCCAAAATCCTTTCGTTGCCCTCCGATAATCTATCTCTAAAGGATAAGAATTATTACTTTTTTGTACCATCAGGACTTCGATTTACACAAGTTTGAGAAATAAATGTAGGTTATGAGACGGATTAATCTTATGAAATTTTACAATATATGATTTTAACGATTAGAATTACAATTTTTTTCGAATACGCTAAAATGCAAAAAATAAGAAAAATACCTGCTAACTTATTATCAATGCCAGGCTAGCCTGAAGGTAAAGTAAAAGAATTATGCAGTAAGGTGGTCTTGAGTTCGAATTCTAGTTTTAACAGTTCAGTTTTTATCTTATCTCTTAGTACAGAATCTTAGTTTTTTTGAGGATAGCAAGGTTTCGAAGGTGTTAAACTCAAAGTTTCGTAATCCTCTTTGGACATATTATGTGAATACGGAGAATGACGACTGTAATATACCTGGTGTCAGGGCTTTAAGTATCCAAAAGTTATCGCTTATTATTATTACGTAACTGCCCATCAGAATGTAATAAACTTTTCATCCGTGAATTAGAAACCCCTCCGAAATTTTTTGGGTCTAGTCCGATCGACCGCACGTGTGCGCATTGTTCAGAAATTGCAGACGATAAACTTGTTACACTGACTTCATTAGTAAAGACGTAAACGCCACAGAAAAAAGTGCAATGCGTACTTTTGTCAACGGAATTTGAATCAGACACTCGTGTACAGCGACGAGTTCGAACAGAATGGAATATCATTACTGGTTTGCCTAATATATTTACCAGGACTCCTAGAAAATGAATCACGCACACAATCATCAGTGTCTTCTATCATGAAAACAAAGATACTTGCCGGTTTGAAATACCAAAGTTCCTGACTCCTTTAAAGTTCTTTCCTATTGGTGGATCGATTTTGATGTCGGAGGATCGACATTCCAGTCTGTTCGAACACGTCACTTTACTCGCGTGACTGAATTAAATTCCATTAACCAAAGTACACACTGTATCTTTTGATGTGGCGTCTACATCTTTACTAATGAAGTCAGTGTAACAAGTTTATAGTCTGCGATTGTCACAATATGCGCGTACTTGCGGCCAAACGGACTAAGCCCAAATAGTCTCGGAGGGTTTCCAATGCATGGATGAACATTTTATTACATTCTGATGGGTATTTTCTTAATAATAAACCATAACTTTTGAATATTTTAAGCCCAGACCCCTGTGTATAATTTCATATGTTTTCTAAAATTATGCGAGAAAGTAAAATTTGAAAATGTTCATTTGCCTTTTTATATTTCGTGTTAAATCATTTGTTATCATCAATTGGTTCTAGTCATTTCAAATTCTTTATTCCAATTTCTTCCTATTGACACAGATATTCCTATACAAATATTTATCGTTTAAACATTGAACGGAGATTCACGTTCGTAATTTTTTAAGATATCTGACTACATTTGGAACTGTGATTTTGAAAAAGCGTATAAACGAATAATCTTTTTTGAAATTTAGTGTCACTTGAATTAGAATATACATATCAAATTGTTTTAAGAATATTATTACAAGGAAAAATTATGTAAATATAATTTTTTGGCATTTTTCAAAATTTCTATACAATGAGTGAGCTAGGATTTTTGAAAAAAAATTCAGATTATTTTTCATAGTAACTATCAATTGAAACAATAATCGTTGCTTTTTGTTAAAATTTCTCTGTCTGATGTATTAAAATATATCATTAAATTCACTTTTAAATTATACATTTCAAAAATCTGCGTTCAGTCTTTATACAAAAGTCTAAGCTATATATATGCAAGATATTATTGTAATCGAAGCCTTTTTATAGAAGAAGAATGTTTTGAAAATAGATCATTCTTTTTTTATATTTTTCCAGAAAAAATTGCATTTAAATAATTTTTTCTTGAACAATTTTACATGTATGTTTTAATTCAAGTGACACTAAATATCAATTCATTTTATGCTTTTCAAAAATCAAGGTTCGTACATAGTCAGATATTTGTAAATGTCGGATATATTGCTGATCAGTTATTCCTTGGTATGAATAAACTTTGTTTTGTAATGTAGCTGTGCCTCTTATTTGATCATGAGAAACACGTATAGCTCTTTCGCTTCACTTCCTTATCCCCCAGAGCTTCACCGCCTTATTCTCCTGAGTTATATTGTCTTTTATCCCCCAGAGCTTCATTACCTTGTCTTCTTGAGCTTTATCGCCGCTATCCATCTACACTGTTTATCCATCTACATCTTTAGGTTTTAGTGTGAGTTTTCTCTCTAATTTCGTCTATTATTCTTGCAAAGCAACTGAATCTTGATTACAATGCTTGAATTTGAATCTTGATTTCACCATAATGTGTGATGTGCGTTAAATTTAATTTTGTTCCTTAATCAAATGAGGCATGATGTGAAATTTGGTGAGATTTACTAGCTTCGTTAATATTTTAAATTTTCACCGTCTGTTCGAGGTTCGGAATTATGAGATTGAAACTAATGACCTTCTATGTTGCACAGATGTGACATTGATATATATAAAAATTGATAAGTTACAGACATAGAAATCTGAAAAATGTTGTCAGTCGAATTTAGCTTATTTTGATATAATTATTTCTTATACTAGTTTATAGTATTATATAAATCATTCAGTTTTATTTAAATTTATTTTCTTTATTTTGGACTAATCTTTAATTGATTGTTTAAATTATACAATAGCTAAAGATATTGATTAGGTTTAAAATTATCTTCTATATTATTATCGTTTGCGTTAATTCAATAAATATTTCATGTAACTCTAATTTATCTGATTATTTTGTTTATTTGCTGATTTATAATCGTCTGTTGTTAAAGTTATGTTGCTTAAAGTGGCATTTTTTGTAATTATTCTAAATATGGTTTTTCAATTGGAGAAAAATAATTATAATGCAAAATCGACACTGTCTAAACTTAATATGTTACTAATTCTTGCATATTTTCGTGATATTATCATTCATCTGAAGATCTTTTTGATCCTTTGAATGGTTCTAAGAATAAACGGGGTCCGTGGAATAAACTTTGGCTACTATATTATTCATAACTAGCTTGTATTTTTACGCAATATATTAGTTATTATAACTACAGTTTGAGTAAATTATCAAAGGTAAGAATTTATAACAGTTTAATATCTTATTAAAAAGTATTTTTACATATGAAATATATATATATGCGTTATCCAACACATCATCAAATTCAGAAACATTTTGAGAAGATAAATTCTTATAGCATCGAATTTTATAAGTTCTAGAATTCCTTCCATTATCTTACTACAGAAAAAGTTGTACAAAAGTTTAAAAGTTTAGTTACTGAAGTTGTTAGAATGTTTTCTTCTGTTATTTCGATACTTCTTATTTTTATTATTGAATTTCTTCTCTGTTATCTGATTTTTATGTTTTCCTTTTCAGATACTGAAGTGACCTTCCGAGATCCGGATGGTGCCATTGTTATTTACAATGCCCGGACGGCAGAAAAAACAATCATAGTTAATAATATTACCCTCGTGAGTAATAATATATATTCTATTCCTTCATAGTTTTAATGAATTGTTTTATCTTTCTATTTTAAGAAAAAAAACATTATACAGTCGGACCCGAATTTAACGAATTCATCGCGACCAAACATTTTGTTCGTTAAATCGGAGTCATTGGTTATATCGTGGTCTAAGCAAAATACAAATTTTTTGCACTTACTTCTTGAAGATTTTTTAATTAACAACCACACAAAAATATTCATAGTTTGAACTTACATACTTTTTATTCAACAGCTAAAAATACTGTAACTGAATTATTACTCACCAGTTAACTGGAAATTTTAAAATACTGACTAATAGATGTTTGACAATATTTTTTTATCCCTGACTCGAAAATGTTCCTTTTTCTACTTTATGCAGAGAAGAAAATATTGTGCCATTTACATCCTGCTGCATAATGTATTTTCTCACTATTTCTAAACAATGTAAAACATTAGAAAATGTAAAATTTTTGTTGATAGTTTCATTACCAATGCCTGCATCAGAATACCTATTCATTGGCTCCAATTCCAGAATTTCAGTTGCACATATAGGCATTTCGTCATCAAATGTATTTCATTATCATTAAAATCTTAAAATATCTCTTCTTTATGGACTGGGATGAGATAAGAAAGGAGTTTCCTGTCCGATTCAAAACTCCCACGATTGGTTGCTCTCATGAGTCATCTGTACTTGTAAAGTCTATTAATGTTCTGCGCCCGTTTTTGTCGAAATTTGCTGCTTACAAGAAAAATTTTCTTTCTGTGCCAGACTAAAAGGATATTATTTGAAAAAAAATCCATTTTTTTCTAACACAAGATAATAATAAAAAAGATTAAAATAATTCGTTAAATAGGAGTTTATTTTTCATTAAATGGGACTTTTTGTCATCATTTGAACGGGGGAAAGAAAAATTCGTTAAATCGCGAAATTCGTTAAATTCGGGGTCCGACTGTATTATACTTTGGTGACTGACTACGCTCGGCTTCGAGATTTTAAGAAAGCGTATGAATGAATAATTGTTTATATTTAATGTCCGTTGAATTAGAATATACGTATAAAATCGTTTGAAGAATATTATCTGAAAGAAAATTTATTTTAAAACAATTTTTTGACAAGAAATGAAGAAAGAATGTCCTATTTTGAAAACATTATCATGAAAAATGCTTCGGTAATAATAATATTTTACCTATATATAGCTAGGAACTCAATACCGGGGTTGAACCAAAATTTTTGAAAAATTCACATTATTTTCAAAATTACAACCCATTGATATAAAATCGGGTGTTTTTGTTACAATTCCTCTAATATAATGAAATATGAGTAAATACACTTCAAAATAATGTATTTGAAATATTTTAGTTCAATCCCGGAATAGAAGTTCTAGGAATAAGCAAAATAAAGGGTGTTTTTTTAGCGGTATAGAACTTTAAATTCCAATAAAACAACGATGTATTATTCGATTGACATGAATTTTTTTATTCGAAAGATAATCTTGTGGCATTACATTTTAAATATGATTTCTGGCTCAGGACAGCCACGGCTGGCTCAGATGTAGTTCAATCTGGACGTCCAATTTTCGATGACTTTTTCCAACATTTGGAGCCGTATATAGGCAATAACATGGCGAATGTTGTCTTCCAAATGGTCAAGCGTTTGTGGCTTATCCGCATATACCAATGACTTTACATAGCCCCACAAAAAATAGTCTATCGGTGTTAAATCACAAGATCTTAGAAGCCAATTCACAGGTCCAAAACGTGAAATTAGGCGGTCACCAAACGTGTCTTTCAATCAATCGATTGTGGCACGAGCTGTGTGACATGTTGCGCCGTCTTGTTGGAACCTCAGCTCCTGGACATCATGATTGTTCAATTCAAGAATGAAAAAGTTAGTAATCATGGCTCTATACCGATCACCATTGACTGTACCGTTGTGGCCTTCATCGTTTTTGAAGAAGGATTCCACCAGCCCATAAAGCGCACCAAACAGTCAGTTTTTCTGGATGTAACGGTGTTTCGACATACACTTGTGGATTAGCTTCACTCCAAATGCGGCAGTTATGTTTGTTGACGTAGCCATTCAACCAGAAGTGCGCTTCATCGCTCAACAAAATTCGCTTATGAAAATCGACCATTATTTTCGAAATAAAATTGCACAATTTGAAAGCGTTGTTCAGGAGTGAGTCTATTCATGATGAATTGCCAAACCAAACTGAGAATAAATCACTTGACAGCTGTTAAATCGGTCACCATCTTGGAAAGTAATGCCAACTTAAACTTCTATACCTGGAAAAAAACACTCTGTATAATCACCTTAAAAGTATATTTTGGAAAAAGAATCAAACTTTTATTTTTTTACAATTCTAATGAAAGAGAAATTTATTTAAAAATTGTTCGTTTAATTTTAGAATTTTTTTAATATGTAAATGCATAGTTACATATTATTTCAGGCATCAACCTTAATAATCCTTATGAACCATGTTTTAATGTTATTCTTATGTGAACCGAGACTCTCTCCTATACACATAACAATTGCATAAAAATAGTTAGTATTTAGGCAGTATAGAAATAATAACTGTTTGCCTTTTATATTAATGGTATTAGGATCATATTATTTAAGTCATAAAATTAGTTATTCCAGTCTATTTAATGATCAGTTATTTAAACATTTCATAACTAGTAATCGGTTATTTATGGTATCCAATAATCGCCAGTCGTAAGAATGAAATAGTTACTTATTTATAGCTAAATAAAACAGTAATCTGTTACTTATTGTCTCAAGTAATACTTAATTAGAGTTTTGGTTATTTCAATGTTTGTTAAACATTTTGTGGATGAGTTAATGGATGTGTTAATTTTGTTAAAGTGTCACACAATTTAATTATAAAACGTTCTAATGCAATTCATACGATGCCATTTATTTATTATAGAAAAAAAACAATTTTCTTTTAATTATGCTAATATACATATCTATACATATCACTTAAGGAAAAATACGTTTTTTTTTTGTTGTTGTTGTTTTTTTATGGAGCATCGCAAAACCCGAAGTACCCCACTACCTAAAAAAACGTTAATTATCATTTTCATATTATCTAAAAATAATGGTAACAAATACAAAAATTATTAAGGCTATTTTTTCATTTTTTGTTTTTGCTTTTTAATATTTTCTTTAAAAAAATGTTCAATTTTTTTTTGTACCAAATAAGTACAATTACAAAAATTATATTTTTTCCTAATAGTATTAGAAGGGTTTTTTTCGTTAATTCTTAACTTCTATAAAAACCCTAAATGAGAAATAAATGTGAAGATAAATTTATTGGATAAAAGTATACTCTCTCTTTTTTCTTCGTAAAAACAATTTGAAGTTATTGAAAATTATGACCCTACATTTTTATTTAAACAGTGGTGAGTTATAATATTTATTACGCAAAAAAGCTACAAACTACTTACATGTCCTTAGTTTTATACTTTTTAAACTGAGGCCATTTTTTTCCTAGAAACATATATTTTTTTTTAAAAAAAATTATACATTATATATAATAATAAATTAAAAAAACTGTGGAATTTAAAACTGAAGCAGTTTTCAAAAAAATTTCTTTATGCTTATTTTAAGGCGACATAATTTTTTCTTTCATGATATTCATATTTTCTAACAAATCCTATATATATATATATATATATATATATATATATATACTCTATAACAAAAAAACGACGTACCAAGACCGATTTGTCCAATAGAGACAAAAATTGGTGGGTACAAAGATTACGTACAAAATAAACAATTATTAAAATTTCAGAAAAATTGAGTTATGTTTTTCAGAGTTCCATAGTTACAAAATAACGAGCTCAATAAGGAGTTGACCCACCTCTAGCCTGGATTCAAGCTGCCACACGACGTGACATAGAGTGATAAAGCACCCTGAAGGTCTCCTGCGATATTTCTTGCCAAATTTGCTCCAATTGTCGGGCCAGATCATCAACATTCCCTGGTAGATGCTGTCGCCTTCGCATCATATCCCAGACATGCTCAATTGGAGAGGGATCTGGCTGGCTAAGGAAGCGTTTGATGAGCTGTCAGACATTTCATAGCAACACGTGTGGTATGTGGCTTGGCATTATCTTGCTGAAAAATAAGCCAGGGTACTGCATAAGGAATGGTAGCAAAACAGTTGTCAGAATGCCATCGACGTGTCGATGTGCTGTAAGTGTGCGTCTAATGACGACCAAAGGGGTCCGACTTCAAAAGAAATGACATCCCAGACCATAACTTCTTGTTGAGGGCCTGCGTGACGTGAAATAGTGAAAGCACACTCAGAACTCTGCCTTGGCCGTCTCCAGACACATCTTCGATGATCGTCAGGATGACACAGATTGAAGCGGGATTCGTCACTAAACACTACACGTCCCCAATCAGAATGATTCCAACCTGATTGATTCAAGCACCACTATAATGTAGTTCAACAGTGTGCAGACGTGAAGGGCAAGAGGCGTATCGGTTGGTACGAGCGGCGTGAATTTCGCTCTATCAGCCGTCTGTGAATGTTCATGGTGGAGACTTGTGTGCGGGTCGTACGTCTGAGGGTTCGTAACGATAGTTCAAATGCTGTGACAACTGATCTGACTATCAATCTGTCCTCCTGATCTGCTGTGGCCCTAGGTCCACCACTACCATCATGACACTGAAATCTGCCATTGTCCACCCATTTTTGCCAGCATCTTCTAATGACAGCATCGCTTCGACCCATATAACGAGATTCTCCGATTCTCCCCTCTTTCAGACCAATGATACGACCTCTTTCAAACTCTGACAGTTGCTCGTAATGAGCTCCAATCCTACGGTGAGGCACTTTTTCAGCTGTTCAAAGGTTTCATAAATCTCAATGCAACAGAAATTTTCACCTTCAGGTTGAGAATCACTTCTTATAGACACCTGCTGAGTGCGTAGTTCCAATACGCTGTAGCTCCCGCTATTAATTCGTTGGACACCAAATTTTAATCATTTGCATGTTCCATACAAATGTCTTTTCATACGAAATTTGATTATAATTCGGCAACTCCTTCAAGTACGTCGTTTTTTGGTTATAGAGTATATATATATATATATATATATATATATATATATATATATATATATATATATATATATATATGTATATATATATATGTATATATATGTATATGTTTATTTCTCAAGGATTCCTATAGTACTTTAATATTCCAATTCTATTCTATTGCTGTTATATTCACCCTCGTGGGTTTTGGGCCTTTGCCTTGGTTTATCTCCTGTGTTATTATGTTGAAAATTTCCACTGTAGGGGAAGGTTGAGATCTCACAAAACACTGTTGAATCCTATTTCACTGTCCTAAACTAGTGACAGTGACCAGTGATCATAATAGTTTTTTCCACTCTAGCTAAATTTCTCTTTTTTGGTTTGTCATGGTTCCCTGTTCTTGGTTCTTTCGGTTTGATCTTAAGATGTTTTAGGATTTATTAGTTTTCTTTCTAATTTATTTACTGCTATATATGTATATATATATACACTGGTGGGCAAAAATTAAGGACGACACGGTTTTTTCAATATAACTTTGTACAAAAGCTTTCCAAATCAACACATTTAGTACCGTAAGATCCCCAATACGTAAGGACATGTGTAATGTAAGCAACATTTACTAAAACAGAAATCAGAGGTATAAAAAGAAGCTTGATTGAAAAAGTAGCATGGAGCGCAATGCGACTGAAGGCCGAAACATCCCTGTGATAGGTATCCAGCAAGAAACATCCGGTCTTTAGTAGGGGATATGATCTCTCCTGACTGCTAGGCAGGTTTCACAGCGTCTGCCCATGCTGAGAATGAGGGTGTCAATGAGTTGTTGAGGCATTGCTGCCCATTCGTCTTGCAGCGCCAATCGAAGCTACCGAATCGTTACTGGTGGTAAGGTACGAGCTGCCAAGCGTCTGCCTAGAAAATCCCATACATGCTCGATGGGATTGAGATCCGGAGATCCTGCCGGCCAATCCATACGTTCAATATCCTCACTCTCTAAGAGCTGTTCGACAGCTACTGTGCGATGACATGGTGCATTGTCGTCCATGAAAAGGAACTGCAGACCCATAGCGCCTCTAAAAAGACGCACATATGGAAGAAGAATCTCGTTACAATAACGGGTCCCGTTGACTGAAACTGCGTCGAAGATGTTAAGGTCTGTACGACTACCAAGCATGATGCCTCCCCAAACGAGAACACCGCGACCTCCATACCTGTCCCTTTCAATGATGTTCGAGGGATGATTGCAGCTTCCCGCTCTCTCCAGATGAGTATGCGATGAGAATCGCTACTCAAACTGAATCTGCTCTCATCTGTAAAGAGTACTCGTCCCCATTCATTGTCTCTCCTATTCCGGTGTTCCCGGCACCACAGAGAACGCCTTCTCCGATGGGCAGGCGTTAAAGGTACACACCGTACAGGGCATCGTGCAAACAGACCACCACCGTGCAGTCTTCTGGCCACGGTAAAACGCGATATCGGTCGTCCAGTCGCCTGTGTCGTGTGTCTAGCGATTTCTCCCGCTGTCTGCCGCCTGTTTCTTCTGGCCTGTAAGACAATGTACCGGTCATTTGCGGGTGTGGTTCCTCGTGGACGACCACTACTGAACCCCCGGATAGCTGTTCCTGTAGTTCTAAATTGCCTCCAAAGTCGTGAAACGATGCTGTGAGCAATTCCGAACTCTGCAGCCACACTTGTCACACTGCAGCCTTCCTCCAACTTCCCAATGATTCGACCTCCGATAAAAGCATCCAGATGTCGTCTAACAGACTGATTATTCGCCATTTCTCGCTGAGGCAGCAACTCGGTGTGATTTTAACTGCTATACGGGTGCATTCTCTTTGCCTGAAATACTGATCTTACACCGACAACATGCTTTATACTACTCAGACACTCCCCATTACGTCTACCTGCATATCTGCGCATGTGCTACCGTACATCACCTTACTTAATCTCCAGATTGGTCTTTCTGTCCGCTCTGCCTCTTCGTTCAGCTGATATGCTAATTTTTCGACTTCGTCCTTAATTTTTGCACATCAGTGTATATATATATATATATATCAATGATGCAGTCATGGCAATAAAAGTCTGGTTTTTTATTTTTTTATTCCAATCATCGTTTATCTCATTTTAACGCCAGGAGAGTTATTTTGCGCCTGTACTTCACTCGAAAGCAAAAACACAAAAGAGCGAATTATTCAATTTTAACTTTTAAAAATGGAAAGAAGAACAAGAGGAAAATATAATATCAAAAAATATAATCGCATGTTCGAGTGAAAGGAAATATAAATTATTAATTAAAATTACATAATTGTTTTAGGGAATATTTGAAACCATTTATTAAGGAACGTGTAAGCCATTATGATATTCAGTTACTTGGAATCATCAATACATCTGACTCGAGGAATAACAATAAATTCGAGGTTTTAATCTTTTTAACAAGGAATCACAAATAAATTTAACAAAGTATTGGTTTTTAATCCTTAAGAGCAGCAGTTCTTAATTCTTTGATCGTCGCGGACCTCCTTTATGAAATCAGCTTGAAATTACGGACCCCAAGGTTTTGAACACCCCTTCCTGACTCCCAACACATATGGGTGAGTGATTTAAAGGTTCCTCAATAATTCTAAGACTGCCTCTGCTGCTTATACAAACTTATTACGCCGCAGTAAGGACTAAGAAGTTGCAAACAATAAAAGAGTTAAATTAATATTAATTAATTTTAACAAGAAGTTGAATTAATTTTTTGTTAAAAAAAAAAGATGTTCTAGTTGAGTTTTTTACTGGAGAAAATTTAGTGATCTAGTATAGGATGGCATATCCGTCTATTTTTCCGTGAATCCTTTCATAGTCTGTAAAAGAGGAAAATCCTAGCATTAGATGAGAGACTCGCGGAGCCCTAGAAAGACTCTAGTGACCCCCGGGGTCCATGGACCACAGTTTAAGAACCACTGCTTTAGAGTATGATGAAATGAGACGTGTATCGAAATAGGGTACATTCGGAATTAGGAATTAGATATTATAAATAAATAAAATTCGAATTTTGACTAAATATTAATTTGTCATTACATTAGTATTCATTCTTTAAACTCATTTGAAATATGACTTTGATTCCACGACCTTTAAGATATCATCTAACTAATTATATGTAATAACCACATTATTTGCACGCAATTTTCTTTTAACGAAATACAGCAATTTTTGCATCATTTTTCCTTCTCCTTTTTATACTTATCGTTCGCCTAATTATCAGACTGCGTAACTCCACTGATGTAACTGATTTGATATAGGCGTGCAACGCGCCAAGCGCTTTTTGGCGCGATTCCTTAATCGTGCCAAGTAGCGGTGAAGCAAAATTTTCTTCTGAAAAGACTTGTTTTGTCTACGCCATGCCTCAGTGCGCTCCGCTTTTAATTTATTCCTTCGATCAGTCTAATCACTACTTTTTTTTTATTTCATAATAAAACTAGATTTCGAAGAGAGAGGTAGCGGCAAGATTTTAACATAAAATAAATACAACAGAAATTAATATTAATGTATAGATTCCAGATATGAATTATTTATCACACGATAAAAATATCAAATTAAACCATATTGCAATATTATCGCCTATCTTAGCGAACATAAACAATAACTTGGCGCTTAGCCCTATTGTATCAAATTAGCATCCCAGATGGAGTTACGCAGTCTGATAATTACACCGACGTTATATAAAAAATGTATTTCACTTCAGCTCTCACTATATGAACATAAATATAGTTTTAACGACAGTGCACTGGAAAAGTACAATCAGTTAGACCAGCTGTTCTTAAACTGAGGTCCGTGGACCCTCGTGGTCCGTGAAGGTATTTCATCTAGTGTAGACATTTTTCTCTTTTTTTTACAGACTCTGAAAGACCTTTGAAAAAATTGAAAGATGTGTCAATTCAGACTAGATCGCTAAATTGCCCCCGCCCAAAAAAAATATTTACTAGAACATCTATTTTGATCAAGAATATTAATTTGGTTTTCTTATTGTTTACAATCACATAGTCATTACTAAAATATAAAATTTTAGAAAAATATATAGTAGAAACACATGTGCAATGATTTAAAACTGAATTCACACGCAGCTCGTCCATAGGATAACAAATGCATCCATCTCAATTTGCAAATCGAATTGCGCCTAAATTATTTATTTATTTCATCAAAAACTGGTATTTTTTAATATTTTTACATATATTATAATTTGATGATCACTGTTTTTTACAGGAACAAATGAAGTGTTAAAAAATTATATATAAATAGTGGAAACAGTCTTCGGACTATTGAGGAACCTTTAAATTGTGCAGCTATGCTTTGGTAGTCAGGGACTGGTGTTCAAAATGGTGATGTTTGGGTTAGCGATGTCAGGCTGGTACATAAAAGGGAATCACGGCGATCGAAAGCTTAAGGTATCCGACTACGTTCGGAACCGTGATTTTAAAAAGGACATAAATGGATAATTTTCATGATATTTAGTGTCACTCAGATTAGAATAAATGCATAAAATTGTTTTAAGGACATTTTGACAAAAAAAATTCATTTAAATACAATATTTTGGCAAAAAATTAACTTAGAATAAACTTTTTTCCAAATGTTCTCCTTTTGTGAAAGACGGTTCTATTATAATAATATTTTGCCAGCATATAGCTCAGACCTCTTTACAGAGGCTCAACCATGATTTTTGAAAAATTCACATTATTTTTAGAGTTACCACCAATTGAAATAATTATTCGCGTTTTTTTCTTAAAATTTCTCCCCTCTGTTCTCGTAAAATATGAATAAACCCACTTCTAAGTTATATATTTCAAAAATTCTAGTTGAGTCTCTGCAGAGAGGTCTGAGCTATAGACAGGCAAAATATTATTATAATAGAATCATTTTTTCACAAAAGGAGAACATTTGGAAAAAAGATAATTCTAAGTTAATTTTTTGCCAAAATATTGTATTTAAATAAATTAATTTTTTTGTCAAAATGTCCTTAAAATAATTTTATGCATATATTCTAATCTAAGTGACACTAAATATCATGAAAATTATCCATTTATGCGCTTTTGAAAATCACGGTTCCGAACGTAGTCGGATACCTTAAGAACCACTGAATTAGACAGAACAAATTTATTTATAAAATTTAATAGCCAAAAATAAAGATGTACTTAATACGTTTAATATATTTATTTCATCATTTGAAGCATTCAAATGCACATACATCTTCGTACAAAAACTTCCAAGCATCATATAAATCAGCAATTAATTTTAATTTCGTTATGAAAACTAAGCATTTTGTTAGATATTAAATAAGCTGTCCTGCTTAATTTTTATAACAAAGAATAATTAATTTCACGTTAGCAGTTTAAAGAAAAGTCGTATCTACTTTCTAATATTCTTTTTTTATCGGTAAGCTTGTTACTATTAATAACTATTTATGAATAATCAAGAAAGAATTAAACCAGTTTGTGTATATATTATTCATCTAATTCCTTATCCAATGTTTTCATATAGAAAGAAATGTTTAATAAACTTTATGTCTCTTAATTATTAATTTCGTCAGAAATACTTTATGAAGGAAACAGTACGTTTAATGCAAGCATTAAATAAATGGAGAGAGAACAATATCAATGAAAACTCAACAAAAATAATTTGTTTCTACTTTAAAGTAATATGTAAATGAGTTATTTTATAAGTAATTTTTAGACTCATAAATATATTTCACATTTTTTTAAACTCTTCCTTTCACACTGCTCAGTTAAAAAAAATGAGAAATATTTGGCAGAAAATTTTACTTCACTTTTTCAATTTGGGTGAAAAAAATTACCTGAAGATTTTGTTTTACATTTTCAATATATTCATAAAAATGAACTAACAAGGAATTCTTCTTTTAAATTAAAAGATTGAATAATTTCGTACTTTTCGCTTATTGTTTTTAATACATTCAATTTTCCAGATTTGTCGAAGAAATAACTAATTATTAATAAAATTGTAAGATTCCATTTCGTTACCTTACATATAACAAAGGACTTTGTTGAAGTACATTTTATGTTATAAATTTTCAGTCTTTCGAAGGTTCTAATTAAATGAACATTTCACAAAAATTTCTGATTTTGAAAAAAAAACTGTTATATTAAATGGCATAAATGCAAACTAAAGCAGATGCAACTCACTGAAGAAAGCATTAGTTTAAAATCACGCAAGTTTAATTAATTCATTACATCAAAATTTAATTAAAATATTTTTTTATAAATGATATGTGGCTAAATAAGATATTCAAGCATATAAGATATGAATCTGGTTTGTTAATTGAAAACTCGAATTTAATTTCGAAGTTATTAATGATTTCTAAAACTAATTAAAGCAATTTAAAACAAGTAAAAGCAAGACTTTTGAATTAATTTAAGGTAAAATTACTTTTGACTGGAGCTTTTCATTACACACTTCCTTATCTTGATATTTTACGAAGGAAAAATTATTGCATTTCAAATAATTATATGCAATTAACCATAAAAAGTCCTAATTAAAATAAGAACCTGTTTTTTTACTTCAACGTTTATGTAACTTTAATTAATTTATTATGTATTTTTGATTATAGATTTTAAAAAGAATGTTAATGTCTATTGCTACGTTAATAAAGTTCCAGGATTTTATGCAGACCAGTCTCAAAGAACAAGACAGTTCTGTAGGAGTGATGAGAATTTATTGCCGTGAAAACAATCCTTGAAATACAGGATACACAGCGAAATTCGCAGAATAAATTTTAGAAGGTCTTTACAACAACAACAGCTCTCAGGTACAACTATCAGTGTCACGTATGTGAAAGATTGTTCACAAGCACCGCTCGTTCTACTCAACAGTCGAGCTAATAGCTAGTCGACTCCTCACGGTCAAGACAAGACTACTAATCGCTAGTCAAAACAATACTAACTAATTGTTAGTCAAAACAAGACCAACTAATCAGTAATCAAGACTAGACTGATACAGTTTCGGCAAGCGTCTTCCTGTTTATAGGCCTCGAGGATCATTCGAGGAAGATCCACTTGCGTCATAGATAGTGAAATTAGTGTACATCTCCTCTAATTTCTATAAGGATCTATAGGGTCATAAACTCGCCAAAATGATTCCTAACATAGTCGTCAAATTGGTTGTCAAGTCGCCAACTTAGCTTTATCGCCAAGATTTCGCCAAGTTGTAATTGAATCACCATTATAACGTAAGGGATGGCGTTGCTTACGAATATTATAATTTTGACATAAAATAAGTATAACGGAGAGTAATATAAATACATTACACATCCAAATACAAATTACTTACACAGATTTTACACAAAATTCGTAACACTGTGTTGTTTTCTGTCATCTTTAAATTTAAAGAAATAAGCAAAATTTTTATTGAAATCGTGAAAAAGTCCACATTTTTTTTCCAGTTGATAAATGCTCAAAATAAATTTAATAAGAAAATAATAACACAAAATTTAATGTATGGCAGTACTTTTTTACTATTTCAGATTTGTGCATAATTCCTAATAATAATTTCTAAAAGTATGGGTTTACTTGGTCATTTTTTGTTATTTTTTACCAATGTCCTTTAAGTTAGAAAAGTACAATTTCTTTTTAATGATTCGAAATATTTCTATAGGATTTTGTGATTCTTTAAAGCTTGGGGGAACATATATCTGAAGCAAAATTATGTTATGTAAAAATCATCCAGTTCCTTTCCAGTAGATAATCCATTCCATTTTTAGATATTTATAGAATATTTCGATGTATATTTAAATATATATAGAATTTTAAAGAATAAATATTAAAAATATAGATATTATTCATAAAATATAGTAAATTTAAAGAAAATATATGTATACAATATATAATAAATATATATTTCCTTTTTGGATATATACAGAATATAGATTCTCTTCAGTGCTGATAAAAATCAATTACGTAATAATTATTATTTTCGAATAATAAAAATTGCATGTTTCGAATATGAGATTTAAACAATTTATAATTTTTATTACAAAAATGTTATAAGAAGCAATTTATAATTTTTATTACAAAAATGTTTTAAGAAACAATTATTCAATTTTTTATGGTTGTTTAAAAGATATTTTAGATCGTTTTTATAAGATCTTTGGAGCATTTTTGAAATTATTTTTAGCAGTTTTAGATTGTTACTGCAATTTCAAATAATCAGGTCAGATGTTTTCATTATAACCTACGCTTTTTTTCCATTTATCAGAAGGAAATTCATATAAATTAGAGCAAAATTATTTTAAAGATAGTTTTCAATATGATTACTTGAATGATTTCTGTAATTATTGAATAAGTTTGTAGCATTATCAGGTTATGTCTTATTCCTTGTGTAGAACTGATTCATTCAATATTTTAAAAAATTGCTAGAATTTCACAAATAAAAACTACTTTTTCATATATGGATAGAATCTAAGAAATTTCGTAAAGCTTATTTCGGTTGAAGAACATGAAATATTTTCTAGTTAGATGTTCAGTAATAATTCACACATAGGATGGGAAAGATCTGTTTAATAATGTCGTAATGTAAAGAGACAGATTTGAGAGCTGGAAATTTTGAAATATTTTTTGAACTTTGTAAGAGGCATTCTATAAAAAAAAATTGTCATGAGAATTATTATCGAATATATTTTCAGTTAAAAAAAATACTTCGTATTTGAAGAAATATATTTCTCTGTGATTTTCTTTGTGATGTATGATTTTTATTTAAAGCCTTATTTGTGTGTGTGTGCTTTTTAAAAGTAAGGGTAATAAAAAATTTTAATTAAAATTTATATATTTTTTGGCGAAATCTTCCTTATCTGTATGTTTGTTTTGCCGTTTCTTTCATTTACAGATAAATTCAATACATATATATGTGAATATTTAAAATTTTCACGTTGCAGATTTAGAAATATATAAACTAACTTAACTCTTATAAAAAATTATGATATTTAAAAACTTGTTTCAATATTTTGTTTTCAACGCACATACATTAAAAATATATATTCATCTTTTTTCTAAGAAGATTTACATCTGCTGTATTGTTATACCTGCGGTGTATTTCTTATGAACCTGGATGTGAAAAATTCTTTTAACTAACTTGATTACATCTACCTTAATACAAAGAATTTACTAAGCAGTCAAAAAGCCACACTTTTACAAAAAAATAAATAAAATATATGCATATGCCCTTCCAAATAGAATGAAACGAAATAAAAATAAACATATGAAAAATAAAATAAAAAGATATGACGAAGAATTTATTTACTTTATTTTTTTCATAAAAGCTAGATGCGAAAAATTTCTTTGCTATAAATTTCTTTCTATCTTTTCCCAAAAGTTACTGCACTAGAATCTGGCAACAAGAGTCAAGGCGCGCGCTAAAATAGAAAAAAAAAAAAAGGTAAATAGAACTTTCTTCGAGATTAGGCGTGAAAATACTTTGCCGGTACGCGATCTACATTTTCATTGCGTGTTTTATTTCTTCTCTTCCATGATCGGGTACTTACATGCATACATTCCACGCACTTACGTTTTATGAAGTTTTGATCTCACCTTTTTTCCTTGCTGTATTTTGTTCATCCTTTTTCTTTCTTTTCCTTTTTTTTTTTCCTTTTCTGTCTTCTTGTGCTGTCTCTCAGTATTTCCTGTCAGAGAACTCTTTTATGGGCATTTTAAAACTGCGTATTTGCTCTTGCATGTAAATGGGTTAGTTTTAGTGATACTTCAAACGTGGGGGTAAGTTTTTTTAAGAATGAAAGGTAAAAAGGTTTCTTTAAATGCAAAGAATAAGACTCTGTAATTGCTTTTTGGAACAGTTTTAAGCAAATCTTTGCACATAAGCAAAACATGCTTTCGCCATATTCATAACTCATCCCAAATTTGGAAATAAATACCACGGTACTTACTAATAGTTATGACAATTTATGGATATTATTTACATTCTTGTTGTTTCAAAAATAATTCACGAAAAAAGGTTCAATAAAAAGTAATTATTTGGCTTTTAAATATAACTTCCAACGATTTGTAGATTAATATATGCGATACCATATATATACGCAAAAATTATGTCTGGATTATTTATAAATACTATTATTGCAAATAAAATTAGCGTTGCAAGAAACAGTTAAAACAAGAAATAAATTGATTTGATTAAAATGCTTATATAAAATATTTTGTATACAGTAGTTGCAATTTTAACTAACGACGTATATACTGCCGCATAACACACGCCTATTCTTAAGAGTTGCATTTTTTAGTTTTTAGGTATATTCACCATATAACGCGTACAATCTTTTTTTTACAAAAGAACGTGAAATGTATGTGTGCAATGCTTTTATGTTTTAGAGTCATTTATTCGAGGTGTGTTACCCCAAGCTTTTTAAAAAAAGTATATTTCTAGAACTAAACCCTTAAGTTCATTAGGTATGTCATTTTTTAAAATAAATATTATTCCGATATATGTAAAGTCTAATTTTTTTATGCTCGTCACATTTTCTTTATTTTTGAAGCTATCTTTTTGTTATACTAAGCGCATAAGGCGTCCCCGTAAACTTCAGTCTTACTTTTTTGTGTTAAAAGTGCACACATTATACGCCTGATTTTTCTGTAATTTTTTTTTGAAAGAAGTTTTGACTGATATGTAACACCTTTCTGAAATATTTCTTTAGTTTTTCTAAAACTCTGCCATTGAAGAACAACAATTTCGTGGTTTTTGAAACGCAGCTTCTAGGGTTGTTTCTTGTAAGTATCATCTTATAAAATAATAAAGGTAACATCAAAATTTAAGTGGCACGATTACGATATTAAGAGGTGAATGAATTTTGCTCTTGAGTTGTCCTCCCCACTTGATAACGACTTGAAATTATACCTCTTTGCCACTCATCCCTATTTATATTATTTAGTAGAATAATCGAGTAAAAATAATTTAAGTAAACTAAATAAAAACGCTTAATTCTATATATTTTTTTAAATTACACCTTTTTATTCACAGGTGATATACCACAAAATTCCTCTAATAAATCATTTTGTAAAATAACTAACATATTAATAGTTTTTATCATAACTAATATTATTATTATTTTTTAATTAACTAAAACTATTCCACGCTCAATCAATATTAAGGTTTTGCTATATGTTCGGAGAAGTGTAAACCTCGTTACTGGATTATATTTTGCATTAACTTACTGAGAATCTTACAAATTATCATTATAGATAATCGACCAAACTTGAATATCTGTGGAATAATAATTTCATAGACTTGGCTAATATCTTTAAAATCATCAAATCTAATAATTTTATACTTGCTTCTCCATTTCATTTCATACATAAATAAAAAAACTTTCAATTCAAATTTTTAAGCTACATAATATAAAAATCCCTGTCATCGTTATTGTAATATTGTTAATCTATTAAATTAGTTACCCAAATCCTAGTGGAAGACTCATTGGGAATTGAAACAAAAAATCATTTAAATTGTATTAAGCTTCTACTTCCTACTGAAATTCTTAACCATGTTGAAGACAATACATTTTTCTCATGTTATGAATAATTAATTATTAGCTGCATAGCCCTGCGTTATACGGGCTTTTTCGAGAGTATAACTTTTTGCAAGTGGAAATTTCTCCTTTCCCTCTTGATGTTCGTACTTCCTGGTTTGTAGGCGATATTTAAGTTTTTTCATAAAATTCCTTTTTTCGAAATTTTTCCAACTATTTGCTCCGTCGGACTCATCTGTTTCCTTTTCACTTAGCCCGACGTTATGAGGTCTTTTCCGAGTATAAAACTCTTTTTCCTGAAGAGATAAAATCTTTTTTCAAATTTCTACTTTCGATTAATAATTTACAAAACTGATCTAGTTTTATCCACAAGAAAACAGACAATGTACGATTTTATTATTAAATAATTAGGGAATGATAAAAAAAAATACTGCGTTAGTTTTTTAAAACATATATATATATATATATATATATATATATATATATATATATATATATATATATATATATATATATCAATTTTCATTTAATAATTTTTTCAAAAAATCTAACCTATTGCTTTTAAAACGATTACTTTTTTCTGGATGCTTGATTATTCGATTAAAAATACATGAATATAAAAAAGATCTTTGGAGGGGAGCCTAGTTATATTCACTGCATAAAAAAAAATTTAACTTGTACAAGATCACTTATACACTAGGGTGGAACGTGGTAAAAAGAAAAAACCTAAATTAATGCGTAAAATATATTACATGGAAGGCAGATTAGGAGAAAATAATTTTAAATAATAATTTCAAAATTTAATGTCAAAAGGCGGTTGAATTTTCGAAAAAGTGGAAAAAAGATTTAATTTTAGTCGGAGGATTTTAAACTAAAAAATTAGTTATTTTTCTACGATATAAATACCCAGAAGCGATGATTATTGGCAAATGAGTACTAAGTTGTGAGTATCACAATGTGCATTACAATGTTTCATAACTCCAGCTCTCTCTTACCCCACCGTCGAATCGAATATAAACAAACTTTCTACCATCATCTGCTTCATGATTTTTTTAAAATTTATTATTAACCCGGGAGTAGGCACGTATTCGATACTAAAGTTAATGATCAAGCGGGGTGATCACCCTAATCCTTTTTTAATAATTATTTTTATTTTACACGATAAAAATCGTAATTCCAATGAATAATTTAATTAAGACAAAGTATACTTAACTAATTTTAAGAACTTCAATTTTTCTTTGATAATTTGAGAAAATGCCAATTAAACTGAACTAAAATGACACAATTCCCAAACACATTTTGCTAACATTACAGGAATGATATTTGCAGGTAAAACTGTCATATTCTGTTCCAGTTATTGTAGTTTTATTTTCCTTAGATATTTTCTCTAATAGTATGTTGAACTTTTTCTTGCCTGTGCCATTTTGACAGGCCGAAGTTTTTCTGGTGTATGCTCGTGGCTTTATATTTTTCTTGATGGAGATCTTAAGGTAGCATTTGAAGATTTTCCTTTCAACTCAATCGTTTCATGTTCATTGCTTTTCTCAAATTTACTTTCGCTGTCATGATTAATGTGCATTATTTCAGCAGGTTCATCCCCTCTTTGATCAGTTTCAACTTTCTTCAATAGAGATCACAGTTGCGCATTTCTTTTTTATAATCTGCTCATTTACACTTATAAAACTATAAAAAAAAGTCGTACAAAACAGCAATCAAAACCAGTAAGACGTTCACAAGGGGAAAATGTAGCATGTTCATAGAAAATATCTCGGAAATAAAGTGGTCGCGTGAGGAACTCAGTCTAAACAAGTACCTTAAGACTGTAAAAAACGTTTGCTACTCTACAAAGAGGTGGAGATATGTGACAAATGCATTTTAGCTTCCATCAAGACTGTCACATAGGAGGATAGTGTCAAGGTCATTGGTAACAAATAAAAAGTTTTCCCAAAATTAAAAATTTTGTAAGCTTGGGGTGATTCTGTGCCCAGCGCGCCCACTCCCAGGATAAAGAAGCTGTTGATGTACCTGATGTTTTTTTTTCTTGTAAATGTGTTGTAGGTGTCTTCTCATTGAAAAAAATTTTAAAAAGAAACACTTGAATACAAATTTATCTTTAATAAAAATTACTTTGAATTTTACCATAAAAAGCTCAAATACCTAGACTCCATGCCCCCTTGTGGCAGTAATTAACATAAAAACTAGTTTTTTTTATTTTTTTTCTCTTTATCTATATATCAAAGAATATCTTTTTCGCCTAAGAAGATTTTTTTTTAAAAATTTCAGTTTATATATGCTGTATTACGTGACCTATGATATTACACTCTTACATGAAACCGTTGCATTTGTTCACAATTATGACAGATTTTTGCTGAATGTCATTTAGCATTTTAAATCACACACTTTAATTCTAATAAGCGCCATTTTTCCATCCTTACAATTAGTTTAAAAGTCAAATACGTAACTTTTCTTTGTTTTTATCCCTCTGATAATGCTTTATTTCGTGTGTGTTTGTGTATAATTGCTATATTTTATTTTATTTCATCTTTTGTAGTAGGCACATTATATGTTCCATGAAGATTCAATGTTTTAAAAAAACAGTAACAACAATGCATAAAAGGAAAAAAATTAATCTTCAACTTTGACTTTTCTACTAACAATAATTTCTACATTTGAAAGTCGAAACTTAAATCTATAAAACGCTAAATGTACGAAAAATTTAAGTTTGAGGCTTGCCAACAATAATAAAGTGTATTAAATGAGGAATTATTATAATTTTTAAAGTCATCCTAATCCTTAAATGTAAAAATTAATTTGAGAAGTTTCCTATTTCAGAACAAGACAGTTTCTAATTAAATTGATGTTAATTTAATGTGTGTGAACTTCGGGTTCTCCATATTAATCCGTTTCCTTATTTTTCCTATACCATATGAAATATTTTCACTGATGCAAGTTTATGAAACAAAATGTAAAACTCATTCAGTTTCTACTGCACAGCGCATTTTTCTTCTTATTCCATTAAATTATATCAAATACAATTGCCTTTATTTCTTATTTTAGACTAATGAAAATTTTATAAGTCTAAAAATCCAAACGTTTTTAGGTATTTAGCATACGCTATTTTGGTTCTTTAATAGAAGAATTGCTTTTGTGTTGAAAATTTTACATAGGATATATTTTTTCTTTACACAAACCAGTAGTATTTAAATAGTCTTTAATTTAGAACTAAAAGAATCATGTAATATATAGACATAATCGTGTATTAAATAAATTGCATAACTGCATGTTCTGAATTCGTATGATGTCATAGTCACATGATAACTCGAATTATGTATTTCCAGTCAATCAGTTCATAAATTCACGTGACGTCATAATCACATGGCAAATGCAATGACGTGTTTCCAGGCAATCAATTCATTCGTTTCGCTATTACCAACTTAATTATTTTTAAGTTTGCAAATTTTTTGAAGGTACATTTTTACCCAATTATCAACTTTCTAATTTTATCTAAATTTTACAAATAGAACAAGTACAAATCTAATGTCAGTTTTGAATTGAATGGAGAACACGTGACCGTATTTCTCATGTGACCATCATGAATTCAGCTAATTAAATATATGGAAAAGCCAAACTCATATTAGAAATTAATAACGAATTTTAATGTGATCTTGAATTCCATTGCATTGTCATTTTTATAAAATGAATAAGCCCTTATTTATATTTTTAGCATAATTAATCTTTCGATCACGTTCGAATATTCTAATACTCTAAGGAAATTTGTTGCATGTCACAAAAATTATGTCTTAGAATGTTACAATGTTATGTATGAATATGTTATTCCAAATTTATTTTGCAAATAAATACTACATGATAATCAATAAGGGCTTGTGAAGTTCTTAAAATATACGCACATTGAGAGACATGACATTGTAGAACTCGGCGCTATAGAAATAAATTTAAATTTTATAGAGAAATGTGTTAAACCATTCTTTTTTCTTCGTTTCAGAATACCTTGTTATAAATGATGAAGTGTAGTTTGAAAAAAAATTTTACTCCGAATATAACTATTTTTCTTTTTATTCGTTTAAAAATTGATTTTTCTTTCATATTCGTTTATCAGCTAGGATTTTAAAATGTTTCTTTCGGAAATTTTATCTCGTTGTATGCATGTAATAAAAAATATAACGAAGCTACTGCTGCTTAAAAGTATGTAATAAATTTTTTTTTTTTGGAAATCGATTTATTTTCTTTCCAAAAATTGTTTCTGCCTTTGTGTAAAATTCATAGGAGAAAAGTTATAGTTTGACAAAAAAATTACAATTTTACTGTAAGCTTATCTTTATATGTACTTTCTAAACCTTTCTGCCAGTTTAGTTTCATATTTTTGGAAACTTATGTTTTTTTAGATTAAACTGATTTTCCGTAAACGAATCATTTAATATATAAAAATGAGAAATTCTAATCAGGTTATTCAAATTTTTATTTAGAATCAATATCTTTTTGTTTATCATTTTCTTGTCTCCAACCTTTTGGTCATAAGTTGACGAGCCACCCTACATAAGACAAACAGATTAAAAACAAATTCCGCTAACGCACATTCAAAAAGATCCAGAGAAATGCATTTTAACCCTTTCGTGGGTCTTGGGAAGATTGCTTACCATTTACAGGGTCTTATAAAATACACCTGTGGGAAGAGCAAAACACATTACAATATATTGGCCTTGCTATTATAACAATGAGAAGACCAATTCCCGCTTCGTGCTATTGCACATAATTCATTGAGTATGACACCTACAAATTGGACAAAAGGATGATTCTAAAGAAGTATCTTATCAAAAAGATGTCGCTGTATGTAACGATGTCGTGGGAGGAGTTGATTGCCTCTATCAATGAAAAGAAATACACCAAATTAGAAGATCTGTAAAAAGGTGGCATCGTATCAATTATTTTCTTATTGATCTTGCCATCATAAATAGTTTCATACTGTGGCAAGTGAATAGAAGAAACATAAGTTTTTTTTTAGACCCTTTATTTATAACGGCGATTGTTTCTTTGGCAAGTATTCTTCCCACACCTAAAATTTAAAGGTAAAAATAAAATATATTTCCCTAAATTGTTTAATTGCTAATAAAACATTAAAAAAACCACGAGAAATTGAAAAGAGAAATAAATGGCCCAAGAAATGGTTAAGACAGCAAGCCACATTTGAAGTTTAACCTCAGTCATGGGTATGGCGTGGACTCGAAGTGAGCAAGAGTTTGAATCTACCATTCGCATTTCATACAGGTAATCCTGCAAAATGTCATGACAGGACAAATCTAACTTTGTAGCAATTATAGTCATAATAACTGTAACTGACTGTCTCAATCAGAAGAAGAGCCCTCTAACGACCACCCATCTTCAGTAGAGGCCAGGTGAGGAGACAATTTGATCACTATGAAAAACCATTAATAGTTTTTGTTTGTTATTTTTTTATTAGCTAAAAATATTGTCTTGTGTAACTTAATATAAATTAATACATAATTCGTTGAACACAAAAATTTGAACTTACCACTTTTAGTTTAATCTTTAATATCCAACTCTCTACAATGCTCTGGGCGGTTTTTCGCAGCGATCACGTTGTCTCCTCATTTGGATGGCCTGACCGTGGCAGCCAAGGGGTTATGGTCATGAACTCCAGCCTAGTGCACTTAAAGACCCACCGTGTGGAGGAGGCTGGTGCACGTTAAATTTTTTGCGGCTCTAATGTCCTCCCCTTGGTGTGGTGTAGTAGCTAGGAGAGAGAGGGGCCAGCTCTGGTTGTCCCCCTTGACTGACCGGGTTCAAAATTATGAGGTCCATCACCAACAGCCCTCGTATTGCTTTATAGTGCAACTTTAATAAAACTCTCCTTGCTGTTTCCTCTTGGCCTCTATTGAACATCGGGGGTCGTTAAATCACTTCTGCTGATTCGGACAGTCAGCTACAGTTATTTTAACAAAAGCAGTTAGAACTTCATTTTAAGGCTGTTTTTGTCATTACGAGAGCGGGAACTTGACACGGAGCACATTTTCGGACCGAAAAAATACCTCGATTTTTATAAAAATTTGTGACTTTGTAACTCATGCATTTGCTTATAATATAGTATTTTTAAAATTTCAAATTATTTCATAAATAATTAGTTTTTCCTTTTAACATATAAAAGGATAACTCATTTAGCATTACGGTATAGGAAAAAAATGCGAAACACATTTTTAAAAGAAAAAAAATTTATAAACTCGGATAAAAATGAGTAGTTTGATAAAATAAGTTATTCTCTAAAGGATAGTGAAGCCAGAATATAATATTAAAGTTGGAGTCCTTTTATATCTGAAAAATTAACTCGCACTGTTCAATTTGGTCCGACACCTGAGCTGGCACCCCCCCTTCTTCTAACACCACACCAACGGGAGGACGTTTCAGCTCTCGCCAGATTTAACGACAGCCTTAATAGGACAAAGCCAGCCACGGTCCGATTCCACTAAAAAATACTCGTACTTTAACATAGCCGAAGACAGCCTAAATTCTAAAAAGTACTTACATAATAAATACTTAAAACTACCTATTTCAAAACGTCTGCATGTAGCCTAAAGAAATCAAAGTTAGGATGGTTTATAGAAATAGAAAAACTGGTTTAATAAGTTTACTAAGGCAATGCATTAAAAAAAGTTCAAACAACTTATCTAAAATAAAATAGTGGAGCTCATTTAAAAAGAAAACATAGTTTTTCTTTCATTATTTTCAATTTTTAAAATAACTTTTAATTTTCAAATAGACTATGCTCCTACAATAATTATAGTAGGTACTTTTATCCCTTGATAGCAAATCTAAAATTTCAGTTATTTGCCTATTTATTTGAATCAATTTACTTGAATCACACATGTTCCTTACAATTGTACTTTCTAAGGATAGTCAAATAATATCCCTTATATATAAATTCAAAATGAATCCATTCTATTCTAACCCTTATAGTAACTGTCTCGTTTTAACTAATATAACTATTCAAAATCTGTTCATTTCACTTTTATAAAATACACCATCAAATTCCATGCAAACATTAAACCTAGTTATCAAGCAGAGAAAATTGCATTCCTATACTGTTACCTAAATACACAATCTGTTAGTACTCTAGTTCCAAGCGACTTAATCCTATTCACCACTATTACAGTCCGGTATCCCCGTTACAGAATCCAATTTCACCTAATACAGTTATCACGGTGTTTATCTACATCCATTATATTGGACTTGGCCCAAAATTTACGATGAGATAAGCATTATCAGGGATCGATAATGGGTTTCTTGTCCCCAATTTCTGTCCCCATATTCGATTTGTATTACTTTGTAGTTAACGAAAACATCGTTAGGATCTAGCAAAGAACATTGTTAGGAGTTTATGTTATGACAAATATACATATTTTAGAATGATGGCTGTAGCCTTTGGAATATGATAGAATTTTAGAATAAGGATAAATGATAAAGTTATTTTTAAGTAGCATTAGAAATGCCGGCTATCTGTATAAATACGTTAAAAACACACTAAATATTTATATATGTTATCGTTTAAGTATGAAATCCATTATTTCATACAATAACTAGACGTTTCATCAAATAAGTAGATAAGTCAGTTAAAGTACATAAAATTATGAACTTCTACGATTTAACTAGGTATTCTATAAAATAACGATTGTTTGATCGTTAAAGTATGAAATACGGTAGTAGAAAGTTCTTTGAATAAGTTATGAACAAAAGATGGTCGAATAAAACAATTGTACTCTAGATCTCTGTTCAGTATATGTATATATAGCGAGAGTTAATTTCCATTGAAGAAGTACCGACTATTGACACAACGTTTCGATCTGTTGCAACAGCTCAAAGTTGCCACACTGGACAAGGATTTAAAAAGTGCTCGAGCAAAAAAAATGTGTAATTGTGAAAAGAGTGCTTGTTTCAAAAATAATATGCAATGCAATTCAAAATGTCATCATTGCAATCCTTGCTCTAATAAATAATGAAAAGTAAAATAAAGGTATTTCATAAAATTTAAATTAATATTCTTTCACAGTTTGTTTGAAAAAGTTTACACAATGTTTTTATAAAGCAACGGCTTATCTTCCCAGCACGTAGTTTTGTTATAATATTTAAATGTAACTATTTTTCTGCAACATATTCTTTTCCCCTTTTCTGTTTCACTAATGTTATTAATATAATAAACAATTATATCATCTGATTTTCATAATTTTTCATCAATTAATCATCCGCAATACGGATAAAATGTATTTTTCGAGAGATTTTACATATATTTCTGATCAACTAATTTATAAAACGACTTTGAAATGGTTTATTTTTCGCTTTAACTGTCTATCATTAGTTATTTCATAGAATAACTAGGTATTTCATGAAATAAAAAACAAGTCAGCTAAAGTATATATATATAATAAACACAATATTTTACACTTCACCTGTTTATTCCATAAAACACCTAGTTATTCTATGAAATAAATGAATTTTACACTTTAACGGTAACATATACATTTTTATATAAAATATCCACTAATTTTTGAATTTTTTTAAAAAATTGTCTAGTTATATTTTTTTCATATCTCTTCAAGACAGAATAAGACACTGCGATATTTTAGAATACTTTGTAACTTTATTCAATACAAACATACCAATCATAATAAAATATTTATTTATTTCATAAAATATTTTTATATAAATCTTATGTTTTATATGTACAAAAGTAGGAATAAAAAATATATCTGCTGTAAAAATTCTCTAATGAGCAGTGGGTAATTTGTTTTGGGCCTGAAGTCCACATTGTAGGAGTAGAGGATAATGCATAAATTTAAATTATTGCATTCATTATAAAAACTAACAAATATAAGTTAAATAAAATAGTGGAAGTTTTATTCAATTGATTTACTGTGATAATTTCGCATTATCTATAGCTGCAAGTGCATTTAGTTTTGTAATCGGTTTACTGAGACAAATGTGTGTGTACCCGGTCACATTTTTCAACAATATTTTTTTAATTAATTGTGAGATTGCGTGTTGAAATTATCATTATAGCTCATAAGTTTGTGTCAGCCAGCGTGCATTTATATTTACTCTAGTTGATCTCCAAGTAAGAAAAACTTTGCTCACCAATATACGTATGCCGACTAAAATGTAAGGAACAATTAACTTGCAAATTTCTTCATACATGGAAATTTTTCAGCTGACAAAGATTTATAAAAGTCAATTGAGGTATCCGACTACGTTCGGAACCGTGATTTTAAAACGTGCATAAATGGATAATGTTCATGATATTTAGTGTCACTCAGATTAGAATACATGCATAAAATTGTTTTAAGGAGATTTTGACAAAAAAAATTATTTAAATAATAGTATTTTGGCAAAAAATTAGCTTTGAATAATCTTTTTTTTAAATGTTCTCCTTTTGTGAAAAATGCTTTTATTATAATAATATTTTGCCAGTATATAGCTCAGACCTCTGTACAGAGGCTCAACTATGATTTTTAAAAATTCACGTTGTTTTCATAGTTACCACCAATTGAAATAATTATTGGCGTTTTTTTCTTAAAATTGCTCCCCTCTGTCGTCGTAAAATATGAATAAACCCACTTCTAAGTTATATATTTCAAAGATTCTAGTTGAGCCTCTGTAGAGAGGTGTGAGCTATATACAGGCAAAATATTATTGTAATAGAAGCATTTTTCACAAAAGGAGAACATTTGGAAAAAAGATTATTCTAAGTTAATTTTTTTCCAAAATATTCTATTTAAATACAGTTTTTTCGTCAAAATGTCCTTAAAACAATTTTATGCATATATTCTAATCTAAGTGACACTAAATATCATGAAAATTATCCATTAATGCGCTTTTGCAAAATCACGGTTCCGAACGTAGTCGGATACTTTAAGAGTCGATTTTTCTAATGATTCTGTTTCACTTGGAAATATTACGTTTCATTTGAGTTTTAAATTGCGTATTACATACATTCTGTATTTAAGCAATGACAAAAATAATATTACTTATTATTACAATCAGAACGTGATTAAGAGTTACGAGGCGCATTGGTTATGTTTTACTAACCTTTAAATAGGACAGGTATAAGCAGGTGTTCAGAGCAGAAAGTTTCCTGAATAATTTATTATTAATTGCTGAACTTTGAGAGAAAGTTTTAGCCAACATATACTAGTATACATTCAAATTGTTTCAGAATTTATAAAACAAACTTTAAAAACATATTAAAGGAAATTATAATAGAAATATATACATTTTTATATAAAATATTTAAAAAAATTATGCGTTGAACAAAATCCGTAAGAAATAAATAGTATAATAGAGTTGTGGTTGATTCTTATCCTACTCGATCGACAGAAACATCTCGATCAAGTCCATGGACCCGTGCGTTTTAAAAAACTGTAGTAGGAATTGAGGTGCAATGGGTCACGTTGTGATTCGGATAATTAACTATAAAAGAATCATTGAAAGCACTTTTTACAACAAATTTTACATTAATTGCCGAATTCTTTGGTTGTCATGCAGTTCCTGTCATAAAGTTTAAAACATACTGCTAATTTCTTGTGCGTATGCAGCAGCAGTAATTGATATTCGGTCAATGAGCTCTCAATAATCTGAATAATCCTGAATCTTCATGTTTAGATAATCTTCATGAATTGATGGATACAATTTCGAGCAATTGTAAATATTTTACTCTGAAGGAAATTTACGGATGCGAGTTATACGCCGGTATAAAAATGATAGCTTTAAAAATAAAAAAGAGATGTGCAAAAAAAATTTAGAATTCTACAAAGATCGGAATACTGTTTATTTAAAAGAAATGCCATACCTTATAAACTTAAAAGATTGTTTTTCTAGAAATATACTACTTTTTCAAAATCCTTGGATAATACTTCGGCTTTTAAACATAATATCATTGCTAGCGTACATTTCAGGTTCCTTCTTAAAAAGGGAGGTGCGCGTTATGCGGGGAATTTACCCTAAAATTAACAAGTGCAGCTTGAAAGTACAGGTGCGTGTTATACGCCGGATTTTATGATGGCCAAATTGATTACTCTTTTGCTCCCATAAACTATAACTATCTTCAGCAAAATATATTAAGTAAATTTAGATAACTTATAACCGGGGAAACTTAATAAGTAATTCTTAATAGAGGTATATATTATAGCATGGAAATGTAAACTTTGAATACCTTTAATGCAGGCAACTGGTTATTCCATTGTAATGGGAAGAAA